>JAQQWM010000005.1:2400000-3000000 GCA_038363915.1 Apiospora saccharicola
CAGAGAGGTCTGGCTGGCTCGATCTGTTTTCTCTTTTCCATCACCAAAGGATGGCTAACTAAGTGTAGGTAGGTACAGTTTCTCGATTGGGGGTCTATGGGAAATATTTTGGGGAGAATACCTGCATGGCAATGGACGTCTCTGTCAAGAAGCAGGCAGGTGCAAACCGTAGAGCCATGCAAGTTACAACTGCCGCTTTCCACCTCCACTTCTGCGTTCGTCGTGGTTTAGTTTGGGTACCTATCACAGAAAACAGGAAAACACACTACGGTTCACCATGTTCACGTCATATTCAATTCATTGCTCTTGTGTATTCATCGCTACAGATTGTCTACCCAGAAGGATTCTCTACCTTGAAACCTGCAAGCTCAAAGTTGACATGGTTCAAATCATAAGAAAAGACGGGCATCTCTCAATCGCCAGTGGTCGCTCGTAGCCCACCCTGGGAATGTTGTCGGGAGGTCATATTTCTATGGCTGGGCAGCCATTAATACAACACGTGCGGGTTATAGACGGTGCCTCCCGAAGAATCAGTGGCCGTGCCGCTCGGGGAATTAGCCTCATCCGGACCTCTTTTCAGCCAATTTTCCAGAGCCTGTCGAACCTGTCGTCTTGCCGTATTGACTTGCGGTTTATCGTTGCCAGTCGACCACGGTGGCTTGGTCAGCCCGCAGAGTTCCAATGGTTTCATGGTGCCATCCTTCAGCATCTTGGTGCCACCGCCCTCCGCATTGTCTCTAACGAAGCCCTCAAACGCTTTCGGAACAAGGCCCCCTTTCATGCCACAACCATACGGATCGGCTCCGGCTTCGAGCAAAATCTTAACCCAATCTGATTCAAGACATGCAACAGCAACCTGAAGAGGGGTGAACGCAAAATGGTCGGGGAGTGGATGGTCCTCAGACTCGGAACTCTGTACTCTGCTGCGTGATGGCTTGGGGTTGGGCTCGGCGCCGTGCCTCAGAACTTCCCTGACTAAATCAAGCGTCCCATCGCGGTCATCGCCACGAACGTAAAGATTGTGTAGGAGGCTGAAGAGTACTTCGCTCTCATACTCAAAGAATGCACCATGCTTGAGGAACAGATCCAGGAAAGCACGATCACGAGTCCGTACCACATACCCTAGAAGTATTTCGCGAGCCTCGTTCTGGAGGCGGAAAGAGTCTGTCCAAATTGCGTCTTTCCCTCTGCCAAGGTTGACGATTTCGGAGCTTTCCAGGTACTTCTTTGCCATTTCCGGCCAGCCAATGAGCATGAGGTTGAGTAGCACACCAATATAGTCCATACATGGACTTGTCGGTCGCACTTCAACGCCGAAAAGGAGTTTTTCCCATAGTGGAAAGTTGTTCCGCATGGCCGTCTTTATGCCGTTCAGCTGCTTGAGGTGAGTGAAATGCTGGGAGGTTGGTTTTAGCGACGACAGAACGAGCTCCAGTAACTCGTCATTGTCCATCAGTTGAGAACGACGCCGGGAAAGAGCATTCTCAGTGACGATAAGGGCAAATTCGTCATAAGGATGTACTCTGGTCTTACCCCTCTGTTCGCCTGCTTGTGCACGAATCCCGAATCGTTTGAGCCCTCGGAAGAAGACCATCAAGTCAACTATTCTCAGGAACTCTTGAGACAAGGCATAGCAAGATGCGGCACCCTCAGCAGCATGCTGAGAGAACAGATACTCCTTAACCGTATAATCCGCCAGAGCAGCCTTGTGATCTAGCTCCTCAGTCCACTGGAACACCCTGTTTGTTTGCCTTTTGTATTTCCTTCTTGTGACAGTAACGAGGCAGCTGCAGACGTTTTTCAGAAGACCTACATCATAATTGCCAATCTTCCCGAACTCGATTTTGTACAGAGACGCTTCAACAAGTATCTCGGCGCTGGGAATGTGCGTGCCAGGGTTGCAGATCAGGGCAAGGGCGGTGCGGGCGAACTCGCGGTCTTCGCCCCTGATCTGGGTGAGAATGCGCTCATACGTCCCAAATAGATCTTGGGGGAAGGCTCTGATCTCGCGAAGGATGTCCGCCTCCTCACGAACTCCTTGCTGGTATAGTCTTTTTACTAAGTCGAGCTGGCATACCAGCCATCGGAACATGCCCTGGGCACGTTCAACTAAAGCCCCCTCCACACGTGCCGTAATTGTGTCACTCCAGTCTTGCATCTTCCCGAGTTCACTGTGCGCAAGCCTTCCCATATCTTCCTTGACACCTGCACCGGACATGGGAATCTCGGTACACAAATATGACTGTCGATTAAAGATTGCGCGGATATCGGCCTCGTTTCGACTGGTCACCAGGAGCGAGATTCTCCAGAACGACGGACATGTGCCCAGCTTGTGAAGCACCCGTGCTATGTGTACACGCTCGCTACTCTCGTCGATAGCGTCAACAATGATGTAGATGCGTTTCAGCCTCTTGGCCAAGTGGTTCAAACTTTCTAGCAGGTCGTCTTCTGACGGTCTGACGACCTCCGTGAAGCGCTTATGAAGGACCTCCGGAATGTGACCTGTCTTTTGCTGGAAGTCCTTGACGACACATCGGAGGAAGTCCTCGGCTTCGTCTTTTCCCCTGGAGTGCAGGCAGTAGTAGTAGGAGCAGTATCTCGGTCCTTTTTCGTTGGCGACTTGATCGATGAGGAACGAAGCCATGACGGTTTTCCCTGAACCAGGGATACCCCATATCCAGCAAAATCTAGCCGAGGTGGACGCATCAGATTCGCTCACTCCTTGAAGCCAATTGGTCCATGGCTGCACCATGGTGATCCATTTGCAGGTTTTTGGTTCTTGGAGGCTTCGCTTGTCGCGGTGCATGGCCTTGATCTCGTCAATTATGGTCGCCCACCAGCGTCTGTACTCGCGCAGCTCTGTGTCTAATCCCCATGATGTTGGTCAGCCTTGTTTATCAAAGAGTTTATTGGTTGTTACCATCTGTTATGGTACTGCTTGTTCGGAACTATCGGTATGAAGCGTGGCATAATATCGGGCCAATTACTTACCGGTCATCTGACCCAGAACATCGTGTACAGCTTTGTTCGTGCTGCTCATTTGAATCTTCATAATGCTCGTGTCGATCTTCAGCGCTTGTACTCCTTGCCTGATTCACAGTCAGTACCACGAGCCGACCTATCGGTTATAAAGGTGCAGATACTTACGTGACGCCAATCTGTAGAAAAATCATGATGTTTTGTCTCTGAGTCTTCAGCTGTTGCAGGAGTGCCAGGGCCTCATCCTTCACACGGGGCCAGTTCAGTTTGTCTCTCCATGCTGGGTCTGGCTGCTGCTGCTGACCGGCCTCTAGATTTCCTGAAAACGCGTCCTGTCCGCTTTGGTGTCCATTATCGTGACCCATGAGCTTGTTCAGTCTCCCTACAATCTTCCAGCAAGTGCTGAGGGTGTCACGAAGTTGGCTAAGCCGCTCGCATCGGCCTTCGTCGGTGGGCGCCTCGAGGAAGCCCTTAAGGGTATAGAGGTCGGTTACCAGGTGCTGAACCTCCTCGCCGATGTCGCGGTAATCCTGTGTAGTCTCGCGGTAGCGGCCGATGAACGTGTATGCATTTTTGGCCAAGTTTGAACTGAAGTCGATCAGCTCGCTGATCTGTAAGAAAAGCTGAAAAGGTGATGTCCCGTTGCCGGCCATGATGTCGGGAACGTGCGTGGTCAGTACGTGCTGGACGAAAGAGTCTATGCGACAGTATGATGCTTTATGTAGCCATATGCAATGAGAGTTAGCAGTATTATGCTTGGTTTCATATTTGGTGTTTAGTCATTGGTGTTTGGTATTTGGTGTTTGGTATTTGGTATTTGGTATTTGGTGTTTGGTGTTTGGCGTTTGGCGTTTGGTGAAGATGGAAAAGGGAAAACGTCAAACTCAGAAAAAAATGGAAAGGGGCAGGGTGTTTATATGTTTCCAGGTGCAGTAGAACCAGCGCTGCTTGACCAAACAACCGCGTTGCTCTGAGTGTTTACCAAGGCAATTAGGGGAGTTACAAACGCGACATGAGCTCAGGGGGCAACGGTCACCCAGTTAGGCAATGGACGCGTTCGTCTACGCAGAACCCCCTCTGCTTGATACAATCTGGGGAGCAACGGTACCTGCAGACCAGTTGCGTTTTCTACCCACCAACCCCCTGTATTGTCCTCAGCGAGCGCCTTTACCTAACGTGCCCCGAAAGCTTCAAGCTGGGCGTAGAATAGGGGCTTGAGAGCGATTAGGCAGTTGGTTCAAGACAGTCAACATTGGCGCCTCGTACATTCAAGGTTTTCATCTCGTTTTCTCCCCATATCTCATTACAACCCAATCTGGGTGAAGAGGCTCAAACTGTGCCATAACTATAGGACCATGTTACATAGATTGTTTCTTTTAAGGAGCCAGTAGCTCCCTTCGTGGTTTCGTTGTCACAATAACGAAACGGAAAGGGGCCGAGATGGCGAGTTACATATTTCCCTTCCAATACCAAGCCTTTGGAAACCAGCGAGTCTTCACGGCCACATGGTAATACGAAGAGGGTGAGCTCTACGGAAATGCAGTGGAATGACAGTTGTTCTTCTTTCTACGTCTAAGAGGGCAGCGAGTCGTGCCGCCTGTGAATCCGATTCCAATAGTACCCCCTTGAGAGCCACGCATGGTAGAAACGGGCATACTGAAGTATGAGCAGGGTTCATTCTATGTACATATATATCTCATAGATTCTAATATGCAGTACTATGCCCAGTCCATATCAGCAGAAGAAGACGTCCACTTTGCGGTGATGAGGACCAGTAAATAGACAACCATGATATTAATGCTGACATATACCAGCCGCCTATAAGAATCATGAAATTGTCAATTCGAAGGACTTGAGTCATTTATACTTATGCACACCTAAGAGATAGAGAACACTGCCACCATCTTGCCGGGGCGGCCGGCGACATTCCCGATTGACTCCGTACTATTGAGCACATCACATCACGTCAACCACCAAACTATTACAATATGATACACGCATGTGAAATCATCGTCGTATAGTAGCTACCATGTAATGTGATGCTGTTCCAGTCGCGCAGCCAGTGGCGTCTATAGATACTTGTACGTCCACTGACTGCACCCGCGAAGGCGTGATGTCTCCCCTAGCTCACAGGTCAAATCTGAGTCACTCGACACACGGGCATTAGGTACATAGCTGATATACAAACTACTGGAAAGACCTATGCAAGAGCAGATATAGTCTAGGTGATTGTTTTAATTGCATTAAAAATAAAACATAATAGTAAAATACAGCAAAAAGACGGATCGAGGAGGGGGCCCCTCGTTGGTGACCGTCTTGTACACCCCCCTCCCCCACCCTATAGGAGGAGGAGGTGGTGAGGAGTGCGTTCCAACCGGCTCAAGTAGAAAAGTAGAAAAACTAGCCGCGAATCGAACGCGGGGCCCATCGAACTTTTTGTTTTCGTGAATGGCAACGATGGATTTTACCACTAAACCACCAGTGCCTCCAGCAGTTGCTGAGGTGGATGATGATGGATTCGTTATCAAGTCATCTATACAGCATACGTAATCTACGGGGCTACCGAGAGCTTGTTTGGTGGTCGACATCGTGATGGGGCTAAAAGCTGGGAGCCATTTGTTAGTAGACTGTGTGTGATAGTATACAGTAAACTCTGTACGGTATATAAACTATTACCTATAGATTAATGTGGTACGATCTCGTGCACACCTGCTCTTTGCTTTGAATGTCCCTTAGAGGGTTTGTTGGTGGGTGGGATCAAAAGAGGCAAGAGTCATTCCTATGTTAGGTCTCGAAGAGCACGGGAGTTGCGCTGCCATGAGAGCTCAACGACTTCCACAGGCTTGAGACTGTGGCAGAGCTACGCGACATGACTTGTTTCTCAGCTGTTGTACTTGTATGATAGTTCTTTTCACGGGACAGCAGGACATGTCGTACCGCGTAGAGTACAGATCGCTTCAGGCCAAAGGTTTGGGTTCATATCGAGGCGGCAATGAGAGAGGGTAGACTCTAAAGTGGATATACTCAGTCTAATAGCGAAACCGAAGAAGAGCTGCTGCCCAGTGTCACCACTTGTGTCAATGCATCAAGCCCTTTCAAGTACATATTACAATACAGCCTGTTCATGCGGTTAATCATGTAGTAAAGCACTACTAGCAGTCAAGAAACAACTTTTGGATCTTCAGTGGCTCCGACCTCGCGCCATACATCTGTGGTGTGTTGGGACGTAATACAGCTATAGATTGGTTACTTATGAAGGGGACGACATATGAGCAAGTAGGGTTGGGAATCTGGGGTGTTCAGACCTTCAGGGCTTGTAGGCTGTATGGCCGGCCAGTCATATATACCCCTAAACCATTTCATATTGACGATTATGCAGTTGAAGATACCTCGAGTGGCTGACAACAACCATGATCCCCGGACGTATATGTTCGGTGGGCCCTTTGAAGCTGGCTCAGGTCACGCGCGGGTTCACCCATCATACCACGGAAGTTATTCGTAAATATATAGAAGGCGGCAAACATGGTAGATTCAGGAACTGCACACTGAGAAGTTATCTCGTTGCAGATGTTGTGGCGAGTCCGATTATACCGCTGCAGTTGTTGCACTTGATTTGGACAGGGCAGCTGAAATAGCCAAATAGGGGCTGTCCCCCCAAACATAGCACATTCGTAACCACAGTCCAGCCCAGCCCCTTTGAACGTGCAGCCTCAAAACACTTATACTGACAATCGTGCTCAACTGGACCAGGCGGTCTTATCTGCAAACTTAGAAGGTTGAAAGCGGGCTCAGACGTTGAGCCTGGGTTCACACGTAACCCAGCTGAAATTCCGGGGATGATCAAAAGATGTATGCTAGAGGCGGGTTGGGATCCAACCGAAGGAGGAACTTCTGCTGTTCATCCACCATTCGTATGCCAGCGCAAGGGGCCGAGTGGTCGGTAACAAGCTCAAGGCACTACTAGGTCGGTGTGTCTTCCGTATGCAGTGACCGGTTCAATCGCCATGCCCACGCATGTAGCTTGTTGTTTGGTTTGAATACTGGCGATGAAATACCAGCCCCCTGAACGCTCTGTCTGGTGATAAATCTTCCCTGCCAGTTGCCAATCCATCTTGCATGCCTAAAAGATCAACAGTCATATATGACTTTGAAGCGATCTTAAACTTGTTGGTTCGTTTATGGAGGATTCAACTTTACATCTGTAGGATGTCCATAGAAGTAATCAAAGTGATGGTGTTGATCGAAATCGCGTTCTTCCATATCTATGACGCTGTTTTATCTCATGGATTCGCCAATAGCAGACAAAATCGAAGCGCATTGCTGGTGGCAGTCTGGATATATCTCTTTAATTCACTCTGTAAGGTGTCATTTTGAAGGCTCATGGTCGACAGGGCAAGCTTCACGGTACCGAAATTCAAGATATCCTAGGTAAAGAGTCGCCCTTTCTGTTTGTTGCAATATTAATATCACATAATCATAGGCTGGGATATAATTTCCTTTAGGACGATTGCTTCAATTTGGTGTTGCGTAGGTCGGCCTCGTGACAATTCCAGCGGCTAACGCAGCGGGCCCTTCGGCTCTTTCCGGACAACTCGGGGCCAGGCAAAGGCAAATGGCCGTGTTCTGTCCGACTCAGAAAGAGCATTTGCCATTGATGCCACAGGGAAAAGAAAGTACCAGACAACAGCAGGGGCGCTTTATGTTGCGATGCCAGCGTTACGCTTGACGGCTCCGAGATATTGAGTCAGATGTAGATCCGTGCCTTGGGGCGTCTCCCCGGCTCGTCACTGTCCAAACTCTAGATAATTATCGTGAATCGTTTGTCCTGCGACAAGAAGCGAATGATATATTGAGATTTGAAAATACCATCGACTCCTCGGGCCGAATTGCATCCCTAGATGAGTGAGGGCGACCCCGAAAACCCAGCCGCATTGTACGTTAACGTACGGTGCAATGCTCAGCTATGAGCTTACCGGCACGAGTGAGTGACATAGCTTCGGATTTGGGCCCTGCATGTACTGCCTTAGCATGCAGATGGTTTGGAATGAAACCGAAGTGGGAACGAAGGATGAAGCCAGAAGTATCTCCACTGCCGAACGCTGAGTGGCCCGTGGCTCAACAGATTGGGTTTCCAGAGGGATTATTGGATACTAACGTACGAGGAGGGAGGAAGGTTGGATTGACGATGGCCAGACCCGTGGTGGGTAGAGGAGCTTTTGGCGGGGTCTCTCGAGAGCTTTGTTGCGTGTTGCGTCAATGGGACCCCGCCATGCCATGTTCCCGATTCTTCGCGAGTACTTGACAGACCTCAACTTTGGCATCCTCTCCCAGCTTTCTACATCTTCTCACTTTTGATTCTTCTTCATCCTCTATATACCAATTTTCTGTAAATACCCAACGTACTAAGAAACCCCAGAAATCCGACAAGATGGCTCGCAAGACTCTCGTTGCCGCTAACCACAAGATGTACGTGAGCCCCTCCTCCCCGTACCAGTAACACCAGAGCTTCCCCGGCTCCATGCTACGAAAAAGGCCTCAATAGGGCATTCAAGCATCATGGCATTTGAATGAGTAGCTGACCACCGTCTCCTCGCAGGAACGGTACTCTTCAGTCCGTTAAAGAGATCTGCCAAAACCTGAACAACGCCCAATTGGACCCCAACGTTGGTTAGTACCTCCCTCAGTCCCGAGCTCCCGAAGCGAGAGGCTTACACCAGTTGTTCTACCAGAGACCGTTGTCGCTCCCCCGGCCATCTACCTGCTGGCTGCCCGCGAGACCCTGAAGAAGGAGATCGCCGTTGCTGCCCAGAACGTCTTCGACAAGCCCAACGGTGCCTTCACCGGTGAGACCAGTGCCCACCAGCTCAAGGACGCCAACGTCGACTGGGCCATCCTGGGCCACAGCGAGCGCCGCACCATCCTCGGCGAGACCGACGAGACCGTCGCCTCCAAGACCAAGTACGCCACCGACAACGGCATCAGCGTTATCTGGTGCTGCGGCGAGTCTCTCGAGCAGCGCGAGGCCGGCAAGACCCTCGAGGTCATCGCCGCCCAGCTCGCCGCCCTCAAGAAGGAGGTCAGCGACTGGTCCAAGATCGTCATTGCCTACGAGCCCATCTGGGCCATCGGCACCGGCAAGGTCGCCACCAAGGAGCAGGCCCAGGAGGTCCACGCTAGCATCCGCAAGTGGCTCAAGGACAACGTCAGCCAGCAGGCCTCCGACGAGACCCGTATCCTGTACGGTGGCTCCGTCAGCGAGAAGAACTGCAAGGAGCTCGCCCAGGAGAACGACATTGACGGTTTCCTGGTTGGCGGTGCTTCCCTCAAGCCTGCTTGTAAGTTTACCCACTCCCCGAGATCACCCTATGACCGCAGCACAGAAAAAGGCTAACCCGTCTCTTACAGTCGTCGACATCATCAACTGCAAGAAGGCATAAACGGATCATTATACCAAGAGCTATCAATAAATGGCCAGGTCTCAGCCTTCGTAGCTGACTTTACGTCTTGATGAAAAGGGGGTACGGCACGGCATGGGTTTAGGTTTAGGTTAACGATAGAAAAAGAAAAGTCACGAATACCCCTCCCAATCTATGTTTTCTTGCACCGTGATTGTTGCGTTTGATCTTTGAGTCGTATCATAAGACCGTAATATAACCCTGCATGGATACGGATGATGTATTTGTGTGTTTGCCGAATTGTTCGCCTTATTTGATATAATGCAGTTTCGCATGCATTTGTTTAGTATGTATAATTGTTGGTTTGTTCGTCTTATTTTTGATATATACACTGGATAGAGATAGTCATTCCATCATGGCAATAATAGTACAATGTAGCCGAGACAGGTTTTTGTCTCGAGGGCCGATACGTATTGTACATCCGATATAGCGTCCGTCTACCGCGCCATTTCGGCGTATCGATTGCTGCTCTCCTATTGAATAGTATCTGCCTACACCGCCATGCCGTTGCCGTGGTATGGGGACCATACTCCTCGGACACTCTCGTTGATACTGGTGACGGGCTTGTTGACACGCTTGACCTTGTCTCCGCTGGCGTCTCGCAGCAGCTCGGCCTTCTTGAGAATCTGCGAGGGCTCCATGTTGGCGACGCAGATAGCCTTTTGCCGGCCGTTGATGTAGTGGCCGATCATGACGGGGTGTTTCCGCGGCCGGGGGGACACGGCGAACTCGATGGCCGGGTGTGTCTGGGCAAACTTGGAGAGATGGGTCTTGATGAAGGCGCTGGTCCGTGTGTCAGATTTGCAGCTCTGCTATAGGGAAGCAATGGGAACGTTTGGTTTAGAGCTTACTTCATGCCTCTAGAGCTGCCGGAGTGGTCGCAGTAGTGGATATCTAAGCGCTTGCATTGCAAGATGAAGGCGCCGATGCCGTTCTATATGGTTCGGGTCGAGTCAGTAAATAGCCTTGACGGGTAGGGTGTCTAGGTTGATTGACGTACCTGGCCGACAGAGACCTTCTCCAGTGCCCTTATAGTCATCTTGAATGTGTGAAAGCAAGATAGTCTGCAACCTCGCCCAAGTTACGGAATGGTCAATTCAAGGCTGAAGCTGTCGCGAAACTTTCCGAGAGTGGCAGCTTCAATTCGTCGGTCGACCCAGCCAGCCCAGGGATCAGAGCATTAATCGGGGCTAAGCCTCAGAGGGGCTAGTGCGTCTTTTTTCCTCAGCCTGGCAGGCGGTTTGCAGCGCATTAGCAGCACATTGGCATTGTAACCATGCCGCCTAAATGTCGGCCATTGCTTGGCGAGAACAATTCAAAGCTGCCATCCAGCAAAACGCGACCATCGCATCTGTCCCTTTCAGCACCTTTAACCTTCTCAAACACCCCCAATCTGCTTCATCCCCCCTTCATTGTTTTGGTGTTGATAATCATACAAAGGGAGATGATTGCCTAATTCTCGTCACTCACTTAACCATCCACCTCTTCGTTGCTCCCTTTTTCCAACCGTCACTGCGTATCTTTTACCTCGTTGCTCGTGAACTAGACGCACGATGACGGACAAACTGCCCCCTCAGCTTCTCGCGCTTTTTGCGCCCCGGCCTCCTCTACGATGGGTCGAACACGCCGACAAAGCGCCTCAAGAGCGCAAGACTGCAGCCATCGCTGGCCTGGCCGATTACCTGCCTGCGCTCAACGCGTATAAAGACCAAGATGGATACGTCCCGACCGAGAGCTGGCTGCAAATGCGCGACCGCAAGAAGCTGGAGAAGAAGGCTGCGCAGGAGAGTCTTCAGAAGGAGGTTCCCATCAGCTGTAGGTTCAACTGCAATGCGCATCTCTAAATGCGATGACACCCTCGACATTTGACATTCGCTGACTAACTTGCCATTTAGACAAACCAGCTGAGGACCCTAACATTCGAGGCGATCCCTTCAAGACCCTCATCGTCGCGCGACTCAGTTACGATGCGAACGAGAGCGATCTGGAGAGGGAGTTTGGGCGTTTTGGCCCCATCGAGCGCGTAAGCTATAGCCCATCTATCTGCTCCTATCAAACCCACATAGCTAACGCTACCACTTGCAGATCCGAATCATTGCCGACACGCATGCGCATGAGAAGCCCAACAAGAAGAAGAAGTCCCACCGCGGATATGCTTTCGTCGTATTTGAGCGTGAGAAAGACATGAGAGGTAAAGCCGCCATTAATTCCTTCCAGAAAACAAACATGTCCCTCACCAGAGATCTGGCCCTCAAGCTTGCCTATCTCTTCCCTTTCCCAGTTGCCCGTCCTATGACCAAGGTATAAGATAGTGGTAAGGCTTTACTGACAATTGCGCGTTGCTGCGCACGTGTGAACAGCTGCTCTAGATGGTTGCGATGGTATTCGTATCAAAGACCGACGTATCAAGGTAGATGTTGAGAGAGGCCGAACCGTTAAGGGATGGAAGCCGCGTCGCTTTGGTGGTGGTCTCGGTGGCCGTGGATACACCAAGAGCGCTCCTCCTCGACCTACTGGCCCTGGCCAATTCGGAGGTGGCGGCGGCTTCGGCGGCCGCGACGGCTTCCGTGGTGGAGGCTTCGGCGGTGGTCGTGGTGGCAGGGGCGGCGGCTTCCGTGGCGGCGATCGTGGTTTCCGTGGTGGCGGCGGCGGCGGCTTTGGCGGCGGTCGTGACCGTGGTTTCGGCCAACAGAACGGCTTTGGCGCTCCCCCTAACGCACCTGCAGGTCCTGGCTATGGCGGCCGCAGCGGTGGCTACGGTGATCGTGACCGTGGTGACCGAGACCGCGATGGTCCCAGCGGTGGGTATGACCGAGGCGGTGGCCGCTCATATGAAGACAGATCTGGCGGACGCGACGGAGGCAGATTCGGTGGCGATCGCGACAGACGAGGCGGCGGCGGCGATCGAGGCGGCGGTGGTGATCGCGGCGGCGGCGTTAATGCCAACTACGAGCCTGTTAGAGGCGGCCGAGAATACCGCGACTACGACCGATCCAGAGAGGACGACAACCGGAAACGTGGGTATGAGGGAGGCTACGAAGATCCTCGCAAGTTGCGCCGCTACTAATATCGAGGCCATTTGCGCAAGCAGCCATCTTGCCTCGATGGTGGGTATCTTCTGTCTTGACGTCACCTACGACGCATCTGCCACGATCTATTCTCATCTTTCCTTCTCCCTTTTGTCACCAGGGGTAAGCGAGGGTAAGAATACCTACCGCAATACACTAGCTTCTGTTTCCGGATCCACGCACAACCGACAATCAGAAGGTAAAAGACGTCCAGCGCTTCGGCCTATGATTACCCTTTGCCGAATAGTGTACGACTGCCCAGGTTTGGACGTCCAGCGCTGCGAAATCTGTTTATAAGAGCGATAGGAGCGGAGCAATCCCTGCCTCTGGATACGATACCCAAATACACCAGGACTGCCATCATTGCACAGGTAGTATACTTAATCGCATGTACTTTACAGGAATAAACATCACCGTTGGGGAGGAAAAGTTGGAATTCTACGCCGGAGCCTATTTCCACCACGCCTGACTTTTGCAGGTTTCGAGATGGGAAAACGCTCTTGCGAGGTAAGGTCAGAGGTAAGGAATGATAACACCATTCAACACCTACTGGCCCACAGATACACGTTGCGCTTGATTTTTGTTTGGTACGATTCATCGGGAAAAACGGAGACGGGATGGGATGATTGGTTCATCATCTCAATGTACTGGTGTAAGAGTAGGTAGCTTCTAAGTAACGATGTATTATTGCGCCAAGCGACTTGGAAATGTATGCTAGCGCTTGCTTCATCTTTCTGAAGTTCTGCTATCACTAATACTTGTTGCGTTGCCTTCCTATGTCGACGGGGCTTTCTGTATCACGTTGTCTGTGAGGTCGAAGGCTTTGCGACTGCTAAAGGGGTCCCTGCCGAGCAAACCATCTGTCACGCGCACACTTGATCATTGTTTCTGGGTCACGAGGTATGCAATTTCTGTGGTCTTTGTTGATGAGAAAGTCTTGAATTGACAATAATTTTCCCTATACCGGAACGCCAAAAGTCCCCAACCGTGTGAACCGAACCAGATCATCGAATATGTGGTATCGCCCTTATGATGCAAATGAATCTAGCAAAAGAAAAATTCCACAAGAAACAACAACTCGTTTTTTTGCTTTCATTCTTTCTCTTCGTAACTACGAGTCGGCCTCCATCTCCTCGGCGGCGACCTCGTTGACGATGGTGACCTCGCCGTTGGAGGCGCTCCAGTAAGCGCGGACCTTGATGGCGAAGTCGCTGAGGCAGACGCTAAAGAGCTTGAGGAGGCGGGTCTGCTTGGCCTCGAGCACATCGCCCTCGCGGCAGACGACGTGGCCCTCGCTGGATCCATCCTCCTCTCCCAGGACGATCTTGCCCTTAACCATGCGCGTGGGGACACCCAGGCGGCGCAGCTCGGGCTCCAGGGTGTGGCCCAGCGGCACGTCGTGCTCGGCGGGGACCTCGCCACCGGTGCTGTAGACGTGGCCCGAGGGGATGGTGAACCCCCGGGACGCGACGGTGCCGGCGCGCGCGAAATCCGCCGCCGTCACATTGGACAGGTACTCCTGCAGCGCCGCCGGCTCCCGGTTGGTCAGGAGAAGGCCCACGTTGCCCGTCATGTACTTGGACAGCTTGTACAGGCCTTCGGCGGCGGCCTCTTCGGGGGTACGGCCCAGCGCCCGGGTCATGAGGGTGGTCTTGCCGAGGAATATGCTGTAAAGGAGTTAGAGTTAGTCGATTTGGTCTAGGAAGAGACAATGGTAGAGGAAGAGGCAAGGAGGAGAAAACGTACCGGCTGTCATCCCGCAGCTCTTTCCGTACTTCCTGAATGTGGGTGTTGCGCATGTTCTCGACGCCGAAGACAAAGACGTGCTGGTACTCGGGGATGGCTTCGCGAATGGTCTCGAGGAGTTGCTCCTTGTGTTCTCTTGTCTTCTTGGAGACCTGGGTCATGTGCACCACCTTATTCCTTCTTGACTTGGGCATTTTGGCGGTGGTTTATGTATAAAGAAGCGGCGCGCTTATTATTTCTTCAACAATTGGTGTTACTGGAGCTGCAGAAAGGAAATCGTGAACTTTTGTTTGAGGCGAGGGAATGGCAGAAGGGACCAAACTACCACTATCAGATAAAATCCACTATCTCGAACTTTTTTTTGAACCGTTTATCGCCCAAAAAATCAATCAGCCAAGCGCATCTGCAGTCAAGGGAATCTGCCCCGCGAAAAAAGATGCAGGGGTTCCCTAGAGCCAATCAGAGCGCTGAAGGCGGTGAAAGGAAACACCGACGCCGCCAAAACAAGCCTGTTCGGACGGATCCATCTTGACCTTCCAGCGGATACCCACCCGGGCCTTATCTTATCGTTCAGCTCCAAGCTTGATGGCCTGGGCTGGCTAGGGCCTGAGAAGCTCAACCTGGTGGAGGGTGAGGTGCAGTGCAACTTTTCAGTAGTTCGAGTACCAGTACAGACGACGTCAATCTACAATACACCACCCAACATTGAAGCTCTCTCCTGCCCATCCACCACGACACACTTTGCCCCTTTGCCAACGGACCTCAAATATCTTTTCGACCTCTCTCAAAATGGATCCCACAGGGTAAGTGAGCCTGGCAATTGGATTTATATATACATTCTATATCCAGGAGTTATACAGAGGAGCTAATGCATCATACCACTATAGCCTTGGACTGAATGCCACCGAGTCGCGTGAGCTCGAGCAGCGCCTGCAGAAGCGCCAAATGAAGGAGTTCATGGGTGTATGTTTCTCCCCCTACCTTGTCTCTTCCGAGACCAGCAATCATATCAATCCCCGGTCCTCTCCTCTGAAGGGTGCACTCTCTCGAACAAGACAGCGACGAAAGCTAACAGAAAAAACGAACAGCTCTTCAGCAACCTGGTAGACCACTGCTTCATGTCCTGCGTCGACGACTTCACATCCAAGTCCCTGTCGACCCGCGAAACCGGCTGCATCACCCGCTGCGTTCAGAAGCAGATGGCCCTGTCGCAACGGTTGAGCGAGCGCTTCGCCGAGCATAACGCCGCCATGGGCGCTCAACCCCCGAAATAAATACTGTCAGCGCTCTTGTAAAGTGGGAGAAGATAGTGGGATAGAGAGGGCGGAGTCAGGATGTTGTATGATGGATAATGGCGATATGATGCATGTGGAAACTTTCACGACAACGGCTTTAGCTCGCCGGTCTCTTCAGGGGGCCTGGCTGGGATGGGAAAAGACACCAGTATACTGTGTATCATGATGAAGCGAGACTGGCCCGGGCATAGATGCATACTATTTCTCGAAGCCTGCGAGGAGTAAGGAGCATTGTGACTGGGACATATTGCGTGTACTATAGAACCGCTCTCTATAACCACATACTCTGTGGTCTATGGGGGCAGATAAATAACGACTCCAAACAATTTCACCTCCGCCATGATCATGTTACTTTGCGACTTGATGTAAAGAAGAAGATCATCAAATAGGGACTATAAGCCGAGACAAGGACCGGGATGGTTGCATAGCGCCTCAAAAAGAAGTTCCCATTTTTGGCTTCAGACTAGATATTTTCTATCTGCAATGCTTTCCAAACGTGAGGGCACATGAAAAGAAACGCCCCAAACTCCACCAAGGAGCCAAACCCGCTTGTCGACTGCAGTCTACATCTAGATCAGCCAGCAAAACAGAGATATCGCCCTTCCTCTTCCGTCGTACATCGGCACCCACCCTCAGCTAGCGATGGCAGCCTGGTCTCCACGCAACTCAATATTACCCTAGTCGCTCGCTCTTGTCTTGTAAAATGCCACCACCCCGCGTAGACCACGCTCACTCTAGACCCTCGGAGAGCACCATTCGGACCTCCTCGAGTTGGTTGACCACCTTCTCCTCCAGCTGGCTCTCGCACCCCCGCGCTTTCCCGGCGTCACTCGGCTTCATCCCCTTCCACTCCGCCTCGCGGGTTCCAAGGGGCACCAATCGCTCGCGGAGGAGCTTCCGGCTACCGAGCCAGAACTCGACGTTCTCCAGCAGACCCGCCGAGTCCCACTGCACCTCGGGAATGTCCCGGGCATTGTTCGTGCGGAGCGCTGAGAGAATCCGGGTGATGAGCGCCAGCGAGTGGATCTCTGAGGTTGAAAGTGTGGTGATGTAGGAGCCACGGTTGTTCCTGTGCGTGCGCGAGACGCCCGGGGCCTCGAATCGCTCGACGCTGGACGCCATCAGACTTGGGAACTGATCAAGCACATACGCGACCTCAGGTGCGATGGTTTGGCCAAGGGCGCTCAGGACGTTCAGGAGAAGCGGCACGATGGCCTTGGCCCAGATGCTGTAGCAACGCTGTGGGCCAACAGTCTCGGCAAATGGTGACACGTTGGGTCGGTTCAGATAAGAGGCCAGGTTGGCGGACGTAATGTGGTTGAGTAATCCATCGCATGCAAGCTGTTCGGCGACTACAGGAAGAGCCGAGAGTTCAAGGAGGAAAAGGAGAGATAGCTCGCCGTAAACGGGATCGCCTTTCTCCGCAAGCTTATCTGACCACGAGTAGAGTGACACAGCCACGTGTACCGCATCGTGGGCAGCCATGATGTTGACAATCTGTTGCTGACTCTCATTGATACCAGGAATGCAGAGGCAAGCTTGCATTATGGCAGTCAATATCGCAACGTCTTCTGGGAACACCGTCGTATCCGAATCGTGCACTAGTGACACGAGCATCCGGAACCCCCTGGCCACGGTACGATCCAGAATGCTCAAGACAGTCTGATGTACGGTAGTGATTGCGTTGTCGATAGCCTTCTTGTCTGCCGCCGTCTTTGATGTGGAATTCAGAGCTCGCACCTGGGCACGAAGCGTGACATAAAGTAGCTTGAGCAGAGTGCGATAGAGAGTCAAGTTCTCTGACCCATAGGGCTCCTCAACACTGCTGACGGTGGACCATAGCGAGGTCAATAGTTGGGCAACATCGCCTGCAGAGGGCGTGTTATTAACGACGCGCTGGACAAGCATGAGCGCCAGGTTGACTCTCGAGTCAGTAAGGCGCTCGAATATCTGTTCGTGGCCTTGGTTGGCTTGGTTGGCCTCGAGACACTGTTCGGCGACCTGTAGAGATTGTTTCTTGAGGTTGTCGTGCTGCGGTAAGCAGTTGCTTAGCTCCAGCAAGAGGAATTCCCAAGCATGGAAAAGGGCCTATAGAAGATGTTAGCCACAAAGTTCATCTTTTAGGGGTTGGATTGACTGACGATTTGAGCATCTACAAGAGATAGGTTGATGTTCGCTCGCTCCATCTCGCTCTTGAATCCGTTGTTTCGAGGCCCGATCCACCCAGCGTCGAACTGAAGCATCTTGTCGGCATAGCTCAGCGCATAGTAATACTCGGTACCCAATGATCTAGGCTCGAGAAGGGTACGCTTGAAATTGTCCAGGATACACACGGGATATTGTTTGCTGAAATTCCTCGAGAAGTTGGCGTGGAGGGCGCCGTTGTAACCCGAAACTAAAACACCCTCGCGGAGAAAGTAGTCAAGGTCAGCGGCGAGTTCCTTCGCTAAGCTGTTGACCTGTCCCATCTGCCGCAGATGGAAGAGCTGCATTGCAAATGTCTCAGCAATGTAGGCAGCAAGTCTTGCTTCTTCACATGCCTTCATCGCGTCGACTTTCGCCGTCATACTTGATGGCTGCAAGTTCTTCACGTAGGCTCGTAGCGCTGTGAGGAAGTCGCCATGGTTCTGCAGGTTGAAGATCGTCCAGGGCCAATAGTTTTGAGCCGAAGTGACGAAATCCAATATACAGAGAGCCTCCGAACTAGAAATTGAAGAGATATGTGACAATCTCTGGAGCGCCCGCGTCAGAACCGAGTCCGACGATGATTTGGACATCTTGTCGTGGCCATTCCTGGCGTCGCGAGGTGTCTTGCCCGTGAGCAGGCAGTTAGCCATCCATTGCTGTCTGTTCCTCACGATTGTAGAGAAGAACCGCCATATGACAGTTACCTCTTCGGTCTGGTCAAAGGGCTTATCAAGGGTTGACAAAAATAGTAAAAAGGATCGCGATAGCTGTGGGCCCAGATACCCAAGCAGCGAAGGTGGCTCCCCAGTTGCCTTTCCGGCACTCACTACTAGAGCCTCTAAAAGTACCACTGCTGATCTTCTGTACTGGTCATTGACGGCGGCGATCTTTGCAATAAAAGGTGTGGCTTTGAACAACTGCTGCTCAATGGTAGTCGACGACTGATCAACCGAGTTGGCCACCCGGACAAGTGTTGTGGCTAAGTTAAGCACGGCATTTGTGCGTTGCGTGAACGCCTTGCCTGCGTTGACGAAAACGGTGGTCTCCGGCCACTGGAGTGCCGTGACGAGTGAAGCCAACAGAGGTTGGATTCTTAGGCTTCCGGCAGATGGTGCCAAAAAGCTATCGATAATGTACTTGGCTGCCGATTGCAGCGGGGCTGTGAGTGTCTTCTTGCTGGTTATCTCATCTGTGCTGAATGTGTACAATATGGTTTTGTTCATGATCGGCAGAAGGTCGCGCAGGAGGACGGATCGCTGTACTTCGTTCTGCAGGCGCCATGTTGAAGAGCTCTCTAGGATATCTACAGAAGTCTGTGATATCGCAAGAGTGATTTGGCCAACTATCTTGTCGGAAACTCCCAGCCAAGGATTATCCGCTTGTTTCTGCCGGGTGGAGGTTTTGATTGTCGTTTTTCGTTGTACGGAGCTGCTCATGGCGGTTTTCACCAAGGATGAGAAGACCCGGACTGCTGACATAAGAAAGTCAAATCGCTCCCTAGACATTTCAAGGGATCCTATCATGCGCGAAAGCTTTCCAGCCCTAGATTCAGTAGCCAGCAGTGTACATCTGGACATGTAAGACCAGACGCGCCCAGGACACAAGGGTAAGGCTGCATCCAGGAACTGCAAGCATGCACTCAGAACGCTCAGAGCAGCAAGATCTGGTTCACCCTCGAGATGCACATCCAAGGTCTCGCATACCACTGATACGATATCCTTGTTGCGCGGAAGAGATCGGCTCGCTTCTCCTAGTATAGCCAAACCAGCTTCATGGTTGCCTGTGCTGCTTGTCCCCTTTGCCACTTCTAAATATTCTGATTTCACAAGTGTGGCCAGCAAAGTGATGGCATAACTCATTTCTGAGACGGTTAGAGCAGTCAACTCTTGCTGGTAGATGTTTGGGGTGAGGTTGGCTTCAAGTCGCTTGCCAAGCAGCGCCAGAGTAGAATGTGAATATTCGATCTGAACGGTCCGACCCTCGTCAACAACGAAGCGGCCCAAGGAACCAGCCGGTATCACAAAGCTTTCTTCTTCCCCCGATGTTAACCTCCTTTGTGCACTTGCGGTGAAGAGGGGGAAATCCTCAGTTAGGCAGATCGTATTGGAGTTGTCTTCCTCATGTGCCAGTTGGTACGAGTTGAAATGTTCAGGGAGCTCAAAGGTAAGAGTTTCTCCTTTGTGCAAGATTTGGCTAACCAACTCGGATCCCTCTCCTGCCGTGCTCGGGGCACATGCAAGAGCCCGGCTCAGACTGATGAAGGGGACAAACTCCAAGGGAAATCGATTGACGGCTTGCGTGAAGTAGTTGTTTAAGAACGCAGGGTCCTGGAGAGACCGGACAGCGATGTTCTGTTCTGGCAATATGGTAGCAGGCTGGCAAGCGGTCCAATAGTCGAACTCACCGCCTGAGAGTACTGAGAGAAGTGTCCCAACGGACTCGCTTCTGTAGCCGATATAGGGGAAAGTTGAAGTCAGAAGATCTAATAACACGATCCGCATTCGAGATCCAACAGGCGCTGCAAAAGTGGATTCTTCAGAGGTACCGAGGAAACCGGCCATGCTAGACACGATTGCAAAGACCAGGCCTCCATCCGTGGCAGCGGCCGCCAGCATATGGGCCGGCTGAATATCGCGGTCCATTTGCGTATTTGCCAAAAAGTCATCGTATCCGGTCTTGTCAATGGTCGTGATGCTGCCAGCAGAGTTGCGCCTGCCACTGCCCGGTATCATCTGGGTTCCTGAATCGTAGGTCTCAATGGCCTTCTGGTTCTGGAGCGCATCTCTCCGCTCTGCACGCTCCTGATAAGAAGCCCACATACCGTGCAGAATTGGCACCCATGCAAAAGCAACCGGAATAGCTGGACTAATGTTCCGTTCCGCGCCTGCAATTGCCACCTGATGGACCAGCTCCAGAGCATCCGACGAGCCAATATACTCCGTGTTGGGATCAATGTCCACATCTCCAGCGAATGATTTGACAACTCGAGGGAGGTTGAACATAGCTAATGAGATCAAGCACACAAGGCATTGTACGGGCGATTCAAGGTCGCCCAACCCCTGTGTTGACCCGATAAGTTCCAGAAACGAAGTGTCTCCAAGAAATTGGAACCATTGTTGCAGCAGCTCGGCGGGGACAAGGACCTGGTTTGACAGATCCAGCAATTGGAAAGCAACAGTCATGGCATGGATTGCCTCCGTGACAAAGGTTCTCATCCGTTCTATCTGCATGTCATCCCGATGCAGAGATCTATCCTCGGTTGCAGTAGTGATGTCGCCACATGCTGCAATGCTATCGCTCACAACAGTGAAATAACGTGACACCAACGCATGGTACGTCTTCGCAGGGGGGTCACTTTGCGGTGTGAGAGAGGTCAGCCCGTATGCTTCGAGAAAGGAGTCGCGAATTTTCGTAGTGGCTTCCGTGGCCGTTGGCAAAGATGGAAGCCTCTGTTGCAGCATCAACGTAAAGATGTAGTCGGTAGACATGGCAAAGTGGCGGCGCTCGTTAAGATAAGTGGAAAATATTCGCAGCCTTCTGGACTCGGGCTTCTCGAAGTCGGATTCCAGATCAGCAGCATCGGGAAGTCCAGACAAGTTGAGGCCAGGGATGATCGTGGAGGTTTGCGCATTCGTTGCGCCGGCGGCTTCCTGGAGGCTGACCGCATCTTGGCTCGAGATTGCCCCGATGAGCTGGCTCCGAGCTCGCGACTGAAACTCGATAACTACGACGCGCAGGGCAGCAAGGAGGTTGATGCGAGCATTCTTGCTAAGCCAAATAGAGTCCTCCTTGATCGTTTTCACGTCATACTTGTCGTTTGGGGTAGGGGTGACCTGTACGGCCGAGGTTCGGGTCTCGAATGCTTGCTTGTAAGAATCATTGTCGCCGACCTCGAATACGGTATTGGGCTTCGTGAATAGGGATTTGATCTGAGGATTTGTGAGGAATTCGACGACGGCTTTGCTGCCCTGGCGATGGCCAGTGGTGTCTGAAAGAGCTGCAGCCAAAAGGCGCCATGATCTAACAGAAAACAAGTCAGCATCGCGCATGAGGTAGGCTAAGGAAAAGAGAACCGTCTACCCACAGGACAACAGTTTCGCCTTTCAAACAAGGCTCTAGATCCGGTAAATAAACCTTGTCGACGGCTTGGGGTGCCATCGCTGTAAACGACAGCAGGCACTGACGACAGCTTAGTGCATCGACTTCACGCGATTGTGGTTGGCAATGCTAGGAATCTGGCAGCTTTACAGATGGGTCGCGTCTAGACACGCTTTTGTTGGCGCGTGTTGTTACAAAATGGACTGGTGATGGAGTTTTGGCGCAGATGTAGCATCCAAGCTTCCTACGTATTTGAGATTGGAGATAAGCTGCCAAAAAAGTTCAGCCTAGGATGGCGGGAGTGAAGCTCTCTAAAAGCTCAAAAGTCCAAGCTCCTAAACAAATGTGGTAGGGGAGACAGCATTGTAAACAATCCCTGTACCTGCCCAGAGTTCAATTGACAGCCTTGCATTAGCGGTTGCTCTACCCAATCATTGTCCGATTGAAAAACAGGGATGCATCGGTCTGGCGCCAATTGATGCAAGCCGGTACTGTACATTCAGCCTTGGTGGGGGGCGGTACCGCATTTTCGTCTCACGCAAACATTCACAGCCGGTCTACGGCCTTGGTTGGTGACATTGGAACTTGATACGAGCAGTTGACCCGACTCCGATCCCATCCCTTCTTGAACCTGGGCTTACTCACTCCGCAACTGCCGGGCGTGACTCAATTCTTGTCTGGCCATTATTGAAAAGGGATTCTTTCTTTGTTCCCTTACATTGTCCACACTTGCGTGAGACTTCTTTTTGTCTGGGTGGATATAGATTGTTCTCCAGCTCCTCTGAGCATTAGTCACCCAACACAATGGCGACCTACCAGCAAGAAGACATAATTGACCACTCCCCCATCAGCCCAAGCCTGCCGACCCAGTCCCGACGGCTACGAATCTGATTCTCATTGACAACTATGACTCTTTCACTTGGAACATCTACCAGTACCTATGCCTTGCCGGTGCCAAGTGCGACGTGATCAGGAACGACAAGATCACAGTTGAGGAGCTCGTCGCCAAAAAGCCAACTCAGATTGTCATCAGCCCTGGACCTGGCCACCCGCACACCGATTCTGGTGTCAGCCGCGATGTCATTCGACATTTCGCGGGGAAGGTCCCTATCTTTGGCGTCTGCATGGGCCAGTGAGTCGATCTCGTAATCCCACTTTTGCCAAGCCAATTGCCTAATCCGGTAATCAGACAATGCATGCTCGACGTCTATGGCGGTGACGTCAAATTCGCAGGAGAAATCCTGCATGGCAAGACGTCTCCCCTTAAGCATGATCGCAAGGGTGTATATGCTGGATTGGACCAAGACCTTCCTGTTACTCGATACCACTCCCTTGCTGGAACCCATGTCACTCTCCCCGAATGTCTCGAGGTGACCTCGTGGATTCCCAAGGATGATGGCTCTAAGGGTGTCATCATGGGTGTACGCCACAAGGAATACACCATGGAGGGCGTTCAGTTCCATCCTGAAAGTATTCTTTCGGTCGATGGGCAGAAGATGTTCGAGAACTTCTTGCGCCTCCAAGGCGGCACCTGGGCCGAGAACGAGCGCATTCAGGGCCAAACCCAGGCTGCTGAATCGTCAGCATCTCAGGCCACCTCTGCCGCCACTGCGCCCGCTGCTGTTCCCAAGAAGACCAGCATTCTGCAACAGATATATGCTGACCGCCGAGAGAAAGTTGAGGCTCAGATGCAAATCCCTTCACAGCGCTTCCAAGATCTTCAAGCTGCATACGACTTGAATGCCGCACCTCCTTTGATTTCGTTCGTGGATCGGTTGCGCCAAACCCCCTTTGACGTCTCCCTCATGGCCGAGATCAAGCGGGCCTCGCCATCCAAGGGTGTATTTGCCCTCGAGATGGATGCGCCCTCCCAGGCCAAGAAGTATGCACTGGCTGGAGCAAGTGTGATTTCTTGCCTAACTGAGCCTCGATGGTTCAAGGGTAGCATTGACGATCTCCGAGCCGTCCGACAGGTCCTGAACAACATGCCCCACCGCCCGGCCATCCTGCGCAAGGAATTCATATTCAACGAATATCAGATTCTCGAGGCCAGACTAGCTGGAGCGGATACCGTGCTTCTCATTGTGAAGATGCTTAGCGTCGAGGACCTCACACGTCTGTACAAGTACTCTCAATCATTGGGCATGGAACCTTTGGTCGAGGTTCAGAATGCCGAGGAAATGAAGGTGGGTATTGAGTTGGGTTCCAAGGTTATTGGTGTCAACAACCGCAACCTAGAGTCTTTCGAGGTTGACCTCGGCACAACTGGTCGACTACGCAGTCTGGTCCCGAAGGAGACTATCATTTGCGCTCTCAGCGGAATCAACACTTATGACGATGTCGTGGCCAATCACAAGGATGGTGTGAATGCCGTTCTCGTCGGCGAGGCTATAATGCGAGCGCCAGACGCATCCATCTTCATTCAGGAACTGTGTGCTGGCAAGGTGACGCCCAAGAGTTCTGAAACGGAACCGCTTATGGTCAAGATTTGCGGCACTCGAACAGCCGAGGCCGCTATCACTGCTGCTGAGGCGGGTGCAGATCTTATTGGAATGATTATGGTGCCGGGTCGCAAGCGAACAGTCACAGACGAAGCAGCGATGGCCATATCGAAGGCAATCCACGAGTTCTCGCGTCCGGCCTCGAACGCAAAGGGCGGGCTACCTGCGAACATCGCCAGTGATTTCTTCGCAGCAGGAGTTTCGAAGATCACTTCTCACGGAAGCACACGACCCTTATTGGTGGGTGTATTCATGAACCAGCCCATGGATCAGGTTCTAGAGTTGCAGCGCCGGTATAATCTGGACATTGTCCAATTGCACGGTAATGAGCCCATTGAGTGGGCCACGGCTATTCCTGTCCCCGTCATCAAGAAGTATACACCAGAGGAGCCTGGTATGGGCACAAGAGGCTACCATGTTCTTCCTCTGCTCGATTCCGGATCCGGCTCGGGGCAGCTGCTTGATGGCGTTGGCATCAAAGCAACTCTGGCCAAAGATCGGGAGCTGCGTCTACTGCTTGCAGGGGGTTGGACCCGGATAATGTTACTGAAGTTGTCAAGGCCGTCGGTGCGGACGGCGGACGCGTCATTGGCGTTGACGTAAGCAGCGGAGTTGAAGTCGATGGACGTCAAGATCTTGACCGGATACGCCAGTTTGTCCAGGCTGCTAAGGCAATTCGTTAGAATGGGCCTCTGTACCCCCTATCGCGGGTTTTCTTCGGTGAATGGTTGGTTACCAAATCACATAGCTATTGAGATGGGCTTTAGTATCCAAGCAAGCCTGACCGACTTACATGGATTCGGAAGAATAAAAACAGTTTATCGGTAAATTGTGTTGGCGATGAGACATTGTATGCCTGCAGTTAGGCAACAAAGGCATTTCCTCAGTCGGTGTTCTTTGATGATCTGTGACAGTGTGCAAATAACTATCAAGACACCCGCAGAAATCGACGATGGTCTTTGTTCTTATACGCCAGGAATGTGGAATTTTATGCAACGTACAATTGCATTCGAGTTCTAGGAACAAAGTCGCATATAGACAAAGGATCAAATGGCTGCATCTTGCCGTAGGCTGCTGGCGCAGCAACAGGAGTCGAGATGAACCGAAATTACGAAGTAAGTAAGCAGTTACTGCTGGGAAGGTTGCGGAGCAATACTTGGGTGATGGTATCGTGATCCCGGTGTTATTGCCTAAGGACTTCCATATGGTTCGCACATATATTCTCGAAGCTCTGCCTATCTGTCCATTATTTATTCACCTTGGGGCTGGTGGTTGCCTGTCGTTCTGTTCAACGGTTTCTGCCCTCTTCGCACCTGACCAACGATGCGCAACTGGATTCATTCTTATCACCAATAAGCCCTTGATTGTAACCCCGTAGCTACCTTGCGCGCATACTGACCGTTGCGATGGTGGCGCCCCGCCGTAAACGAATATACAGACCCTCTCGGGAGGACGTCGCGTCAAGGGAGCCCAACATCCTCGAAGCGTGCACCATGAAGTTTGGGTATCCGGGCATCTCACTTTCCGAAACAAGTCGGCCCCATCTAAAGCGGCAGGCGGAGGTGTATGCAGGAGGAGACCCTTTCTTCAATAAACGAGGAGACGGACCATCAGCAAAAAGAAGAAAACTCGAAAGTCTCCCAATCGGGCCTCCCAAAGACGTATGTATTCTTCTCCACCGTGGCAATCGTCGGAAAGTCGTGCCTGCCGAACAACAGCAAAAGAGCGCCGACTCTTCACCAGGCGCCGCGAAGGGAAAGAGAGTCACCGAAAGGAAGAAGAAGTCGAAGCGGCTCATCACCGCAGACGAGTCGACCACGATCGGGCGCCTTGAAGTCTTTGCCTGGCATAACGAATATTCCCAGAACTGTTCCTATCTAGCAGCCCGGAAGAATAACAAGAATCGCAACACAATCCCTAAGAAGGTCCGGCAAGACGCTGCTTCGCGACTTATATTCGGAAAGGGCATCGCAGACGTTGGCGTCCGGCTAGGCACGAGCAGAACGATAACGTGCCCAGTCTCCGATCTGAGCAGGCAGTTTTCCGGCGACGGTCTAATCGATGGCATCTTGGGAACCTCTCAGCAGACGCTACCGACGAAGTCCATTCCGATCCGACTCCATCAACCGGCATTGCGGCAACAACCTCCGGACTCGCCTCCGATAACACCAGTCGATGCCGATGGCCCACTGATATCAACCATCATCATACCGTACGACACAGCCAGCATCGACACTTTTGAGTGTAAGTTCTATAACCTGGTTTTTTCTTTTGCTTTAGCCTCAGAGCCCATAGTCCTAACCAGAAACGCCAGTGAGAACTCCGAGTTGCGACTTCAACGACGAACCCAAACCCCCTACTCCGCAGCCCCGATCAGGAAAGCGGGTACGAGAAGAAGAAGAGGACTCGGAGGAACGTACTTTCACGCCTACGCCTCCAAGTTCCCCGACCTCGAGAAAGCGAACTAAGAAAACACCGTCTCCGACTCCTTCTCCTACCGTCGTGACCCGCGCCATGAAACGCGAGATGGCAGCCTGCGGGGTTTATTTGACTCACAAGGCCCTGCCATATTAAGTATTACCTACCTGCGGCCAGTATCAGCGTTACGAAGTCACGTGGATGGAAAGGGGTGGAAGAAAGTGAGATACAGAATGGTTCGCCTACACCGGCCCAGCCAGTCTTCCTCCCTGTTTGGATGTGTACTTTCTATGGGGTTATCCCTTCATGCGTTTTGGAGTTACCAGGTACTTACCTACTGTCGGCTTGTTGCGACTTCTTTTGTGTCTTACACTATCTTCTTTGGTACATTAGCAATGCATTGAATTCACCCGCAAATCTTACCTAGCTTCTGGTGAAACGCTCACGTCATTTGGCAGTAGATCGTTTATGAAGGTCCCAATTCAATGTGCTACGTATAATGCATATCAAAACTTCTTCCATCAAATTCAATAGAAGGGGCACTGTCAATTCCAGTTTGATAAGAGGAAGTCAATAAGTGCCAGTGCCACTTTCTTCCCGTTTTTGTGAAAAGCGAGAAGGGACGTCTGTTTTCCTTTCTCAGCAGGTTCCAGAACCCAACCCTTCCCCTCTATAGCGGCTCTAAGCACCTTCTACGAAGCTGGCTTATACAAAAGAAAGAAAAACGCATCAAAGTGATACCTACTGCGTACATGCACGTGGCATGAAAACGTGGGTTTCAACCCTTTGATGGCCTCAGGGCCACGGCAGTGAACCTATTTCAATGGTCGTTTTCAACCAAAATGCTCCAGCACATATGAAAGTCTTATATACTTAAGTACACGGTTGAGGTGCCGCATGCTACTTGCAAGTGCCGATACTTCAAATGTGAGACCTCACCTTTGGCGGATGACCTGGCTGCCAGACATCCAGATTGAACCACGACAGGAAGCCTTTTCAGTAAAGCAGGAGCCCATTTTAGAAAAGGGGAAAGAGCTTCAGTTGCTAAAGTAATGTATAATGGGCATAAGTAGGTCATTGCCCCAATGTGTGCTACAGAAGGAGCTGCACCTGGGGAGGAGCTGTGTTCATAGCCTTCATGCTCGGATTCTGGAAGCCATTCCCTATCGACTCTCGGTGTCAGTATTTACTCTTCTTGGAGTAAACAGGATGTCCCAAGAGGGAATAATGGAAATATTTTGAATAAGCGGTTATTCCATCCCTCATGAGACACTGGAATAGCGTAGAATAAACACTGGAATAGGAAGGTTAAACACCGAAAGTCGCTTGCCGAGGGAAAGCATAAGGCATACCTGATTACAAACACCGCCGATTTCTCGTTGATGAATGTCCACATGGTCTGACAACAATGACAGTCGCACTGATCCGATCCGAGAACAACTGCGGTCTTGCTGAAGTCGTTCTCTGCTTCTTGAAAGAACATATTAAGGTCAACCTTCGTTCCCCTCCGATTCTTCTTCTCTTCTTCCCCAAACAAACATCATCATCAAATGATCTTCTGCGTCTTTTTGGAATACCAAACCCCCAATCACCATCAGGAACACCGCCACACTCAAGGCAAACAAGAACGGGCACACCCAGGCCACCCGTCTCCAACGCTCGTCCTCACTCAACCCCCCCTTGGCCCGAACAACGACAACTCTCAGTCAAAATCTGCCGCCCGCCCACCCAACACCCACGTGCCCTCCTCACCCTGTCTCAACCGGTCCTCCCATCATCATGTCATCTTCTTTCTCCTCCTCCTTCTCCCTTCCCACCTCATCAAACACCACCTCCGTCCGGAGCCGCCACCCTCCCACCCAACATACTTACCCACGAGTTCCTGGAGCCGAGGGGGGGCTCCAGGACGGCGGTGAGGGTGGGAAGGGAGAAGGAGGAGGAGAAGAAGAAGAGATGGGAGTCGACCGGCAGGGTGAGGGTACGGGTACGGGTGGGAGGCGGCAGATTTTGACTGCAGTGTTGTTCGGGTCAAGGGGGATGAGTGAGGACGAGCGGGAGACGGGCCGGCTGATGCTGGGGGCCTGGGTGCGCCTGTTCTTGTTTGTCGTGGCGGTGTACCTGATGGTGATGGGGGTGAGGTATTTCAATTGGTTGACGACGCAGAAGGTCTAACATAACTTACCCAATATCCTCACACAACAACATTACAAGATATATTTATGGGTTGAGCTGGCTCCCCATAAATATTCTTACACAACATATTTATAGGTTGAGCTGGTCTCCCTATAAATATTCATATACAAAATCTATAAAATATAATTCAAAACTCCTGGTTCGCTGAATTGTGCATGTGTAGTCCATCAAGCTTGTTCGCAGATTCTTGTCCCATTGCCAACGTTGATGGGATCGCCCGTCCACTTACAGTGCGGGCCCGTATTGTGTCGGGTCCTGCAGCAGGATGATGTATGTAAGCTCACATGGAAACTTACTACTTCGCTATCTGATACCCCCTTTCGCTGCAGGAGAGTGGTTACATACTCACACGAGCTGGCGATAAAGCCAATAAAGAGGCGGGCGTCGGAAGAGGGAGGACAGACATTACCACTCGTTTCCGTCGCAGGTTACCACAACGAAGCCGTACGCCCGCCTCACTTTTCATCAGCCAACTACGTGCCGCAGATGCGCAGCAGCGGGGATCTGTTTGGTGCAATAGGGGCACGTTGGGCAGGAAATAGTGGGCATTTGGGTACTGGAGGTCCCCTTGGGGTATCCGTGTGATATCGGCTATTTCCATTCTCCTGCTATCAAAGCAAGTTCCCCAACTTCATAACCTTTGCTTCATAACCCCGTCAATACATCAGTCTACTACTGATTTCATTTCTTCCTAGAAGGTGAATTCAAAATCCATACGTACTTCATTCGCAGCCGAAAGAACCTTATATATGAAACGTAAGTAGATTCGTAGGTAAGATGTATACACTAATGAGTGGCAGAATACCCCCCGTCGTACCGTTTCAGACCTTGATACAAGCCGCTGCCATCCATCATATCCCACATAGCTTCCAGGAACATGAGTACATAAGATCATTCAAACATCATGGTATCATCAACTCGGGAACCAGACGCCTTCGCCGGATACACGCTCAAATACTACGAAAGAGATGCAAAACCAGCCAAAGCAAAAAGAAAAGATAAAGAGGCGCATTTATTTCGCGCAAATGTCCGTTCGACTCAAGCCAGAAAAAACACGATTCGTTCAAATTTCCGTCTGCGATGAATCAATAGTATGGACCGTGTCCAGGTCGCATTCGGGGCTCGAACTGCGAGTGGAAGGGGTTCCTTTGTCGTCGTGGCTCATCGTGATCGTGCGAGGAGGAGTAGTCGCTCGCTTCGTATCCGCGAGGCGTCTGCGGTTGGTCATCAATAATGATATGGCGGGCCTCGAGATATGGTTCACGGTGCCTGTGTCCCTCGCCTACGGGGCGGGTCTCGTAGGCATTGCTTACTCTATAAGCGCCGCTCATACGAGGGGAGTGGTGAGGGGAACGGGAGCGGTGGTACCGAGAGTGGTAATGTTCGGCCCTTCCCCTGCGAGTTCTAGGATGATAGTAGTTGGCTCGAGGGTAGTCGGGCTCGTACTCGTGGACTTCGTGGACTTCTTCGCTCGAGGAGGACCAGGAACTAGACGAATCGGACTCGGATTCTTGGCGTTGTTGACGACGTGGGATGCGAATAGTCTCGCGGCGTGTCTCGCGGCGATGTGCCCTTTGGCGCGGCTCAGGAGACTCAGTAGTCTGCACAACATACCTCACACCTCTGGTACGTGACGGAGGTCGGGGAAAATCCGATGCCATCTCTTCAAGGGTTCGCTGCTTCTCCTTCTCATCTGCGCGACCGTCAAGGTAGGCCTTGTCCTTTATCTTCTCAATTTCGATCTTGCTCGTTTGCTGCTGCACAACAATAGGGGTTGCGAGTGGTGTTGATGGTCTTGGTGGTTGTGGCGGCATCTCGAAATTTTGACGGGACGAGGAATAGGGGTCACTATCCCTCCGGTACGGGTATTCCGGTCTCTGGTGCATCCTCAAGGGGCGATCATAGGAGATACCATAAGCACTGGGGCGCTCGTGGTAGAGATGCTGATAGCGGATCCGGCTTGCCCCTCTACTCCGACTTCGCGACCGATTTACGGCCGGGCCCTTTACTTTACCACTCTTGCCGCGACTCTTGTCACGACTTTTGCCGCGACTCTTGCCACGACTCTTGCCACGGACCTTACTGTGGCCGTGGCCACGATCGTGACTGCGACCACGGCTGTCGCGCTTCTCAATGCGGCATGACGAATCGGTCGAGGAAGTGGTCTGAGTAGGACCTGTCGATGTGGATTGGTCTACCGACCAAACCGAGTCTGAATCTGCATCCGAGTCGTCCGAGGAAGAACCATCGCTACTGCCTGAATCGCTTTGGGAAAGAACTCGCGGCGGCTTGCCCTTGCCCCCGCCCCCACCAGCTCCATTCGCCGGGTGTGGGGGAAGAGGTCCCGGTTTAATAGGGTGGTGTGGAGGCGGTCCCGGGCCCCGCTGTACTGGACCAGGCCCGCGGAGAGGGGGGCCTTGGCCTTGACCTTGAACTTGACCCCCTAACCGTGGGTCTGGTAGTTGATGGAGCGCGGCATTCTGTGTCATCATTCGGGCTCTCTTTTTGTGTTCCAAAAGAGCAGAGACATCGACGTCCGGGCGAGGCGATCGCTTGAAGTATGCTGTGAGTGCGACTCTTTCTAGATACACGTTGTTACTCGGCGGGTAGGACCCAGGTTTAGCCTTGCTTGAGGACGAAGTCTTTTTTGCTTTTGTCTTGCTCTTATTCCTACTTCTACTCTTGTCCTTCCCCTTTTTCTTTGAGTGTTTATTGCCCTCGTTCTTGTGGGGTAATGCCACAGGGGGGTGTAGCGTACGGAACATGGTTTTGGCCGGTTCTACTGGCCTGAGCTGCTGGTCTATTTGAGCAAGTGTCCATTGATAAGTGGCTGAATCGTGTTCGCTGTTTGCGAGATCGTGGTGGGCACGATCTAGTTGTCGTTGCAAGGCAGGGCTTAGGTCATTCTTCTTCTTCAGGACGTCAGTAGTCTCCGAATCCAGTCGGCGAACCTCCTTGAACAGCTCTCTTTGTGATTGGCTTGTGACTCTGGTCCGGATAGCCTGCTCCCAGCTAGATTTGGCAGCATCTTCCTCGTCGCGGTCCAACGGTTGGCGGTTGTTGTCTCTGCACTTCTCGAAGCGGAAAACTACGATGTCCGTGCATTTGGCCGCCATCTCTGCTCGAGACATGACATGCTCACTGACATCCATCACTTCCACCGGCGGTCTATTGAACCGGAGTTCAAGCGGGAGCACTTCCGGTGGGGGCGGATGGAACTGGTGGTGTGCAGGGGGCGGCCCATTGCGTGGCGGCGCGTTGAGATGAACGATTCCCGCCATGGCTTCTGATGAAAAGGACACGGGGAACTATGAGGAGCTCGAGGCAATCTGAGGCTGGTAGCTGCCTCTTCCGGAGTGGCTAGACAGAAAAAGACAGACAGCAAGTTCAGGGATGGGCTGTGTGGGACGATCGACGATACTGTCAGTCAATCCAGTGAGTAGCTGGCTGACAAGGTTGATAACGCTTGGTTGCCCCGAAGAATGATGAACAGTGAAGGTGCGTTGGATAGTCACGGGTGAGGGTGATGGAGGTGTGCCCCGGCTTGATATACGGGCAACATCGATATCGGGGCGGGGAAGTGTGAAGCAAGAAAACAGGCAAGGATGGGTGTCAACCAAAAGAAGCAAGCCACAATCATCAAGTGTGGGAGGATTCGGCATACAGGGGCCCCCATCGGTAGTAGCACGGCAGCTACGCATCCTTCTTGAGGCGATCCTCGCCCGCCCAAATAAGCTGATGCAAACTAGATATCTCACACCTCGCATTAGTCAAGCCATGATGCTGGCCGGGCGATACGATCTTCTCATGCAGAGATTAGAGCGTAGGATCAATGGGGATGACGCGCATCACCACGCTCCCTTCCCCGACCCCTACTGTCCATGAACCAAAGCGTGTCCCGGTGCAGTTCGTCATTCTCCGTTGGAGATATCAGAAGACGCGGCAGGCTGTTGGATAGCAGCAGGCTAGCTCCTGGCTCTGACTGTACCTCAGGGAGCACGCACATGAAAATGGAATGCGACAGGGGGCTTGCCGCGCAAACAAAGAGACAACTGCAATCAAGCGCCTGAGAGACTTCCGGGCGGCTCGGCGGGTTCCAGGTGGGCAAACAGGTGAGTGCGGCTTGCTAGGCTACCTGCTTGGTTCGCAAACGAACGAGGCAGCCAGAGCTAGAAGGCAGCTGGTTGCCTGAGATGATTCAAGTATGGCACTTTAGACATTCTCATCCAGTCAATGGTTGAATGTCAAAGCCTGGCCCTCCTTCTGGGCGCGATATCGTAATAGCCTGCAGCCAGCTGGTGTGCAGGTCTGAAAGCTCCAATCAACACCCCTGTTCTTCAGGCGTCCCAGAGATTCCGGGGTGAAAGTGGGGCTTAATTCTCCCGTTCTTTCCTCGAGGTATCAGGCTCTGGCGTTTGGAATGTCACCTTGAACACATTCCACCGGTGCTGATTCTAGTATAGTTGCTGACGTGTTACGTCTTAAGAGACGTGCAGGTGGCTATATACTTTCTATCATTGCTGTATCCTTCTCTCTTGATTGTGAACGGCTCACCGGTGTATGGTGTGCCTTATTCCTTTTGGGTGTTGTTTTAGCCAGATGAATTCGGGGCTGCAAGTTGGATGGAAAGTAACCCGCTGATGCATGCCCAGGATATAGCTAGGCCATAGATACCTGGCCTATGTAACCGGGCGACGCACTTCAGTCTTCAATGACACGCCCGATTTGGCTGCAGAAGGCTACCGTATAGGAATCGTCAGCACACCACCATTGCATGCCAGTATCGTCGTCGTTGCTTGGCTGTTATGAGGCTCCGTGTGGGGAGGACCGGCGTATGTGTATTTCGCCACTGCGTATGTTGAATCAATTGACATGTTCATGGTTCGGGCTGGGCATCACCGACAGTCCCCTTGCTAGCCTAATGGCTTCACACCTGCCCCTCTCATCGAATCATCTTCTGGGGGATCGGGATTCTTTTTCTTTCAAGTCCCCCCTTTTCAGGATATTTTGGAGCCAGAGCCGGTGCAAGGGTCGCTTCGTTTCAGAGCACCACATTCGAGGTCTCGTTAACAAATAAGACCCTGGGTCTCCCATATGGCCGGAATCCTCCGCAGCCACGCCACGGCGGGCAAACGAGGCAGCAATCATCGAGCTAAAACACGACAAACTTCCCACACCCTTGCCGGAGACTGGACCCCAGGCGGCTCGGCCTCCTCGACACATCCGACGAACAACTGTTCCTGGGCGGATTCCATGCACGCCATTTTATATACCTAAATACACAGTTGAGGTGCCGCGGCTACATAAACGTGAGGATAGGTACTTGGGAGACCAAGCCTAAGGTGAATGACCTGGCTGCCAGGCATCTAGATCAAAGATGAGAGGAAGCCTGTTCAGTAAAGCTGGAACCCATTTCAGAAAGGGGACAAGAACTGTAGTTACTGAAACATACATTAATGTGTAACTAGTGGACAGAACAAGGCCATTATCCTCAAAGTGTGCTACAGAATGTATTGAAGTAGGGAGGAGCTACGTTTTCAAAGACACTATGATTTAGGTTGAAGCTATTGCAAGGGAAAGCACACATATAAAGACCTGATTACAAACACCGCGCAATAGGTATACAGTAAGTGCAACACCTAGGTATCTTGAAATGGCCAATGTCCTCGAGTAACTGCAGCTTTACAAAGTACCGCCGCACCTCCTAGGCGGGCAGTTTAAGCCAACCTCTCTTTCTCGGCGGTACGGCTACCTAGCTCTCCTTCTCCTTGGTCACTTTCTCATCGTTCTGGTATGGAGTTCTTCTTACGCCCCATCGTTCTCGTTTTTTCCCCGGCGGTATACCCACCTGACTCTCCTTCTATTTGGTCATCTTCGTATCATTCTAATACGGCTTTCACTTCGAGTTAATCGCAGGCCCCATCGAGTCCGTGGCCCTCCTGGCTCCCCTTCTCCTTGGTATGGTTACCTGACTCTCCTTCTCTTTGGTCATCGTCGTATCATTCTAATTCGGGTTCCACATCGAGTTGATCGTAGGCCCCGGCATCGTTCTGGTTCGGCTTCCACCTCGAGTTGATCGCAGGCCCCATCGAGTCCTTGGTATCGTTCTGGTCCGGCATTGTGGTGGAATTCTTGGTCAGATGGGACCCTCGCAGAAGGTAGGTGCTCGGATTGCACGCTGCAGGTGGGCGGCTCTAACGGCATCGCTATCCTGGGGGGAGCTACGACGGTGACCCCACCAAAATGGGTGTATGGAGGGGTTAATTGGAGGGGATCAGCCCAATGGCTAGATAGAGCCGCGAAGGACCTTAGTATCGCTAATATGACCAGATATCCCGATGTATCTCGTATAGCGAAATCTGCCTATCTATATTACAAGGTGAAGCTTTCCCGGCCGTTGGGCATCAACACAGCTTGAAACAGGGTACACCCTTGACCCAAGCAGTTTTCTTATCTGCCTGGAGGGAGACTGAGACATAGGGCGGGATCTGTGCTACGTGAACTTCTCAAGGTTGCTTAGTGGTCAGCCTACCATGTGGCGCCAACACTTGATTGGGTGTGCCGTTGAAAGCTTGGAAGACGACAACTCAAAAGACACACAATCTATAGATCCATCCTCCGTGGGATGGTCAAAATAGAAGGGAGAAAAGAAGACGGGGAAGCATTTGTGGGTCGTTTAAGGGGGGGCGGACGCTGCAACTCATGTTGCCTTGGCGGCTCGCTTCCCTAGAGGACGTTTGTCGGCAGGCAAGTACAGTAATGCAAGACATCTATATGGGAAGAACGGGCGCACCCAAGCCCCCAGCATCAGCCGGCCTGTCTCCCGCTCGTCCTCACTCAGCCCCCTCGACCCGAACACCAGTCAAAATCTACTGCCTACCATTTCCGCCTTCTCGTCGATCTCCTTACGCACCTCCGAGCGCCAGGTAGCGGGCCTCCGGCGTGTCCTCGGCGCAGTCGCTACCGTCGACGGTAGTCATGGATCGTTCCTCAAATATATCACTGGAGCGGACGGCTGTTTCGCTAATGACGCCAGGCCTCTCCCGCTGTTTATTTCTCGCATCGAGCGATTCGCGGGAGGTAATTCGCCTATGTTCCAGTGTTTATTCCACGTTATTCCAGTGTCCCAGGGGGTCAAGTCACCGTTTATTCCAGCCATTACGTCTATCCCCTCTTAGGATATCACGTTCACCCCAAAGAAGAGTGACACTAGCGCCAATAGTTGCAGGTGGCGAAAATGACGCCCTGCGCACTAGGTACATAGTGAGCCTCACATCGCGCGAGTTGGATAGGGAGTTTATCCATTACTCGGAGTCAACCTCATACTGGCTCGCTCGGGTGAAAAGGAGCATAGATCGCCGATAAGGGTCTTTGGTGGTGAAACTCACCTCAAGTGCTTGATGGAATGGCTTACATCTTTCGTTGTATTAGTAGGGTTCAGTGAGCTGATTGTTTACTGGCCCTGAAGAGCCTGGTATCGCGTCCAGAACATCGCCTGTTCTTGATGTGCTTGAACTATGCTCCTATTCATGTGCGAGACCGTCTACGGTACTGCTACTATGGTGGCTCTCTGGGGCAACGAACGCTTGATCTTTTGCGTGGTTTGGGGCCTGGCGGGAACTGCTCATTGGCGCCATCGTTCTCGTCTTGGTCATCGGTATAGCCACCTGGTTCCCCATCTTCTTGGTCATAGTCACCGAGATAACCTCAAGTGTACCGGGTTATTTCTCATTTCTTCTCCTGTCTTGCGACGTTTTCTCACGACTTCCGCATATTCATGCAACATCTCCACGTAAGGTAACGACGAGCCTAACAGGAAAGGGGATGGTAAAGTTCATCACAACTCGTTAGTGGGGACGTCGTGTTTACTTCTTGCGACGAGGTCTATTGCTAAACGGCGACAATATCGATTCTTCTTCTTTCTTAGGTTTCCCAGAACCCGCAATGTCGTTTAAGGACATTCTACCACACTTTTCTTTCGATATGACTCGCTGGCCTCGTCGCGCAGGCGTACCACGCGCGCCTCCAGCATCTTGGTGGCCCTTCGTCAGCGGGTCTTGTTCCTCGTCTACACCGTCGTCATTCAGGCTGACGCCCAGAGGCTTCTGAGACGTCTGGAGTTCTTGGGCCGGCTTTGCGACTTTGATGCTCGTGAGGCCCTCCTTGACATCCTTCAATTTCTTGAAGGCTTTGCCTCCGGCCGCATCGTTCTGGTCCGGCTTCCCTCTCTCCTTGTCGTTGTTAGAACTATTAGTCGGACCATACCTAGGGGCCCTATTTTGAGATAGTTCAAATCAGTTACCGGCATAGTCCTTGGTAGAACCCACTTTGAATATTGACTCTCGACGTACTAGGTGACTGAACTGCAGGCCATAATTTAAGTAGTTGCCAACATATCAAGAACCTTCGCAATTCCCATCTTTTTCCCGCGTTTAGGTCTGGAGAATAGGCGAGGTATCCAATCAGCGTGAGAAGGAGGTCATAAGCCCGAACGAAGACAGCAGCATCCGTAGCGCGTGAGAAGGAAGCCATACGCCAGAACGAAAACAGCTGAGCAGCATCCATAAGTCAAAACGAAGACAGGAGTTACCATAATATAACCTCTCTATTCTGCCAACTGCGTGCTCGAGTGATTTAATTCTGCGCTTGGCCGCTTTCTTCAAACAGACACAGTGATAATTGAGTGCTGCTGGCCAGCGACTCTACAAGACTGAGTCCCTGCGACTGAGCATGTATTGTACTTCGCGACATCCGCCAACGAAGTTGCAGCTATCGTGACTAGCTGCCTCTTTGAGCACATATGATGGTGGAAGACATAAGATGATCTAAACGCCCCGTGATAAGTAGATAAAACGCTCTCGAAAATACATCACCAAAATTCATCAACTGCAGGTGCCTCTGTGCCTTTATAAAGGAAAACCCGTCACCCATTCCCTTTCCTTCCCTTTTTCTACCTGCAAGTAACACATCCAAATCACCTGTTGTGATACCTAAAGACTCCGGTTATTTGGGAGTAAAGATGCAGTTCACCAGCGCCCTGGTCGGCGGTATGCGCCCCCTCCTCTTCCTGTCTGGGTGTCATCAATGGTCCATCATGCTAAACATCATGCCCACAGCTCTCCTGGCCCTTCTGGCTCTGGCAAGTCCTGTGCCACGGCCAAATGAGACCGACACCGAGGGTAAGTGTGACCTGCAACTGCTCTACTCTACAAATGGCTGACGAATGCATCAATGACAACAGCACTTGCTGCGAATGACAGCGCCCGAAGCGCCCCGGAAACGATCCCGGGTACACTTGATATCCCCGACGCCCTTGGCCTGCCCCCGATTCTGGGAGACCACCCTAAGGTCAAGGACCGTGCCTAGGAAGGCCTTTGGCCATTCCCTTTACCAGCACTTCCTCTTCTACCACCAATGCCACAACTGCCAGGTTATCCAGATTGAGGGTGCTCCATTCTTGGAAGCTGCAAGTACACATGATGGAGAATGTAATCAGTGCACCGCAATTAGCTTTTAATATCTCTTTTGGCTTAAGGATTTGGGAGTAAATACATTCCATGTTCCTAGCCAGGTCACCCAATTCGGGACACCAATATTGATCATTTTACCTATCTACCTATTATATGATTTTAACACCCCTTCAACAACTCAGCTCTAGTCTCATGGTACTGCTATTGCGTAGGTACGCTGTTAGGTGGATGCGTCATGCTTTGATGCTAGGTACCTGCATAGGTATCTACCTACGCGAGTTGATATTATTTTCCATGGAAGATAAGGTGCGCTGTCAATTCCAACATTGAAAGGTAGGAGATAGTAGATTCCTATCATTGATCCATGCGATGACGAAGATGCCGGAACCCTTCCTTCCAGCTCGGTCATCTGAACTGACTAGTACCTGGAGTGCTACGGCAACTGCGTCATGTAGAGGATGAAAAGCTCTGGCTAAGTCCTAGAGACTGGGGTATGCTGCGTCCCCTTACCTACCCACTGCATGCATGTCAAGAAGTTCAAATGTTATGAGGTAGGTACCTCTTCCTTAATCGCACCAAACACCTTCGAAGCCGACTTCTGCAAAAATGCGTGCTGAGGCGGAGCTGCATACACACGCACGTATGGCATGGATAGGGGCTGTATATATTTCTGAAAGGATCCAGCCTGGTGACAGTCAACATTATCCTGCTGATGCCCCACGATCGAAACGCTCATATATGTAATTGTTGTATGCACACCTTACTAGTTAAGGTGATGTAGCCTACTCAGATACATTGGTAGGATGGGGCTATGATATCTGAGAGGCCCAACCTGCCACTGATTTACATTCATGCAAAATTGTACGTCGTGCCCTACAATCGAGGAGTCATGCAAGTAGCTGATTGATGTTACTTATGTGTAATTCCTATCATGGCTCTTGACCTTGGTCATATTGGTAATTCCACATACAGGGTAGATATTGTAATCAATATATGTTACGTCAGTTTCGTCAGTGCTACCAAATCTCGTGGGTGAGTGTCGATAAGATGGGCAGCCTCTGAGGTTGTAATCAAGGATACATGTGCCTCCCCGAAGAACACAGCACGACTACCGTAAGACCACAGCTCTTCCTCAGATTACATCCGTGCGGCTGTCAATGGTATCAGTCCTTTCGGCCCACGTGGGTTGTGAATGACAAAAACAACCATCGGTGCTTGTAATCAAGTATGCACATGTGCCTGTTGTGTCTCCCCTGAAAAAGAAGGCGACTTCCATAAGACCACAGCTTTTCCTTAGCCTACGGCAGTGCAGCTGTCAGTTTTGTCGACCCTTTCGGCTAATACGGGTAGCCAACGGCAGAAAATGGTCAGTGTTTGTGATCAAGCATACCTGCGCCTTCCCTCGGAATAGCTTCAACTCAAGTATGACGTCCATGAAAACACAGCTCTTCCCCAAACGTGACACTCGGCACCATGCTTTGGGGAGAAATGGCCTGGTCCAGCCCATGATTCCTTAGTAATTGCTGCACTTTCTTGCTATTCTCAAATGTGTTCCAGCCATGTTCAACATAGATGATTTGTGAACAAGGCATTCCCCCAGACATTCCCCCAGGCATATAAAAGCCGTCCTTCAATCCCCTTCCACTCCTCTTCTCTTCTCTTCTCCCATGCACTATCAATGATCCCAATCTTATTTCTTGGAACCCATCAACCCCAACCCGCCGGGACTCCCACAGCTCAACGGCCACCAAAACCAAAGTCTCAGGCAACAAAACCCAGCTCCAGCCACCCGTCCTGTCAATCCACCGCTCACAAACTTCCTCTCACTGCTTCCTCCCCCATACAACGACAAAACTCACACGCCGTCACCTCCTCGACATCGCCCCAACTTAATCCCCTGTCTAAACCGGTCCTCCCTCACAATGTCTCAATTCACCCCCGTCTCCGATCAAACCACCACCACCGTCGCCATCCCCGGCAGCCTCCCACCCCCCTCGACCAGACAACACCCACCGCGACAAGGACCTGATACATACGAGCTCGGTCCAATGGTCGAGGGAGGGCAGCCCGGGCGACAAGACCAGAACGGTCCCGATGGAGATGGGGAGGAGGGAGTCGACCGGCAGGGTCGAAGGGCGGATGTAGAGGTGACGTGCTGTCTACTGTTGTATGGGTCTAGGGGGTTGAGTGAGAGCGAGCAAAGGACGGGTGCGCTGGGTATCGTTGCCTGGATGGCGGTGGCGGTGGCCGTGTGGGCTGTGTGCCGGTTGGTGTTTGGGGTTGATGGGAATTTGGAAGTTTTAATTGGGATCAAACATTCTTACACAATACCATTCCAATATAATTATATTGGAGCTACGGCTCCCGAACATACCTGCTTTTCCGACTCATGCGTGATAAATTGAACCTGTTCCTGTGCCGATCGACCGCATTCTTGCTTGTTTAGATCCTGTTCTTGTTCTCGTTATTCGTGTTAGTGTTGGTGATTGATCGATATTTGATCACATTCCCAGTAGACGTATCTCTGGCTGGTGCTGCCTGAACTTTAAACTAGGACCTGAATTCATGATATGGGTGTTAAACTCAAACTCGGGTGGTTCGTGACATTTACGTCGCCGGGGCCCTCGTCGGCGCCCAGCGTATACCATACCCTGAGCGCAAGGTGGCGGTGGTCGCCGCGACGGCCAAGGGAAATGTTCCGTACATCATGAGCACGGCGGGCTCCACAATCATCGAGGACGTCGACAAGGCCGGCGGCGGCGAGCGTCGGTTCTAGCTAGACTGACCGCCCAACAAGCGCTAGGACACCATCAAAACCATCCTGAGCCATGCGCGGAAGGCCGGCTTCTCGGTACCGTTCGTCACACCATGGGCAACGACCTGCGACACTACATAGACACTACATACTGTTCGTCGGGCTGCGTTTCGATCTGGCTCGACTTCATCATGGAGATGGCCCGGGGACTCCTGATCCCACTCGCGCGATATGAGGTCCACTGTGGCGCTCATCCAATCCTGCCACTGCCCATGTCCAGAGATCGTGGACGTCTAGATTTGACTAGTTTCGAGACAACATTCAAGGGGATGGTGTTCTCGCCTCACCACCCACCATGGGCGATGTCGAACTCTTCTTACCCTTCGTCCTGGCTTATAGATGCTGCGGTCCTCGTCCTGGCGTATGGCGCCCTTCTCACGCTCCATCGTTCTCGTCTCTTTCGGCGGTATGGCCACCTGGCTCTCCTTCTCCTTGGTCATCTTCGCATCGTTCTGGTCCGGCTTCCACCTCGAGTTGATCGCAGGCCCCACCGAGTCCGTGGCCATCTGCTACGTGAGCCGCCCCTTGCGCACGTCGTCAATTAACAATAAAAATGGCCACGGATTGCATTACATCGTCAACAACGACTGAGTGATGACGGAAGTGACGAAGGCTACAGACGCCGCAGAGATGGCAATCAGGAGTCAAGTGATGGAGCAGTTGTGGTGAAGGTTTTGGTCGGATAGGACCCTCGCAGAAGGCAGGTGCTCAGACATGCCTCGCTTATTCTCTAGACATGAATGTGGAAGAGAGATAGGAATTGAGAAGGTTAGGGTGGCCTTCTCCTGCTTCCACGGATACCTCGCCTATTCTCTACACATCAATGTGGAAGAAAGATGGGAATTGCAAAGGTTCTTAAGTATCCTCTTATTTATATGCGGGACCGTCAACAGTGATGAGAGATCCGGGTTAAAACAGGCTCATATCTAGGGTCTCCTCGCTAGGGTCATCGAGTTCATTTCCGACGCCACAGAGAAGCAGCATCATCTCGACGAGGACGGGGAGGACGGCAATTATGACGACGTCTACAATACAAACAAACCCTCTGTGCCTACCTCCACGATGCCCCGCTTAGAGCTGTGGATGAGGGTATTGCCCAAGAACTAGTCAATGACCCAGAGGACGAGGCCCAAGCTGGCGCTCCGATGTATCCTGTGCCCCGGAGGACTCGCCGTCCCTTGATTTCCGCCACCGGGCCGTGAGGAACAGCTCCTTCAATGTCATTTTCCCTACTCTCGAGTCCTTACTTCAGGCCCTGACTACTGGTACTGCCACTAAGTTTGCCCTCGGACTCTGGGATATTCTCCGGCCCAAGATTCCGCCAACCATTGCCACCTTCAAGAGCTTGGCTACTGAAGTCTCCAAACGCTAGGCTGACCATCCCTTGGCACTGGAGAAGGCAGACTGTCGACCCAAGATCAACATCAGTTCTGCGGTCTGCGGAGGATATAAATCATGGGATGGCAAACCACGAACCGTCTAGGAGCTAAACTTCAGCAAGATGTGGACGATGGCTACGGAATCACTCACGTTGGATTCCTCTGCTGGACCCAAGGCCTACTCCTCGCCTCGGAGAGACCAGTTCTCCGAGCTCTGTTTCTGCTCCTGGATTGGGCATTCAGTCTCTATCTTGCGGCTATAATGAACTGGCGGGCTATGCGCTATAAGCCTCGACTCTGCGATACTTAAGGAGATTGCTGAGAAGGAGGCCTCCCTACGTAAAAAGAAAGAGCAAGAGGGAGAGACGAAGAAATTGAAGAAAGAGGAGAAAGATAGAGCTGCCGCCAAGGCTCGCGAGGAAATGGTAGGTGGGTAGGTATCACAGCGGTAAAGTGGCTGTGTAAAGTAGGTGTATTTCGATTAAAACACAAGTATCCGTTTTATTCTCTGACATACTTGCTAGGATTTTGGGCAGTGGCCTCCTAAGTCACTACTCAGCGAAGATACATCTGCTTTGCCCTCTCATGAGTGAATTTACCGTACACCTCAAAGACGCCCACCCGGTCATAGAGGTCCGTGTCAAGAACTTCGTCTTCATATTCTTCGTCGCTGCCAGGGTCTCCATCACCTCCAGCAAGACCACGGGAAGTGAGCAATATCAATCCATAATTGACCTCCAGAGCCACCCTTTCGCCCTCCCCCGACCGTGTTCGGCGCACGTCGCGGATGTACACGACAAGGGCTCCGTCTCCCACGGCAGCGGCAGCGGCAGCAGCAGCAGCATGTCCAGCGCGCTCAATTCCAAGGACTCGCGCCCGATGAAGGCCAGCGTGACGATGCGGCGATTTCTTGGCTTTGACAGGCCCTTCCTTCCGCATCTCCTATGATTCTCGCTGATCTCCTGCTCTTCCCCGGCCTCGATCTCGACTCGTTCCTCCAGAAACCACAAGGGCTTGTCCACGATACCGCGCCCCATCAGGTCTCCGCGCTGATTGTAGATGTAGCACGGCTGGCTCCCCGTCGTGCACGGCAGATCGTGGTTCCGGGGCTCGTCTAGGCCTGCGCCCAGGAAGGTCGGTCTCCCCGTCACGCTGGCTTCCCGCAGCGCGGCGAAGAGGCAATCGGCTTCGGGGTCCGGGTCCTCGGGGCTGGCCACTCCGACTATGGGTTCATTGTAACGCGCACATTTGATTTCGAACCCTCGGGGCTGTTTCCCGAGTAAGTCGAAGAGACGGTGGCGCCCTCGCGGCGTTGTCTTTGCCAATGTGGTACCGCATCTGCTCGTCAGGGGCCCAGTAAAGGACCAGTGACTGCTGAGAAATGCTCTGGGGCCCAACGAATGCAGCCATGACATCTTATAATCGCATGTCCAGTAATCCACAGTACAAGAGCCAGACAATGTTTCCACTTCAGGAAGCAAGGATGGCTCAACATCGCCATACCATAGCAACTCATCGGGTATGTGGCCGAGAAATCGATCCCACAGATACGGGGCGGGCATAGATTCGACAAGGTCGTGAATATATATGTATACCAATAATTGGAAGCCGATGAATGGATCCTCATCGCGGCGCAGGTTGCGGCAGCGAGACAGCGCTTCGATCATCGCAGAAAAGGGAGGCTTATGTTTCCTCTCTCTAGGCGACTTTGAACACGGACCAGAAGCGACATCCCCGCGGAATGCCCTCCGAGTAAGGACCTGAGTAAGCAGCGATGGGCTTTTATGTCTAGATTTCTTTACACCCGTAATCCTGGACTTGTCTTTGCTGGTGCCTTTCCAAGCCTGCCGGGCTTGCTTGGTGGAGCGGACTGGAGGACCGCCTCGCTCTTTCTGCGGCTGCCGCGTGGATGGCAATGACGATGATGAAGCTCGCGGCGGCAGCCGAGAAGGAGTAAACTTTGGGGGGTTGAGGAGACACTCGCGCGGATCTACGTGGAGGCGGCCGGTTTGCTCGTAACGACTGTGGGTGCAGTGGTGGGCGCAAGCCCAGATGGCATCGCCATCGTGCAGACAGAAGAGCTTCCGCGGCGAGAGCAGGCGATCTATGAGCTCGCAGGGGTCCGTGAAGAACGGGACAAGGAAAGGGGCGGCACTCGTACGTAAAGTCGGCGGCGTTTGCGGTGGGTCGTCGCCCCTGAAAATCGAGTTGAAAACCCAATTGCCCTGCTCTTCCATCCACTTCACATCCTCCTTGACCAGGCACCTCAAATGCTCCTCGTTCCTTCTTTCCATGTCATCGCAGTCTGGCAGCTGGATATTGATCTTCGCGCCCTGAAATGTGTTCACGTAGCTCTTCACCCATTCACCGCCGTCGTGAGGATCCCAAAGGGGGCACACTTCGTCAATCCAGAGATACCGGATCCCCAGCTCCTTGACGATGCGGACCGCGTCTTCCAATAAGTATTGGGGCACCAACACCCTCGTGCGCGCGTCGTCGTAGATAACATCGAGTAACACGCCGACGCCGACGCCGTTGTTGATCGCTTGGATTAACCCCTCGGGAGGGCGCCGTGGGGCTATCTGCCCCCGCGCGTAACTCAGGGTTGCCCATTCTACGGCGCAAAGGTTCGGTATCTGCGTGCGGTGGACTACGTTGAGGATCTGTGGGTCCTGGATATCGGTTACGGCGCTCTGAAGGTCGATGAGATGAAGAGGAACTTTCGTGGGATCGCTACCCGCGGTGGTCCCCGGGCCCGGATTGCAAGAGCCGGCCAGGCATGTTTCCAGGGACCTGGCGGCGAAATGGAAGACGTTTTCATTGATGACCATACTCCCCTTCGTTTGTAAACTGATTTCTCAGGTGAATTTCAAGATATTGGAAAACTTCCACTTGCTCTGCGGAAAGCTTTTGGTTGGGTTTGTTGGTCTTCGAGAGAGGTTTTCCCCTTTCCGAATACCTCCCACTCCACCAGCACGGCCAAGACCAGCATTTTGTCAGAGAACAATAGGACTGCCGGTGCTTGCTTCCTCGAACCCCTATCCTTTGTCCACTCAGGCAGACAAGTGCCATGTTTGCTCGAGGCCTATCAGGCGGCACTTCGAAGCAGTTTGTAGGGAACCAGGGGAAAACCCGTAGGACAATGGAGACAATGCCGCAAACCATCTGTCACCACACCAGGACGTCGAGCCCGTGGGATGGGTCACTTTTGGTCGAGGAAGCCATGTCGGATCCTATATATTTGCTGCAACAAAGTGGAAAACAAGTGAAGTCGGAACACAGCCTGTCCTTGCTCCCCAGTTCATCTACCCAGCCTTGACACATGCACGACGGAGTCATCGGGCTTTTCAAGAGACATGACATCGATGGGCGCATACATGCGATTCTCATCCTGATAGTCTGATGCCTTTCTTCTGCATCCTCCCCAGCCGGACATTCTTTTGGACCGACTGGGGGCGTATCCCTCGTTACGGAACGCACTCTGTACGCCTTGAGTTGTAGTCTTGAAGTAAGTACCTACTTCGAGGACAAGTACCAAGCCCCCAAAACTCCCCTGGCCCTAGGGTGAAGCCGGTATCTACTCCAACTCTCGGGGATAAGCCGCGCGAAGTCCGCACCAGGCGAGCCGCTCAACCACCCGTCTCGCCCTCCGTCGCGTCATCCCTGCTGCACACACAGTATGCGCGGCCGCCATCGCGCGATTCCACGGATTTACAGCCAGCCAGCTGTCACAGCCCCCTTGGGACGGGGTCCGGCACTGTAGGGAGGAACTAGAAATGACGGGGAATTCCTCATACGGAGGAGCCACCCTAACCCAAGCTTTGCTAGGCTCGCCCAACCCGCCCTATTTAGGCAATCCAGGAAAAGCAAAGAAGGACTTGGCTTGATGAGCGGCCCCGTTTCCACTTTCCGCCGTGTGGGCTGATCGTCGACCATGATGACATAGCGGTTCCCGACCCGACGGAGTGGTGTGGTGTCTGTCGGGGACTAACGAGGCTAGATAACTTGCTAGACGACGCCGGACCCTTTGACATGCCCACTAGAGCCCGACCCTTAGCAAAAGAAGCGTGTTTCTGAAGTAGTAGTAGCAGATACTTGGAGGAAGAAAAGAAAATTGTTTCGTGGGGTTCGTCCGTCCATGATGACGGTGACGGGGGTTTCAATGAGGGAAGAAACATTGTTTTGGTTATTCATCCCAACTCAGGTGACATACATCAAATCTAATTGACAGTCTTGACGGACAGACAGACGTCTCGACCATGACCTCTCTAGCTAGCCCAGTTTTGTTCCCTCTATCATACAGTAACTTCTGAATACCCCCCTACATGGTGGTACTTAAGGCCGGTTTCCCTGATGCACGGCGGTGATGCGACACTGTTGTAGCATTGGAGAAGTTGCAGCTGATGTACATGTACATGAGACCGCCATCGCGTTTTGATTATAGACACGGCCAGTTCAAATACGAAGTGTGCTGACGATCAGCTTTCTTTCTTCGGGACCTGATACCACGTACACAGCCTCCCCCAAAGGTTTCGATATGTTGTATTGATAAGAGGCTGACTAAGTGCCAACACGGGCCGGGGACCCTCAATCCTGAGACAACCATCGCACCGGCACCCCTGCAGTAGTTCGTCGCTATGCTGAACCACTAGCCTGCTGTAGACTCGTCAACGTGACTTTGAATTGGAAAAAAGTGCCATCAGTCTACGTTAGGGCAATCGAAGCGTTGTTTCAACTTCAGCTCTGGCCATTCTGGGGATCGGAATATCACCTAGCGGCGTCCCCGACTTTCGAAACCATCCTTCTGGAATCACGAACGCCGCTACCAAGGCTAGCTTGGCAGGCTGTCATCCAATCACCCCAATTGCTCCAATCAGAATAAAGGCAGTTGTCGACGTTGCCGGTGGTCAAGCTCTGGAACGACTTGGCAGACGTTGGTGGTGTGACATGAGGCGCATACTGGCGACGGCGAACACGAGTTCAATGCGACCAAACAGATCCTGAGCAGGAGGCGTATACCAAAAAGCCTTGTTCGCGGCGAAGAAAACAAGGAATTTGCCTCTTGCACCAGAATGACGCCATGAAGGCGCCCGGCAGATGGGGGAAGAGCCAAATGGTACTTGCTAGACTCGGCGCCACAAGGCCGGATCTGAGTGGGGGGTTGGTGCAGGGTCCGTGTCGGATAGATGGATCCCCAGATGATGGAAACATCGGATCGGTATGTGCTGAGATGAAAGGACGTACGATCCAAGCAGTTCCGACCACACATACGCGCACGCTATGCAAATCATGATGCCAATCCCGCAAACAGGCGGTTTGTTGCATTGACAAAAACCAAGATGAGGGGTGGAGTACTATTGGTGGTAAGGGTACTGGTACCAAGAATAAGAGTAAAATCGTAAGTCTCGTATACAACAACGGTAATGCACTGTGAACTGATTCGTTTCATCATATGATTCCTCCAGGAGGGTCGTAAGCTACTCCACGCGCGTTCGAGCCCAGGCCGGCGCTGCCTGGAGCATCTGTGTCGGCGGTGGCCGTGTTCGTTTTGCGCAACATGAACATTGGCTTCTTTCCTTCTTTGTCCAGTTGCTTGAAGAGGATGAGGGGCTTCTCGTCCAGGCCTAGACATCGTTCCTGGTCGCCGTAGACAATGTATAGTGCATATTGGTCCCAGGGCGCATTGATCTGATACTTCCTAAGGGCGGCAGGGAGAACCTTATAGCAAGGGTCATCCATACTGACCCGGAAAGACTTGAAGATCTCCACCGAGGATGAGCCGGAGCCTGGGGTGTCTGGGGCCGGAGTCTGCATCCGACGTGGGGCCACCGGCTGCTTGGACGAAGCAGAACCAGGATTATACATGTGGTCGTTTTCGGCAAACGTTGACCGTGATGACGGGGTTGGCTGGTCTGATCGGTACGACCTCGAGCCTAGTGTGGCACTGCCCATTGTGGGCGGCGAAGTAGGTGACGGTATATTCGGAGAATAGCCGGGCGACGTGGCTTGCCCTTGGCCGTTCATCGCGGCGAGGTGGGAGGAGGAGAGGACGGCTCTCTCAGCTGCGCTGGCTGGGTCAAGCGTTTGCTCTACCGACGGCCGCTCGTGAGTAGTCTGCAGATATGAGGGAGAAGCGTTCTTGGGGGTCGTACCCAGCACAATCTTCTTAGTAGAGTACTGCCGTTTTAAGTTATTTCCTTGCGACGACTGAATTGATGATGGTGTCGGCGCCGGCGGAGATATGGTGGAAGACTCGTAGCTGTAGCCTTGATTTTCCCGAGCAGACACATTGGGCAGCGGTTGTTGGGCATTCTTGGCCAGCCGCAGAGCAGGCAGCATGTCCTCCCGCAAGCGTCTGTAGTCATCGGTTAGGCGGCGCAAGTCTTGCTCAACGAGGCTCATCCTCTCGTCTCGAAGACGCAGCTGTTCCACGAGGTGTTTGATGTCCTTCAGAGTTGCTGTCGCATATTGAGCCTCGGCTTCGGCAGCTATATTCAGATCCTGTCAGCTGGACTCCACGGGCGCTGTTTCCTTTTCAGCCAGAACTTACACTGAGGCACATAGTGATCGCTCTCTATGGGAATGTCTTGAGCTTTCTTCACATCGTAGACGCTCTTAAGGATGGTCAGGCGATGACCGACACTCGCGACCCCCATAGATTTCAGATCATCGTGCAGTAGAGCCACCAAGGCCTCGCCAACAATCTCATTTTCTGCCAGCTTTCCGTTAGCAAAGGCACGCGTGCGAGTGGGCGATTTTCCAGATTACCCACCTAGGAAACGGTCGGAGTATTGCTCCAAGCCTATGGTAGCAACGAAGTCGGCGCATTCGTCGGCAGTCCACTCTGTTATGATCGTCTCAGGTAAGCGATCGGCGCTGCTCCGGTGGCCATAGGTGGTCGGAGTATGCTCGGTCGAAGAACGGCCCTCGGAATCGGTGGGGGAGATTTCTGAATCGGTCGCAAGTACAGGCGAATGCAAACTCCTCTCATACTCGTCATCGGCGTCCGACTCGGCGTAGGCGGTTCCCGAATCGAAGTTCATGGTGCCTTTTTGCGGCGGTCTCTCGATTTAATTGATCCACGGAGCGGGACGACAATGCTCAAATCTCGACGATGCAGGGCTGCTTTGGGAATGCGAATGGCTGAGAACACTGGGCACAAAGAAAGCCCGGCCAATTGCCAATGCGAAGCAGTGAAGCAAGCAAACAGCTGGCAGACGCCGAGGCTGACTTGAACCAGTTGATAGGTACTTGGTTTAAGCAATGCCGTCGGTCGGTCGTATTGCTGGCGAAGGGGGGGCTGGTCGTGGAGAGGAGATCGCAGCGATGAGCAGGTTTAGGTTGGTGGTGGTGATGACTCCAAGCTTGCTGTCTTCCTTTCCTACGCAAACGGTCCGAGGCTCGAGCCGCTCTGGATGCGGGCTTGTCAAAGGGGTCTTGGGTCTTCGATTCAAATTGGGCGTACGCTCGGGTGCTCGTTGCACGATTAGATTGAGCACGTAGGCTGTGCGGGAGCTGCAGTGTGTGTGTGCGTGTGCTGCAGGTTGACAAATAAGTGGGATTGGGAACTGCTGTGCCGGGCAATACTCCTAGTAAGCAGGGCTGGAGTAGAGTTGGGAAAGCTATGCAGTGCTAGATCTGGATAGGCAGATAGAGAGAGGAGGAGAGAATAGAGCGCGCGTGCTTGTGCGTATTGTGTGTGTGTGTCTGTATGTGCGAGTATGAGAGTAGAAAGAGTCTTGTCTCAAAATACCCTCAGAGGCAGTGCAGGCAAAGCAAATCAAGACAAGGTAAAGCAAATCCAGAGAGCCAAGCAGCAGAAGCAACTGAGAATCGATTAGTTCTTCTGTTACTGTAGAAGGTACATGTACTGTATGTAGGTTAGCCGCTGGCAGCATGCTGGATGCTGGTAAGGTATTGGGTGCTGGCTGGTGCTGGTTGCTGTGCTGCTTCACACTACCCGTTCCCTCGCTAACACTATCCCCCACTTTTCTGCCCTGGTCCTTGTCTTTCTTCTGTCTCTCACTCTCTCTCTTTGCCCTCTTTTGCTTTTGCAGGTCTGATTCTTGACATCCGTCTCCCGTTGCCCGCTCGTCCAGGGGAAAACTGTCTTTTTTTCTCCCATTCCACCTCTTCTCCATTGATTTGTCCCTGTCTCTGTCTCTGTCTCCCCATTCCACGTTTACCCCTGGCAAACCTCAAGCTTGCTATCAATGCATTGGCTGTCTACGCTCATGGGTGGTCTCGATATAATCTATTCTATTTTCTACCTGCGAAGCTAGCATCCATGGCTAGTGCGAAATGTTGGTCCCTCTTCTTAAGTTAAGTGGCCGAAGGTGCTGAACCCCCCACCAGCTTTACTGTGTGGAACCTTCGTGCTGGCATTAAGTGCCTACTGTGATGTCTGCCATTTATTGATATCAATATCGATAATCATATTTCATCTGTGCTCTAGCTTCTTCCCCTTATCCTTCGAATTTCGTAACAATCCCGTTTTGTGAACCCCTCGGCCCCAGGCCTGACACTTTCTCCTCTTTGGTACGTAATGGATGGCCAGTGTAGCAGGGCCATTCTCGTTGGCGCCTGATTCACGGCATTGGACTTATATCCGCCCACACTCTCTCTTGGGCGGGCGCCCAATTGGCTGCTGTGTCAGTGAGACAGCCGCCGCGCAACCAGATCGGACCATTGGCACTCGACGGTTTGGAGTTCTCGGTTGATAATGGAGGGCATTCTCGCTTGGCCCTGCAGGAGTTTGACTTTGAAAAGGCACCTATTCGCTTCTCTTGCCTCCTTACAGCCAGCCGCACCAGGCATTTCAATCGATGGGTGGGCAGACACACAGTTGTTGTGTTTGACGGTTGATATCCACCTCGCGGCAGAGAAATCTTGGTTGCATACTACATGTACTTGTCAAGAAATGCGACCGTTGCAGATGGTCGGGGACCTTGGTGACAGCGTGACCACCTCTCATTTCAACGGCTTTTCGCCATGTTACATTGGTCTCATTTGCGAGGGAATAGTTTTGCTCTCGACGATGTACGCGCTGCGGACCTTCCTCCCCATTCTGTCTGTCCAGCCTGACAAGCTTGCCGCTTTCCGGACTTGTCTCCCGTCCTTCATTTGGGTTTTCTAGAACGTTGTCGTGCTACTTGGCATTGGCCGTTGGCCTAGTCTGCCGTTTGTAGGCCGATATTGGTATATGTGTGCAGGCATACACTCCGGTATCTGGATCTTCATGTGACGGCTTCTTCCACATCCGAACAGCCATGTAACCTGACGGACCGAGCGATGATAGCCACGAATTTTTAAGGGACGAACCCTCACTGCTACATCGGCATCTACCAACTTGCGCTGCGCTTACGCTGACCCTCCCCCCATAAGGCTTGTGTCAAGCCCCAAGCTTCTTGTTTCGTCTCATGCCTCTGGTGTCGGCTTCCTCATTCGGTCTCTTCACGATGGCTTCGAAAAAAGAAATAGAAAAAAAGAGCGTGACAAGCTGCAAGGGTCACCAGTGCGTGTGGACGATCGTCTGGTCTGGCACCCAGAGGCGGCATGTCTTCTGTGTTATTGGAACAGCCGGTAATATGTGAAACTATGTTGTAAGACTTCCCCCCATGCGTGTTTCAACTGAAGGTCAAAAATAGCATTTTTCTTCTCTGGCACGCCAGGCCACCATCTCCAGGATCTGCCAGATGCACTCACGGCCGCTTGTCGAGCGGGATAAGCAATCAAAAATACTGCAGTGCGCGAGCCGTTGCTTAATTGGACGACCAAAAGGCGAGGAACCCCAAAGCTCTCGGGTGCCTTTAAAACGTATTTCCCCTCAATAGTAGTCCGGGTATATGCTGCACACACATACACTCCACGGTCATGTACAACCCCAAAGGGTATGCTCAATGACTCGTAGCCATCGCGAGGTGTGGCTAGTATGTATGTAGTGCGGCTTATTGCTTGCGACTATTTGATCGATAACGTTGCGGTTTTTGAGCACTAGACAACGGTAGAGCCCGGGTTCCTGCGTTAGAGGAGTTCCCGCGCGCCCCCACCTCGCGATCCTATTTTCTGTTCCATTTCTGGTCCAGCCACTCCGTGGGCCTGCGCCATACGTGTGTCATCGTGTTCGACGATAAGACCACACACATAAAAGTTGAACGAACAGAACAGTCTGCATAGATCTGGAAGACGAAGACGCACCTTCTTTTTTCTTTTTTTTCTTTTTTTCGCGAGGAAAGCATCAATGGGCCTGGCCTGGTCTAGATCCTGTCCTTCCCCTTGGCATCGTCTCTTATTCCCTCGAGCTTCCCGTCCTTTGACTCCACGGCAGATCGCGCAGCTGGGTTCGCGAATCCAATCAGAACCCAGTCACCGTCCAATGGGGAAAATGCATTGTGGAAATCGCACCATGCTGCACATGCCAAGGGGAACGTTCATACCATCGGCAAGTTCCCAGGGCTCAATCTTTTATTTTTAAACAGCTCAGCTCAGATCCGATCGCCTCGCAACCCGACGTGGTCAACATTGCGAAACAAATGCGAGTTCTGGCAGGTGGAGCCGCGGCCGTGGATTCCTTTTGCCGGACGACTAGGAAGTATTCTAACCTAACCACTGCTGTGTATTGTTGCGAAGCGATCTCGTCCAGGCTTACTGTACTCCGTGATATAATGCAGGCAATCCTCGGGATTTATTGGAAAGCCAAAATGCAAGCTGTATGCATCCGGGAACCCAATTATATTATACAGGAAACCCAAATATATTATACTGGCATCCACTCGATTCTCCCATCTCAGCTTGAATGGTCTTACAAGCAAAATGTGGCTGTATGTTGGTCAGGTCTGGGATGGTTTCAGCTTTGTCTGCTTCGTGCCGAGGTGATCTACAAACCTTTGGCTTTCGACTTTGGCTTCCATCATATTCCAAATCATTGGACGAGCGATGGGGCTCTTGGAACCGACATGAAGTCGACGTACAAGTAGCTCGCATGTGAGCCTCACGCCACTTAACTCATGACCTGAGTGCGAGGGATGATATAGCGTAAGGGGGGTCAGGTAGAGAACCCCCATGTTGGCAAAGCCAGAATTTTTACTAGGTTAATTAATTAATGGAAAGGAAACACCTTAAAACGCCCATTACAAAAGACATAGTCACTATGTAGCCATAGCTACTGTTCCAGTAGTTCAAACAACTGCCGTTGCCGCAAACTACCTATGCACGAGCTTCGGCCCGAGCGTGTAAGACGGCAGGCCGCGGCACAGCCGGCATCGCCTTCTCCTCTCTCCCGGCCGTCGCATCGACGGCCAACTCCCTTCCCCAGTCCCTCTTGGCATGCGAAACCTCCCTCATCCCCCAGGCCAGCTCGTATGCCACGTAGGCGCACCCTGCGACTAAGGCTCCGAGCCAGACGAGCACCTTGCGCAGCAGGTCGGCCAGCTGTATAAGCGCGTGAACGGCCCAGAACAGCACGCTGGCCGTCACGAAGCCCCATCGCTTGAGCGCGTACCCGGTGCCGGCGAAACGGGACGGTGCCGGCGGGCCTTGGGCTGTTGTGTCGGTATGGGAGGATGGTGATGACGGCAGTGAAGGAGGAGGTGGAGGCTGCCCGATGACCCGCCGCTCGAAGTCTTTGTAAAATTCGGACTTGCGGCAGCGGCAGCAGTACCATGCTATACCCGCGTTCAGGTAGGTGATCAGCGCCAAGATGCCGAGTTGCTCTTCGACTGTCAAATCGGCATTCAAGGGCCAAGTCATGATGGCGATTTCGTGTGAGGCAAGGCGTCTCGGGCAATGGGTGAGTTGGTTATCGGGATGACCCTAGAAAGATGGTCGACCGGGGGTATAGTTGAATGTAGATCCGTGTTGCTTTCGTAGTCTTGACGGTATACGATCAGGAAATCCAAGCAATATGGCCATCCTTGTGTTTAATATACGAATGCATTATTGCAACTTGTAGTAGCCTGCCTATCCCCGCAGTGGCCACCAAGGTGCTTGCGGCCATCCGAGTTTCTTCAAGACGAGGCGTTCAAGTCCATGTAGACTCTGCCGTGACTTATATGCTCCATGCTGCTTTGACAAGCATTTTCATATGTCAACTGGAGAGGACAGGAACCGGAGCATTCCTTCCCCATTGACTAATATCCATCAAAGGTCTATAATATATTGAGAAGTGGCACAGGTATACAAGCCAGCATCCATTTCTGGAGTGGCAGGCTAGCCGGCGCTGCTTGGGCTACTCGATCCGAACACCGCTGACTTCGGTTTTTTCACCATCGGAATGCTATATAGCCATGCGTATCATGTAATTGCTCAAGAATGTGCAGTATTGCACTGGTTGCACGCTGTACAGCAATATTGTTAATATCAATGGATCTTAGCATCTGGTTCTGTTATGCTTCTAGGCTGAGGTGGTTACGCAAACTCTAGCTGGAGCCTAATTCCGCCTAGACCCCCCAGCTGAACGTGAGCCAGCTCTGCTTATAAATAAATATTTTCTGAACGAGCTGAAGGTCAAGGAAGGCTTTAGTTGCTTAACCTTCGTTTCTATATTTCCTTGGCATATATTCACCACATCGCAATACCAGTCTGAATACTTGCCATCCATTATTCACACTAAAGCTCTTACACAAACAATGAGCACGGCCTTCAACCCACTCACAACCAAGTTCAACAAACTCGCCAAGATGGTCTCGGCAGCTCAAGCAGACAACGACAAAGTCCTGCCGGCCGACGCCATGGATACCATCTCGTCCGTCTCGTGGTCGCCGGTCGCAAATCATCTCGCGGCCGCCTCCTGGGACGGCAAGGTGCGCATCTACGACGTCGCGCCCGGCCCGTCCGCCCGAGCAGCTGCCGTGCTCTCCGTGGACAGCCCTCTGCTGAGCTGCGACTGGGCCAAGGTAAGTCCATGATTTGATTTTCTAACCACGCAGCCTCTATTCGATCTACCAAGAAGAACATAAATACCAAACAAACATTATTTCCTGTTAGGTAAGTAGTGAGGTCTGATACCCCGGTGCAAGCCCTTGAGATTACTAACGGGCAATGCGCGTACAAAGGACGGAACCATGGTCCTCGCAGGAGGCGCAGACAAGCGACCACACTTGCTGGATCTGGCCACAGGCCAACAAGCCGCCATCGGCTCTCATGACGCGCCCATCCGCTCCGTGCGCTTCTTGGACACCGCCGCGATGGGCGCCTCTGCGCCCGCTCATCTCTTTGCCACCGGCTCCTGGGACAAGACCGTCAAATACTGGGACATGCGCCAGCCGGAGCAGCCCCTGGCGACGCTGGCGTGCGCTGACCGCGTCTACGCCATGGACGCCAAGTCGTCGCTCCTGGTCATCGCGACCGCGGAGCGGCACATCCACCTGGTGGACCTGCGCAACCCGTCAGTCTTCTTGCGCACGACCCAGTCGCCGCTCACGCACCAGACGCGTGCCGTCTCCGTCTTTCCCGACGGACGGGGCTGGGCCACGGCGTCCATCGAGGGCCGATGCGGCATCAACGCCTTCGACAAGAAGAAGAACGGAGAAAGGTATTGCAAGATTGTTATTATTATTATATTCCCACTCCACCAGACATCCGAAATCCCAACTCCGGAATAAGGCTTTTCTTGTTCTTCGTCGTCATCTTCTTCGAAATACCTTGGATCCTAACGCGGTGTCGTCTTTCCTTTCGATCTTTACAGCACCGACTTCACTTTTAAATGCCACCGCTCCGCGCCCAACAACAAGCAAACCACCAAGGTCTATACCGTCAACGACGTGCAATTCCATCCCTTGCACACGACCGTCTTCGCCACGGCGGGCTCGGACGGCACTTTCCACTTCTGGGATCGCAAGTCCCGTCAGCGGCGCGCGCACTACGACCAGCCCGCTGCCACTGATCTTCCTCCAGCTGTTGTCGCCACTGCCGCCAAGAACAACAACAAGCCATCCGCGAAAGGAAGCGCACAACAGGGTGGTGGTGGCCCGACCAGAGCCGCCATCACGACCACGGCATTCAACCATGACGGCTCGCTCTTTGCGTACGCCGTCGGCTACGACTGGAGTATGGGCTGCGCGGCGAACTCGCCCAACTACCCCAACCGGCTCGTGCTGCATCCGGTCACGAGCCAGGATGCGCAACCGCCGGCGAATGAATAGGGGAGGAAGCCTGGGGATAGGCTGCTTTAGGAGGAATGGGGGGGAGGCGGTTGTTAGGATGAAAAGGGGGTGGACAAATCTACGCACATCATAATGGGGCGCTGCATCAAGAACCATCAAGGCATTCTGGCATATTTGGAGGATCTTATTTGTCTCGGGAATCTGGTACATGTAATTCCGTGGAAACGCAAAGCAGCACGGGGCTGGGTTCCACGGAAGTGTGAAGGATTGGGTAATCATCAAATTGTTCATTGGAGGAAACGGTTGTTGGCAAACCAAGCTTTGCTATGCGTTGCTACGCTACGGGACAACTATCAAACGTCAAAGATGATATGACAACAGAAAGGAACGGATGGGAATTATCAAGGGTATATACGCTGGCAAGGATACGTATAGGGAAATCAAAATTGTCTCCACCCCCATGAACAAATCTCTGTCTTGAGTATTACCCCTCTAACAAACAGTGACACAAGCGAATCTTACCCATCGGTTGGTTTATGCTAGTGGTGGAACGCGTACTTGCTCATAACTTGAAATCAGTCTGCTGAGACCAGACCTCGTAGATTCTATCCCGTATGGCCTCGTGGCCGAGGGATCGCGGATGAAACGTCTTTGCGTAGTACGTCGGCGCATGCCACCCCGACTTCTGCGTCCCGATCTCGCCGCCGCCGCCGCGCGCGAGCCGCAGCGTAGGATCTTCGGCCATCGACATGGCCATGTAGCAGAGCGCGAGCTCGCCCCAGTCGCCCGAGCGTTGCGCGGGCGGCAGGCAGGTCGTGGAATCGACGAGGACTGACGGCGCTGCTTCTTCGTCATCTTCTTCATTGGAAGGATTTGACCTGGTGGTGACGGCAGCAGTAGTATCATTCCCGTGAGGCGGCCGATCGACATTATCCGGCCCCCCGACGAGGAAGAACCAAGTCTCGTTGCGCCCGTAATCAGGCTCGACCGCCCCCGGCTCGCAGAATCGGTGCCCCTCGAACGCGGCGTCGTAGTCCACAAACAGGACCTTGTCCCTCGTGAACTGCCGATTGATCCGCGCGACCGCCGCCGCGATCTTGCCGTTGACGGCGCGCACCATCTCGTTCATGCGCCGGCGCAGCGGCCTCGCCAGCTTGGGGCCACCCCGCGAGGGCCCCAACCAGATCCCCAAGCTCATGTCGTCGCAGGGCTCCGTGCGGTCGTTGAAGAATTGGGCGTAGCCCGTCACGGTTATGTGGAAGCCGGGGGACTTGCGCTCCCAGCGGACCTTGTCGAGGAGCTCCGTGATGAGAATGTGCAGACGCTCGTCGAAGGCGCGGTCCTCGAGGCGTTGCTCGGCGCGCGCGAGGGCGGTCTTGCACGTGCCGGAGTAGAAGTTGTAGAACCGGAAAATGCAGGCGTTCATGACGTCGAAGAAGCCGAGATCGTTGCCGCCGACCGTCAGGAGGGCGAAGTCGACGGGGCGCGACGCGTTGAGGGCGTCGATCTGGTGTGACTTCGCGGCGCTGCTCCTGCCCTTGCTCGATGACAGGATGTCTTCGGTCCTTGCGCCCGTGCACGAGAGGAACTGGAACGAGGTGCGGTTGGGCCTGCCGTGCGACGCGGCGAGGTCCGTCGCGATGAGCTGCGGGTAGGCACCCAGGCCGCGCCGGCAGTTCGTTTCTTTCCCCTCGACACCGGTGCCGATGCCGGCGCTGTAGGAGTCGCCCAGGGCGACGAAGCCGACGCGCGGCCGATGAGGATGGGCTTCGTTATCCCCGAAAAGTGATCCGGGTTGCGACCATCGCTGTTCTTCATATTTACTGTCTTGGAGACCTAAGACGCGCTGTTTCTCCGACACATAGGTGCGCCATGGCTGAGGCAGACCCCAGCCCGCGACGAGGCCGAGAGAGAGAGATGCGACTATTTGAATGTGTGCCAGACGCATTGTTTTTGGGGAATTCGACGAAGCCAGTTTCGACACGATCGAGTTCGGAACAACATATTATCGTTTAGAAGTGGTGTAAGCCCGCATGACCTTATTCACTAGTATGAGACCCAAGTCACTATGACCACGTGGGGGCAAGTGCGTTATGGTGAGAGAGGGCGTCAGCTTGCACACTACCTAAACCTCAAGGCAGCACCGATAACGTATAATAAGACAAGATTGTAGCTTAGCCAATGAACCTTGCACATGCGGCGAGCCCTGGTTAGGAAACGAATCAATCATGTGAGCAGGTCAGCCCCAAGGTGAGTAGTCAGCTTGGAGGTATACTCGGCCCCTGTGTCTTACACACACCACACTGTCTGTGTGGCTCAGAGAGCGTCAACTCAGTCTTCGAATTCCACAAACTGTGGCTTGAGCATGTGTATGTATCGATATATTTTCAGGATCTAAATAACTGTTGCATATCCTATTCGATCAAGTTCCAGTTCACGTTCAAGCGGATTGGAACTAATCTAGACCTTAAGAGGAAGGTGACTTCTCTGACGGGTCGGAATGCCATTCCGACGGCTTGAAGATGCTGTAGTTTAAACGGTTGCCTAAACGTGATTGCGTCGCATACGATCTTGTAAGCGTTACCGTCACGATGCCAAGAGTATAAGGTGGTTGGTTCATAGATCTAGCAATAGCCTTGGCAACTCAACGAACAGCTGAACAGCCATATTGCAGTTTTCTTAACCTGCAAAATTCCCCATTTTATCGCAATGCCCCCCTACGAGGTCCGCAGATGCACCGTGGCTGACGCCCCCGGGCTGGCCCACAACAACATGGGCGCCTTCTGGGAAAGCCCGGGCTACCAGCTCCTGTGGACAGGCCGGACCCTCGAGTACGTGACTGCGAACGCGGCCCAGCGTATGCCCCGGCTCCTGCTGAGCGACCGTGTCCGCCGACGCCACCAGCTCGTAGTCGACGAAGAGACGGGACGCATCGTGGGCTACGCCCGGTGGATCCTGCCGGATCGCCTGGCGGCCGAGGGCGAGTGGCTCGACGCCCAGACCCTGGCCGTGACCCCCGAGGAGGAGCAAGGATTCGCCAGGGCGTTCAACGGGGCGGATTGGAGCTTCGTTGACCTGCCGGGCATGGATGACCACGTGCACGTGGCCAAGGCCAAATACTTTGCGGGGAATAAGGAGTACATGGGTAAGCAAACCCCTTGGTGCTTGTATAGGGTTCAAACTTGTAGCTGACGGAGGAGCGGGTTAGAGCTTGATTACCTCGCGGTTCATCCTGATAACAAAGGCCGCGGGATCGCTTCGTTGCTAGTGCGTAACGGGGTGGCCGCAGCACAGAACATGAATGTCTATTTATTCATGATGGCCTACGAAGCCGGCCACCACGTCTACAAGAAGTTCGGGTTCGAGATACTGGAATCGAACGTGCAGGATCTCGCGAAATGGGGCGGCGAAGGTCCGTACGCAACCTACATGATGGAGAAGAAAATCGCGAAGAGGGAGTAATGAAAGCTACCTCATCGTTAGTGATACGGCCCGAGATCGAGATTCGGATATAGAATAAGTAGCGGTTTGAAACGAAGCGCATTCGCATCCGTGTGCTCTTCACACGGCCGAGTGGTGTAGGATGTTACGAGATGATGCAGGTCATTTGTTCACATGCGTTTACGTCTCCTTGTAAATTAGCGACATGAGATTGGATGAACGGCGTACTGGAGATCCGGTATACTTGTTCTAGAACACCCAAACATACAATCCCATTGGCTCGTGGGCGACGCAGCCCCAAACCTTGGGTCGGTGAAAGAAGGGCCAAGCTGAAGCAAGGCAAAGAAGACAGAAGAAGGGCTGCTGCGTCATTCTGCCTTTTGTCCCACTCCAGCTGTACGACCCCAGATTATTCCTTGGTGACGTCGTGTTTTTGGTGTGGTACCCCGCCAACGTCATGGGGCTTGGCGAACCCAATAGCTTTAGCCGCCTTCACTAACTTCGTAGCCACCCCTCTAATTCCTACGATTTCCATACGATAAAACCGCCGGTCGATCAACATGCTGCATGCCCATGCAGTCCTGGCCAAGGAACACAGTCAGCTCCTGACGGTCCATCTCGCTTCGTCGGCACGCTTGCACACATCGGATCGTGATCATACCAAACCCGTAGACCTGGTATGTGTGGTAGCGTTGGTGCGCCTTGGTACCCCAGAGGGATCAGACTGGGCGATGCTTGGCCAATTGCTTGTAATTCGTGACCTCTTCGCCCGAAGAGCAAAACAGGTTGCTATATTTAAAGGGATAGAAACAATGAGCCAATAAGGAGCCCGCCCGAGCACGTTTACGCCTTGTAGATACTGGGAATCCCGTAGCCGATGGATGGGCTCCCACTTCTTGTCCCACTCACTGAGCTGTGGACGGCTAGCAGTTCCGTCCGGGGGCCTGGTAAAAGCGTCGGGCCTTTGTAGAAGTGTACCTGGGCCATGTATCCTAACGCAATTTGACCTGTTTCCCATGGAGGGAAGACGTCACTTGTCCAAACCGGCCTTGCCAGCAGTAGCCCTTTGTTGTGCGAAGAACAGGTAAGGTCGGGAAACTTGATCCATATAAACATGAGCCACCGACCTCCCCTCCCGTCCCGAACTCTCTTGGCCATTATTCCATTGCAACCATTCATCAAGATACCAAAACCATTGATTAGCCTAAACGAACGATACACCACCGCGAAGATACCCTTTCCTCCTTGTTCTTAATATCCAAATACTACTACGTACGCCTAATAAGCAAACCAGTAACCCGCTCATATACCCTTCCACTCTAGCTCACAATGGAAACCGTCAACAGCATGGCAGCAGCAGCAGCAAAGGCCGTCTGGGGTGAGAGCGACACCACCGCGACGGCCAACAACGAGACCCACGGCCAGGAGCCCATTTCCGGCGCCCAGGGCAACGTGTCCAAGGGTGAGCCCTTCGACAAGGGCAACATGGGTAAGTTGTCTCTCAAGTGCCCAGCCTTGAACACTTGTATATGAGCATGTGAAAGCAGCAAACTAACCTGTCGCACAAACATCTGCAGACCCTCAGCCCAGCGCCGCAAGCGTGAACACGCACGAGGCCTCCACCACGACGCCATCTACATCTACCATGCCCTCCACCTCCACCCACCAGCCTACCTCTACCCTGAACGAGCATGCCTCCACCACCACACCCACCACATCCTCCACAACGACGGTGCCCCACCACGAAACCGCGCAGTTCGCCAAGACCACGGGCACCGCCGCCGGCTCGGACGAGGCCCCGGCCACCGAGCGATCGGAGCTGAAGGCCAAGGACACGCCCGCCGACAGCACCAAGGCCCAGAACGACACGCGGGACCCGTCGGACCCCAAGACCAACCCCAAGAACGCGCCGACGGACGTGGACAACACGGGCGAGGGCATCAACGCCGGCCAGGACCTCGACAAGATCCCCGCCCCGAAGCCGCTCGACGAGCTGGCCCGCGAGCGCGGTGGCGACGCCGGTAAGGTCGGCGACGGCGCCACCTCCTCTTCTGTTGATAAGACCGAAACGGCCGGAGAGAAGAAGGACGAGGCGGAAGACCCTAACGATCCCCACGCCAAGAGCGCCGGCGAGGGAACTGGGGAGAAGTACGTCAAGACGACAGGTCTGCAGGCCGACGGTGGTGACTTTGACGCTACCAAGCCTGGAGCCGGTAGGGAGGCTGATCGTAAGTTATTCCAGAAATATCCATTCCAGTCTGCACTATTTGCTAACGACGAGGGTAATACAGGTCTGCTTGAGCAGAAGGGTATCCACGTCACTAAGGGTGTCCCGCCCAAGCCCGAGGACGAGGCCGCGGACAAGCATGACAAGCATGCTGCCGACAAGGCCACCAGCGACAAGCACTCCGACAAGGACTCGGCCGGATCTGGCGAGAAGAAGAGCACCATCTCCAAGATCAAGGAGAAGTTGCACCGTCACTAAATGGGCAGTGCCAGCCGCAATCATGGCGAATATGACATTTTATGAAGTTCCGACAGGCGTTTGGTAGTATTGTTGAATTATAGCCGCCGACCAGAACGTGTATAATTGCTGCGCAAGAGCCATGCGCTGCGTGTATAGCTAGCTCAAGTAATAATGTGGAAACTGTCAAGCTTCATTAAGAGGTGCATTACTTTTTTGTCGATCTGTAAAGTTGGCATTGATGTCATTTCGTCCTGGGCTATCGGGAATTGTGGTGCTATATCATCTCTAGTTTTTACTTTGCAGGAAGGAGCCGGAGCCCCTTGCATATATATTATACGCTCCCCTACAGAGTTACATGGGGCTGAACACTTACTTACCTGTTAGGGTGCTTTTCTCACGATAGCTCCGAATTCATAATACTCATTATGAAATTTCGTCCGAACAATCCAACAAACCACTCAGACATAACGTAAAGCGAAAATTTCTCCCTTCGAATGGCCTTTCAGAACCGCGACGAACGACTCATGAAATGGGGGGTCCCAGTCTCCCAGGGAACGCTAACGGTACTCAGAGCCGAGTTCACTTGTGGTTTTTCTGTCTCTTTTCCCTATCGGAGCCAATTCAGCACGGTAATTGACCGGGCAGTCGCCGGGGATAGAGATAAGAGCAGCCTTCAGAGATAGGCATGCTCCGCCGACTATGTCTATTCCTTGCAACTTTGCTCGCCCATGTGGGTTTCCGGCCCACCGGGCATGGATAGCCTCACCTTCAGCACGGCCGAGCATCGGGTGTCCGCTGCGGGACGAGAAATGGAGATAGCCCAACTCGCCAAGACAGAAGCAAAGAAGCAGGAACTTTTATACGGCTATCTAAAATGCCGCGCGCGACCCTAGATATGGATATGTGGGCAGCGTGAGAAAGAGGAGGGGAACGTCGGTGTGCGGGTTTCCTCGGTGACGCAGCAATGATGGCGATATAAAGTCAGCGACATGTCTCAAGTCAAATTCTCTGCCGCCCTTTGCTGTTGCTTTCGGTAACCCTCTCGCCCCGTCTGTATTCCTGTCCGCTCTCTCTTTCGGGTCAAGTCAAGATAAACCGTTGCTCGAGTCCAGTATAAATTTTGGAGGACGTTATGTACTTCCCCAACCTCGTACTCGCGACCGCCGCCGTGGTGGCCGGCACTGCTGCCGCCGCCCCCACGGCTGCCCGGAGAAGTGGTTACAACGCCACCGCCAGCAACAGCACCGACAGCAAGCCCCGCAAGATGATCCTGGACAACGACTGGGCGCCCGTGGCCTTCATCCCGATCCTGCAGGCCCTCGACGCCGGCTGGGAGGTGGTCGGTATTGTCGGCGACACGGCCGACTCGTGGGCCCTGCAGACGAGTCTCCACGGCCTCGCCGGGCTCGAGCTCGGCAACTTGTCCGAGTGCATCCCCGTCCACAAGGGCGCCGACTACCCGCTCATCAACACGCCCGAGCTCTTCCAGGTCTGGGAGACGCTACACGGCAAGCTGCCTTGGGTATGTTCATCCTCGCCTATTCGAATATAGACGCACACAGAAAACTAATACCCTGTACGTATAGGAGGGTGCCTTTGCGCCAGAGAACAGGACGGCCGAGGCGCTGGGCGGCGAGCGGACGTCGGGCGACCCGCAGCGCGTCAACAAGGCGGCCTTCGCCGAGGGCTACCCCCAGGGCCAGCTGGCGGGCGAGCACGCCGCCGCCTGGATGGTGGAGCAGGTGCGGGCGAACCCGGGCGAGATCCTCATCTACTCCGGTGGCGCCTTCACCAACATCGCCATGGCCGTGCGCATGGACCCCGAGTTCGCCTCCCTCACCCGGGGACTCGTCGTCATGGGCGGCTACCTCGACTCGATCATGCTGGGCGCCGCGACGGGCCGCACCCTGCTCGAGGCCGACTACGTCTCCGATATTAATCTGAAGATCGACCCCGAGGCCGCCAAGATCGCGCTCACGGCCGATTTCCCCGAGATTACGATTGTGGGTAACGGCGCCAACCAGGTCTTTGCCGATCAGAAGTTCCTCGACGAGCTGGTCGAGGTCGAGAACCCTTACACCACGCTCCTGCACGGCAACACGGACATGACGCTGCCCTACTGGGACGAGACGGCCATGTACGCGTTCCTGTACCCGGAGCACGTCAAGGACTCTGTGACTTGTAAGTTAACCGTCCCCCCTTGCCTTTCCCTTCCCTAGGTTTTTGTCGTGGTTCAAAGGCTAATCAGCAATTTTTCCAGTCTACTTGGATGTCGACACCGCCTGGTCCAGCCCGTACTACGGAAACATCATCGGCTACCAGGAGGCCCTGAAGCCCGCGGCGCAGAAGCTGCAGAAGGTCAAGTACGTCCTCGAGATCGATGGCGATGACTTCAAGAACACCATCAAGAGGTCTGTGCAGCATCCCAAGAAGTGCCCCATGTAAAAATCAGTTGGAATATTTGCAGGAAGCACCAAGCACCAGTTCAAACTGATTACTTGGATGGGGTTATCTGTCATATATCTCACTCATGTAGTACCCACCTACTGAACGTATCATAATATATAATGAATCATTGTTTAATTCATTCCATTGTGCATTGCTATTCTCTATGCTTTCACTCCAACGCCATATCTGATGTATCGTGTCGCTCCCCCTCTCTCGGAGGACGTGAGGTTCTGATGTTGCCAAGCTCATAACACCAGAGAATTTCCACCACAAGGGCCTGCTCACCTTGGACAGCCAAGTCGCATTAGAAGCCGGAACCAAGTTGGAGCTCGTTGGTCACCAGAGTCAAAAGAAGCAAACGAACTCGGAGTGCCAGTCTCCTTGGGCGAAGGGATGTTTTGCATGAAGAGGTTGTGCCGTGAGCGTCCCCGTTTCATGGTAGGGCAAGTCGGGTCACGACACCACATGATGCCGCGCGTGAGTTGGTCCTGTCGGCTGAGGTACATGTGAGGATCGAGCATGCAGAGCCAGGAAGGACTCGTGGCGTGACTGATACAGACCCTATGTGTGGCTTCAATGGCGAAGCTAAACTCGCTCACCCAGAGGCCCACGTTGAAGCTGCAATCGGGGAGCGCACAGCTGCTCCGGGTTTTGTACCAAAACCAATTGTCGACGGGTGATGAACCTGCCTTCAGTAGCATCCTTCTGAGAGGAAAATGTGAAGTGCCGCCATGGTTGCAAGTAATAATAGGGGGGGTCGTGTTTCATAAAGTTAGCTAAGCTGGGCGTAATATTCTGAATTATGATCACGGCGGGTCCTCTGTGCTTGTTGATCGACATTTTGCTGCTGACGGTAAGTGTATCGTTGTACGACACATGGAGGCCAATTCTTAGGTACGGAGGCCCAAATAAAGGGTGGACGTTACGGGGTCCTTCGCGTGGCTGGCATCTTCTACAGATCAAGAAATTAAGGGGAAGGCTCTTGACGTCATCATAGTTGAACCTGACATGTTTGCAAAGACGGACAGTTCCCTGACGCCCAATGCAGATACGCCTGATGCAGGCCTTCCGGCGCTCAGTGTGCGAGAATAGATAGGCAGGGTGGTAGGCGACGCATCCGCTGCACAGCATAGGCCTGTACATACGCCGGACAGTTCGCCCATACGAATCAGCATCGCGCCGCAGTTCTTTGCAGTCGTGACACATCCGGTCCTTCCACAGGAGCTGCTCATACTGGGCCAGCTCGTCATCGGGAAGTGAACAGACGAGCTTCAGGTAGGGGTCATCGAACCACGGTGTGGCCTCCTGCTGGCTGGCGACTGGCGGGACTTTGAGCTCGAGCGTATCATCCTTGCACAGGCTTCTCAGAAGGCGGCAAGCCTGACGCAGAACCAATATCGAGACCTGGTCATGGATGTTTTGTAGGATCATCAAGATGATCTCGACTGGAAGCTTGAGAAGTGTGCTGTCGGTGGTGGTCATGTCGACTCTCTTAGTCCCTGCGGTTGGCCGTTCACCCATCTCGACGGCAGCCGCAGTGATTATTGGAACTCGTAGACCTCGATCCGGGTTTCTTACTCGAGATACGTGGCTGAAGGTGTTACCAGGACTGTATGGTGGGCGACTGGGTGCTTGGTCCTGGCGATGATTGACGGCGCGGGAGCAAATGCTGATGGGCAAGAAAAGTAAAGTACAGGTGAAGGGAGACATTTCTGGATATGGCGGAATTGATTATGGCAAATAAATGCAGTAGCCCTGCCATACTGAGAGAGTAGGTTGCCTTAGGTACAAAGCCAACCCCTTTTATCTAAGGTTCCGCTTACTCAGGTATTCGAGTCTGACAATACTCGAAACCAGGCAGACCCATCTGAGGGGTTAATGGATGAACTTCAATGAAAAGAAGCTTCTTCAAGTTTCTTGCTTCTACCTTGACGCCTTAGATATATGTCAGTGAGTTACCTGGCGAGTCTACCTTGTGCTACTTGTGAATAAAGCTCATTTGAACTACGCCTTTCATACAGATGGCGAGCAGTTCGCTTGGAAGGATGACAAATTTCGTATGTGCGCACACACTTTCTCCTATATACAGGTTCATTCTATGTTCTCAGTGAATATATACCAATCGAATTCCATTAACAACCCTCCCAGCGGCCCCTTTAGCTCGTTCCCCGGCCGCCTTTCAGGTCATTTGCCCTATTCTAGCACCCGACCCGCGACCCGCTCACCACAATATCATCGTACCAAAGCGTATTAGTATCCCCCCCGTAGGACTCCCACCCGAAATAAATCGCCGTGGGCTTCGGCTTGACCGAGCTGCGCTGCCACTGCGCCGCATTCCCGTTCGCCACGCCCGGCTTGGACGTCAGCCCGGCGACCGTGTCGTTGTTGAGCCAGGTCTCGATGGTGCCGTCGGTGCCGATGTGGGACTCGAAGCACTGCCAGGCGTTGGCGGGCAGGGGCTTGGACGCCGCGATGCCCTGGGGGCTCAGGTCGGGAAGGGTGGCGTCGTCCGACTCGCGGTTGTACATGAGGATCTTGCTCTGGCCCCCGATGCGCAGGTGCTTGTTGCTGCCCTGGGCCGAGTCGGGCATGGTGATGAAGGAGACGTGGGCGTCCGTCAGGGCCTTGGATGCCTTGCTGAAATTTGGGGAAACTAGTTAATACCGCCCTCTTTTTAGGGGGGAGACGTAGCCACTCACAGGTAAGTCCGCACATAGATATCCCCGCTCGGCACCGCCTTGGTCCCGAAGAAGATGTGCCCGCAATACCCGCCGGCGCCGTCGACTCGCATCGAGTTCTTGCCGCTGTGGGCCGTGGAGCTGTCGAGCGTGACCTTGCCGCCCTGGTTGCAATCGTTGGCGTACGTGGGCCACTTGGCCTGGTCCCAGCCGCCCTCAAAGTCCTCCGAGACCTGGGCCAGCGAGAGGGGGGCGAGGGCGAGGGCGAGTCCCCCGACAATAGCTGCTTGTCGGACCATATTTTCCTAGTGCTCTGAAAACTTGTTTGCTTCTCTGGTTGCTGTGTCTGGGTATTGTTCAAGGAGAACAAGACGAGCGATGAAGGGCGTATGACTGACTATATGTGAGAATGTACTTTGAGGCTACAGGAAAAAGAAACAAAGTGCAGCTCAGGCCTTTTATGTACTCCCCTACAAGAACTCCCCCAATTACCACATTAGTAAACTCACTCTACCCATACAGGAGAGAGTCCATGGTATGAGGTTGTCCGCGTCAGGCACCATGACATGGGCAGAGGAACTTGCCATTGGTGGGGGTTGGTTGTAAACCACTGTACTGTATATTGCATACAGAAGGTGGGGAACAACAATATATCCTCCCATACCTGCGGCTGCGTGGCTGCGTGGGCAAGGGTGAATCGTGTGATAGATAGATAGTCATGCTGGAACACTAGTCCAGGAGCAGGGCGCGGCGGACGGCGAACCAGCGGGACATGAACGGGAGAACGGGATGAGGGGGTTTGTATGGCCTAGACAGGAAACCCATGCTTAACTTCTCCGTCCGATGTTGACTCCAGACGGTCGTATTTACCCGCCAAGCCGGTGACCATTCCCTTACGAGTCGGGAGATCGGCCGCGATAACCCGGGTCCGCTGGTGATCGAAACGGAGCACGTCGCTCCGCGTCTGCTTTGGGTATAAGTCATGTCGGTTGGAAAGTTTATTGGGCCAAGGTGTCGTGTTGATGACGATGTCCTTTTGTACGGAACTCCGGAATGGAGGCTCGACCTATAAACAGCAAGACAACACAGATCTGGAACAAGGAACAATTCATCCATGGTGTTAGAATAATAAATTTGAAGGTTGCAATGGTAGATTTAACGATAGTTGCCATTTGCGTACATGAATTCTAGTCTATATACATACAGTCCCTTCCGTATTAGGGCTCATCTCAACAAACCCCGCCAGCCGTCTCGTCTTGCAAGTGAGCAGCACCACTGTGCTGCTCGACATGGGTAAAGACGAGGGAACCCTCCGAGTGGGGAGGATTTGCGAACGAGGCCAGTTGATCATTAAACGGACATCAGTGCGTTAACGACATTTTACAGCATATGGGGTATCTCTTGCTTGTTTCATGCATTTCCGAAAACATTTCGTTCGAAGCCTTGCTCGCTCGTGTGGGATGCTGTCTTGACAGGAGGTCGACGTTCAAATGAAGTGAAGTGATAAGCGAATGTTGGCTTAACCTCAACCAATCCTGAAGAGTATAGATCCAGTGCGGCATACGTCCACGGCTCCGAAGCGCCGTGGGTATTGCTGACTTCTCTCAATCCCGTGGTAGACTACCATGGTAGCTTCGTTGCGATTTTGCGGCTGATGGCCGTTTACCGCAGCTTGCCCATGCAGTCAGCGGCAGTGACAGCCATGACTTCCTCAAGCGGCCAGCGAGGAGGCTCAAAGACGTTTTCGAGGCCGTTCTCCTTGCGCCACTGCTCTTCGTTGTCGGGGGTAATACCGGCTGGGAGCTTCTGACCACCAGCAATACCAGTCGAGAACTTGAGTTGGAGGATGTCACCAACCTCCTGGCAAGCAGTGAGAACCCGATCCATATCATCCTTGTTGTGGGCCGACGAAATGCAGAATCGCACACGAGAGCTGATAAGAGGGGTGGCAGGGTATCCAACAATGACGACAGAGATCTTGCGCTTGAGCATCTCGTGGCTGAAGGCGGACATTTTACCGGGGTTGTACAGAGGAACGGGGACAATGGGGGAATCGTCATGGCCGTAAACAATGAAGCCGAGTCGCTTCAAACCGAGACGAAGATAACGGGAGTTGAAGGCAATACGTTGCAGGCGCTCTTCGCCTTGGCCGGGAGCAAGCTCGCCAGTGATGATCTTCAGGGAGGCCAAGATTTGCATGAGGACGGATGGGGAAGGCGATTCTCCAAGCTGGGTGGCCGCATTGGTGCTTCGCAACTTGGCAATGATGTGAGGTTCAGCAGCCACGTAACCACCGTTGGCACCGAAAGACTTGGTCAAAGTACCCATGAGAATATCAACCTTGGCCGGGTCGACACCAAAGTAGTCGCAAACACCACGGCCGTTGGGGCCGAGGGCTCCAACACTGTGGGCCTCGTCGACGAACAGGTAGAACTTGTACTTTTCCTTGAGGTTCAGAACACCGGGCAGATCGCACATGGTTCCCTCCATCGAGTACAAACCCTCAATGGCAACAAGGATCTTCTTCCAGGGGCGGTGGGTACGGGGTTGGCCTTGAGCAATGGCTTCACGGAGTCTCGCCTCCAAATCCGACATATCGTTGTGCTTGAAAGATCGAATGACAGCGCCGGACAATCTTGCACCAATGCGGATGGAAGCGTGGTTCAGCTCATCCGAGATGATCAGGCAACCCTTGGAGACGAGAGCAGGGAACGAACTGGCGTTCGTGACGAAACCCATAGAGAAAACCATAGCAGCCGGCTTGCCAACGAATGCGGCGATTTCCTTCTCAACCTCTACCGCGAGGTCCGAGGTACCGGCATCGGCACGCGGTCCGCAGAAACTCAGACCGTACTTGCGCACGCACTCCTCGACAGCATCGGCGCAGGGACCTTCGGATTGAGCAAAGCCAAGGTAGTTGTACGAGCTCAGGTTGAGAGTTTCAGTAGTGGTTCCGGTGTACGTGTAGGAAGCGTTGAAGTCGTGCGAAACACGGTCCATGAGGGAGATGTAGCGGCCAGGCACTCCGGTGCTGGTGCGAGCAAAGCAGTCGTCAATTCTCAGCTTGAGGCGGCGCGTGTAGAAGCTGTCGAAATCGTCGGTCAGGGGAGCGTATCCGTTAGACGCCTTGAGCTGTTGATACATAGGCTTCTTGCTAAAGCGCTTACCGAAGAAATCGCGGATGTGGCCAAGCAAGATGAGCAGCAGGTAGCTAATATAGGTGGTGAGGACGAAGTAGTAGGGAGGCTCATCGATGATAGGGGCCTTCAGGCCGCCATCTCCATGATGCTTGCTAACATATCGGTGGCTAGGGTGAGTGAGGGGACCAAACTGGGCATCGGCGCGGCGCTGGTTCTGGACCTCCTCAGATGAGGGCGGCTCGAAAAGGGTGGTTGAGTCATCGTGGACATCGCCAGCTGAGAGCGAGATGCTGGGCAGGGCCAAGCCCGACGCGGAGACGGAGGGCGAGTTCTGCATGGCCTGGAGGCTTTGCTGCGCCGACAGCTGCTCCTTTTTCGGCGTACCGGAGAAGAACTGGGCTAGGCGGTTGCCTTTGGAGGTCGAGGGTCTTCTCTCGCCGATCTTCTCGGTTTGTGGCATTGTATTGGAGGTGAACGGGAGGGAGATTCTTCGGGGCATGTCTCTGTATCGGATTGGCGACTTTTCTGTTTAGAGCAGGATGCCGGGGTTCAACTTATTCCCAATTGGGGGACTATAGATGCATTAGTATTAGCAGGTACAGGACAAATTGAGTTGGATGTGATAATGGTAGGTAGAATAGTGTGCAGCGCAAGGAGAGCTGATAAAGGTGTTTTCCGAGTTGTTTGAAGTTGAAGACTGGGATCAGATGCGCAATCTAAGCGACACCGCCCAGACCTTCACCCACCAAACATCTCCCCTCCACCGCATGCGTGTGTTCTAGTTTCGAAGTGGCGTTGGACGGCAACGTTCAGATATTCCTTCCCCATCACGTACTCACCTTAAATTAGATGCTTCCGGATTGTTAGCCAATTGACAAGCAAGTGCCTAATGGTAATTGTCGCGGTCAATTTATATCTTTTTCCGTCGCAAGGAAAGCGCTGGTTCCCAGGAGGTTGGTTGAGTTGAGGCTTAAGGTTGGGGTATATGTAATTATGTAGGTAATGCTGCTACTGCTGCAGGCGTGGCAGATGGCGGAACAGATACGCTTCTTGTTTATGAGATTATTAAAGATATGGGGAAAGGAGTGTGGCGGGATCAAAAATCTCCCGTGGGCGGCAATTTCTTGGCTCTCTTGATGTAACAGAAGAGGACCTGAAGTATTAGAACCCGACAGTAGGAACAGGCACGAGGTATTCTAGCTCTGCAGTTGAAGCAATTGAGACGAGAGAACTTGACCGACGACCTGGCTGGACTGGACTTGACTGGACTGGCGGGAAAGGCAACAAACCGGCTAAGGGAAAGAGAAAGGAAAGACCACGGCGGGTTGGGAGGGACTAGAGCTATTATTATTGATTTACAAGTCACTCACTAAGAAATCCCAGTCCAGTCGATCCGAAAGAAAATGCCCACCCAACCCCCCATGTCCATGCTACTTGCTTGCTGTTCATTAATAAGACCTACAGTATCTAATGTAAGCCCAGCGAATCCGCCTGTGCAATTTGCATTCTTATTATCCAGTATTTGCAATATCACCGAGTCCGTATTGCCTCTGCTTACCGACCTAACCATAGATCCAATATGTATTTGTTCGTTCATAAAACACATATCCGTACATGAGCCAACATTGATGTCGGTGATAAGAACATTAGCGATGATTAACCACCCCTCGCCCAATGTGCATACAGAAATTAGGTGTGGTACGGTGGGAGGGTAGGTACATTGTACAGCAGAGGATAGGGATAAGAAAGAGTACATGAGTGGAAAGACTGCATGCAGAAACCGACTGCCACCCGCTGCTGCACTGCTTTCTTCCTGTGAGCCTTGCAGCTTGCAGCAGCTTTGAACAGCCTAGCAGGGAGATGGGAGGGGCAGGACTAGCCAAACGGGCCAACAACACACCCTTGTCCGACTGTCAATTGCCAAATTCCGCCTGATCCGAGCCGCTGGCCCACTCGACTAGAAACCAAGGTATCCACCAGAAACCCGCGTTACTCGCGAACCAGAGCGCGCGTTGGGCTCTACAACTGAACAGAACTGGAGCCCGCCATTTCGGCTTTTCGAACCAGGGGGCCCAGGGGGTCTGCCTCTATGATCGGCTGCTCCCCCAAGAAATCAGGGAGGCAAAGAGGAAGATCACAGCTAGCTTCAGGGGCTACTCCCCATCGCATCGTTGCCATCGCATGTTGCCCTGGATTCTCGGCTGTTCTATACAAGGCTATACTGCGACCCTGTGTGACTGTGTGACCGGGACACAGCGCTGTTCGCATCGAGGGGAATAGTGTCAATAGGCAGTATGCGGAAGAAGCATTCGCATCATGCACCGTCGATGCTAGTATGAACCATGGCATGCCGGAAGGCAAAAAGCAAGGCTAGAGAGATTGATAAGGGTTCGATGACAACATGTCCTTCATGTGCCCATCGCTGGGCGACCACGCGGATCGCGATTGTAGGCTAGTATCTTACTGATTGGACTTGCCCACGGACTACCTAATTCCACGAGGTTTGTGTGAGTATTGTTGTAGGGGCTTGCCGGAGATAAAGAGGCTGAGGCATAGCAAATTTAAATGTTCCACGATCCGGGCAGAAGTAGGGCCTCCAATGGTTCCCACTTTGGAGCCCTGGTCATGCTTCTCGGATTGCAGCCCAGACGCATTCAGACGCATTTCAGAGTTCGCCCGACGGGGTTCGGGCTTCTGGGTCGGACACAAACAGCCGTCCGTAATCCTATCGCCCTTGCGGAGGGACGCTGTCTTGTTAAGCAATATGCCTAGAGGCATCGAACAATTCGACCTCGTCGGAAGACTCGGCGTTGTGCTGTCACTGACTAGACTATTTTAGAGCAGTCATGAGCTTAGAATCCTCATGCAGTCTATTCTGCTAGCTGAGAATATAGTCATTTCAGCATCAGATTATTGAAGATATTCGGTAGCCAGTCAGCTAAAAGAGCATGGCAGGGCCATGATTAGATATTGGACCGTCGATACGGTATTCGCAGGATATCAATGCAAGTATGTAATCGCGTGCAATGGCCTGATTGGCTCTGCGCTACGCCGATATGCCTCCAGGCACTCATGCTGATTGGTGAGCAAAGAACTATAATAGGCAGATAAACGATTACTGGCCAACCAAGTTGATTGGCATAGCACATTAGCATCGAAACTTCGTCCTGGCTGCAAGTCCAGCCCTGCAATGGAATGCTTGCATCTGGAACCCAGAACAACGGTTACACCAAAGGTTTGGTAACCTCCGTCGGTGAAAGGCGATCAGCGCACATACGCAATGGCGCAACGCATTTGAAAAATAGCATATAATGACCATGGCAGCCCTCCAATTTAGCAGCGCCCATACATCGATTTCGTAGGGATGGATCCATCCCTTGACCATGGACCAACTGGATATTTCGCCATTTTTGAGCGCACCGCAACTTGGGCCCACCGCCCAACCGTATAGATCGCCCAGCACGTTGCACGCAAGGCTACCTACGTAATATTCAGCCCAACAAGTCTTGCAAGTGATGGGGGAGCCTGAGATTCAGTCTCGTGGCTTGCTGGGTGGTTTTTGTGTGATATACTCAGGATCAGGAAAGGGGCCAGCCAGCTCGTTGCACAACGCCTCTGAAGACGGCTAGTGGACCTAGTCCACGTGCTCTGGACTTGGGGCTCTAGGTACATGCAATACATACTACCTAGCTCTTGGCGGCTCTAGGTGCCTTTGAACGGGAAATGCGGCAGCTACGAGGCAACCACGGTCAGCCAAAACAACATGTGCTCTGACGGGCTGGTTTGTACTTCAATCGTGGATGCCGTCATACGGAGGAGCCGGATGCTCGTTCGGATACTTTTTGGCCAAAAGGATGCGCTGATATGAAAGATGACACCTCGTCGCACAAACCATCTGGCTGGACGTCCCAAACAATTTTAGAACGCGCGCCAAATCCCTACCTGTGTGTCGCTACTGCGGTAAAGGATAACTGTAGGTAGAAAACGTCGGAACCGAGCTATGACCCAACGTCTTTGCTTTGAACTCATATTGACTGGCATTGATCTCTAGATACCCTCCAACCTTCAAACCAAGCTGGGCAGTACTATCCGAAAAGGCATGAGAGACCGTTTGGTCATTGAGGAATGACGGTCTCTTGTGGCTCATATATTACTTCTTATGTGAGAAAGGCAACAGAGCTTGGCGGCGCCGAAGGAGAGTGGCGCGTCAGCAGATACTTGATCCTAACCAGAATCCCCAGCCTGGTAGGTAGCTTTAGACATATTTGCAAATCATGTTACTGGTCCCGTTGCTGGCTTAGGTAGATGCAAATATATATATACATAGTTGACTCCATATGCAGCTTTATGTTACATCTTGAAGTTGAGAACAACATATGTCGAATGTAAGTGATAGGGGAGATCGGCTTTAGCGGACAGGCCTGTTGTGGGGCAGCGCCATCCTTCCTTCCAGAAGTGTCTGACTGTTGGGCCTTTTGCCCATGCTACTTTTCCCCCACAAGCCGTAGGCTCATTCAACCCCGTGGGAGAGAACATCTAGCTCCATCGAGACCCCGATCTTCGGTTCATGCCCACTACCCTTTGTGTATCGCGAATTAGTCAATCCAAGAGACGTCTACAGTCGAATTCCGGCTTACACATTCTGCCCCTTCCTGTTCTAGTTCTTCTCAAGACTCCAAGTCACCCAACAAGCCCCTGCGAGAACAACCCGGCCAAGTCCTTGGCATCTCAAACAACCACTATTCCGGTTAAACGACTGCTACAGCAAAGGGATATATTATATTACTTCCGTGACGTGATCGGGCGTAAGGTGTATTAATCAAAGGCAGTCCGGTTTATTCCAGCAGTCACTTACCAACGGAATCATGACGGTCGACCCTCTTGCACCGGCCGAGCTGTGGCGGCATCCGGACCCCAAGTCCACCCACATGTTCAGGTTTCTACAACATGTCAAGACAAAGTACCAATTGGGTATCAATGATTACCCAGGTCTCTTGAAATGGTCCGTTGACAATATTGCGGATTTCTGGGCCGAGGTGTGGGATTTCTGCGGTATTAAGGCCTCTAAACAATATGATCAGGTAGGAAATTTTTGACAATTTCACTTACACGACATCTCTCGGCAAATCACGGCGTATCCCCTTGATGGCGAAAGCGCTGCTCTCACCACATTATGCTGCACTGTAATAAACCAGGGATCACTTGGTGGTGTTAGAATATTGCTTGTTCTATTACTATGATATCCGATTGGATAAAATGGCCCGTCGATCATTGAAGGAAGTCTTATACCAAAAGCAGCGCTGTTGCCATCAAGGGGATACTGTTCGGGGTCAACGTTATCATGACACCTATGCTGATACTGTTTACTAGGTGCTGCCTGAGGATGCCCCCATGTTCCCTCGTCCAGACTTCTTTGCCGGCTCCCTGCTCAACTTCGCAGAGAATCTACTGTTTCCGGATAACGTCGATGAAGCCGCGCCCGCATGCTTCACAGTGACTGAGACCGATGGCGATGTTACGACTACCTGGGCCGAGCTGCGCGAAGCAGTACGCCGATGCTCCAACTCTTTGCGAGCCCATGGCGTCCAACCCAGGGATGTGATCGCCGGCTTCGTCTCGAATCATGTGCAGGCTATTGTGGCCATGCTTGGTGCTGCCGCCGTCGGAGCCGTGTGGACAGGCATCAGCCCGGACAATGGAGTCAGCGCCGTACTCGATCGTTTGGCGCAGATAGAGCCCAAGATCTTATTTGCCGACAACGGCATGACTTACAACGGCAAGCCATGGTCGAGTGTCGATAAGACCCTGCAGATTGTGAAGGAGCTGAAGACCAAGGGCCTCAAGACCGTGATTGTCATCAACAACATCGAAGCAGATCTCGGCTTGGAAGACCTCAAGGCCCAAGGAGTAGGCGCGGTATCATATGAGCACTTTTTAGACAGGTAAGCGACTTTCGATGTTTATCACTTCCTGTTCCGATGTTTATTCCATGTTATCCCAGCGTCTTATGATGGATGGAGTAACCGCTTATTCGAGAAATTCTCAATGTTCCCTCTTGAGACATCCATCGCTGACCGGTCTGATAGCTCCAACGATGGCCCCCTCACGTTCATGCAGCTGCCCCCATCTCACCCCCTTTACGTTCTTTACTCTAGCGGCACAACAGGTTTGCCAAAGGCAATTATCCATACTGCACTGGGTACCCTGATCCAGCACAAAAAGGAGCACTTCCTCCACTGTACAATGGATCAGACCTCGCGAATGCTCTATTACACTACGACCTCCTGGATGATGTGGCACTGGAGTGTCTCGGCATTGGCGTGCGGCACCTCTCTTGTCCTATACACCGGCTCGCCCTTCAAGCCTCGGGGATATCTCTCCATCCCCAAGCTCTTAGAGAAGTATGAAGTAACGCATTTCGGCACATCGGCTGCTTATCTGACGACACTCGAGACAAACGGGATATATCCCAATCAGTCTACCGACCTCTCCAAGCTGCAGGCCATCTACTCCACCGCATCTCCGTTGCCTCCGTCAACGTTCTCCTTCGTCTACAAAGCCTTCCCGTCCCATATCAACCTCGGTTCCATCACCGGTGGCACTGATATCATCTCCCTCTTTGGCGCACCCTGCCCGCTGCTGCCTGTCTACGTCGGCGAGATCCAGTGTGCTGGACTCGGCATGGCCATCGCGGTGGCAGACTCGGTGACGGGCGAGCCTACCCCTGGCGAGGACGGAGAGCTCGTGTGCCTCCAGCCGTTCCCCCTGCCAGCCCCTGACGTAAGCGACTTCATAAGTCATCCTGTTCACTCTAAGAAGAGTAATGCTAACGCCGAGAATCGATAGGTTCTGGGGGAGCCAGGGCGATGCCAAGTACAAGAGTAGTTACTTCGAGCGGTTCCCCGGCATCTGGCACCACGGTGACTTCGTGCGCATCGACACACGCACCGGCGGACTAGCCATGCTCGGTCGTAGCGACGGTGTGCTCAAGCCCTCGGGCGTCCGCTTCGGCAGCGCTGAGATCTACAACGTGCTGACGCGCATCTTCGCCGGCGAGGTTGAGGACGCCGTCTGTATCGGCCGCCGCCGCGAGTTGGACCGCGACGAGACCGTCTGCTTGTTTGTGGTGATGTGCGACGGCAGGATCTTTGATGACGGCTTGCGCCAGAGGATCAAGGCCGTCATCAAGAGCGAGCTGAGTCCCCGGCACGTACCAGGTGTTGTGGAGCAATGTGGGCCGACTGGGATACCCAAGACGGGGAACGGAAAGAAGTGAGTTTGTTTTCTTGTTATTTCCTTTCTCGTGCCCGATCCCTTTACTTTTCGTCTTTATTTGTGGCCCCTTTTGGCGAAGACGCAAGTACGTTCTTTGGTCAGTGCTTTGTTAGGCGCAACGGGCAACGGGCTCTCATATATCAAACAAAAGTAACATAAACTAATACCCATTTCACCAATAGGATCGAGGTTGCGGTTAAACAGATCCTCTCGGGCATCAACATCAAGACCAACGCAAGCGTGGCCAATCCAGAGGCGCTGGAATGGTTCAAGGAGTGGGCGGCTTCTCACCCATAGATAAATACGGCGTACACATATTAAGAAGCCTTGCCGAACTTCAGACGCTGTACGCCGGTTGAAGTCATGTTAGCATTGTTGTCACGCAGGCGTCAAAACTTCAAAAGAGGCGTTGCTTTCGCTATAGCTGCTTCAACACATGTTATGCATTTGTTTTTCTTGTTGACTATTATACAACGGCCCTGAATAGAAAGGTACTTTTAGAGATGCCGTGGCGTAATTTGCCGTCCTCTCCTTTCTTTTTCACAGACCAACCTCGATAGGTCGCCGACTCGTGCTCGAAAATAGTTCCGCTTCCAACGGCCTGTCGCTATGTAGTATATTTACCGTTCACCACATGAGTCCTCTCAACCGCTGCTTCTCCTCTTCGTCGCCGAAAATGACATCAATGCCTTTACGCACGAGTGCGAGTATCTCAGCCCTTGTCAGTTTGAAGTGGTGTTGTATAAGACGCCATTCGTTTGACACGGGGCTACCAAAAACGCCGACATCATCCGTCTGGTAACAAGATTTGAGTGTTAGTGACAAAACGCATGATCTTTACTGACATGTCGTTCTCTAAGTTGTTTTTGTAACAATGGGGCGCAACGGGAAGTACAAGAGGGTCAAGAATAAGAAAAGAGAGCAGAAACAGAAAAAGAAAAGACGAGAGTAGGAGCGGAGCCACACATACGCAAGGTACCACTGTAACGCCCTCGACCTTCCACCACTCGCCGAAATGATGCGCTTCGAAGCTGCCCACGATCATCTTGGCGTGCACGTTGCAGCTCAAGCATAGCTCTAGCCCCCGGATGCTGTCACTACTGGGCCTCGCCGCAGTGATCTGCCGCTTGATGTGTTCGGGGACATGGATCACGTGGCCCAGGCGGTCGGGGTCCCAGTCCATGATGGTCTGGAGCTCCGCCTCGCTCGCGCTGCACTCGGCCTCGGCGAAGTGGATCGTGACGCCCAACCCGTCGCTGTCGCCGGTCTTGGCCTTGGCCTCGCGGACGGCCGGGGTAAAGAGCGCCACGTCGCCCTTGGCCGGGTCGCCGCAGAGATCGATGCCGACCACGCCGCGGGCGCGAAACTGCCGCGCTAGGAGGACAACCTCGCGGGCCTCTTCCGGCGTGTTGCGCCGGTCCATCGACAGGATCAGCTTGGCGCGGATGGAGGGGTGCTCGGCCTCGGCCTCGGCCATGGCGTCCAGGACGGCCGCGACGTAGCCGGCCTTGTCGAGGCCTGCGCCCACCATGGCCCGCGGCGTTGTGCGCAGCTCCAGGTAGACAACGCCGTCGGCGGCGAAGTCGGCGATGACGGCCTTGGTCGAGTACGTGAGGGAGCCGACATCGTCGACTAGGTGGTAGATGTAGGACGAGAATAGGGGGAAGAAGCTGGTTTTTGGTTTCTACAATTCAGCATCATACTGATGCTGATGATGGTTTTCCCCTTACGTGTTCAGGTCATAGTCATGCTTATCCACAGGCATCACGACGAGGGGGTCCTCCAGGTCGGTCGACCCGGCTGCTTCCTTCTTGGACCATATCTCGTGCAGACATTGCCGACTAATGCTTCCCGACAAGTGAGCATGGAGCTAGAAGGGGGCAGGTAAGTTAACAAGAGGTCAATCAGTCAGTCTGTCAGTCTTCACGTGAAGAATAACACCCGCTTCGTCCGTGCACGTCGTAAATGAAGCCCAGCCCAATCAGCCGAGGCTCTGCTGAACCTTGGCCGGGTCCAGCTCACTTCGCTTGAAGCGCAGCATCTTAATAAGAGATGTCGATGGCTGACGGGGGAGGCACCAGATTCGATGTGCAACCCTTCCACGAACAAATCACGGCGGCCCGGACCGCAAGTCATGAAGTTTGGTGGCGTGACGACATTGCGAGATGCAAAGGGTCCAAGCTTGGGCTGTCGTGGATTGGTAGGCGGGCTAAGAAGTATGTACCTCGATTTTGGGCATGGATTGGAAGTCCATATCAGCCTCTGGTTCCGACGCCATGGTGATAATGACGCTCGGTAGCAGTTTGTCCGTCAGTCAGTCTGTTGTTTGGGACTTGCTTGGGCGACTGGCGATGCACATATGATGGTGCCAATAGAATCAATGATACGCTGGCGGAGATTGTCCCACCAGTCTGGTCACAAAAAAGGCAAGGAGATTGAGGCTACCACTGGGTGCAGCGGCGGGATTTGGGAACAGTGACCCCGTGGGTTCCACGATGGGGAGGAGGAGTAAGCAAGCTATCGACGGAAAAGGTTGCGTAGAGCCGAGCCGTGATTCCCGGGAAAGTGAAAAGTATCAATGTATATACATGCACGCCGTATCAGATCAATGCCCCCAAGCTTGCAGGTTCTATGTGTTTCGGATGCGGTGTTCATGATCGCAAAGGGTATTTGAACTATAAGAAACGGGTTAATAGCGAGCGAGTTACTCTCGTTCTCGCGCTCTCTCACCTCGTAAGAGGATTGTGAATAATGAGGCTGATGCAGAGGGCAACCGAAATTCAGTTGAAGAAGTAAGGCCAAAGCTTCTAGAAGAAGACGAAGGTACGATAACACTTTTAAGCGTCGCAGCAGCGCTAATTAAACCTATACCGCTTCGGGATAATCGCGCCCCGAAAGACTGGGCCATAAATTTCCGTCACAGGAGCTGCTGTCACCAACCATTGCGACCCCATGGGACGCAGCTAATTTCCCAGGCCTCGAAGCGACTCCGATGAGCAGTTCAAGACGACAGTACTCACGGGTAGCCAGCTACACTGTGCTGTCTGCCCGGCAGTCTGGCGCTCTTCTTGTGCGTTTGGTTTCCTCGCACCCGCATCGTACCATCGTGAATTGGCAAGTATGCCATCCATAAAGCCATCAAGTATCTGTCACGAAGACGAAACTCGATTGCTTGTGCTTGAGGAAGATTGAACATTGTGGGTTCGGTGACAAGCGGGTACCTCGAGGCTGGAGGATGCGACAGATTGGTTGGAGATCGATATCAAGATGTTCGAACTACTCGTGTGAAGCTGAAGATATCGCCAGGTACGTGGAGACAGTCGTATATAAACTACCTAAGACAGGCATGGCCCTGAATAGCATGCGCATGTCCAAACTCTATATGCACACGCTATTTTGAACAAATCCATGAGTTACGCTGGCGGCTCCTCAACCGGCCAGCTTCTTCATTTCCAACACCATCGTTCGTTTCTTACGAACTTCAATGCATGGGGTTGGAGGATAGAAGTTGCGGCTAATTCATTGGACCACTCGAGAAAAGTTACCATTGTGATAAAAATCACCATATATTGCAAAACCAATAACGACCTGCCTGATAGCTCCGGTCGAAGGGGTGTCTTGCACAATCATACACAGGCCCGATGGCTGCATTCAGTCGCCTGGCACCTAGAAGTCGCCTGTGCGTTGCACAGCTCTTCGCTCCAGATGCAATGATGATTATAATTTCGAAGTCCTAGAGAGATCGAGAATCGTTGCGATAATACACCCCCTTGGAGCGGTTATTCTCGTTGGAAGGCGTGTAGCTGAATCGAACAATGCAGCTTGACGGCCTCGTGTCGACTCTGCCTACCAACGCGGCATGAGTCAAACAAGCCGTTCAGCCAGACGGCCAGGTTCACTCCTAATCTAGGGGAGGCAGCGAACACCGCTCCGGCACTGGCCTAACGATGGCTACGAGCCTAGAATTTGGCGTCCGACGACGAGCTACAGATTAGCTCATCTCAGCCGGTACAAGTAGGTACAGGTGAAGGTACAATAAAACATGGCGCGTCTGTCCTTGGCAACACCAAACACAATCATCAATCAATGGAAGAAAACGCGGGGTCGGGACTGAAGTAGAGGTATTTTTAGGTTACGTAGGTAGACGCACGCAACTGCATGCAGCCTTTGAACCCCAACGTGGATATAAGCTCTCTTATCGTGAAGAATCACGACCATCATCCATCCTCGAAGAAGGTTCACGGGAACTCGCAATTGGACCGATCAGGCAGTGCTTGCAGGCATGCATCCAAGACCGTTGGCGCTGGCCTCTGATGTTGTCCAATTCCGGTTCCGTGAAGTCCCCCGGCAGGGGCTAGGGTGCAGGGATTGTAGATTTGCTGTGCATGGGGGGATCCAATGGTGGCTCCAATTGCCAATTGGAAATGGCATGAGGAGCTGCCCAAACAGGGCCAGGCAGGCCAGATAGTGGTGCCGCTAGCCCTCCTCCAGATTATGACATGTCGGCCGGCAAGATGGGCGGGCAGGATGGACGTGCAGTACTTTTTAGTGTAGTGGCTGACGCTGACCCGAGTGTCCTTGTTTTGCCCGCCTCGTATATGGTGTTGTTTGTACCAATTAAAAAAATTCGCGATGCCGTGGACCTGAAAACAAGAAAGACGAAAAGCTGGATGGATCAGGCGAGCATTGAGCATTTCCATGCCTACCGAAGAAAACCCAGTACGACTTGACGCAAAATGAAGGGTACCTAAGGTAGGAGTTCGGTCTGATCTGCAGAACGAACATACGAACTGCTGCGACCGAGCGTGCATACATTGCAGAGAGATGAACAGTGAACACCCCTTAACCTTACCCATATATCATATCCTCCTTCCTCTTCTTCTGACGATAGGCGCAAGAAACATGTTGTGGCCGTGTCTGGAAATGGGTCCACACTTGGGATTTCGTTCTTGTCTGAGACGGGTCACGTTAACGATTAACGGTTACTGTATCGCGGACTCTCGACCCTGGACTATTTCTTTTTCCCTGTTGCCACTGGACTGCTTTTGGGCATTTGCCCAGACTTCTGCCAGACGTCCGTTCAGTGTCATTTGTAAGACGGGCGATCGGTGGTTCGTCAGCATTTCTTGCGTGTTCCAACCGACCAACCAACCAACCAACCGTTGCCGTCTATCTGGCCGGCTGCTCGGGCTCGGTAATAAATCCGTCTTGTTTCTTTGAGACAAGAGACAGGCAGACAGGCAAGTCAGCAAGCAGTCAGTCGGTCGGTCGGTTGGTCGGTCGGTCAGTCAGTCAGTCAGTCAGTCAGTCAGTCCATTCGCTGATGGGCATTATTGGAGAAATTAGCGATTGATGAAATGAGAGCGAGGGGAGCTAGAGGAACCACTTGCAGTAGTCCTCCAGTAGGTCAAATGGTCTGCCCCATATGCGAATACATTTGATCGATGTTCTCTAAATTGGGACCTCCGCCGTCGTCCAAGGAATACCACCTTATTCATGTTCCTCGCATCAACAAGTGCAAGCAAGCAGCTCTTGCTATTGTGCCACTAACCTAGGTGCTAGTAGACTATTCGCAACCCGATTCGCCCCCATGCTTCGTTCGCAGTGTGCACTTCAATGTAGGCATGTACAATGTAGGCACTGTACATATCGTTGCATGGTTGTGGTTGTCCTATCTCTCGACTCTCTCTCGCGTCGGGACAAGCAGCCCTGTAAGGTAAGCCTGCAGCGGTCAGACTTTGGATATTGAGGAAGCTCCCGGCCTGCTCACTTGAGCAAGTGTTAACTCTCGTTGGATTCGTATGCCCTCCGAATTGCATAACGCATCTGAGCTCTTTTTCATATATCAGCATTTGATTTGGGATCACCCTCATCATGTCATACCATGAGATAAGTCTGCTCTGCTAATTGCTATAAGATAATTCGAAATGTAAACAAACGCTGCCTGCCTCTCTTGTCCCCTCCCCCTGAATTTGCAATCCGAAATCAATCTCGTCGCTGCTCCACACCTGGTACCTTCTTGGTCAGCGCACCCTGCACGCCTACCACTCACTAAAATACGCTACCCTGGCAGCTTTTCCCACTTGGACCTCTGTGCCCGGCGATAATCCAGTGCTGTTACTGTGTCCAGGTTACATACTTTGCCGTAGCTTGGGGCTCAGAAACGGCTCTGACTGGTTGATCGGCGCCAGAAGAGCATTACGGCCCCCTGAACCTGCATTTGGTGGATTGGCGGCCGATGTACTAGGTTACTGTGCTGCTGCTGCTTTTGCTCCTTCTGGCCTGCTCGACTGCTGCCGCTGCTTGCTTTCTCTCCATCGCATCCGCCCATTTCAGTTACAGCCAGGTCCACCTCAATCTACAATTCAACTCTCTCTCTCCCTCAAGCTCTCTCCCCCCTCTCTCCCCCAAGAACATTGAACAGAGCCCACCCCAAAAAGGAATTGAAGAACGCTGGTGGCAGAAGTGGTACCTCCCTCGGCTCCGTCTACCCATATTTACCTCCCTACTGCCTGAGTACGAGTACAAGTTGTTCTCAATTCTGTCTGCCCTTGCCTTGTACTGTACCCCAACTAAGCTAGCCTGGCCCGGTGCGCATAGTGTGTGAGAGCGTGTGTTTGGTTGTCTGGTTTGTCTGCAGCCCGTTAATGCCAATCCAGTCCCGAACCGATCCCATCCAACCTTCACCACCTCTTTTTTTTCTCCTTCCCTCTTTCTGTCGCAGGTGTGCCTCAAATCTCCACACGACGATTGACTGACCGTGACTGATTGACCGACTGAATTGTTTGATTCAGTTCCAATCCAGTCAATCACGTCGCGCCCTCTTCTCCCTACCGGTTTACGCTCGCAGTCACCTACCGTGCCCTCTTCAATCACCCTCCCTACCAACTACTCAGTCGTTCCCGGCACCGTCACAACCAACCGAAATGGACTCGCAACGGCCGAACGATGTGTCGCCAGAGGCGATGCAAGCGCGCATCCAACAGGCGCGTCGCGAAGCAGAGACTCTGAAGGACAGGATCAAGCGCAAGAAGGATGAGCTCGCGGACACAACTCGTAGGTCTCTCCCCCTTTCTGCCACCGTTACTCGGCTTATCACGACATATCCGGCGTATTCGTGATTAATCAGCCCGGGCCAACCATCACGACGCGATGATGGCACAACGCAAACTGCCAACGCGAGCCCAGCAACGTTGTTATGGCGCGGTCACCGTGGCACCAAACATGTACAATCATGTTCTAGTACTGGATTTGCTAACATGAAGTCTCTAAGTGCGCGCCGTGTCGCAACAATCGCACGATAGCATCCCCAGAAACCAATTGATGAAGACGAAGCGGACGCTTAAGGGCCATCTCGCCAAGATCTATGCCATGCATTGGTCTACCGACCGGAGGCACCTGGTCTCGGCCTCGCAGGACGGCAAGCTGATTATCTGGGACGCCTACACAACCAACAAGGTCCACGCCATTCCTCTTCGGTCGTCATGGGTCATGACCTGCGCCTATTCTCCTAGTGGCAACTACGTTGCGTGTGGTGGTCTTGACAACATCTGCTCCATTTACAACCTGAACCAGAACCGAGACGCCCCTACTCGTGTCGCTCGCGAGCTGTCTGGTCACGCCGGTTACCTCTCGTGCTGCCGATTCATCAACGACCGAAGCATTCTCACCTCGTCCGGTGACATGACCTGCATGAAATGGGATATCGAGACGGGCACCAAGGTTATGGAGTTTGCCGACCATTTGGGCGACGTAATGAGCATTAGCTTGAACCCAACAAACCAGAATACTTTCATATCTGGTGCCTGCGATGCATTCGCGAAGCTTTGGGACATCCGAGCAGGAAAGGCTGTTCAGACGTTTGCCGGCCATGAGTCCGACATCAACGCTATTCAGTTCTTCCCTGACGGCCACTCATTTGTTACTGGATCCGACGACGCCACATGCAGATTGTTCGATATCCGAGCTGATCGGGAGCTTAACCTCTACGGTGTAAGTTTGATAAGAAAACCTGTCGCTTGTTCGCCTAACTGACGTCTCTTCACAGTCCGAATCTATTCTTTGCGGTATTACCTCCGTTGCCACCTCCGTCTCCGGCCGCCTGCTATTTGCTGGCTATGACGACTTTGAATGCAAGGTACGAAAAGAAGCACCCTGTGTGGCTTACAGGAATTCCCTTCTAACATTTACCAGGTCTGGGATATTACCCGCGGTGAAAAGGTCGGCTCGCTGGTCGGTCACGAAAACCGCGTCAGCTGCTTGGGAGTTAGCAACGATGGCATCAGTCTGTGCACGGGTTCATGGGACTCAGTGGTATGTTATCCTGATATTATCTTGCTTTGGAATTCTTCCAGATACTAACACGAGGTACAGCTTAAAATCTGGGCCTACTAATTACGCAACGGCCACCCCGGTAATGGATTTGACGATAATGCCGCGAGAACTGGCCCCGTCGGGAACAAAAACGTTGCTGGAGCGCCTCGTCATGCCTTTCCTCGAGTGGTTCTTTGCCAAAATTAATTTCTACCTGATACGCCCATTTTAATCATCGAAGATCTGGCGTACCCAGGACGAAGTCACGACAGCCTTTTCTCAAATACCAACCTTTCCTTTGACCGACACCAACTACTTTCCGACCGCCTGCGCCGCTACCAACTTGTATTACTCCTCCGGTCATGTTTATGCATCACCATATACCGCGCCGTCTCGTTTGTCTCACCGAACCGTCCGTCCTGAAAGCGAGCCATATAGGCGCCGCGAGAAAGAAAACTCAGAAAAAAAAAGGAGACGCGTTCCCTCGATATACAAACTTTGCGGCATACGTTCTACTCGGATGCCCGCTTCATTATTGCTGTGGCTCTGGGCTAGTGCAGCATACAGGCCCTGATGTCCCGTCTTTCAAGGGCTTCTCTGTCTATACCAAAGGCTTCCTTTCACCGAAAATGTTTTCTTGCGCTAAACATGTTGATTCACGTTGTTGCGTTTACTTGACTCCCCCGATTTTGTTATGGTAGATGGGGCGAAGGAACACGCTTCCTGCGGGTATGAGTCGAAATTCCCCGGGGACCAGGAAATCACGGCAATCACACCCGAATATGACTACCACACATGGCAGATGGACATGATACTTGAGGCGTGGGTGGCGGTCTTTGACACTGGTACGGCTTCGCTGGTCTCTTCGTTCTTCTTGTAGTTCCTTGCGTCTTAGGGTCAGCGTGTGCTGGGTGGATGATGGGGGAGTTTGGCTAGAAGAGGCGGAGAGTGTGGGAAGCCAGAGGTGTGGATATACTGCAGCGTAGTTGTTGCATATCTTCGAGGAACCTCTTGATGTTGTCTGTGTATCATAATGACGCTGAATGCTCAGATCATACCCCTTGTGCCCAATATTACTTACTACTACTTCAGGAGTTCAAATGTTCCAACCGCGCGTGACCGACCGAATTGCCAATATCGGTGCCCTGCATTAGGGGGCTAGGGGAATGCGAGGCCCGTAGGGCCGCCCATAGATACATACTATTCGATACGTTCAGTGACAAGAATGGCTGCTGCTAAGGAGGTGTGTGGGTGGGTGATGGGGCGGGATCCCTTGCATCATGTGAGATGTATCATGACAACACGCATAACAGGGTTATGCGTGCCGGAGCTGTATCCCCCCTTCACACATTTAAATAACCACAATACCAGTGAATCTATGACGGAGACACAAACTCTCTCGCAGGGGCAACTACGGTTTCCTGCAAGGCGTGGGTATTGCTTGGGCGTGGGACGACCCTTTTCCATGCATCGAGATACGGTTGGTAGAGTTTGGGGTCGGTCAATGATCTGGAAGAAATAGTCTACAAGATATAATCAAGATACGGCGTTGTGGCTGTGCCGTATTGCATGCGTTTGCAAACATCTATACACAAGACTTTGATAGAGAGCGTGTCTGCCAATATTGGTGTATCCCACTACTCCCTGCCATTACTCATCGTGGTGCTTCCTCTTCGTGCCTAGTCGAGGCTATAGTCAAGCCGCAGAGATGAGAATTGAAGGGAGATCACGCAGTACGACCAACATCACCACAGGCATGGCGGGGTTATGTAAGTGCAAACAAACAAACAGACCCCACGAAAGTCAAAAAATGTTAGGCCAAACCAAAAAAGCCCCGAGGCCGGCCGGGAGCCTTGGCTACAATAAAGTATTTGAAAGCGACGAACCCAGATATGACGGCCCTCCTTAACGGTTCCCTCCTGGAGGAAGAAGAAGGTCTGGCTCGCCTGGGCGGCGGAGTTATCCCTTGCCGGTTGCAGATCTCCCAATCTCTAGTTCTATAGAGGTAGTTCGATCCAGCCGCGCGGCGGCCCGGTCGGTATCATCCAACGGGACGAATGCCAGCAGACTCCGGTGACGCATATTCCCGGTTCAGCGGATGGGATCGGCGATGGGGGGAGAAACTCTAAAGTGATGTCGTCTATGCCCCTCTTTCTTCCCTATGGCTTGGTGATATCACAAAAAGGCATCGCGGAGGAATAAATTATAACTGTCTAAAGATCCCCTGCTCTCACCTCTTATTGAGTGCGGCAAATTGGACCTAGCCAACAACGCCGAATCGCAAGATTGTCCTGGTTTGTGGCCATGAGCGGTCGCATACGGATATGTGAAGACCAACTGCAGGCATAGCCTCGTCTCTTCAACGACAGGGACACTAGCGATGGGCGAAGTTGTGAGGGAGGGACGGGAACTCGCCTGATAAGCCCGCGAGCACCTCCGCCAAGACCTGTCAAACCAAACAAATTCCCAAATGTGGCAATAATACAGACCGAAACTTCCCCAACAAGAAGAGGGTTGAAGGTTCTGGTTAGTTAAGTACCCGCCCAAGTCTGGGGGAGGCGAACAGACGTTCACGCCAAGTCTTGTAAGTAATCTCGTCTCGTCTTTTTTGCTTCTCGGGATAGAAAGGATAAAAACCCAAGGAAATGCTCGGAGAAAGTTTTGATTGCAGTCCGAACCTGACTCAAGACTTATGTGCGAGGAAAAGGGAAAAACTAGAAGGGAACACTTGAGAGGGGTATGGCACTTCACGAACCTTGGCAGTGGTCGGAAACGGTCTGGCTCGGTCAAGGAGCTTGTTCAATATTGACGCGTATACACGCTTCCATAACCCTTATGAAAGTATCATGGTAAGATGTCAGCAATGATGTTCGGACGATAAGTACCTACATAACACAGCAAATGGGATCCCCCAAGCCGGCGACTCCCGACCTTGAGACAAAACGGACATCAGACGAAGGGGGGATCGGCAACGTTTGTGTGTGCGGCGGCACGCAGCGTACCAGGGTTGGCGGCACGTATAATCCGACCATGAACCAAACCTATCAACCCGCGACGGAGTTGCTTCCCGACTCCCGAGTATCCCATGTCAAACGTTCTCAATATCGCTATGCAGCTTGGCCTCGGTAAAATCCGGGCTTTTGCTGGCATGGCCTCGTGCAAATGTTGGTAGGTAACAAGGAGACTCGTAATTGGAGTCTCGTCCGGAATCGAGTAACGGACATCGACAACCCCTGACGAGTACAAAGAGGTACATGCTGGTCGGGTGTTTCTTCTTCTTTCTTTCTCTTCCTCTTCCTCTGTCGCTTTCACATGTTGATCGCAGCCAGAAGTGACATCGAGGCTGTCTCTCTATCACGAGCTACGACAGTCAGAACATGCGTGAGAAGGGAGGACTTTGGGATGCGGCAAGATATGCGGCAAGATATGCGACAATTCACAGTTGGGTTCATCGAATGTTGGCCCATATCAACAACGTCATCACCCCCCCTATAATCATCGGCCTCAAAAGGGCTATTGACACGATAAATGGGGAAGCTCATAGTGCCGTAACTTTGCAAAAAGCCTCCCCTGGCCAAATGGTGATTCGTAGTAATGTTTGCCAGAAAGGGGCAGTTGAATGGTACGCCGAGTAGAGCCCCCAACTTGAACCAAAATAGGCGCAGATATAACAGTTGAGCCATATGAACTGCGACCAAAGCAATCCCTGGCTTAAACACGTTCATGTCCGCTGTAGTCAAGAGTCCCGGGGCAAGTGTAAGGGCAAAGGAATGGAGATATCATAACTGGGACTCGGGGTGGTCATACGCCCAGTGTAGTAAGTCTGGTGCCAACAGCCCCCTTTGCGATCTTCGCTATTAGGCGACTTACTCCGGACAATGGCTGGCTCCAAGGGTTTTCCGGTTCAATCCCTCACACCAGGAACCAGCTCGAGGTCTGCGAAGGGGTATTTCAGAGGCCGGGCGCTAGTAGTCCTCTGAGCGTTTACGCTCTCGGCCCCTATTCCGTAGAGGAGAAGAAAGGGGAGTATCTTTCTTTTTCATGGCCGCGAACGACTTCTGCCTGCCCGGCCAGCGGTGGGATCTCGCCGCATTCCTCTGCTTTCAGCGAAGAAACAAGTCCACCAGCGCCGCAGAATCCAGATGTCGCGAGGTCAATGTGCGCCTCATTGGCATACGCTACGACCTGGGCGCACCAGCCGACCGCGTCGTGGCCGAAGCCCATGCCATCCAGGTCTCTGGATCACTCGAGGTATCAGGCCATGATCAGCGGCTGCGCGAGGGCAGGTTGTATGCCAGTTTTGATTTTCGATCTCATCATCACGCTCAGTAATGTCAATTTGAAGAGTGCGCAAAGGTCAGCGAGCGAGAACACCATAGTTATTACGAGGGTGCGACAGATTCTTGGGTCGGCTGAGACAGAGCCACGCGTTCTCCTAGTAGAAGTAAGTAGACGATCACGTCACATACCTGGATACTTTAGGAGGGAGATCAAGGATGGCCTCGCTGTTTCCGGAGGGTAGGTTGGAAGAAGAGTAGCGATAACCATGACGTTTGGATCTGCGAGGTCGAAACAACCCCGAGCCGATCGTTTGCGAGTGACCCTAGTTTCTACACCGAGAAGAACTCTTCCAGGCCGCATGCCGTTGTGGTTGGTGCCCAAGAAGATAGCATACCGGTAACATCATTTGTTTGGTACGCACTTATTACCTGGGGGGATGATGCCCCAGTGATCATCTTCAGATTTGCGCCCAGCCCACCCACAGCAAAGACGTGCATCAAACCCCCAATATTCTATGTGCCGATCGTGTGCCGAGCCCCCCAAACCAAGCCCGCCGTGTCAAATGTGCATTGTGTAGTAATTATTCCGTTATTTTAGGACCAGAAGAATGCAAACTTAGGCCCAGGTGTGTCGACCAGCGAGCATGAGTTTATACACCGAACATGTTAGTCCCTCTATGTCCAATGGAAGGAAGCACGGTATTCAAATGCAACAACATGATTTTTACTCTCGCAATGGCGAAAGAGCTGCTCCAACCAGATCGCACGTGCCATATTGTATATATCGTGGACTCATCTAGTGCCGTTGGCACAATGCTCATCACGCTGGATATGACACCTGTATAGGATATCGGTTGGGTAGATCGGCATATCGTTCATTCGACGGATACCACCATACCAATAGACGTGATTGGCCCATCAAGTGAGCACCACATATATCCCACCTCTCGCTACACCTCGGTGCTCGGTCACAAATGTAGGACTGAGTGTGGGTTATGCATTGGTGTAAGACGAGTGGCCGATAGTAAGCTATGTATGCCAAAGATGAACCGGCCCTTTCATGCCATCGGAGCTCTAGAGGGGGCAATGATTTTGAGAACTTTTCTATTCCTGTTTTCTATTGCAAGAGGTGCCCCGTGATCTAGGTGAGCCAACAACGCCCGAGTGTAACCACACAGGACCAACCCCAGTGTCGAGGAAGCCATTCGATACATGTTGTAGGACTGAGTGTGGGTGATACGTTGGTGTAAGACGGCTTATGCCGAGCTGTGTATGCCAAGTATTAACCGGTCCTTCTTCGCTAATGGTGCTTTAGACGGAGTAATGGGTTATATTATTTCTTTAGTCTGATTTTCTTTGCCCGGTTATCTAGCTGGGTCGACGGCACCCGAGTGTAACCATACAGGACCAACTTGAGTGTATGTAGAGGAAGCCATGAACTCCAGAAGCGTGAGCTTGGATCCGAGAAAGGCGCCTCCTGACTACGCTCAGGCACGTGGCCACGAACAAGAACATTACTGTCCGAGTGAGAATGCCGGGGTTGTATTCTTCAGTAAGAGACTGGCCGCAGTTTTCGTCAAGAATAGCATTCCCAACCCTGTATCCTTCGTATCTCACAGCCCTCTGACTTCTGCTTATAATTAGCTTGCTATCTGTCATCCACTTCTCACACTCACAGGCTACGGTAAGCTAAGGACCGGCGCTTGCTGGGATATGTCCATATACGTAAGCAATTGACGTGTCGAGCCCGTGCGGACGATGGGTAAAGAGCTGAAGCACTTTGCAGCGACCTTCCAGTCAGCTTTTGCTAAGCTGTGCGTTGTATCCCCTTGAGTGCCAAAGCGCTGCTTTTCACCAAAAGATTCCGTACTGTACAGACCAGGAATAATCGGAGTGACGTTTTAAACGTCCGTTGTGCTCGGTGTGCTATTTGATTGGCCGGTATGCCCTTGCTACGGTATGCACGGCCGTGTTGATCATTTGTCGAAAGTATTGTATGGAAAGCAGCGCTTTGGCAATCAAGGGGATAGCTCCGGGCAGCCATGGCCTTTATACCCCACCGATATCGTGGTTTGTTATAGATCTTCCGACCTAGATTAGGAGTGGAAGCCGACCGCACTGAACGTCCGAGGGTTTGAGAGTGGCGTCGCAGGGCGAGCCCCCCCGGAGGCTGCCTCTCTCGGTAGTGGCTGCCGACTTTTCATACCGCTCGCTTGCCGACTGGACCCAGCGACTACCTGGGGAAGGACTTGGCGATGGGAAGAGCTTGCTAGGAGAGAAAATTCAGATGAAAAACTAAAACAAAAAGACTGAAAAAGATCAGCAGCACGGCGAGTCCATATCCACGGAGAAGACGCTGAGACTAGTAGTCGGGGCCGCCGGCCAAAGGAAGGTCGTCCTCCGAGTCGAGGCGGTTTGGCGGCATGATTATCACACAGCATCGGATTCGAGGGTTCGTGGCTCGACACGCCTTGCGAAACCTGGCGAGACCTCGCGGGTTTTGCCGTCGTTCGGTGCAGGGTGTTGCTGCTACCATCTCCATCTCCGTGAACGGCGGTTATATCACCAGTCCACGAGCTGACGAGATTTGGACAGGCCATTCTCCCTCCTGCCGAAACCCGCCATCATGTGGATTGTCAGCTTTACGAAAGTTGATACGCCTGCCACCCTTCTTTTTGCTGCCCAGTTTAGGAAGCCAGTTCATATGGCACTAAAAGGAAAAATCGAGCCAGCTGTGGTCTGGCCATGGGCCATGGCACCGAACACCACCTACCCACCAGATTGCGCACCAACCCTGCCGTGACATCGGCAGTACAGGACGACTGCAAATTCGTCCGAATGACCCGCAATCCGTTGAGGTGTTGGCGCTGGTGTTGTTCCGCGCCAAGGGCGGATAAGCAAATGTCTCAGGTCCCTCGGTGAACCGTGAGAACGGATCATGGCAACGTCCGGAAGCAAGCTTAACGGGCGCCGGCGCTCTTCGAGATGAAACGGACTTTCCTTGACTCGTGAGAATATAGCATTGATGGTGCATTCGTGATATGCCCTCAAGCCGCAAGGCGCGATTTCAGTTGGTGTAAGAGTAATACTAGAAACATGTTCAAGCTTTGAGTGAATGTTGATGGTCTCGAAGACTTGCGGTTCGATATTAGTGCCTTTCTTCAATGGAGTCCGTTGGTCGGTTCGAGATCTGGGAATAAATGGGCTGGGTAAGAAGCAAGAGCGATGTTGCTGCCCACTTTTGATCCAGTCGAGTTGTTGGACTCTATTCCTACGCGATGATTGGGTGGCTCTTCCCGTTGTCTCAAAATGGTTGCAATGCATATCCATCATGCATTCAGCCTCACCGCTTCCCGGTGCACCAATCTGCTGCTGATCTAGCAATCTCTCAACTCAATGCTGGATCGAACCGCGCGATGTGACTTTTTCCCATTAGCAAAACAACGATCCCGCTATGGAAAAAGACTGCTACTTGGCCAGGAGGGGGTTTGGGGGGTCCGCACCGCACGAGACCGCAGCTAGCAAGGTCGAGATATGTACACGAACGGGGCTGCGCACGGGAGCTGCCAACGCTCCATACCCCCATACCGAACGGCGACCAATACGAGAGGCGGGTGTTGTTGTTGTTCATGTTGCTGACAAGACGTTAGATTCGCCGACTCTACGGAGAGGTAGGACAACTTACATGACTCGACAAAACATCCACCTCTTTCTTCGGAATGCCGACTCCTCGGTTGGCAATTGCCCGGCTGCTTCCTTTGAGGCGAGAGAGATCAGACGGCGAGCTGTCATCGGCATGACCGTCTGTCGTCGTCTCATGCCCCATGTTTTGGGGGCGATCTTCTGGGTTCTCAACATCCCGTTGCCCTGCATCAAAACCGAGACTGGGTGGATATTCCAGATGCCTTCTAGAAGCCCCAGGGACGACGCTGGTTCGGTTCGATGCCTTGGATGACACATAATCAGGGGGTAGGGGTCTTGGTACTGCTGGTATCCACAGGGCCCCTTCCAACCTGCAGGGGGGGTCGGTTCTCAACAAGCAGCCAGCTCTTTTGAGAGCTGCTGCGAGGGCCCGTCTGACATTGCAATCCTGATGCTGATGGAACACACGATGGAGTTGCTATTATTGACTCTCACCTTGGAGGGGTGGAGGGGTCGGGAGGGGAAATTAGGAAATCTTCTTACGGACAAGCAGCATACGCGCTTGACTCTTGTACCTAAGACAGCAGTTGCTTATTGTAGACTTGGATGCATCAGTAATGACCCCTAACATCAGCAATACATAATTGAGTTCCTTGGCTTATACGATAGTTGCTAGGCTAAGAACGGGGGGCTTCTGCTCCAAACGGCTATGACTGACTCAAAATGAATAATATTGCCGGTCTGCATAATTGATGCTGCCCGCAACGGAGATGGGTTACAGTAGCGCGCATATGCAGAGTGGTCATATGCCAAGGGGTCTGGACGACGATCCCAAGGCTCCGGAAAGACGACCTGTCTGTTAAACCCGTTCAGGCTAAGCAGATCCCGAGTTGTGCATGTACGGGTGTTCGCCAATGAGAACGAGAGCGACATGCCGAATCGAGTTTGACAATGGATTGATGACCGTGAGCTTTTCTGCCACGGAGCCAACTTGCATGGCCATGCCCTGCATCCCATTGACCATCGAATGTTCCAAAAAATCCTGCCGGGTTGGCCGGTCAATATCAACACAACTAATGACGACCTAACCCGACGCAGAGGCTGTTGTAGCCCTAAACATGGCAGTGCCGACGTTAGGTAGCGCGCGCTTCAACCGATCCCCGATGCTCCCATATTACCTGTAACCGGGGCGCGTTGCCAGCACGTTACAGGCATATCATAACCTACTTTACATGGACAACTCCGAGCGGTAATCCGAGGTTCCCACGAGCCACCTACTATGAATGACGCATGTGGCCGAGGACGTGTTTCTCAAAAGCAAAGGCATGTTCAGGCCGAAACGACTGAGTAAGCCCGCGGCGGGGAAATGGATGCCAGTCACAAAAATAGGCTGGGGGGCCGTGGTGATGTGCCAAGATGCGAAGGAAGGATTCGGACACGAGGTCAGCTTGTCTCCTTGTGAGATTTGTTGATGCTGCTGTTGGCAGTCTGCTCCCCTGTCGATAGCCACGTGTAATTCCGAAGACAAAGAAAAAGTATGCCCCCCTGGTTCTGGGTTGACAGGAAGGAGCAGAAGCAGTGCTGCATGAAGATCACCGCACACCTACGGATTTGCAAGCCATTTGGCCATTTGGGGATGCCTTAGCCCTAGAACGTGACTGAGAACCAACTGCAGCACCGCCGCGTGTAGGTAACGAGACCGACCCCGGCCGGGTTCTCCTAAATTGTGCGTCGCCCAAACCCCAGACGGGCGCATTGCATTATTAGAAACGACACATCCAGAGAAACGGAAATATGGGCATGCTTTCTTCTCGTGATTCCTTCCTTCCATGCTTCTGTCCATCTCTGAGATACGGTTTCAAACAAGGGAAGTCCGGAGTCAAAAGTGGTTCCTCCATTAGGCTCTGATCTCATTCATCTGCCACCATCACACCATCTATCTTCTTTTTGCAGGTGAGTCAGGTTTCAACCTACCTGGATAGGTCCAATTTCCACTCTTTCGGTCGTCTGGCCATGCCTGCATGCTTCTATCTTATGCTTCTAGTAGGAATTTGAGACGCTGCTTTTGGGGCGTTGTTTGCCATCACACAGCATAACCCCAGCGTATCTCTACCGCAAATGCACGTGTGTCCCAGGAAACTAACTGCCGCGACGAATCATCTTCTTTGCTTCTTTTCTCTGCTCGTTTTAGAACCCCACTCGCCACTCCCCAGCTGCATATCGGTATCTCGTTCTTTTCAAGTGTTATTGATGATATACTGCCAGCAGATGCTTACTTGACACGGCTGAGAGCACACCTAACCTACCTTTGATGCACCCGCATGCGAAACTATACCTACATATGTACCTGATGTACACTTACACACCAGCCCGCCCAACCACTATTGAACCGGTGGTGGGCCGTTGAGATCTCTTTTTTCTGATTTAACATATTTTAATTTCCTACCACTGAACCATCCCAGGCTGGCTGCGGTTCTGGCGCTAGTCTCTGACACGCCAGCCCGGCCTAAATCTCCATCTTTGTCCCGCTCACTGGCCACTTTCTGTCAACGCTTTGCCTTCTCCATTTCTGAAACGCGCTGACGCATATTGTAGCAGTGGGCTGTATCTAAAACAAGCTGTATCCTTTCTACGGCTCCGCCTTCACCGCACATCGTCGGATTGCCCTCCTGCCTACCTGTCCTGCCAAGTTCCCACCCTGCCACCCCCCTCGCAAAGTCCTCTCGACTTGTCTTCTTCCTGCCTTTGCTTCCGGAACGAACGACCAAGCCCTGCATAACCCTGTACCCTGGACATACCACAACAGTAATATCCAAAACAAAGCACGCCTTTCTCCGTCTACATACCCATTTGGAACACTGGCAAATCAGCCATCATCATTCTTGAAGCCCCCTTCCCACACCCCCATCTTAGGCCACGCGACTGTCGACATCCTGGTTGGTCTCGTATTATATCAACCGTCTTTTTGATCTCTCGGGCCACGGTACCGAGTTACTTGCCTACCGCCTGCTAGCTACTTATAATACTACCCGTCAACCCACCTCGCGCGACTGTCATCATGGCTTCCTCTGCTACTACCAATCCCAATCCAACTCCAGCCCAGGAAGAATTCCAGGACCTCTTGAATAAGAACTCCGGCAGTGATAGCCCACGCATTCATCCCGAAGACAGAGAAGACGCCCGCCGAGAGGCAGACGACAGTGAAGAGGACGAAGAAGACCGCTTCCGCAACGAACAAATAGACGCCGCCATGCGCATGCCAAACATGAGGACCCCCGTCGAGGGTGGTGACTACAAACTGCCTCCTGCCGCCTTCGACTCGGGCAGAGCCACAGGAGTGAAGGGCGTCATCGCCGATGCCCGGGCCTACGAAGAGGCCCGCCAAAGCAAGTGGCGCAACCGGGTTCGCGCCGCCCGACGCTCTGTTATGGGTATCGGCGACCTGGTCCGAAGCAAGGATAACCAGAGCGCAGACAACAGCGAGGAGGATGTCGACGAAGACGAGGAAGCTTTCCTGCAGCAATGGCGAGAGTCGCGGCGGCAGGAGCTTGAATCAGAGGCTGCGGGCAAGGCCCGCGCCAACCGGAGGACAAGCCCGAGCCTGCGCATGTTCGGCCGTCTTGATACGGTCGATGCCCTGGGCTACCTTGACGCCATCGAGAAGGTCGCAAGAGACGCGGTGGTTGTCGTCTTCGTATATGATAACGAGGTAAGCCTACCCACCATCCGCATGACGGACCTGTCCCATATCTTATCGCATCCGCTTACTAACATGTGGTTCTACAGTGCCAAGTATCTGATCTGATCCAACAAGCCCTGCGACCATTAGTCCAGGCGCATCCCTATGTCCACTTTGTCAAGATCCATTACGACGACATCGAGTTCGACAACGCTGCTGTGCCAGCCATACTCGCCTACCGCAACCAAGGCGATCTATTTGCCAACTTGACTGGACTCATCGAGATGATACCGGAGGACGAGGACTTCGACAGCGACACTCTCAAGAAGGTGCTACAGAAGTATGACGTCCTATAATGGCCGCATTGCCTTGTGTGTTTCAAAGAACAGCTACGGCGCGTCGATTTGCCCAAGCTTGGGACATTTCTTGAGCACTACAGTATATGCTGTCATTTACGAGTCTCCTTTTGTTATGCCTACCTGTCGCGATGGGGGGCAATTTTGCTTCATGCAATTATTCTGATACCCTTTGATTCGAAAGGCCAGCAACCACCTACGCAGATGGAGAAACTGTTATTGTCTTGAGAGCTTATACGGGACTACTGCACATACCCAGTCTGTATTGGCCCTTGGATCCAGTGGTTTTCACGTTGCATACATGGAAGTTGCTGCCTTTCTTGATTGAGTTGGATGTAATCCAAGGGAGGCTGTGGTTCTGGTCTAGAATGAAGTTACGTTGGTAGGAATCAGTTCCTGACGGGAGTTTTGGCGTTCGCGGTACAATGCGAATCTGGTGGGAGGGCCCGTGATTTCACGGCCCAAGTTTGATATAGATTTACGATACGAAACGTTCCTGGATGCCGTCTTCTCACTGTTGAAGACATAGAAGAACGCTGGACCACGTATGTTATATGAGAGTATGTATAGTACATAATGAGAAGTCAAAATACCTAAGAGATGAACCGAGCAACATTATGATCTACCTTCTTCGTGAAATCCGGCTTGATGGACCTACTTGGTGGAGTGATATGTTTCAGCCAGATATGATTTGAAATGGATTAGCAATACGACTCGCCACGATTACGCAAGTCGTTGCACGACTTACCTATGTAATCATGAGCATAATTGCAGGTGTGGATGGATACGTTTCATACTCCGTACAGCTAGATATCAAAAGGACCACGAGAAGGTCGTCTAGTCCGGCATTTTATACGTGGATCTATATCAGACTGACCTTTAACTCGAGAGAGGATGGAATAAGGTATATCGATTGACACTCGGGATTTGTTTGTTCCATTACATGTCCTCAGGGGTAAACAGAACATAATACGAAATATTTAACATAGACTGACTTGGACAGGACGGGATGCGGACGTGGGTTGAGATGAAACGACTGGTCTTATACTGGGCGTGGCGAGCCGAGCTTAACGACCAGTTAGGTACTTCGCGGATATCCACGTGAGCAAGTTGTGAAACTCAAGCGGGCAACTCGACCATATTACGCCACCTGGTGACCGGTATTGAATTGGCCTTCGCCCCGAGTAAGACGTGTCAGCCTCGGTCTTGAGGTCGCAGTAGGTCCCGTACTGGCTTGGAAGCAAGCATCCCTCCTCGTTCTCTCGAGAGTGAGTTGTTTAGAAGAAAAGGAACGCCGATAGAAGGACGCTATAGAGATAAGTCACTAGCAACATGGTAATGTCATGCAACACCAAATTCCCATCTATCAATCTACCTACATTGAGAGGGAGAGGCGATGGATGCTGCGAAAGCCGCAGCTTGGCATTCGTTAATAACCCCGCAATCTGAGCGCTCACGAGGTGTGCCGCGTGCCTTTGGCCCCGGAGCACTAGGAAGGCAAAAGGCGCCTATGAACCCCTCTGTCCCGCTGATAAGGGAGTTGGGAGCTGGTGATAGTGATAGCGCTGCAGGCCGTCGGATCGACCATGATTGCCTTTTGGTCGCGCCCCCACTTGCACCACGTCACAGAGTGCATGTATGGTGTATTGCCCGTACATCCATGGTTGATGGAACCATCCATTATCATCACCTGACCAGATGGTTGACAATCCTAAATTTGGGGATTACGTACTTGTGTTTATCGCGGAATTTGGTTACATGCAGCTTAGCATCAAAGATCCCATCTATGCTCCAACTACGGAGTACTGCAATGCTATATCTCCTATTCCTGGCCGGCGGTAGTGCCAGTTGATATTGTGGACAGCAGGATAAGGTAGGCGCGCTGAGCGGGCAGCTGGACAGGGGTTCTTATCGAAGAACCTGGAGATCGTACAAAGTCGATAGTTCCCACCTACCTGAGACCCTTTCAACAAACAACTTTGGGCTGGATGAAGGATAGGGGCGCGTCTTTTGAACTGGCTTCGAAGGACTATTGGTGCTCCGGTGCCCTCTTCAAGTAGGATTATGATTACTGTAGTTGAAATATACTTCTATTGATTTGCGATTTGGAATGCTCCTGTCCAGATTCCAGTCTCCTCACTTGCAACAGCACATGTTGAATGTTGCCATTTCGTACATTACCCCAGTACCCACAGGGCAAGTCAGTCATTCCCGTAGCCCCTCAACCCCTGCAACTAACTCACCTCAACCCACTGCGGGGTCTTGGCTGAGGTTGTAAGGCAACTGGCAACCTAACTTCCGTCATTTATCAAGTACACTCACCACATTGACACCTCTCCGTCCTCTACTTGGTCGAACGAACTGAACCGGACAGCCCAAGGCAGACACCATCCACCTGGTTCAGCACATAGTAAACGAAACCTTGAGGGAGCAATCTTTCCCGTTGTGTGAAATAATAACAACCTTCCTACCCGCACGTCAAACCAGACAGACATCTGTGACCGAGCTGCGCTTTGAGGGAAAGAACAACACCCACATGCAAGAAGAAACAGCTGACAACATTGCGAGAAACTGCATACCTTTACATCTTTTGTCCTCGTCTTTCAGTTTTCGGCAAGACTGACTGGCTACCTGCCTTCAAATATTGACCACAATCACTCACGGCGGCTTATTACCCTCCCCAGGTCCAACCTGGCTGCCTGACTAAAGCACCCGGGCTGGCGGCTTTTCAGGTTAGACGAGATCGGTCCAAGATACCAGGTCTTTACGGATCACAGATCAGGCCGAAGACTGCTACAACAAAGTAGGTAACCAGGCTGCTTCATTTCTCATTGCCCTGTGCATCAGATTCGACAGGCCTTTCTTCTTTACCTACCTACCTTATTACCCAGCTACATTATCTACCTACTTTCTTGCCTTCCTGCACCTGCTGTTGACTGGGCATCTACATTCGCCTAATGGACTGCCAGTCAACCTGCCCAGCATCAATACGTACCTCTACGCCTCTCACCCATCCCACACTTACACCTTCCCACCCTATATCCAAGCCCCGCATTGCACAGGCCGTCGCCAGTCGTACTCTTCAGCCTTCCTAATTCTACACCTACCATTCTTCTAAGCTCTGCTCTTTCCTTCCTTACAGATCTCCTCAAAAGGGTAGATTGCGACGAGGTATGACGTGAGCCAGCGAGGCCCTTAACTATCGTCACCGCGGAATGGAACAGCCGGAACAATCTGGTTACCAATCCGATACGCCAGCAAGTGTTCGACTTCGACACTCGAACGAAGACTTTCGATCTGCCATCAAACTGACTGACGATCGCACGCTGCCGTCGCCTTCTTCTTCTCCGCCACAAACACCCTCGGCCAGCGTATCCAGCTCGGTGCCAACGCTACGATTCCCACGCCCGATTGGCAATAGGCAGCTAACAAACTGGGTTTCATCCAGCTCTCCTGACATCATGCGTAACCGTAGTCACCAAGAAGAGGAACCGCTGGATTCCAGCATCGCCGATCTCGGCTTCGAAGTTATCGACAACGATGGCGAGATCCAGTCGAGTTCCTCGGAGGACCACTTTGACCATCAGGCCCACGAGCTCGCCGACGATGTTCGAAGTATTGCCGATCTAACCGACACAACCGGAACCGACGCCGAGACGAACGGGTTGGACTTGGATTCATCCGAAGATGACGAGGAGGAATATCATAGTCACTCAAGCCATGGCAACAGAAGACCTTCTGTCGCTGATAGCCATGTTGATGACATGGTGCATATGGCGGACCAAAGCTTAGAACACCCCACTGAGCTCTTCACATCAACGCACTCGCAGAAATCCCGAAGCTCTTCGGTTTCGGGCGATGAGTGCCTCGAGGGGCCTGCGCGAGAGCTTAAGAGCCGGGGAAGAACCACCAGTGACGCCGATACAATCCGGGACCACGACCATAAGGCTGGCTCACCTCGTACAGCCTATGCCTTGGCAACAAACCGCTTGGGCGAGTGGAAAGAACTCCTCACTTTTTGGTATAAAATGACAACGGACGCTTTCGACGGAATGACTACTCGCCAGATACTGACACGCCTAATCATTGTCATGGTTGTCGTTGTTGTTATTCCGGTTATAGGCTTGCTCAAGCCGAGTCAGAGTCAAACCAGCGTGATATCAACAGTTCCAGCCGCATCCTTGTCATCTCTCCGGCTCAAGACGGACGAACCGGTTCCAGCGACTACCATTGCCCCAGCTTCGGCGCCAACCGCCTCCATGAATGCCTTGCAAACAACCAACTCCCTCAAAAGCGTTGCTTTTATGCCTTTCAGCAAAGACAGCGATGCTGCCGAGCATATCGAGCCAGCTGCGCGTCTCTGCACAGCTGAGATGCACAGTCGCGACGCTATCCTGATCAAGGTTCCACAACAGGTTATGTCCAGCTGGCCTGCCAAGCAGACAGTGCTTGTATCTGTGAGTCGTGGATCACACGACCTCGATCGCGACTCTACGAAGGTGTCGCCGGTAGACGACGGGTTCCTTGTTCAAGTGCCACAAGAAGAGGCCTATGGAATTCTCGATGTTTTGATCGCAACCACTAGGAAACCAAAGATCAATGAAACCTTCCAAATCAACTTCGGGAACAACCTACTCGGCGATGCACTCGACGCCGGCAAACAGCTTGTTAAGGGGTTTGCTCAAAAAGTGGTGGACACCGTCAACGGCACAACGACATGGGTCGAAGAAACGTGTATGCCGGCCTTTGACTTGGTATCCAAACAGACTTCTGACCGAGTGACCTCGGACTCCGACCTTGTACTGCAGGGAATCCGGGAGGCCGGCCTGGCGGTTATCGGTGCGCCTGCACGCGTCTCAGCCCAAGTCATCCAACAGGCCAAGCAGATCCTCGCCAAAGATCAAGTCTCGGAGCATTTGTTCCAGGTTGAGACTGAACTCGTCCGGCAAGCCCAAGATGTGCGAGATAAGCTGTCTTTGCGTCTTTTGCATGCACAGCTAAGCACAAAGGTATGGTGGCTTACTGTGCAAGGAAAGGCCGAAGAGCGCGAAGAGTACGCGATGGCAGCCAAGTCATACTACGATAAGAAGGTTGGCAAGGCCACCGAGGCACGCCGGGTCCGAGCCGCAAACGCGGTCGAGGAGATTCGGACCAGGCAGAGGAAGGGACAGCAGAACGGCAAACGCTCGTTCTGGGAGTTCGGCGAGCGAGGTCTTTAGGGTTGATCGTACTTGTTGAGCACTATACCACAGGGTGTTGCCAGGATGGACATTAGGGCGGCGTTGGGTTTCATGACTGTATTGCTTTGCTGGGTCTTGTCGGCTTGCCAGCCGATGAGAGCGTGAATGCGCCTCTGCGTGCCCAGCGAGATCAGGGGTTGAGAGTTGTACTTGATGGCTGATGAAACGGAATTGCACTTTACATAACCCCTCTACTTGCATTGCCTGTATGTATAGGTTTCCAGCCAACAGTGAACCAGCGCGATTGCTTTAATGATATGTGTCCACGGGACTTTAAGATTCATGCTTGATTCATGCCCGGCAACGCGACTAACTCTGTACGGTGGTGCTGATGGACACGAAATCTTTTCCTATGTAAAGTGTCGTACGGATATAGGTTGCTCATGATTGGCTACGTAGGAATCACCTTGGCAGTAGTGTAGGGTCCAAACACAAAAAGTCCCCTATCCCCCACTATCCCGTCTGTGGCTAGAGGGTGAGAGGCATAGTGGGCTCGAGTGCCTTATGTAAGCAGGGGCTGCTACAAACCCCCTTGCCGGTGTCAAAACAGATCCCCCATTCCAGATCCATCTAAGTAGGTATCTTTTGAACAGTGAGGTTAGGTGGCAACTGAACTTGGTCTAGAATACATTTGCGACATGGCACTACGATAGACAGGGGTGTACTCCGTATGAGTCCTCTCTGGGATGGGCGTCGGTTGCCTAAGCATGTGTGTAATTAGATTAGGTGCCTACATGAAGATAGGTATCCAGGCCGTAGATTAGGTGCCTCAATGTGCCCAATATATGAATGTAGGTGTGTCATGTACATACTTACCTACCTGGCTTTGCTGCTCAAATTAAGTTGCAGGAACCCGAGCTTTTGTTGACATCGATCCAAAGGAGGGGCTAAAGTTGTCGCCTCCCAGGAACCCACCCTGCTACTTTCACCTTTGAATACCCCTCCATTTTGATTTTGATTTGATCAATCAGTCAGTCGAATCTTAGGTTGGCGGTTGGCAACTGATGAAGTTTGCGCCTGATTAATTGACTCAGCTCAAGTGGGAAAGGCTATCAAATCTACTGTTTCTCTTCCCTCACAAGATTTTTTGGGCATTCTCCTCGACCACACGAGACGCCACACCACACACATCCCATTCCAGTCGTACCGTACATTGCTCCTATCTCTGCTGTGTTTGGGTATCATTCTAGTCCGGTAAGCTTGTTCCCCTCCCTCTTTCCCACCCCACTACTGCGCCCCTCCTCCATTCAGTCTCATCGTCTCCTTCAATCTCGCCTTCCCCTCCTCCTTCCGCCTATTTTCACAAGCTACGGGTTGTCACTGAAGGAGATCCAACCAAAAGAGGAAGCAAGAAAAAAAGACTCCAAGGTTGGTATTTCTCGGTCCTTCCCTGCCTGTGTTCCCTACTCCCCAAGTGGGGTCACTCTCCCACCAGAGCCCAGCCCAGTGGCGGGCGGTGACTGACTGGCCTGGTCGGCCTTGAATCCAAACTTCCAACAACTTGCGTCTACTCCCCCCACCATTACCCATTACCCCCATCACAATAACAACAGCTTTTTCACACAGTCGGGTTTGCTCTGACTTTTTTTCATTACTGGAATTGCAGCCCAAAATTAACCATTCTCGTTCTTGATCCAGTCCGATAAAATATTTAATACCGCCAAAATGAGCTCTACCGACGCCACCGAGCCCAAGGTCGAGGAGACCAAGCCGGCCGAGACTACTACCACCACCACCGAGGAGGCCAAGCCCGCTGTCACCTCCTCTTCCGTTTTCTCCATGTTCGGCGGTGGCGCGAAGAAGGAGAAGAAGGATGATGATGAGGACCGTGGCGACAACTCGGGAAGCGCAAAGGCCCAGCGCGATGCTGCCGCCGCTGCCAAGGGTGATGACGAGGTATGCTTGAAGGCCCGATCGTCTGATCACGCCAATGCTATTGAAAAAAGCAACAGTACTGACCACATATTTTCTGCCAGCAGGAGGAGGCCCCTGAGTCGGAGGATGTTCACTTCGAGCCCGTCGTCAAGCTGACCGAGAAGGTCGAGACCAAGACCAACGAGGAGTCCGAGGAGCAGATGTTCAAGATGCGCGCCAAGCTTTTCAAGTTCGTTCGCGAGACTACCGAGTGGAAAGAGCGCGGCACTGGTGACGTCCGTCTGCTCAAGCACAAGGAGAACGGCAAGACCCGTCTGGTCATGCGCCGTGACAAGACCCTCAAGGTCTGCGCCAACCACTACAGTATGTTCAGCCCATGCCCCTCTTCCCGTATCGATAGGCTAATTTGAGTCACCAGTTGTTCCGGACATGAAGCTCTCTCCCAACGTCGGCAGCGACCGCAGCTGGGTGTGGAACGCTGCTGCTGATGTTTCCGAGGGCGAGCCCGAGGCTGTTACTCTTGCCATCCGATTCGCCAACTCGGAGAACGCCAACCAGTTCAAGGATTCTTTCCTGCAGGCACAGAAGGAGAACGAGACTCTCTTCACCGCCGCTGAGGGCGAGAGCTCCGAGGACAAGAAGGACCCCGCCCCCGCTGTCGAGACCTCGTAGGTCGATCTCAGAGCACGGTAACAAGCTCTCACCAAGCTAGAGATAGAGGGATCGACCAGGAGGTCGGTGACATACGAGGAAGCCGCAATTCATTTGCACATTACCCCCCATCCACTTCCCCCCACAGTCACCTTATAGCCCTCAAGCCATGTCTACATGTCTATCATTGCGATATGTAGAAATGCGGCTTCTTTAGATAGTTTCTGAGCGGGTTCATACGATCCATTCTCACAAGCACGAGGCAAAAAAGCCCCCAACCCATATCATACACATCAATGATCCATCCCCTGATTCCATCACACCCCCTGATGAGGTAGATGACATATTAGGCATCAATCGAACCTTCACAAACCAATCCATGCTTACTGATAATCTCAATATCATCCAGTTGATGATATACTTTGACATGGATAATAGTTTGACCTTGTGTATACCACCCTCGCTTGACCTGATTTAACCATTACCTAGGTATCCATTAACCTCAGCTCGTCATTTCAGCCCAATTTCCCGTTACAGCAGCAAATTGCAGAATGTCGGGGAGAACCATTCGGATCCATGGCGGCCGAGCCGCCTGTTCATGATGGGCAAACATTGTTCCTCGAGATCCACGTGAGTAACGCCGGGCCGACACAGCCGGTACATGCGCACATCTGTAAACGCGCCCGATGATTTGCTGTTAGTCAATACCTCGAAGACAAAAGCAAGAAAGGGAGGATGAAGGAAGGTGCTTGCTGCCGATGGACACCAACGATATATACTGCTCCGTACCTTTTGCTGAGGCGTCGCCGAGCCTTCAGTCCCAGCGAGACAACTCAGAACAAGTCTCGTATTCCCGCCGCCAGCAAGGTACTTGTTGAAGCAGGCGCTTCCGTTGATAACAGCGCGGCAATTATCGCTTTCCACATCGCAAGGCAGGTCTTGGGCGGAGGCAGAAAGAATGGGTAATGCGAGGAGTAACAAGGAGGTATGCATCTTGTCTGAGGGTTTGTCTCGAACTTGTTGAACTTTCTTTCCTTCTGTGTGGCTAACAGGTGGTTTTCGGGAGTTGAGAAACGTGCTCGCGATGGTGAGCTGGTAGAACTTGAGCGTATCAAACACTGGAAATAAGAGGTATGCTCAAGAGACATAACATTAGCAGCGGTCCTCGTTCCCGTGACCGGACCAAACTTTGATGCAATCACCTCGGAGGCTTTACGTATGTCGCTGTGCCCATTACCAGGTTCTTTCCCATTGCATCGCCGGAAGTGCGGGGGCGACGATTTATCCGCCTCGGATCTGGACTGTTGAGGAATTTACCCACGATATTCGACGAACCTTGGTAAGTGCTGTGTCATCTGCCCTTCTGGCAATGCCCGGAAAATCATTCTCTATCTTCTTCGAGAACGCTGGTCAAATACCGAGATGATGCTTATTGGGCGAGTGCCGATCGTCGCCTGGGGATGGCAAGTGGCACCCTTCCAATGACAACTCCCTATCAAGGCCACATGAGGAGTATTAAGAGCATGTCAGTCCAGATAATAATCAATCAAATATATAGCATGTTGCCTTCGCCTGCCAAGGCCGCGGGCCCTTTCGGCAATTGAGCCCTCCCATGCGACTGGCTCCCTGCCACGTTATCTCGAGATTGCATATGGACAACTTCGGGGGGTGGGAACAAGCAGTGCAGGTTTAATCAATTACACATGGGAATGCCTTGGGTGGAATATTGTGCCTACACCAATGGTCCTCTACGGAAACTTCTATGGTATCTGCCAAGGGGTACCTCAAAAGGGCTCTGATTATCATCGCAGTCACCATCCGGCCTTCTCTCTCGATTGTCCTTCTTGATAGTAGTAGTAGTAACTCAAATCACGACGTCTTTTTAGAAACAGAGATACACTACGAGGGTCTTTCTGAAGCCTTTCAAAACAGGACACACTCACATCACTACAAGACACGATGAAGCGCCTCGTGGCATCGTCCATGGTGGCTCTGGCCACCTTGAGCCACGCCCTCGTACGCTTCCAATGCTCTCAACTCGTGATTGAGCGGCTCGACCCCCTCGTGAACCCGGGCATGGTGCCTTCGGCCCACGTCCACCAGATCGTCGGCGGAGTAAGTTTGCCCAGCTGACCATCCAGCCTCCTATTTCCCGCTTGATCTGACGAGATGCATTATCATCTTACCAGAACTCATTCAACGCCACCATGGACCCTGCCAAGGACATGCCCGGCGAGTCCACATGCACGACATGCTCCTTCGCCGAGGACTTCTCCAACTACTGGACCGCCGTCCTCTTCTTCAAGGCCCGCAACGGCACCTACAAGCGCGTGCCCCAGTCCTCGCAGATCCAGGGCGCCAAGGGAGGCATCACCGTCTACTACATGCAGGACGCCCTCTACGACCAGCAGCAGAAGTCCAAGGTCACGGCCTTCAAGCCGGGCTTCCGCATGTTCACCGGCAACGTGGCGGCCCGGACCAAGGCCGAGATGGCCCAGTTCCGCCAGCTGACATACACGTGCATGGACAACCAGGGCACGCGCGAGCCCGAGACGCTCGATTTCCCCACCCGGCCCTGCCGCGCGGGCATCATGGTCAACGCCCGGTTCCCGACCTGCTGGGACGGCGTCAACCTCGACTCGCCCGACCACATGGCCCACATGTCGTACCCGGGCAGCGGGACCTTTGAGAGCGGCGGGCCCTGCCCAGCGTCGCACCCGATCCGGATGCCGCAGGTGCTCTTCGAGGTCGTCTGGGACACGCGCCAGTTCAACAACAAGGCCGACTGGCCGGCCGACGGGTCGCAGCCGTTCGTCTGGTCGTTTGGCGACGGCACCGGCTACGGCAACCACGCCGACTACGTCTTCGGTTGGAAGGACGACGCGCTGCAGCGCCTCATGGACGCCGCTTGCGTTGTCAACTGCCCTACCGCCCACGCCAAGACGCAGGGCACGGCTGCCATGAATCAGTGCGCCAAGCAGAAGACGGTCACCGAGGACATTGACGGTTGTAAGTTTCCTTCTTCTCCTCATTATAGATCATTGGTGCTTGGCTAATAATATTTGCTGTATCGACAGGGCTTACGAGCCTTCCTGGCATGTGAGGATGATCTGGCTTCCTGAAGGGCGAGAAGGTCACACGTTCGAATTCGGGGTTATGTGATGGCAAATCATGTCACGTTACATCTTAGCTGGGTACACGGTCATTCACCTTAAAGTACAATTTCCATCCCTGAAAGCGTCGAAGAGAACCGCTTAATCGTCGTGGTTTTCTTCCAAAAATGGTGGCGATGAGATAACTTAAAAGGCCAACGCGACAAGTCAACATTTACACGGCAAGCGGCTGGTAGAATAAACCGAACTTTACCTACTAACATCACCTATGTTTCTTCAATTATTCAAGTGACTCCCAGTGACTCCAGGGAAGTAATGCGTGATATTTCCACGGTAGATCATGATTTATCAGACATGTAAGTGACTAAATGTCACTGGAGGCTGCTCAGTTCAGTTGGGCTAAACCCAGTTCTCAATTCATTGCTCTAGCTAGATGCATATGCCAGCGTGCTTTTACCCCAGTAATTGCTCTCGTATAGCAGAGGGCCTCATGCCAAACCATCTCGTGTCCGATCAAAACGATACAACCTCGTGCGGTAAATCAAATTGATGAAAGACCTTGTAGAGAGCGCGCCCTCGCTTCGTGACGCCACAGGCCGGGTCACGACACCACATCAGCCCGCGCGTGAGTTCGTCGGCGTCGCTGAGGTAGGATTGAGGGTCGAGGGCAACGAGCCAGCGCGGGTCGGTGGGAGTCTCAGATATGACTTCCTTGTAGGCACCGATGGTAACGCCCCCGTTGTTGTCGACCTGGGCACAAGATGCGCAGTCAGGCATATGGCAGGCGGATTCTATTTTGCCACCCCTTGACTTGCGCTCCTGCTCTTGCAGCAAGGCTGGCAAGACCGACTTTAGGTCGCCGGAGTGGATGCAGGTACTCAGCTCCGGCTTCCGGCCCAGCATCTTCTGTACGAAATTTGGCATGCCCTTGTTCTTGTGCCAGCTCGTATCCTTCAAGGTGTGGCTGATGTCGATCTGCTTGTACGCAGTAAGTTTACCTTCCCTACGGAAAGTTGCAGCGACTTTCCGAGTATCTGATGAACAAACTGAGCACTTCATCTCATATAGGTACTTGGGATCTTGATTGTATGGGCCATTATGTCCTTTGAGATAGATCGGAGGGTATTTGTTGAAGATTTGCGTGGCTTTCTCGTAGCTGATCGTCCTGTGGGCGCAGAGGCGAATGTGCCCCTGGCGGCCGATACACACGCGCTGACCGGCATCCTTCTGACGCTCGAGATAAGAGAATAGGAAGGCTGGGTGGTGGGCCTTGCAGCCGGAGCACCTCTTCGGCTTGTATATGCGCACGACTGCGCATCGGTAGACATCGGGGTCGCGGCGCAGCTCTGCGCAGTCATCACAAATACGGTTTCGCCATAGCACTTCACGGTACCGCAATCTGCATTTATCCGCGAACGAGGACTCTCCAAGCCAGGGTGAATGTATAACTTCGGCTTCCACGCCGAAATATTTGTAAGGGGGAGGACTCAAGGGTGCGGTGCCTAGCAGGATGGGGAGTTTGTACTCGAGCGTTGGGTCCTCACAAAGTCTCCGCAGCTGGCGGCAGGTCTGGCGGAGAGCCAGGAGGGAGATCTTGTCATCGATGTCGTGGAGGATCTTCAGCACAATCTCGTCGGCGAGCTTGGCAAACAAGTCCTTGACAGGCTTCTTGGTCATCGTGAGTTGTGATTCTTTGCTGGCGCTGACAGCTGCTGAAATTGGGCCGGAATTGAGTTAGTACTTCCTTCATTGAGGATCTAAAACTGGTTGGAACTTACCCGTAATGTGCTTCTTGCGTGGAGGGCTGGACATTCTGGCGATGGCGAAAGGTTTACGGAAGGTAGTTGACAAGGACGAAGGATGAGATGATTAAGGAATGGAAGGTACTCCTTGCCCTGAACAAACTCTTCCAGAATTTACGGGTGCGCTTTATTGATTCCAAGTGTATGCACTCGTCGCTTCATCTCCTTCTGATCTTCAAGTGGGAACAAAATCATGTGCCCGCGTGTGCAACCAGAGACAACTCGAATAGCTGGGGTAGCTAATGTGCAAACTTGTAAGCTTCAGAATCAAGCTAAATGTTCAGTTACCAAAAAAGGGTAAAGTTTACATATAAGGAGAATTAATTATTGAATACAGCCGCAAAACACGTTCCACCCACACGCCAGATAACAAACAACGTTGACTCGGAGGAAACAGATACAACAATCAGTACTTTTCACCTTGATACCGAACACTTCGTCTACAATTACCGCTCAAGTTAAACAAATTCGACTTGCAAGAAAACTCCAAGACCTAGCAATGCTTCGCAAGAGTATCTCAGCAACAACCACCAGGGACCCGAATCTCGCCCACCTCGGCAGCACAGTACCGCAGCGCCGCCATCGCGAGCTTTTTCCACACCCCAAGGTCATATTCGTCCCTCGGCGCGTAGACTAAGATTGCACAGTGTCATCGTTAGCAAATAGTAGCTTTTCGTAGCAGAGGAAGTCGCAACGAGACAATAAATAAAGAAGCACAGTAAACTCACCAAGCGTGTAGCCCCAAGGCAACATCCCCCCACCACTCAACCGGTGCCGCTCCCCCCACCCCGTCTCGATGACGCGCCGCGAGTCGGCCAGGCTCAGCAGCATGTGCGTGCTGCCGTCGGCCGGGTGAACATGGAGGATCTCGCCGCGCGTCTCCTTGGTCACGGCCGCGGTCCCCTTATGGCCCGCCGCCACCTGCACCGCCGCCACCGTGCGCTCGAGCCGCGAGAGGCCCCGCAGCAGCGCTTCCGTGTTGGCCGCGGCCAGAGTGTCCAGGAACGCGTTCATGTCCCGCTTCATGGCCTCCGTGGCTTCGCCCTCGAGCTGTCGCTGCGGGACGACGAAGGAGCAGAGCCGGGGGCGACCGTCGGCACGGGCGCCGTTGGGCGCGGGCCGGGCCGTCAGTTCCCACATCTTCGCGTGGCCGTTGGCGTTGCTGTTGCTTCCGGACGATGAAGGAGGTTGGGAGAGGATGAAAGAGCGGTGGGCGCGCTCCAACGCCTCCCCGGACCCCGGCTGGATCTTGGTCGTGGGCTTGGTCTTGCCGCCGGCGTCGTCGTACGGCGCGGGGACGGTCGTGTCCTTGCGGGAGATGCGGTGCCACTTGAGCTGCGTGATATATCCCTGCAGGTTATCCGGGAGGCCGTGAGGCCCCATGGCGACGTAGGCGCGATAGTCGGCGTAGAAGTAGGTCAGTAAAGGGGCGGCGACGGCGACGGACGCCGAGAGGTACGGGTGGTCGACCGGGAGGGCCTTGAGGGACTCCATATTTTCGTTGTGTGGGAGTGAGTAAGGGAATACGATCGTGTAAGTGATAGTGACTATGTAGGCTTGAGAAGATTGAAGGCTGGTATGTAAACCTGCTGTAACAGATGTGACTGGCACTGAAAAGGGGAAATGATAATGGGGACAGTAGGCAATGATCTTCAACTGCTCGCTCAATTGACTAATTGGTATTGCTCTTGTTTCATATGAATTTAAGCTCGTAGTATCCTAGATGGGAAGTATAAGAGCTCATCCCAAATGATCACTTTATACTCATCCGTCAAGTCAGTTCTGTCCTACCTGTGCCGTTATGGTTCCAGTCTCAGTCTCGGAGACCGACGACGACAGCAACATTTGCTGTCGTCATCTCGCATGAAACGCAACATCGCACTTCTTTGCTCCGAGACCACGGAAGACTCAACGCTTGGAACCAAGTCTAACGTTACCTAAGTGAACATGGCGACGACCATTTCCACTAACGATAGAAGAAAAGCTTCCAGGTCGGAGACCGAATTGGTGGTGTTGCGTTGCACCACACTTGAGTTTGGGGCATTTTAGCCTCGGACATGGGGCTCGGCGTTACGAACAGGGCAATTGGCAGTTGACAGTTGGGGTTGATTTAGGGGAAAGAGCCGCAAAGCTTAGCGCCGAGCAGGAGGACAGACCCCTGTGCCCCGCGACCCCCAGTCTTCATGCATTTTTGACTCGGCCACGATCAAGGATCGATCATCATCTTCATATTCATGCAAACAGAGACACCACCAATCCCTAGTGGATTGTTACCCCAGGATGTCGACACCGAATATGCAGGGTCGCGGAGATCATATAGTTCCTTCAATTTATTCCGGATTCCGGCATAAAGTCATCGCATACATAGATTAGTGGCGCCGCTCCCGGTGATATAAGGACACATTAAGCTTATTCTGCCTTCCGCAGGACCGGGGGCCACGAAAGAGACAGGCATAAATTTACATGATGATGAAGAGGTCACGGGTTCGGAGCATCTTGGTGTCAGATATTATTGTTCATAAGTTCGTGGCGGCGTATCTCAACTATCTATCGCAAGCGAGACTATCTATATGCATAGCACGTCTCGCCTCGTAAATGTATAAATAATTGCCCGGAAGCGCCGCATGTCGTTCGTCAAAAAGAGGAACACCAGCGCCCCCCCCCTTTTCCCTTTTCCTTTCCTTTTCCCATGTCCTTCCCAGCGACTCAGTCGGGTCTCATCCTCGTTAAGAGCGAAGCGCACCGACTCTGTTTCGTCTGATCGTTGTTCTGCGGGACAACCTGAGGGTTCCATCTTGCCAACCTCTCTTCTTCCCTCCTCCTTCGAAAGGGCGCGGATACGTCGTCCGTCATTAGACATTGAGCAAGCAGTGACCGGTCTAATCCGGCCGCCGTGCGTCGTAAGTGTGGTGTTTTCCCTCTTCTCTTTCTCTTTCAATACGCCAGAAACTCCGAGCGCACCGCATGGGTATCTATAGAGCGGGTTTCCTCCGGTTCGCTTTCCGGTCCTTCGCGTCCTTTTCCCTGGGACCGAGGTATTCAAAAATAAAATGTAAAGCAGGTTAAAAATACAACAAAAAAAAGTGATACAATGCAAGTGTTGCTGTGCATGTCGAAATCAGATAGAAGCAAATAGTGTACAAAATCGCAAAGAATGTATGAAGGGTATATCGTGGTGCGCTGCGTGCGCTATGTGGCTGGCCGGTGGTAGGCAGTTGGTGAGATAGAAGAGAATATAGATAGCGTGGGGTAGGTTCGGAGCAAGTATCGTGGTGTAATGAAGTTGAGAAATCTAGGTTGGCCCTTGTAGCTCATAAGTCGTTGTCATGATTGCCAAAATAAGGAGAGTTTAGTTCTTCAGGTCATGCGCCGAAGAGAGTTGCGTCTGTGGTGTAGAATAGCTTCGCAGTCCTCAGCCCATCCAGTTTTGACGAAGGCCGATGATAATCAAGGCAATGACGGCGCCGATGATAAGAAGCCCAACAATGCACATGAAACGGTTGACGTTTCTCCACCACCGTGCGCTCTGGTAATTCGAATCCTCGGTCGGATCGAGTCGTCCACTGAATATATCGGGTGTTTCGATGGGGCCACCGAGCTCGGCCGTGCTGTAGTGGTCCACCATGGTCATTTGAGGCAACGGCTTGTGCGGCAGCGGCAAGACTGCAGCAATCATCCAGGCGAACGGGAAAACCCAACCAAGGGCAAACATCACGATTTGCAAGTTGCGCCTGCCCAATGTCCCCTTGTCTTTCGACCAAGTCGTCGAAGGTGGTGCCCAGATACTGAAGCGGCTGGCCCTGCGATCGATCTGCAGGTGAGGAGACCAAATACTCGAGGACATTTTCCGGATTCGTCTTGGAATGGGCATAAATCCGGTAGATTCAGAAGGATCCATTGGGTCGATCTCGATAGATGCTGGACGCGAACTATGTTGTCGGACGATTTCTCTCGGGCGTCTACGAGGACTGAAGACATTAGGCGGGAATGGGTCAACCGAGGGCGATCCGGAGGGACCTCCAATCTGCGCGCTTCCGGGCCGGCTATCGTCCGAATATGAACGTATAGACTGGGCAGAAGCCAGCCACCGTCGTTCGCCGCTTCCATAGTAGACTCTGTGAAGACATTAGCATTGCGAGGTCAATAGTAGATTCTGTGTGTATAAACTAACCTTGCCCATACCGGAATAGCCGAGGTGAAACTTCCGGTACGCGACGTTGGCCGTCCCCCTGAGCTGGAGGAGGAGGAATATATATCTCTGTCCGAACCCTTGTGGGAAAGGAAGCGGCTGGAGTTCTTGTGCATCAGGTCATGCAGGTCCGTAATACCATCGCCATCTTCATCAACATCTCGAACCACACGAATTGGCTGTGAGTCGTTGTCCCGCCCTCCACGTATGTAGGCAGAGCTTGGACTCGCGATGCCTGGGCTCACGAGAGAGTTATGGGAATCCGAACCCGACGTTGATCCGCGGATGGAACGAGAAGGTCCGACCGGGGGTTCCTCGGCATAGGCTAGAGATGAGGAGATGCTGAGCATCTGCCGGCTATGCCTGCTTCCTTGGCTCAAGCTCATTCGAGTTTCGGGGCCGGAGAACGAGGAAAGCGCGCGAGATGCTCGTGCGCTTTCCTCGTCTTCTGACGCGACCGTGGACAGTTGCGAGCTCCATTGGTGCGGGTGAGCCTCCATGCGTGGCCGTTGCGCGATAAGATTTGACGGTCCTGCCCATGAATGATGCGACTGTTTGGCCCGCTGTGGCGGGTTGAAGGAGGTGATTGCTGGTGCGGCGCCCAGTCGAATGATATTAGCTGTCTGGGCGAAGAAGATTGAGGCAGACCCTTCTGTGATTATGCTCGAGAGCGATGAGAAGGAATTCGCACGGCGCAACGATCGGCTCGACTTCTGCCTGTGGTATCCAAGCCTCTCTCGAGAGGTTTGCTTGCTTGGGTTGAGTGGTGGGATGACCAGACTCTCCTGCGAGTACTTCCCCCTCAGCACTAAGCTATCTTCTGACGTTTGCGGTCGCGGTTGTCGTGATGGTGTAGCGAGCGTGGAGGTCGACGGTTCCCCGTGGACAACGTAGTTTTGGCTAGCAGGGGTTTGGGCAAACGCCGGGTCTGGCGATGAAACGAGTGGCTGCGAGGGCGACGACTCGCCTATAACTTGATAATTGGCCTGACTGGACGAAGGGCTTCCCTCGAAATTCTCTGAGTAAGGTAAAGGTGGCGTCGAGTAAGGTAGAGGTGGCGAACTTCGACCCAGGATCTCGACGTTGTTCGGCTCCTCAAATGTTGAATCTGTCTGTCCAGAAGACGTCGAACTAAAAGAAGCTTTCTCGGCTAACGGCGACGGTAGCGCGGGCGGCGACGAGGGTACCTCTGGTAGTGGTGGTAGTTGAGGCTGAAGAAGTTCTTCCTCGTCGTCGTCTTCGTCGTCGTCGTCCTCAGTCTGGCTGTCCTGGTTGAAGGAGGTGGTCTTACGAACTTTTCGCAGGCCTCCGACCATGCGGTAATTTGGCGACGAAGTGAGTGGATCTACTTCTTCTTCAATGGGGTCATTGACCTTCGTAGAACTGGGCGTGTATTTCGCGAATCCAGGAGCGTAAGGCGTGTATGGCGACAGGTTAACGTCCGCGACTGAGCTGGGTGGAGAGCTCGGATGATCGACTGTGGTCGTGTCAAAGGAGAAGCGTTCATGCGCGCTGCTGAGCGTCGAGGCGTACGACAAGGGCGGGGATTTGAAGCTGGTCGCTTGACTGCTGCTGCCCAGGTCCCGAGGTTGCCGAAGGCCAGTGGGTTTTAAGACGATTGAGAAAGTCTTATCTTCGTGCACATTAATGAATCTGTCGGCTTTGGGACGAACAAGCTTCTGCGTCTGCGTTGGCGTGGCTGGGTCGCCGTATTCAGAGGTGTCTGACGGTGGGCGAAGACTGCTTCCATATGAAGTCCTTCTATTGACAGGGTGCAGTGGGGCTGCACCAGACAAGTCAGAGCCAAGTTTCGATCCTGAAACGCCTTTGCCCTTGGCCCTGACCAATGAGGCAGTCGATGAGGTAGGCGATGGCTGAGCGGAGCCCGGACCAAAATTGAATGGCAGAGAGCCTTTTCTGCCTTCCCTGATTGTTGGGCTGGACGATTGGTCACTGCTCGAATGATACTCATAGTTGCTGCTGCTCCCAGCCCCTGCTCCTGAAGACGTCCCCTGAGAGCTGCTGGGAGGCTCGGTTTCGCCATGTGAAAGTCTGGGTGGTGAGTATGGCACGATTCGGATGGCCAGTTTGTTGCTATCCGATTTGCTCCTTTCGTGCAATGGTCGTCTTGTTGGCGATTGGGACGACGACGACGACGATGTCGGGGGGACATCGTCTGCGGCGGGCCCGGCCCGAGGGTTTAGTAATCCGGCACACTGGTTGTCTTGAGTAATCCACAGCTATGAATATGTCATGACAACTAAGTCCATGTCGATCCGGAAGGGCGGCCTGGGTCTTCAATTGATCGCAAAACATGAAATGGCGCGTAGTCCAAGGTGAGGCGGTTGACGGTTGACGGGCGGTTTGTTCCTTGGGATGGCGGATGTGGTCCACTTCCAGGGAAAACTCGGTAGGAGGTGCGTCAAGATTAGGCGTATATCAGAAGACGGTCTCGACAAAGAGGCCGACGACGTAAAGGGAAAAAAGGGAACGAACAAAGCCAAGAAAAAGAGCGAAACGAAATAAAGGAGTCCTTTGGAAGAGAGTGAGGGTGGGCTAGTAAAAGTATTATAGCACCTATACAAAGAGTGACAGTGAGACAAGGTTGGCTGGGCCTCGACCGCATGAGCCGAGATATACTTTGCCGGTCCGAGTGTATGAGATAGGTGGACGAGTAAATGAATGACTGAGTTGGGCAAAAGCGAGAGACAGTGCCGCTGCTATGCTATGCTGCTGACGACCAAAAACATCCACCAACTACTATCGACAGTGCAGCGAGCGAGACAGACGGACGACTAAACGGGAGGAAAAGAGACATCAGGAGAGTGGTCAGATCTGGATGTGGGAGGGAATGCCTACTTGAATCGGCTGCACGGTAGCTTTCCTTGACGATTGGCTAAGGAACCAAGTCGAGCCCAGAGAGCCGGCGCCTGTCAAGCTATGCGAGCTAACGGAGCGGCATGGTTGTATCGAGAAGCCCAAAGTATTCTAGCACGGCAATGACTAGTCGTCTTAGCGGACAGGGGGTCCAAGAAAGGTACTGCTGTGGTCTCGCACGCTAGATTGGGAATGAGCGAGGTGAGACCCACGCAACTCTCAAGTCTGGTTTGCAGAATGCAGAAAGAGGCTGAGATCCAATGGGCCGGGGGTGTAGTCCTTGGCGCACTGATGCGTATTACCAGAGCAAGCCAGACAACTGAGATGGGTTGCATAGGGGGCCCAGTAGCCTAAGAGGGAGGCAGGTTCATAGAAGGCCGAATGTTTATTCTTGCAACGACCGTAGCCAGTTGATTTCCACACGGACGTCTCTGGCTGCATTAGAAGCCCGATAGTGAGAGGTGCCAGCAGTGCCAGCGAGCCTCTTGGCCCACCGATCTGTCGAGATTTTGGGTGTTCAGAGGTGGGAATACTGACTAGCACCCACCTTGGTCGCGCTGAATATGCAGGTCTCCTGCATGTTTGTATGTAGGTTAAAATGAGAATAGCAGCGCGCGTTAGAGCGTGGAGCGTGGAAAAGAACAACAAGCGACCATATTACTGGCTCTGGGACGCGCAGCTGCGTAGTAGCGCTCACGGCGTACGCAGCTTGGGATGCAGCTAAGAGCAGTGAAAACCGAAAACGTTGGACGGCAGGACCAGCTAGGCAAAGCCATTCGACCCTAATGGCCGTTGGCGACTTTTACCAGTTGACCAATGTCTCACTACCTCACCTACCTGCGGCCTGCCCTCCTGGACGGAAATCCCATGGAGGCGGCCGGTGACACATCAGTTTAGTTACCTTTCAACTGCAAGACAACAACAATAATAGGCTGTGCACGATTGCAATTCTATTGCCACGGGTACCGAGATAGAGTTCGTCAAAGCAAGTGCCAACTTGACGCCAGATTGACCCTATTAACTCTAACAGACCGCCGATTGACCCCTCAGGGGCAATTACATCTCAGGTACCTAGGGTGACAGGGCTTTAAAGATTCGCCCGGACGATTGTCGATCCAGAAAGACGGCGGTGTGGGAGGAGGGGGGTATCTGGTATCTGGTATCTAGAGGTACAATACATAACAATCAGGAATTGTGATCACAATCCACGGTTCAACGCCTCCCGTCTCCGTGAAGCTGCATCATCCCATGCTCATGGAGCTCTCTGGACTGACTGGACGAATTGGATTGTCGAGATTGTGTGGGCAGAAATGAGGGCCGCGGGAGGTTTTTCTTCCCTGGCCTCTCATCATCGGGACATTTGCCCTTGTTAGGTACACGTTCTCCATAAGATCGCTGCTAACTGCTACGGGGCCGGGGCTGAGCGGATTCTAGCACACGGGATACGTCGACGGCTTTAATTAAAGCTTCGCTCCAACCTGGACTTCCTGGTTCTTTGACGCGGCCCTTCTTTGCACAAATGGTATGTCGCATTTCTCTGGGCTAAGACGCGTGCCTTTCGTGTCCATCCTATGGTTCATGCAGTTCGTACCAAACTGCATTTGTGGGAAGAGACATGTGCCCCAGCGCCCCAGCAAGGCTGACTGTCCAATCAATCCTGTCTTTTCAAATGGGGATCTTTTCTATACGCAACGTCACAATCAAATTGTAGATGTGTTCGCAGATTGTAGATGAACCGATGCCCCGATGCTTGGGACTGAGGAGCTATAGTGATCTACATTATGTATATTACACACACACATTAGGTTGCGGTTTCGCAGGCTTGTCAGATCAAATTACCGCCTACTGCGCCAACGTCCTGTCAATGCAGCCTCGTAACAGCCACCGAAAGAAGTGTTACATGCGCACACCACCATCACAAATCGTAAAGCACCACATGTTACCTTCAATAATACACTGGATCCAATGAAGCTATCATATATGGTATATATTGATGCGCACGCATTGATGCTGCACCCCGAGCGATCTGCCGCTATGCATTCATCGCATGAGTATTGTCTTAGAAGTTTCTTTTATTCCTTGGTATCTGTCACCATCGGGGAGGAAAACGCGGGAGCGGCTCGTGGGTTACCAGCGCTCATCTCTCATGTTGTCTTGCAAATTGATCAGTGGGACTTTTTGAGGGCCACGAAGGCCTCTCGGTTGTCGGACGGTACATACACTGTAACCCAGTAACCCAGTAACCTAGGAGGCAGGAGAGGGTCCCGAGGCCAGAACAAAGGCCCGTGCCAGGACTCAAAAGAAAAGGCAGCAAGCGGTCGCAGTAATAAACCGTGCTCTGTTCATTGACAGCACCTATCTTGATTATTCCACTTACACCCGATAGAAGAAGCGGACTAAACAAACTGGAATAATATCAGAACTCCGAGGGACCTGGCTCGTTTATTCTTTCAGGCGCTTGGCAGAACGACACGTCGCGGCGGTCCCGCGCTTAAGAGTTCCCGAATAGAGACGCTCCTACCGCCTCATGGTCGTGGCCCCGGCACTATTCTTGCGCAATAACCGGATTTGGTGATCGATTGAATGATTGTCACGTTTCAACACGCTGGGCCCTCTTTCTGGTTCGGGTTGAAGGGGTAACCCTGCCCGACCGGCTGGGGGGCTGGCATACCCCTTGCAACCGCCCACGCCTCCAACGTCCCTTGGAATTGTTTTGAGCCTTGCTATTTTCGGCCCCCAATTCGTTCGTCCCAAGGTTGTCTGCTTACCCTGCTGGCACCTGGCATCTGGCACCTGTCTGTGTCTGTAGGGCACACCTGGAGCTACCAATTGCGCCTGTCCTGCTTAAACATTTGCTGGGACTAGAAACTCTACTAAACGCGATCGTCGGATCTCGGCGGACGGCTCAACCTGCAGACGGCAATACCCATCACCAGCTTGAACCCCCCACAAGTTGTCTATGAGCGGAATTCCCGGGGCCTGAAGGTAAAGAAGCCAGTCACTTCATAAGTTCATTCACTATAGGCCCCAGCTCCAAATTGATGGTATTTTGATGGATCAGTCATCTCGCAACAACGTCCCAATATTGACTTCTAATCTGCCGCTGCTACATGTAGATTGATTGACTGAACTGTGCCGCTTGTCAAGAGAGAGACAAAACAATCAACAAACACACGGACTCGTCGTCACGGACCGGTCTCAGAGCTTGCATATCATTGCATAGTTCATTGCCTACTAGCACTGGCTAGCAACTGCAATGCCGTCCATTACCAATTTCTTGAGTAGGTATCTGGGTCATCACGAGAAACGCAAGTTCAGCCCCGTGACCCGTGTGTTTACATTGTGCTGACCGTCTTGTAGCCAAGCCGCCGCCCATCACCACGGGCACCGCGGCCGCCTTACTTGTAAGTAGACCTCTTGAATGCTGTGTGGATGCGTGCGCATGAGTGGCTTGGCCGATATAACAATCATGTTTGCGCCGGTACTGAGCACGTCATAGGTGATCTATACGCTTGTTTATGTTTTGCCCTTCTACCTGTCACCCTTGACCAGACCCTCCAGGGCCCTGACCCGGGATGCTCCGTCCGTCATCCGGGCCCGGATTACCTCCGTGAGCTTCTCTTGTGTCGCATGCTCGGCCGCAACTCTGGTGATACTCACATCCCAGGGCCAGGCCACCTATGCGGACGCGTTGCATTCGACGGGCTATTGGCCTCTTGGCCTGGTCGGGGCGGCCAAATCCCTCCTTCTCACGGCTATTCTCTTCCTTGGCCCACTGTATGAGGCCCTTGTCGTCGACGAGGGTTGGCGCGACTGGACGAGCTTTCAGCCGGTGACAGAGTTGTTCAAAGAATGGACCACATGGCGTAACATTATTGCGGTACGTTACATTGATCAGTTCCTGGAGTACGGGGGTGGATCATCTGACATGACTTTCATAGGGGCCATTTACTGAAGAAGTCCTCTTCCGCTCTGCTTCGGTGCCTTTGATGCTGCTGGCCCATACGTCGGTGGGCAAGACCATCTTCCTGTCACCAGTCATCTTCGGTCTGGCCCATCTGCATCACTTCTACGAGTTCCGCATTTCCCACCCAGGGGTCCCGGTCGTGGCTGCTTTGATGCGGTCCCTGCTGCAGCTAACGTACACGTCACTGTTCGGTGCGTATGCGACCTTTGTCTTCCTGCGCACCGGCAGCCTGCTGGCCATCTTTGTAGTTCATGCCTTCTGCAACTGCATGGGCTTCCCGAGATTCTGGGGTCGGGTCGAACCTTCCGGCAGTGTATCGGGTGATGCGGAAAGCAAGCCATCTGTGGTGCCGTCGATCGTGTATTACACGCTACTTTGCGTAGGCGCCTTCCTCTGGTGGAAGAACCTGGGGACCCTGACGCAAAGCGACACGGAGCTGGTCCCTATCACAATTTGATGAGCATCATCCTTAAGTCCCACTGCTATTCCGGCCAGGGCAGGCATATTCTAATTAATTAATCAGTTGGTTGGGGGCATCTTCTTGACCCGCGTCCGACACTTTAATTCAGGTTTCTTGGGGACGGATCTCTTCGCCTGGCAATTTGCGGCCCACACGGGCCATTCGCCGGCCTAGGGGTCAACCATCGTGAAATTGTCCCAGGCCTCTAGTACATAGCAGGATAAACAAAACCCGACTAGTTAGCTCGGCGCTTCCGCATCAATTCGGGCTCGCCTTATGATGCGCTGTCACGTTTCGGCACACTACACTCTTACCTCCCGCACCATATTTATGCCATCGTGAACAAACCGTCAAAGTGGCCCCCTACACGACAGCGGCAGGCGCTGATATTAGAAGCTCAATGCCATACGCATGTTCATTTCAAGCCATCTTTCTTTTGAAACGGTCTAGGAAACAGATGGTCCATCATGGCAGATCCGGCAATTTGTCATGGTTTTCCGGCCGTCCCGACGAAGCTAAGAGTGAACGTTCGCATTCGTCACTGCCTTGAAACATATAGAGATAAGAGGGTAGGGGATTCAACCTGGACTCGCCATTGTTGAAATTTTATATGATTAGGTAATTGTCGGGTGCAGAATCGCCGGCTACTCACGTAATGCTGCTTGCGTATGACCAAGTGCAACGCATACCTTCCTTCCCTCGGAACTTTGTATGTTGCCTTGTCAGCCCTCGGCTCGTTGGCGAGGAGGTGAGAGTGATATGGCAACAACTGAAATATACTATATTGGTAACTCTATTATTAGATAAAGTAAATATATAACCGCGGATACGAAATGAACCACGGCTAGTGGATGGCTGAAAAGGTTGCTTTTCCGTGTGCACAGAAGATCATTGCCCCACGCTGAGGTTACCTCTGACTCCCGAATACTCTCTTGGTGTAACAACGAAGGTAGTTGCCGACATCCATCCGATTTACATCGGGCAGGTTTACTGGGACCTTGGGGGCCTTTTCAGCATGATAAGGAAGGGGCAGTCGGGTTGTTTGGTAAGCACCCCGCGTGCTGTATTGCGACTTCACTGCATTGTCCCGTTTTGGCCATCCGTGGAGGGCAACGGCGACCTGCATCGATTTGGAATGGGAAACATCCAGCGTACCTAGGCATCGGCGTTGAATACAAGTCGTTGATGTTGGTCTTCCATGCTTTGCAACAATCCTTCCACGCTTCGCATCGGTATATTCCAATGTTTTGATATGATAGAACCCGATGCTAGTTGAAGAAACCTGGTCAACAACACCAACAAGGACAGCTAAGGTTGCTTTTTGCTGTATCCTACTCTCGAACTATTGTGCAACCAGACGAAGAAGAAACGACAGAAGCCGAAAAAGGAAGCGAAGGGCTGGCCCACACCATGAAGCTCTGCCGCATCAACAGCGCCATCGTGCGTCTGGTGGACAAGGACGAGAAGACCCTCGCCATGCCGTCGCACATACCCCATGCGGCGTCTATGCTGCTCGCCGTCCTCAGCGCGAACGAACCCGACAAAATGGACGCGGCGAAGAAGGGCCTGCCGTTCCAGCCCCTCTCGTACCGGGACTTCATGCTGTTCCCGGCCCACTACGCCGGCGCCGCGGCCGGCATCGGGGCCCTCTGGCTGAAGCAGAAGGGCTTCCCGATCTCGGGCACCTTGCTGGCGTGGACCGCCTGGCTCTGGCATAAGACGACGGGCACGTTCCTCTTCCCCTTTGGGCCCTCGCGCATCTACAAGCGGCAGCCGATCTTCTACCAGGGCAACCACCTGTCCATCGTGGCGTCGGGGACGCCCGTGGTCAAACCGCCCTACTGCGAGCGCTACCTCGACGTGGAGCTCGAGCTCGGCGTCATCCTCGGGCAGGAGCTCTACAACGCGGGCAGCCCCAACGAGGCGCTGGGGGCCATCGCGGGGTTCTGCGTGCTCAACGACTTCAGCGCGCGGGACGTGCAGTGGCGCGAGATGCGCAGCGGGTTCGGCCCGCAGCTGTGCAAGAGCTTCGCGAGCGCCATCTCGTCCGAGGTGGTGAGCGCCGACGAGATCTACCAGCTGCTGCCCGTCAACAGCACCAACCCCATCGCCCACCCGCCGTCCCCCGAGGTCGAGGGCAAGTACTCGCGCACCGGCAACTTCACCCCGCTCCGGGGCCGCGTCACCGTCAACGGCAACCGCGTCGCCGAGTGCGCCATCGCCGCCGACGATTGGCAGTTCACCCTCGGCGAGGCCCTCATGCACGCCTCCCAGGGCACCAAGCTCTACCCCGGCGAATTATTTGGGTCGGGCACGTGGCCGGGCGGTGCTGGCATCGAGTACCTGTCGTGGTCGGTCAAGGTCGGGGATACGGTGACACTGGAGATTGACGGAGTGGGAAGCGTGACGAATCAAATTGTCGAGGAACCACAAGACCGACCGGCATATCAGAATTGTTAAGTTTGCTCTGCTAGGAGGGATGAAGGAAGGAGGCAATGATAAGACGGATAGGGCGGTAGCATGCCAGTGTACGAGGTATATGAGTTATGAGTTCTTTCTTGTATTTTAGTTCTACAGCTGCTGTGTCGGAATATCTCCGCACACGAGCTCCTAAACGCCTGCCAATGCTATAATGGTACATGTCTTATGGTATACGTTACGGGCGTCTTGTTCCCTCGTGAATATTGCCTTCATTTCTGTGCAGCAATCTACAGCTCTCTCGTTCTCGCCTCGGCATCCAGGGTATCGACCTCGCTCCCGAGCGGCGCCAGATCGCCCAGCGGGTCGCCCCCTCCGACGACCTCCTTGAACCGCTCGGCCCGGTTGACGAAGCCGAGCAGCCTCACGCAGCCGGCGGGCGTCATGCCCTCGATGCGGCGCGCCTGGCCCAGGTTCTCGGGCCGGGTCGCGTTGAGGACCGCCTTCTCGGCCAGGGACAGGCCGACGACGGCGTCGTAGTCGAGGTCCGTGGGCAGGCGCAGCCCCTCGTCCCGGACGAAGCGGCCCTGCTCGGCCCGCTGCATCTCGACGTAGGGCGCGTAGACGGCCTCGATGCCGACGCGGTTCCGGACGCGGGGCGAGGCGGCCAGGATCTCGGGGACGCGCCCCGCGAGGTCCGTCATCTCGACGCCCGCCAGGCGCAGGATGTCGAGGGCGCTGCGGGGCTTGGCGTCGCTGCGCGTCTTGAAGCCCGCGGCGATCCAGTGCGGGGTCGGCAGCACGTGGGCCCGGAGCGCGGCGGCGAGCTCCTCCATTTGGGTCTTTTCGTCGTGGTAGGCGGACCAGCGCCGGTCCGCGACCACGCCCCAGGCGCGGCCCAGCTCCGTCAGCCGCAGGTCGGCGTTGTCGGCGCGATGGCTCATGCGGTACTCGCTGCGGCTCGTGAACATGCGGTACGGCTCCGAGACGCCCTTGGTGATGAGGTCGTCGATCATGATGCCGATGTAGCCGTCGGCGCGCGTGATGCTGACGGGGGAAGGCCCTGCGCGGCGCGGCCGGCGTTGATGCCGGCGATAATGCCTTGACCCGCGGCTTCCTCGTAGCCCGTCGTGCCGTTGATTTGGCCGGCGAGGAAGAGGCCCGAGATGGCCTTGGTTTCCAGGGTGGATTTGAGACTGCGCGGGTCTACGTAGTCGTACTCGACGCCGTAGCCCGGCTGTAGCATGCTCACGTTTTCGAGACCAGGTATCGTCTTCAGTAGCTGCTCCTGCGCCTCGGCGGGCACGGTGACGGATAAGCCGTTAGGGTAGATGACGTCGTTGTCAAAGCCTTCGGGCTCCAACCAAACGATGTGCCTCGTCTTGTCCGGGAAACGAGTGACCTTCGCTTCCAACGAAGGGCAGTACCGAGGGCCTTTCACGGACTCTCGGATGTGTATCGTCTTGTCGAGATTCGCCCGGACAACCGCGTGCGTTGCCTCGTTCGTGTAGCTCGCCCAGCAGAGCAGCTGCTCCTCGACGCTGACCTTGTCGTTGAGATAGCTGAACGGGTGCGGCGGGTCGTCGCCGTGCTGCTCCTCCAGAACCTTGAAGTTGATGCTGCCCTTTGATATCCGGGGCGGCGTGCCCGTCTTTAACCGGCCCAGCTGGAACCCGGCATCCTTCAGCGATTTGCTGAGGCCGTGGGTGGCCTTTTCTCCCATGCGACCGGCCGGGAAGGTTTCGAGACCAATGTGGATCTCGCCCCCGAGGAACGTCCCCGTCGTTATGATGATCTGGCTCGTGGGCAACACCTCGCCCGACTCGAGGCGCACCCCGGTAATCTTGCTCTTGGCCGCCCCTCCTTGCCCGCCGCCCACCCCATCCGCTGTTGTCGCCTCCTCCCCCACCTCGCCCACCACGATATCCGACACGCTCCCGGTGACGATGGACAGGTTCGGGTAGGCCGTCAGCTCCTCGCGCATGTGCTTCTGGTAGAGGGCGCGGTCGATCTGGGCGCGGGGCCCCCAGACGGCGGGGCCCTTGCGCCGGTTCAGGACCTTGAACTGGACGCCCGCCTTGTCGATGATGCGGCCCGCGACGCCGTCGAGCGCGTCGATCTCGCGCAGGATCGTGCCCTTGCCGATGCCGCCGAAGCTCGGGTTGCAGGAGCAGACGCCCAGGTTATCGAGTTTGGGCGTGATGAGGGCGGTGCGGGCGCCGGATCGCGCGGCGGCGGCGCACGCTTCGGTTCCCGCATGGCCGCCTCCGACCACGACGACGTCATACGGCCTATAGCGAAAAAGGCGAGTTAGCCCAAGAAAATGCCGGTAAAGCGGTTGGTAGGAAGGTGAGGGTCTGTTGCGGACCTTGTGTCTTGGGCGACCGTCGCAAACGTTCGGCGCCGGGTGCACTGGTTAAAGCGCCGACCAGCCACTTTAATCGGCCTGCTTAGACCTCGCGGAGCCCATGCTTTCTGCATTATGAACTCAACTGAAGAAATAGTTCAATATCGTTTGTCGCAAGAGCATCAACGAATCCCGATGTCCTTCATCAAATTTCTGGAAGAGGCAACATTGGCTGCCGGCAGTAACTTAATTGGTTCAATTCGAGCCGATCCGGTAGGCGGTGTGGGGAAGCCGGCATAGCACTCGCGCACTTACAGAGAGGACATCCAGAAGCCCCGAACGAGATTTAGGCAATTGCTCCAGGCTATTATTTAAATCATGTGATATCGCTATAAGTGGCAAAGACCCCGTTCTCCATCTCATCTCCGTCCAAGTTCTCGCCTCAGCCTCCCAGCCGTCGTGGTAGGCGGAGGCTCCGGCCAAGATGACACGGCATCGTCCACTTCCTCCAGGAACGTCGCCGCGTTGTGTATTGTCGTTCCTCCCAGCACCACTCGTATGCCTGGCGACGATGCGTTGATCCCGGCCACCATCTTCGCCTCTTCATACGTCGTTCCGCCAATCATGAAAACTACAATGTCCTGGGGCTTGTCTTTCGTGGTGCCACCTCCCTCAACAAATGGATACTGTTGATCACGTAACCGCCCCTTGATGAGGTTCTGTAGCGTAGTCTCTAGGTGTGGCGAGTGCTGTGTGTAAACGTTCTCCACGCCCTTGAGGCCCTTGATGGCTCGGGCACCCGAGAAGATGCCTCCTCCTTCGAAGATATCTGCGATACCGCCTGCCGCTTGCGATTGCTGTAATGAGTTATGATATGCCAGGAGTTTGGCAACCATGTCTGCGCGGCGGGCCGAGACACCTCCAGCAGCCGTGAGAAGGTCTACAAGCATTGCCAGAGCGTTAGATGCATGCTTTTCGTATCGTAAAGCATACAATGCTACCAAGCCAAGTTTGGCGTCAGTAGTTACAGAGGGATTCTGTATCAACCTTTGGACGTTCTATAACGATAATTAGTAGCTGCTCTGTAGTCATACGTAGTGTTCACATTTCACCAACCTTGAGATCTGCCGCATGGTTGTCATTGCATGCCAAACTCTGTTCCACCTCACTGACTTCCAGCAAGTTTTCAGAACCGACCCTGCGACTTAATTCGGACACTAACGTAACGTGCTTGCTGACATTGCCTGACAGCTTGCGGAATTCTGGGTACTCCTCGATGAAGCGCTTCATGTCTGTGATGGACTCAATATTGGCGTTGTTCTTGGTTTTCGACTGGTACTGCTCGACGTAATCCTTGATGTTACCGCCGAGGTCACCAAAGTTGAGATACATGTTCTTCTTGAAGAAAGGATCTTGGTCTTGCGACAAGACAATCTCCTTCAGCTCTGGCCGGATTTCTGGGACATCACTTAGATCCACCCGACCGTTAGTGATACCAAGGAGATGATGGACCATGGCTTGATAGGTCCATTGGTTCAGCAGTGGTGTGGCTGGATCTTCCCGCCGGTCCAGAATCAGCAGGATTGGAGGTGTATCGACTTTCCTAAAGTCAAAGAGTTGATCCTCCTGGGTGATGTTGTATCGCATTTCATTTGCCAGCTTCTTCGCTAGCAAACTGTTCTTCTCATACCGGATCAAGGGCTTCTTCTTGAGAGCCAGAAGCACGGCGGACAGACCCTCTGTTGTCCTCTGTAGAGCATCCGTATTCCACATATCCGGAGTCCCACTCCATATCCGCTGCTGGGGGAGTGTGAGATTGAGTGAGAAAAGATCCGGGTTGATGACCAGGAAGTCTGCAAAGTGCTCCTGCACCAGCTTGACGACCTCATGATCATCGGCCTCGGCCAGCCGTTCGAGGGCCGACTTCTTGGCCACGTTACTGAAATACAGATGGTATTCACCGTATTTCGGCTCTCTCAGCTCGTCGATGAGAAACTGAATTGAATCCGAAGATGGACGAACGAAGCATATACACTTGAGATGTCGCATCTTCTCGCGAGTAGCATTGTCCAGGCGGTCAATGAGATACACCTCATGATTGAGAAGCGACGATTGAGTGATGGCAGTTGAGACGATGGGCACTGTGTCCTTATCCAACAAGAGGATCTTCATCTTGGCGGATGGCGCCCCGGTTGCGCTGTCTCCGGCCGATATCATCTTAGCGATGTAGCCGGAGACGGCCTGAACGACATCCATGGTCGCGTTGATGAGCCGTGAGAGCTGTGAGCGCCGTTATGCCTCTGAATTGCAGTAAAGACCAAGTGATTCAATACGTATGGCTCAGGATTAATTGTCGCGCGAATAGAAAAAAGTACAAATTGAAGGCTAGCACCTTCTGGAATATCTTGATGTCGTATTACCTCCTTGCATCGAAGGGGACAGCTTGACTTGAGGCGGCAGCTTCACCCACTACAGCCCCAGCCAGCCCGGCCCGTTCGTTGGCTGCATCGTCATGTGGCAGGGATCGGGTCTGTGCTTAACCTGTGTGTCAGGGGTTAGCTTGGGTCTCTGCTGCGTGCATAAGCCTCCAAATAGCTGCCTATGACGGAGGTACAGCAGCAATCCCCGATAAGATAGCAGCAATTCAATTGGAATTGACATTACGGGTACGATGCGCATCATTTTGGCAACTTTTTGCCCTTCTTGAACATGTCTGGACGGGGTCGAAGCTTTTTCCTCCAACTTCCATATCAACCCATACCATTTACGGCATTAGAGATGTCGTAGCATCCTGTTCATACATTACATTGCCTCTTTTAGGCTGTAATAGTGGCATCGTGCTGAGTCTGTCATGGCTTCTGCTCAAGTCTGCCCAGCGCGGCCGGAACCGACGTACGTGTATATTCTATTCTGCCACCAACCCCGCCATATGATATGCTACCAAGTCCCCATCACCCTGACTAACAGCTGTGCTATGCTACCAGGTTATCTTTTACCCAGGGCTTAATACTTGGCCAGCTCTCTGTCGTTCTGCTTATAGCCGCATTCATCAAGTTCTTCATTTTTGGGGATGCCCCCTCCCCCGAGGAGATAGCCCAGCTCCGGGCCACCGAACGACGCTCGCGGACGCTTGCACACAAACGATCTCTTCTCACCCTCCGCACCGATAACCCCAGAAACCAGCCTACTCTTAATAAGAAGAAGTCTGCCATCCTGCGCAACCCGCCGACTCTCACGATCGGCTCTATACTACACAAGACGTATTACAACGTAGACAGCCACCAGCCCGAGTCCCTGGACTGGTTCAATGTCCTCATTGCGCAGACGATTGCCCAATTCCGAAGCGACGCCCAGCACGACGATGCCATCCTCAACTCTTTAACAAAGGCGCTGAACGGGACGACGCGCCCCGACTTCCTGGACGAGATCAAGGTCTCGGAGCTCACCTTGGGCGAGGACTTCCCCATCCTGAGCAACTGCCGCATAATACCCCTGGACGAGGACGGACTGAGTTTGGATTCCGGCCCCAATGGTAAAGGGAAGCGCTTCGATGCTAACAGCTCCCGAGCCACCCGTGAAGGCGCCCGCCTGCAAGCCCGCATGGACGTCGACTTGAGCGACATGATCACCCTTGCGCTCGAGACCAAGATGTTGCTCAACTACCCGAAACGGCTGACCGCCGTCTTGCCCGTCGCCTTGGCCGTCAGCGTCGTGCGATTCAGCGGCACGCTATGCATATCCTTCATCCCCAGCAACCCGTCGCAAAGCACGCCCACGATGATGGCGTTCAACTTCCTGGACGATTACCGGTTGGACTTCTCCATCCGCAGCCTGGTGGGGAGCCGGTCAAGACTTCAGGACGTCCCCAAGATCGCGCAGCTGGTCGAGTCCAGGCTACACAAGTGGTTTGACGACCGCGTGGTGGAGCCGAGGTTTCAGGAGATTGCTCTGCCGAGCTTATGGCCACGAAAGAAGAACACGCGGGGTGGGGAGGACATCCCGGAAGTACCCTTGGGAACGGGCAGTATGTCGAAAGGGAAATCGGGCGACGTTGGGCGGGACATGATGAACGCGGAGGCGCGCCGAGAAAGCGGTGCCGAGTCGGACATGCTCCGGGAGATTAGCCCAGAGCCCGGCAGCTTGCGGTACAGGAGGCGTGACCGGCTTGGCAGTACGGGCCAGATGAGCATGCCTGGCGGATTGCCTGGAGTCAGCATGGATGTATCATAATATGTATGAATCGACCAAGTCACAACAGGAAAAGAAAAAAGAATACAAATCATACCACTCACACGCCTCTGTCAAGAAGTCAATTTGAGCTAGACACTCGTTATATTTTGGAACGACATCAGGCCGGCAGACCAGTTTGTGAGCACCATGAGGAAGAGACGAGACCACCACAGAGGATCGATCCCATACTCGAATCAAACCCAGGCCTTCACGTGTCCATCGCACTATACATCCTTTGGCCGCTGGTCCATATGAACCTGCTCGTCTCTTCGTCTTCAGAATGTCGGCAATTGGTCTTAAGTCAGGGAGGAGATAGGACAACAAAGTCCATTCATGATTAGCCTCAATCTCGGTCACATCTCACCGATGGAAAGCTGTGTCCGAGGACACCTCGCAGAGTTTTACCGCGATCCCAGAACGGCGCAAATGGAACGCAAGGGTGAGTATTCCGTTGGTGCTTCTCGCTCGTTTCCAGGCCACAGGACTACCGCTGGCAGTTTCCGTTTCAACAACCCTGCTTCCTCTGAGCGGATCCTGGAACCAGTTGGGAACGCGTTTCCGTGAAATCGAGTCATGAGGACAGGCAATCGGCCTCAACCTGGTACTCCATGCATATTCACCGAAACTTATGACTCCTTCGGTTCCCTTGGTCTTTCAGCAATCCGTCTCTGGCCAGGACTTAACGTAGTAGAGTACCAATGGGATTTCGACCTTAGACGGCCTCGATTATGATATCTCCAGTGCATGAACCGTATATACGAAAGAGGCGCTGAGCCGCGATGTCACCATGTGGATGTCACGTTATGGGCTGTCGTCGTAAAAAACATATCAGCTCTGTTATGATGGAGCTGCGGCTCTCTCGATCCGGCAAGAGAGAAAGTCAGCCTTGTTCTTCTTACGTCAATCAATTCCAAGCTAGATTCGAGAAGGAGGACCACCCTCCTTTGATTGGATAGACTGAGCGTGATGTGACCGACTGAATGCTGACGCTTATCCAGGGGTACATAAACCGTGTAACAACATCATCTTTTAGGGTCCGGATCGCCGACCCGCTTCGCCGGACGAAAGCGTTACTGACATCCACCGGAAGTCGCCCTCGACAACGTCTCATGAGGTCAGGAACCCGTGGCTGTCAGGCTCCTTCGGCTCGTGACGGGTTTCACTCGGAAAAGGCAGGTTGCAACAGCCTGCTTACTATATCAGCAGCATTTGGCGTCATTCAAGCCAGCCACCCAGCGTCGTACCATGTCCATAGCATTATGGCCTATACAGCGCGATGCGATCCTTGCATTAAGCCTGGGCTGGGACGAAGTGTTCCGAGAAATGACTGAACGAGTTCACACGAAGTCATATGACCAAACGAGTACGTACCCGTCTGAGCCACAATCAGGATTATCATGCTCGCAAGCTCCCATGATATCCTAATTCTTATTACTAGGATTTGAAGAGAATCAACACCCTGCTGCCAGCTCGGCACCGGCAGAACGGGCTGGTCGCCGCTGAGACAGTTCAAGACCCGAAGTAAGCTTACTACTTCTCAACTGCGACCGGATGGCAACAGTTCGCGGTATATCTACAACGGAACCATTTCTCTACATCAAAACCATTTCGCCAACAGCTATATAAACCGATGCATTTGACCTCAAGGCTTCAATTATCCCCAACCTTTCTTACCATATCAGCAAGGTCTATCAAACTGGTACACACACACGCACACACATTTAGTTACCCAGCTTCAGCATTCTTGTTCTCATCAAAGAATATGTTGTCCCCTACGCTGCTCCCCATTTTGGTTGCGCTCGCCAGCTGTGCGGCTCCTGTAGCCGCTTCTCGAGCAAGGCAGGCATGCCCGCCCCTACCCTCCTATGTACCTAGCTTTTTCCGACCCGGCGTGAAATGGCAAATTGAGATCGACGACCCTATCGACGTAACAGAGAGCTCCAGATCCGTGCCACCGGCTGATGCTAAGGTCTGGGACGTCGACATGTATGACTCTATCGAGATTGATGATGATGATACCAATAGCAACATCATCTCCAGACTCCGAGTATGTAATCTCCTAACCTTTACCGCCTATAACTCTTCTAAGACGATGGTGAAAACCTGCTTCTTGCCAACGTATTAATACCTACGACCAGGCCGCGAATCCAGGAATCTTTGTCATCTGCTATTTCAACGCCGGTGGCTTCAACGAATCGGACCCCGGCGCCGACAGACTCAACCCAGCAGACAAGCTGGGAAAAATCCCGGGCTGGGAGGAGCACTACCTGGACATCACGAGCGACAACGTGATGGCCATCATGAAGGACCGCATTGACAATGGCACCCGAGGCGGCTGCGACGCCTTCGACCCGGACAACATCGACGGGTACCTGGAACCGACCCTGGTGACACGCCCGGCGGACGGGCACGCCTTGGACACGTCCGACTACTACAACTATGTGAAGGTGCTGGCGGACTACGCGCACGGGCAGGGCAAGCTCCTGGGCCAGAAGAACGCGCGGGAGCTGCTCAACCTCGCGGACGGCCGGGGCCTGGTCAACGACGGCATCGTCGACTTCGCCGTGACCGAGCAATGCGCCGAGGGCGGCTGGTGCGGTCAGATGAAGCCCTTCATCGACTGCTCCAAGCCCGTGTTCCAGATCGAGTACCCGGCCGAGTGGGACCAGGAGAACTGCGCCGCCACGGCCCTGAACGGGGCAACCCTTGCCAAGTACTGCGGGTTCGCCAACCCCCCCGGGCAAAACTTCAGCACCATCTTGAAACTGGACGGGCCGGAATGCGGGCTCAACGGCGTGACGCAGTACTGCGACTCGGACGTGCTTGTAACCACTCCCACGGTCCCAGAGGACCCGGAGGACCCGGAGGAGTAAGGAGCAGAAGACCATATGTCTTGGGGGCAAGACGTTGCGGGGTGAGTCGATTTGACTGCTGCCGGCCGCCGATGGGGTCAAACAACATCTCATCTCCCTGAATCAAAGGAGTAGCTTACCCTGTAGCGCTGCTGAAGAAAAGAAAAATCCGCAGAACCCGTTTCTCATAGCCTCGAGTCTCTGCCGATACAATGCTACTGCGAACTCACGTACCCTTAACCCGAATTGAATCGAGAAGGGCAAGTGAGGCCAAAGTACCATTGCATCACCAGAATCCCGACGCTATGAGAAACGGGTTCTACGAGGAAGGAAAGAGAAGAAACAAAAGAGGACGGGAGGGAAGGGAGCTATTTGTATTTGCAGGTCTTGCCCTGGAATTTGGCTTTAGGTTTTCTACACTCTCTAACTTGCGCACATCCATCGTCGGGCGGCTGGAGGGCATCCCTTTGCTGAGGCTTTCTGAGCGGGTTTGAGTTTGTTGTGGGACGTTCATTCTGGCCAACGGTGGTTTTATTCCTTTCACCTACACTTTCATATTTTCCACCAAAGGTACACCCAAGTCTCCAGGGACATGGAAATGGAATTGCATACTTTTGTTAATTTCTATTTGAAATCAATACCAAACAGATCTTGTTGGTAACATAAGACCAAGCTACTGCTGACCCTGCGCGGTAGTCTGAGAGGAATGTACGATATACCCCTATTTGCCCATCTGCTGCCCCCAGGTCAAATAGGGGCAGCTCGTAAATTTCAACCCACCCTCTTCGAATCTCATAGAATTGCTATGAATGAAACTCCTGGTTTCATAGAATTGGCTCAGCTATCTTTTAAGTAGCTCTCTTCTCGTAGTGCAGGTGAAAAGTGCATGTTTGTTGTTTTGGCCACAGTCAAGAGCTGGTACGAGGTAATTACGCAGTGGTCACGGGCTGGCACGCAGCTCTGATTGGTGCGCAGTCCCCCAGTTTCCCCACCACTCCTGTCTGGCGGAGAGTCGCCGTGTTGGAAGGTCCGGCCCGGGAAACCAATTCGGGGTATCGTTTCCCACCATTTGCTCAGATACGCAATGCGGAGGCGGGGGACACCGTGACGGATGCCAAGAGCTTTTCGCCCAGCTTCTGTCTCTATATAAATCTAGATTAAGTCTGTACTCCCATTCCCGGATTCGCACCCGCCCGAGTCCCGACTGGGCTCGTCGTCCTTGGCGAGTTGCGAAGCGTCATTTAGCCTACGCGGACGATCTCCCTCCTGATTTTCCGTTTTGGGGGGTCTGCATCTTGCAAAGTTCCCACGTGGGAGGCGGAGCCCAGTACGACACGACATGGCAAGTTTGGTTAATATGCAACCCTATTGCCAGAAAAAATTCTTTTCCTCCCGGATCACGCGGTCGCCACTCTTCTCCCAACTGCCAGGACCGCCCAGAATCTTGGCCTGGCAGTCCTCCGATGCGTAGTCCAAGAGCACAAGCCCCCTTACAGGGAACGATGGCGGGGCCCCAGCCAATGGTTAATAATCGGAAAATAGGACCAAGACTTGGTGTTTTTATTATAGCGGAGGGGCAACCAGGAAAAACAGCAAAGATCATGATACGTGGTAACATGTCGTCACATGGAAGAGGATCTCCTGGATGACTGCCCATTCCGGGCTTCCACAAGTGGAAACACAATATGCTCGCCCCTTGCCTATTGGCGGCACTATATATGCCTGCTCGCTTCCTCGAGGGGCACAACCTTGAAGCAGCACAGCAAACACACCCCACTAAGCTCCAATCAAGAATCCTCCTATCATCTATCTGGCAGTATCTCTCGTCTCAAATCATAGAGGCCATTACGAATTTGTGACGCGTTCCTATACCACCAACTCATAAGTTATACCACCATGAAGTGGTTGGCAAGCCTCGCCTATATTGGCTTCTCGGCTTCTTTTGTTGCGGCCCACCCGATATCCCGAGAAGTTGACGACAGCGCGGCGGTCGAAGTATATCAGCTAGGCGCCGTTGTGTAAGTAGCACTCGCCTTACTCTTTCGAGCATATACCCTCATGATGACCCTCACGCTAAATGTATCCTTGACCAAATAGCGGCGGCGTCGACGACCGCATCCTCAACTTCAACGGCTTCACCGTCGGCATCTTCACCGGCCGGGAGCCGGGCCCCATCTACGTGACGGCGCTGCCCAGCAGCCACAACGCGAGCCTCTTCTCGCTGCACCTCTGGCCCGCGGACCGGCACGAGGACCACGTCCTGGGCCTGCAGCCGTCGTACGCCAAGCAGGAGAGCCCCGGCATGATCACGCGCATCGCCAAGCCGCCGCCCACGACCGTCCCGGGCTCCGGCGAAGGCGCCAAGGCCGCCATCTGGAACACGTGGACCATGGTCGACGGGAACCTCGACGTCTATCCGCCGCCGCAGAACTGGGTCGCCGTCACGTACCCGAACGGCGGCTCGGGGTCCTTCAACCTCCTGGCCATGATTCGTAAGTTTCTGCGAATTCCCCTTTCTTCTTTTTGGGTCGACGCATTGTGTTTGCATGAGTTATAGCTTGTAGTCAGAGGCTCACACATACGTGTTATTAGCTGGATGGGCTGCGATCGAACCGTTCAATGCCCAACTCACCTACACAAAAGTTGCAACCGCCACGATTCAGACCTGAAGCTCGAGACTGGCAGAACTAAAAGAAGTGACGAAGTGGTGTGAGAAGGGGAAAACGCTAAAACGGGATAGGTCGCGTATTCCAGATTTTGTCGGTTAGTTTAGTTCAAGACGCGAAGATGATTACTTAGCTATTCTGTAATTCTAATAACCAACCCATTCAGAGTGATCAATCATGGCAAAAAGCAGTGCCTCCCCCCCTTGATTGCCGAGCTCGTTTTGCACCGCATGTAATGATACTCTACGGAAGTTGGGGAAAGAGGATGGGGGAGAGGGGGGGACGCTCAGATATCGAATACCACCAGACCAGGGAGTCCCGGAACGCTAAAGGGCGTACTAGTGTCGTGATTGGGGACACTGTACACGCCGCCGACATCGCAATCGTCGATAGACCCGAACGCATCTCCGGGAAACATCCACATGCCGAGGGCGGTCGCGGCGCCCTGCCCCTCGCGCTCCTTGAAGCCCTGCCCGTCCTCGGGGAAGCGGCCATGCTCCGGGGCGGGACGCGGGTCCAAGCGATCAAACGCGCTCCTGGCCTGACGGTCGTACGACTCCTGCCAGAGCCGGCGGTGGACCTGCTGGCGCACCCGGAGGTTCGTGGTCGGGTGCCCGTACAAGATCCATTGCTCAGGCGAGGTGATTTCTCCCAGCATCGCGTTGGCCACGGCCACGTAGAAGCGAAAGGCCGAGTCGGCCGGCCGCCGCACGCCCAGGCTCTCCTCGAGGTTCCGCCAGCTGTGTAGGAACCGGCGGGGGTCCTTGCGGAAGGTCAGCTTCGGCAGGTCGGGCCCCACGGCCGGCCGGGGGTCGCGCTCGAGCCAGTCGAAGCTGACGGAGCTCTGCGCCAAATTGCCGAAGCAGGGCCGGAGGGGACAGGCCTCCAGCACGTCCGCCAGCCGCCCGGGCTCGGGCTCGGGCGGCGGCGAGGGGTAGTAGACCCTCGAGTTCCACTCCAGCGACTCGACGCACCACAGCGAGCGGAGCTTGGTGCTGAGAATCTCGACAAAGGACGCGGTGGCGACGGGGTGGTGGAGGACACTACGGGGACCCCCGAAGTGGCCGTCTCTAGGCGGCCGCCAGGTGCGCCACCGAAGCCGGTCTCGATCAAATCCCAATCGAAATCGGCCCGCACGATGTCTCCGAGTTGCAAATCCGCAGGTCGCGGCACGTCAAAGAGGCGTGCCCTCTCGGCGCGAGCCAGGGCTAGATGCAGGACACCGTCGTCCTCCGGGTCGTACGCTCGGAAATCATGGAGGATGTCGGCTATGAGGTAAGACATTCCATGCCAGGACCCCAGATAGATAACATCATACTCGGGACAGATTCTTATGTGACCGCGGGCAACAGGGAAGCGAATTCGATAGGATTCTAGCGCGACCCGTCTGGACTCGGTTGTAGTAGACAGCAAGGGACTGGGGCTATCATAATTGTTGGCCGAGAGCTCGTAATGCTTGCCGCTGACGACCTTTCCAAGATGGTTTTGACTAGAGTAGAACGGCGGCGTGATCCAGGGGGCTCCGTTATAGCTGGAGACACGGACCGGGATAAATCGGTGATGGGGAGACAGTTTCCAGATATGTCTCCTCAGCTCCGGGGGAGGCGCGAGAAGCAACGAAATCCTGAAGTATGGTAGTTCTTGGTGTGATCGAAATACTCGTCATTGAACACTTTGGTCGCCGGCAGTGCTGCCATCTCTTCGTCTGTTGGCACATTCATCCTGTCTGGTGCGTTGGTGTTTGTGTTGACTCTTTGGATTGATCTTGATGGATTGAGCTGAAGGGAGAGAAAGTGGACCGGCACGTAATAGGCAGCAACATAACGGGGCAGCTGAACAAGCCCCGCCTGGAGCCAAGACTTTCCTGAACGAGCTGCATGGATGCTGACGGATGGCTTTGTGCCCTGTAAAGCATCCCCTTTGGTTACGCCTGCATCTACATTCACATATCCCAAAGTGAATTGGGGTTATGTATACGGTTTGAAGGCCTGGAGTACGAAACCACCCTTTTGTCCTACGTACTTACACATCATTCATGTTGGCTATAGGGAAACCTAAATACCAACTTGGGAAACATCAGAAGTCCATTTCTCAAGTTTGACTTTGCTAAATACTTGCAGGCAACTTAAAAGGGAAAATATGCATCATGCCGCCATAACTTAGTCTAGTTTTCCGTGTTACTAGAACTATCTCTCAGTCTGGATCTGGATAGGCGAAGACTCTCCAATGACATTCATCGACAACCAGTCATGCTCTCGAACCACAACCAAAAGAGTAACGCCATCGTCCTCAGTCGCATTCCCGCCGAGTAAACCGAATCAAAGAAGGCTGCGGTGGCCTTGCAAACATAGACGTATGATCCGTATCCGGCACGACCCCCACCCTCCCATCCATCGTCGAGAACTCAAAGCTACGCACCAAGGTGCCCACAATAACCCCGAGATTCAGGTACGCAAACTTCTCCCCGATGCAGCGGTGGCGCCCGGCCCCGAACGGGAGATACGGACTCTTGGACCCCGAAGTCGTGGCGCCGTACCCGTAGTCCACCACCGGCTCTTCCTTATCTGCAGCGCCGTCCCCGGGCTTGTCGTCCCACCGGTGCGGGCTCCAGCTCTGGGCGTCCCGGAAGAACTCCTCGCTCGTCGAGGTCACCGTGGGCGACGACAAGAGCACTTTGTCCGGGCCGATGATGTAGGGTGTGCCGGCTACGGGCAGGGGATTCTTCACCTTGCGGAGGATGGTATGGATGGAGCCGTGCAGACGGAGGGTCTCCTTCACCACGTTGTGCAGAAGGGGTAGCTTGTCCAAGTCCGAGTACTGTATTGGCGGCAGGCGGCGGCCCTCACTCTTGCTGCCGCCCTGGCCCAAATTCTGCATCTGTTCGTGAAACAGCTCCTCGGCAATATCGGGGTGTGCGGCTAACCGGAGCAGGATCCACGAGCCGGCCGAAGCGGATGAGTGTTGGCCTCCCATGAGAAGGGTGATCATCATGTGCGCAATCTCCTTGTCGGAGATCGGTGTCCCGTCCTTATAATTGCAGTTGTTCATGAGGTTCCAGATCATGTCCTGTCCCTCCACGTCGGAATTCGGATCGTGCTTGCGGCGTTCTTTGATGATGTCGAGGTACACGTCTCGCATCTTGACATGGGCAGCGTCTCGACGGCGGTTTCGGGGCAGGGGGAGACCGGGAAAGAGAAAGTTGATCGGAGAGAAGCCCTAGCCAGTCATCATTGTTAGCGCTAGAAGCATGGGAAACGGATGAGAGTACAGATACTGACCAGATCTAGGTCATGGTATAGTTTGGCGAAGTCGGCATTTAGCTTTTGCCGCACTTCTCTTCCCTGCAACGACCGCGCCGCGGTGAACAGTGTAATCTCGGCCATGGCGGTGGTAACGTCGACAACACCAGAATCCCCCTTCCATGCGGGAGTTGATTTGATATAGTCCAGGACTTCGTTTTCGATCAAGGGTACGTGAGCTTGCAGAGCCGCTTGGGTGAGTCCGAATTTGACGAATTTCTTCTGTTCCATGAGCTTGGAGTTGGGGCAGTCGTAGACGACATCGCTCCCAAATACCGGGATGGTAAGCGGCCCGTAGACTTCCTCGGCATTGACATCCTGGAGTTTTCCGTTGAGGATGAAATCGTTGCCGTCGATGCCCAGGTAGCAGGTAATTTTCCTGCCGAAGAGGGTGAAAGTGAAGATATCACCGTACTTGTGGATGTTAGTGTGGGAGAAGCTCAAAAATGCAACTTGTCTTTGACGAAAAAACTTGCCTTTGCACGATACTTGTGAAAGAACCCGACGGGGTCCATGCCGTACGAAACTGCATTCCCGATGTAGGGGATCCAATGGAAGACGGATGGTGGTTCGGTCTTGGGGCGGAAGAGGATTTGACGGCAGGCGTTGAGGAGAACGAAGGCAACAAGTCCGATGAGGCCCTGTGCTATGTGCTGAAGTACAGACATCTGCTGCAATTCCACAAAAGATACCATTGCAAAGGAATTACTACGGTAGAGACTGGGAGCGGTGATGTAGGACTGCGGTTGGTTGTACAGAACATTTTGTGGAAAGAAACGATGCGTTCCTTCCTTCTTTTGTAGGAAGTCGTTTCTTTGGGCAAAACACTCAACTGTGTGATATCTTCATACATACCGATGGGCATAGCAGGCATCCATGGATTCATGCTTGAGATTGATACATCTTCCTACCTGATACTCGTTTTTTGTAAGAGTGTGTATCTCCGGTCTGTACCGGCCATCGACGTTTTCGTATTCGTATTAGAGGTACGTACCCCGACTATACAAATTGCTCCAGTTTTACGGCGGGACCTCAGCCAATCAATTGAAGCGAGCCCCTACTCCTATTCCTCCGTTCACTAAGTACATGCCAAGAATTGCGACTTCGAAATCTTCGTACTCGTAGCCAGCAACGGCCTTTCTAGTGGACTTGGTTGTAGTTGCTATCATATTGAAAGTGCCAGCAAGGATTACCTGAGCCGCACGAACATTACAGATCTCCTTTGAGCTCTGCGGCTTTAGCACGAAGTCACTCGCCCTGCTCGGCCATTCACTCAGTTATCCGATGGGAATTTTCAACAATTGGCCAAAAGATTTCTTTTGCGTGTATGCTCGTTTTTCAATGTGATATAACAATCCCACCATCAGATATAGGATGCCTCATTACGCAGGGAAAGAAATGAAACCCCATTCTTAGGACTACGATAACTTACCCGAGGACCAAAGGTACCGTTCCGCCCTAAATACGGCTCTGGAGTCCTATCCCCCATCAATCCCAGTCACCCGCCCCCAGATCCACCGACTTCCCTGCATCCAGACCCCTCATAATCTCGTCAATGTTCCAGGGGACGTACTTGTACCCGGGCGGATAGTTCGGCGGAATCTCCTTGTTCTCGTCCATGGGCACGCCCTTGCGTATCGCCTCGACGGCCTTGGCATAGTGTTCGTACACGTACGCCTCCGGGTCGTGGTCCCAGACCCAGCGCGGGTGCTTCGGCTGCGCCTTGCGGGGGGTCCAGCTTGGCCTTGGCCCAGTCCGTATCCTGCAGACGCTCCGCGTTGGCGAAGCCCAGCTTCTGCGCGCAGGCCGTCCTCAAGAACCGAAAATAGATGTGGGCGCGGACGGCGTCGGGGACTTTGTCCCGATTGCCACCGAGCTGCAGGCACGAGGCCAGCGAGACGGCGTCCTCGATGGCCTGCGTCGCGCCGTTGCCCGACGAGGGCATGTACGAGTGCGCCGAGTCGCCGATCTGGATGATGCGCGCCGTGGCGGGCGAGCACCAGGAGACCTGGGGGTTGCGCCAGAACAGCTCGAAGTTGACAATCGTGCGGGGCGGGGTGACGCGCACGAGGTCTTTAAAGATCGGGGCCCAGCCCTCGGCGCAGTGGACGCTGTCGTCGATCTTCTCGAGGACGTCCTCGGCTTCGACGGTGTGGTTCCACGACTCGCGCTCGTCACCCGTGGCCTAAATCATTGGTGGTTCCTTGTCAGAAAAGGGACCGTACTTCGTATCTGAGGGGGCTTGTCTTACATCATGATTCACAATCCACACAATCACGTCGTGACGGGTGAGCGTGAGGCCGTAACTTCCGGGTCCGAGGAACGTCCGGACGATGGGGTCTTTCCCATCCTTGAGCTTGAAAAATTCTTTGACCTCCGGGTTCTTGTCGAGGACCTCGACAGGGAACACGGCCCGCCACATGGCCCGGCCGGAGCTGGCGGCGCGGACCTGGCCCCCGACGACCTCCTGGCTCTTGGAGCCGACGCCGTCAGCAGCAATCACTACATCGGCCTCGAACTTCTCGCCGTTGTCCGTCTCGACGCCGGCCTTGCTGCGCGCGGCGTCCTCGAAATACCGGACGACGCGTTTGCCGAACTCGATCTTGATGCCGAGCCGGGTGACCTGGTTCACAAACATCTTGTACACCAGGGGTCGCATCTGGAAGGCGCCAGGCGGCGTGTTGGGGTCCAGCCCGGCCTCATTGAGCCGCTCGGCGACCTTCAGGACGGGGATCATGCGAGTCCCGTCGTGCTTGAAGGTCTCCATCCAGCAGTTGTGCAGCGAGATCTCGTCGTACTCCTGGGCCATTTCGGGCCAGTGTTTGAAGAACTTGGTCCCGCTCAGGCCCATGAAGTACATGTCGCCTATGTTCCGTGTTAGCATGCTCTTATTCTGTATAGTTGGTTGGAGATCCTTACCCATTGTGCTGATCTCGGTGTGCCGCTCCAGCACCTGCACCCGGTGTCCCTTCCGGTGACACTCGATGGCCGCCGTGAGGCCTGCCAGCCCGGTGCCCACAATGAGCACATCGATGCCGGAGTCGGGATAAGACCCAACGGGCTTAGGAACATTGCTGTGAGTAGAGCCCATATTGAAAGAATTTTCGATGAATATGTTTTACCCAGCTACTACAACGATACCAACCAAGGCAGCTGAAGAGCAGTGACTTTATCACGCAGAAGTGTATTGGATGTTTGCTTTATAGTTGTTTGCTTGCCCCCCGGGTGGCTGCCTGGTGGCGTTGCACCAGCCACTTGCTCAGACTATCTGACGGGCAAGGGCCAGCGCACTAGGTCGAAGCCAGAACCATTAGGGGCCACCATAGCTCGTGGCATAGGCACGGAATGGGCGGCCACACAGACGGAGGACCTTGTCCGTAGCGCCGTCCTGGCTCCGACAACGAAATATTTGCTCGTCGCTTGGTCTGTTCCCGGTTTCTGCAGGGGCTTTTATTTTTATCCATCTCCCAATCACAATTGCGGCTGGGACAGATGCACCTAGGTCAGGATGATCTAATGCAACTCAGTAATCATACTTTCCAACCCAAACTCCCCGACAGACACACAGGCCGGACCGGGGCAAAAAAGAAAAAAGCCCATAAGGTTTCTGGTTTCTCTGAACGGCAGGGGATCGAATCCTTTATTTCAACGTCCGCACGATCCGCACCCACTACGCTTCACGTCAATCGGCCGCCATACTAGACGGATGAAGGTAATAATAGTTTGAGCCGCCAGATGGGGAATTCTGCGCACTGAACCCCTGCAGTGCAAGGACCCCTGGATGTCCAGTATTTCACAAACGCACTTACTGATCGACATTTTGCTGAACTCAATAGGCGAGGGTCCGTTTTTGACACTCCCACCACGAACTGAACTACAAGCTCATGCCTATTTTCATACACATTTCCTGTATGTCCAGATGATTGCCCCAAGCTCGCTTATCTTAGCAACCCATCTACATAATCTTGAAGCTCTTGCCCCCTCCACCCCTGGTGATCGACAGTAGTTTTATGTTCGTCTGATGAAGGATGATGACGAGTTCGTAGAGAGATCACCCACCTATTTTCCCAACTTTCCCATCATGCACCGTGAAAATGGCATACATACCTACTTGCTTCCTTTCTTTTGTAATTATGGAGACCCACTAAAGGGGTATCCCCTGTCCAAAGTGATTTGCTCGTCTCTCTTTCTCTCTCTAGCCCGATGCTAGTCTAGAGATTGTCTATTCCGTATTGAGGAGGCCTGCGTGCGTGGCGGACACCAAATTCTTCCAAGTCTACCCACACACCTTCCAAGATGGGCTGGCACATGATGGTGACGCTAGAACTCTGGGGAGGCCACGTAGAAATTCGCAATGAATCACCTCGGGTTAGACAAGGGGGCTTGCCTGCCACACACCTACGGTATGGTGGCCGATGAGACCTACACAGGGGTCGACGGTGAACTCTGATAACGAAAATGTATGTAGGGCTGTATCTCTGGGGAAGACAAAGATGCTGGTAAGGGGCAGCCCCCCCCGGCCAAGCATAGCATAGGAGTGGTCTGCCACCACCAACCAAGAATTGTCATATCCATTATCGCGTGATTCTGGTCCACTGGAAGGTTATTGGCCGTACTTTGGCATGCGGGAGTCTGCCGTTCTGAGAAAACATGTGTCAGCATCATTACTTAATCGTGGCCAAATAGAGCCCATAGAGATCTGCTTCTCTACATAATAGTCATCGTCCCCGGATGTAACGGGTGAGTGGTCATCGTCCATTTCGCACGCAGCGTTCGCCTCCAGCTACTGACGGGTTTGGAGACAGATACTGACGGCATCGGAGGCCAATACCAGAAACACTGCTGCTGCAACCCCACTCGTTCCTTCGGTGCAGAAAAGAAAAAGCGTAAAAGCGGAAAAAGATGCAGCTCATCACTCTCATCCTGCTGGGCATCTTCGTGGTAGGGCTGGCCCTCATCCACTTTGTGCGGGCCTTCCAGGAGATCAACAGCCCGAAATATCCGCCGGGCCCGACGCAGATCCCCTGGGTCGGGCGGATCCATGATTTGCCGATCCAGCTCATGTGGCTCAAGTTCAAGGAGTGGGCCGACATCCACGCCATCGACGGCTTCTACCGGACAACCATGCTGGGCGCCAACTTCGTCATCGTCACCGACGAGAAGGTGGCCGAGGACCTGCTTGTGCGCCGGGCGCGCACCAACTCGGATCGGCCCGTCATTCAGTCGTTGTTCAATAACAAGAGCTCCATGGAGTATCTGCCGCTGATGGGGCGGAACCGTAAGACTCTTTCCTCCCCTCCCCCTCTCCCTCTCCCTTTCTTCCGTTTCTGACCCACTTTAAAACATGACTAAACATTGAGCTTTCCACAGAGTACTGGGCCCGCCAACGCAAGCTCACCCACGCCTACCTGACGGAAGCCACCAACGCCCAGTACCACGGCGTCCTCGACTTCGAAGCCAAGCGGTGGCTGGCGCGCCTGCTCGCGCGCCCCGACGACTTCCAGGCCTCGCTCGAGGACATGGCGTCGAAAGTCATGTGCCAGCTGGTGTGGGACGACCCCTCGCTGAGCGCGGCCTGCGCCGAGGGCGCCTGGGGCCTGCTGCGGCAGATGTCGCCCGCGGGGCCCATCACCAACGTGCTGACCCCGCTGTGGCACCTCCCCGAGATCGGCCCGCTGAACCCCTGGAAGCGCGACGAGCGCCGCCGGCACGACGCCCAGCAGGCCTGGTGGATGGAGCGGCTCTTGGGGGTGCGGCAGAAGATGGCGCGGGGCGAGATGCGGGCCTGCTGGACGCGGCAGTTCCTCGAGCGGGCCAAGACGTCCTCGATGGCGGCGGGCGGCATCACGACCGATTTCGAGGCGAGCAGCATGCTGGGCATGCTGGCCCTCGTCGGCGTCTTCACGGTGGCCGGGCCGCTCAGCTACTTCTTGGTCAGCATGGTCACGCACCCGCGCTGGCAGGCCGAGGTCCAGAGGGAGATTGACGAGGCTTGCCAGGGAAGGCTGCCCACGCTGGACGATGCGCCCAAGTTGCCGGTCTTGCGGGCTTGCATCAAGGAGACTATGCGGTGGAAACCGAATGTTCCTACTGGTGAGTATAGATTGCGAGTTTCGCAAAGTTCCCGAATTGTACTGATCAAAGGCCACAGGTGTTGCGCATGAAACCGAGGCCGACGACGTCTACGCTGGATACTTCATCCCCAAGGGCACTCGCATCCTCCCACTGGACTGGTTCGTATTCCCGACCTTCAAAATAGAGACTCAAACCAATAACCCCCTTCCTCTCCAGGGCCTTCCTCCGCAACCCCGCCAAGTACCCCGACCCCGACCACTTCCGCCCCGAGCGCTGGCTCGAGGCGGGCTGGCCGACCTTCCGGTCGCCCCTGACGCGGTACCCGACCCTCAAGGGCATGACGTCGTTCGGGTGGGGCCAGCGGCAGTGCCTGGGCCAGTCCCTGACCGAGGACGAGCTGCTGGTCGCGTGCGGCGCCCTGGCCTGGTGCTTCCACCTGCGGCCCCGACGCGACGCCGAGACGGGGCTCGACCTGCCCGTGCCCGTCGACAAGAGCAACAGCCTGCTCATCATCAAGCCCGACCCCTTCGAGATGGCGTTCGAGCCCCGCAGCGAGGCGCGGCGGCGGGAGGCGTTGCGGCTCTGGGCCGAGGCCGAGGCGCTGGACAAGAAGCAGCGGGCTGATTTCTTGGAGAGGGCGCGGTCGAAGACGACGACGACGGCGGCGGCGGCGGCGGCGGCGACAAACGAAAAGAAGGCGCCTGGATACGATACTTCCACGTCTGAGGTGTCCTCCTTGCTGGACGAGAAGAAAGATGCGGCAACGGCGTACCGGTTTGCACATCCCGCCGGCAGTGAGGCCGATGTGGCTTGGCAGCTTCTGCCCCCTTCTTCCATTTTCCCTCTAACCATGCAGTAAAAGTCGTTTTTCACGTTTTGGAGTTTGCAGTTTGCTCTGCTAGGGTTGTCAACAGCTTCTGTTACGGATGGATCAGAAAGGTCCCCCTTGATATCCTATCTTTTGTTGCGTGGTCTTTGTATATAGAGCCGATTAGATGAAGAAACTAGATGTCAGACTAGATAGATCTAGAAGGCTAGACATTAGATGTAATAGAACGAACATGTCTCGTTTTCGTTCCAGCAAACATCACATACAGTACTGAGAAATACGTCTTCAATTGAATTTGGGGTGACAATACCTTTGCTGTTCTGGTCCTTCATATTACCCCTTTCCTAACACACAACATATCGTGGTCTGACCTGCTGCTCTCTATACGCACACACGAATTATTTGCAACTATAGGGGTGTAACAACGCTCTGCCTACCGTCTTTTCCATATCTCCCGTTCCCAACCAAGGTCATTATGTAAATGAAGATGCTCTGAGCGTGTCCGGCAGATGATTTCTTTCAACACGGGCCGTCCTGTCACTTGGTCAACTCGAGTGGTCATAGATAAGTTACATGGTTGGTAGGGTGGAAAACCCTACCGGAGCTAACACAGACAAACGCCTCTTCATCACATGGGCCCCCTCGGGCTTGGCATAGTTTTCGGACAACCCCCCAAAGTTCGAAGCCGGTCCGGTCCAAGCCCGGGGCTAACCGAACAGCCCGAACCCTAGCTCGGACGTTGGGCCGTTCGTCGTCGTCAGCGGATTTGATTCTTCACCACTCCCCAGCCACTTTTTTTGATTCCGGGTTTTCCTGGGCGGTTGCTCCAAAATAAAGGGAGATGTCCATTTCGAGGAAAGGGGAGAAAGATTGGCCATATTTGTGGCGAGAGCCTCGTGTAAGCGGTACTAGCTAGCTCCCCGGAGGATGACGAGTTATTAGCCCCTAACCAACCTCAAGAAATTCCCTTTTCCTTTGAAACTTCTCGAGGGGAGTGGACCATGAGCCTGTAGCCTATAATGTCCCAGTCTCTTCACACGAGTGGGTGCAGTGTGATTCGGAGAGTCCGGGTGATCTCCATCTAGCTGTATGTCAGCCGCGCGATCTCATCACACATCACGTAAGACTTGAAGTCGACAAAGCCCCAGCCCCAGCTTTCTCACCTCTTCTCACACCGCAAGTCATATCACCACTTAATACACCGACCAGTGTCGTCCGTCGCCAGACACAGGTCCGCGCATCCCATGTCCATCACAGCTTTAAAAGTCGTCACGAGCGCGACTGTCGCGTGCTCGTTCATCCTTGCAGGTATGTTCGTGTTTCTTCTTCTTCTTCCTTGTCTTTTGCGCCACTCCATAGTCTCCCTCCCTCCCTCCCTCCCTCCATTGACCTGACCTGAGCCTGACCCTGACCCTGACCGCCGTGACACAGGAAATGCCATCACCCAATCTTTCATGGGCGTCCCAGCGCTACTGATCGACTTCCCCACCCCGGCTTCCCCCTCGCACGCCGAGCGAGCCCGCCTGCTAGGCCGGCAGTGGCCCGTGTTCTGGGAAGTGGGCAACCGGTTCTTCCGGCCCCTCAGCACCGTCGGGATCTTGCTCTACGGCGCCTCCGCCTGGGCGGCTCGGCAGCAAGGCAAAGGGAACTGGAGTTTAGTTGCCGTCGCGGCGTGCTGCAATATCCTGACCGCGGTGCACTCGGCCATCAACATGCAACCCATCAACGAACGCATCTCGGCGCTGGGTGGTGGAGGAGAACAAGCCAAAGACGGCGAAAAGGCGGAGCAGTATGCTCGAAGATGGGGGCGGTTGAACCTTCTCAGGGTGGTGGTGCCCCTTGTTGCTGGGACGTTGGCGATGACACAGGTGCTCGAGAGTTAGCCGGGTCCCCAGGGCTTGGTATTGGTCCGGACTTGACAATGATACGTAGCGGGTCATCTATATGTGCTTGTACCAATATTATGCAGCTCACGTACATGCGATGCGACATCGGGTGCAGCGAGGTTTCAATTGCGCTGCCAAATGCGCGTTAAGTAGCCCGCACGTAAGACTTCCATGTTTCTCACAATTGGACCTCCCGAGAAAAGATTTCCCGACCCCACTGGTTGCGAAAGGTCCAAACATATAGTACTCCAGAACGAACTCCTGCCAAGAGCAAATCTTGCCGCCCGCCCCGGGCCAGTCAAACCGCCCAAATGTACATGATGATGAAAAGTAATCGAAAGAGTGAGATACCCAATAAATAGAACAGCAATAAATCAAGAACATACCGACCCATAAAAACCATGCCCCTTCCTTTTGTGTGCTGAACATCACTCATTTACAGTAAACGTAAACGCCAGAACCCTGCCAGTTCCAACCCCTTTCCCACTTGCTGCCACCGCCCCCAACACCACCACGTGTCGGTGCCGCCGCCATGCATACAGCCAGCCCCCAGCCGCCCCCCCAAAGGAAATAGGTCTATGTAAGTTAAGTGATTGCCGGTAATCATACACACACAGTCTTTGGCTTTTCTTTTTACCCGAACCGCCCGACCTCGACCCAGCCCCGACCGCCCCGGCCCCCAACCCACCCCTCGACCTCCCTCCCCCTCTGCCCGAGCCGCGTCCGGAAGTCGCGGCACCACCCCCGTTCCAGCTCGCCGTCGCGGCCGTCGGGGCTCCAGAGCGCGCCGTAGAAGCGCTCGACGACGTGCAGGGGACCCAGGGCCAGGTCCGGGTGACCTCCCACCGCCGCCGCATCCAGCAGCGACCGCAGCCGCCATTGCTCCTCTTCTCCTCCTCTTCCTACTCCTCCACCTCCTCGGCCGGGAACCAGCAGTGGCGACGACCCGACGACCCAGTCCAGGCTCCGGCAGATATGGGCCGCCAACTTGCGGCGCTCGCGGACCTGGTACCGCGCCGCTTCGCACCCGGGCGGCAAGAGGTCTTGGTCGGCGGCGCCAGCAGTGAGGTCTGTAAAAGGGTTGTTATTTGTAGTAGAGGTTATCGTCCCGCTACCGCCGCTGCCGCTGCCGCTGCCGCCGCCGTCGTACAAGACGGCATCGACGAGCGCCGCCATGCACTCGTACAGCAGCATCAGGGAGGTCCAGTAGTAGACGTGCCCGAGCCCGACGACGGTACTGGCGAAATCGTAGGTATCGGCGAAGGGGATCTGGGCATGCCTCTGCCCGTGTCCGTGCCCCTCCATCATCATCTGACCTCTGCCGCCACCACCACCACCTCCTCCCAAGTTCAGCGTGCCGTGGATCCAGTAGAGCAACGGCATGTCGCGGTTCCCCGCCGCGGCCGCCTCGATGCCCGCGGACCACCGCGCCAGCTGGGCCTCGATATTGACGCAGTTGGCCAGGAGGTCCCGGGCCTTGAGGCGGCGGCCCAGCGCGGCGGGCGGCAGCAGGGGCAAGACGCGGTCCGCGCGGTGCAGCAGCGACGGGACGAAGGCGATGACGTCTAAGAGGGCATCGAGGGAGCTTTTGGGGTGCCGCTCGTAGGGAACCGTGGTCCATTCCGGGGAGGCGAGATGGCAGGGGGTGCGGGCGAGGAGCGAGGTCATGATCTAGATAAGTCATATCATATATATAGGTTAGCTTCCTTCCCTCTTTGCGAAGTTATGGCATGATATGTGGGAAACCCGTTGATTTGACTTACGGCATTCGGTCGATACACTCGAGCGAAAAGGTGATGTGAAGGGAAGCTCTGGAAATGCAGGGGCCCGAGGCTGAGGATGGGATCCGCGAGGATCGTGGGATCCCGCCATGGTGGCTGGTTACTACTGCGAGCTGCCGATGCGTTGTGCTAACAGATTGTAAACGGGGTTAGCACAATGAAAAAAAGAATACATCTTAGGAAAGGAATAGAAAGAACAGACACTGGCTTACCTCGTAGAGAAAGAGACACACCCCATCCGACATTCCGCCCGTCGACCCATACTCCAAACCGGACCCGCCTGCGTGGTCATGATGCATCGTCATTGCGCCGCCGCCGCCGCCGCCGCCGCCGCCGCTGCCGCCGCCGCCAAGCCCCCGTAAAGGAACATGCACGAAGCACTGCGCGCTCAACCGGAACCCCACCTCGTCCCGCATCGCCGCCGCCGTCCCGACATCACGGTGCCGCGTGGACGGCAGGGTCAACGTCAACTGGCCCTCGGGCGTCATGGGGTCGAGGGACTTGAGGACGGCGTCGAGCTGCTGCGTCCGCAGCGCCAGGAAGCGGACGCGATAGAAGCTGGGTTGGTGGTATGCCGCGGGCGGTCCCGGCGGCGCCGACACGAGCGCGACCGCATCGCCGTCGTCCCATGCCGGCATCAAGGGCTCGAGGGGCTCGAGGGGCGTCGTTACCGTGGTTACCGGCTCCGCTGCGATCGTGTCGCTGACACTACCGCCACCACCACCACCACCGAGTCCCCCAAGGTTAACACCGAAGGAGTTGCCCCTACCCCTGCATCCCGCCGCCGCCGCCACCGCCACGGGGACGAAAGCCGAGGGAGAAGCCGAAGCCGTTTCTCGCAGCGACAGCTGTGGCGAGGCTGCCGAAGAACTAGGAGAGGAGGAGAAGGAGCTGCCGATGGCGGCGGCCTCCGCCGCCTTCGCCTTCTCGGCCTTGGCTTGCTTCTTTCTGGAGCCGGCCCGCGACGGCGACGGGGAGGAGGAGGAGAAAGCAGTGTTGGCCTGGTGCGACGACGATTGCGATGGGCCGAGGTTCCGGGGCGGGTGCGAGGCGCACCGCCCCTTGTCGTCGACGGTGCCGACGATGAAGACGGTCTCGCGCTCGTAGCCCTCGCAGACGCGGCCGTGATCGGTGCATTTCTTGCAAAAGGGGCGTGTGTTGTCACACTGGATTCCGTCGGAAGGCGCGCAGAAGTCAGTGAAGCGGAACTTGGGTTCGGCGTGTTCTTCCCCTTGGAGGCTCTGTGGCCTGAGAAGTGATACGAAAACGAACGGGGGAGGCGTCGTGGCGACTCACCTTGACTCGCCTCACACGACAAGTGTTGCAGCCCTTGTACTTCCCTTTGACTCCCACCATGCCTTCTTCTCTTCAATGTATATATATATATATCGTTTTATTGGTGGGATCTAAATCGAGGATCCCCTGTCGGTATCAAGGTGTTGTTGCTATCGCTGCAATCAAGCAAGAAGGTATATAAGACCGAAACAAGAACGGAATGTCAGACACACAGATACGGGAAATGAAATAACCAAAAGAGGCATCGCCTTTTCCTTTCTTCAAGGCCGAGACATGGTTGATGTCGTTTAGGTACGGGTTTGCTTCTTCAAATATGATGTACTAGTCTCCGGCCATAACCGCAACATCATCGCATGGCCAGTTCAAGAAGGAAGGAAGAACCGGGCAAAAGGCCCCGATACGGCGTGTAAGGTATTATGGCTAATTATCATTCGAACGGAGGGAGGGAGGGAGGGCGAGGGCGAGGGCGAGGGTTCGACCACCAGAATGCCCCAGAGTAAGCAATAGGGGGAGGGTCAGGTGTGTCTAACGGCTCTGCTGGGATGAAGGTTCTGCCCGAGTCGTCATCATCAATCGGGATAGGGAGAGGGAGAGAGATTTCCAGACCCCAAGAGCAGGGCAGGCCTGAATGGGGGCGGGGCGCTGCCTGCTCAGCTGGGGGTCATATAGTAGATGAGATATGTGCTTGCTGCAGGGGGCAAAATTGAGCGGCGGGGGCCAATCAAGATTGCAAAGGGCCATGAGCATCATCACGCTTGGGGAAATTCAAACAGCTGTTGAAAAGTGTCGGGGCACGTTCTAGAAAATACCCGGTGAGCCACGGCTGACATCTCACGTCTCATTGCCTTTGGGGTTGCCGGTTTCTTTCGTCAGCTTCTGCGAAATCCCTGCCATATCGTGTTTGCGTATTTGCGCGCCTGCATCCGCATCACCCACATCCGCATTCGGCAGTGGCAGTGACCAAGTAAGTAAGTACTGAGCGACAGCAGTTCGGCCTTCTTCCTTCTGGGATCATCTCGCGCTTGCGAGCCTTGCTGATTGGGAAATGCCGCGCGTGAGGATCACCCGTCGTAAGAAACGCAAGCCCGTATGCAAAAACCTTGCCTTTCCCGAGGTGGGATTGGGCACATAATACGAGCCGGGTTCCCTGGAAAATGGGACCCATGCCGTCCCATGGCCAGTCAGACCCTCTTAGGCGACTGGCCCAATCAGCCTGTGCGGCGGCCATGTGCCTGCGTGTCGATGTCGTATATCGTATGTCGGTCGGGCCTTTCGCTTCTATGAACAAGCGGGCATAACCGAGACAGTCAACCTGTCGTTTGGGTCATCCGCCTCGTAGGGCTGCAGCCTGCAGGGATGGTCGGTGGGGGGTTACCGAGGTGGAGAGCAACACCCATCCACATCGCTGTCTGATTCGACAGATGCCCATGGAGCAGTGTGATAGGAGATTACTCTTCGCGTGAGCCGTACTGCAGCGAATGACAAGCTAGCATTCCACATGACACAGCCAGGTCGGCCACAGCAGGATAAGACAGGTGCTGTGTCTTCGCACGTTACACCCCCAAAACCTTTCTAGAAATCATCGTATTGTTGTTTCTATCTATCATGACTACCTAGCACCCAGTACGACTTCGCAACGCTAAAGCTTCCATTGCATGTCTATTCATCATCAGCATACCTCTGAAGATCATCATTACCATCACCATTACGACGCAGTAAAGTAGAGTTGCCAAAAAGAAACTTAAGAAAATATCGTCCAACGTCCTTTCGTGGCCCACACGAGCAACACTGGCATTCGGGTACCCGACCGCCTAGATATATCGTGCCTTTCGTGCGATCAGTAGTGATATGAGAACAAAGCCCACCAGGGAACAGAGGATGGCAATGAACGCGTGGAGGTTCTCGGTTTCTTGCCATGGGACATGAACGTTCATGCCGAATAGACCGGTGACCACGTTCAACGGAACAATGACCGAAGCCAAGAAGGTGATCTTGCTAAGGACTTCGTTGGTCTTGGTTCCCTGGGCAATGCTGTCAATCGTCAACTGGGCGAGGTAGTTGCTATGGGCGCGGGACAGAATTTTCTCGAAATGCGTCAGGTTCGTCATCATCGTAACAACGTGATCCTGGATGTCACCCAGATACATTCCGATGTCCATCCGAGGTGTGACTTTGTAGTTCTCATTGCATCTCTTGGTAAATCCCTTGAGCACGTCGGCCTTGCCACCGAGGATGCGCATCAAGCCGAGAGTGTTCTTACGAACAGCCCCGATTCTCCGCAGAAAAGAGTGCATGTCATCGGCACGTGCAACAAACACAGAGTCCTCAATGCCTTCTGTGATCAGCTCAATTCTATGGATAGCTGGAGCGAAGGAATCCACAATGTTGTCACTAGAAACCTGGTTAGCATCGTGCATCGCAGGCGAGATTTGGCGAATGAGGGTAACTTACATCAAGGCATAGCAGATCCAGTCACTGCTCAGCGACACGTACTCCTTCAGCATGGTGATTCGCTTTCGCACAAGGGAAGCATGGCTGTTAGGCTCGAAGCTGAAGCTGAGGGTCCCTTCGCGGAAGACGATGACGTAGAGATTGAATGGCTCGTAGTCGGGTCCGTCCTCTTCCTGGGTGACGCTGAAGGACCGGAAACAGGCAAAGTAGTACGAGGGAAACAACTCGATCTTCTCACGTGCCTCCTGAGTCGTGATATCTTCAATCGTCAATGGATGGACGCCGAAGGCCTTGCAGATCGTACGGACTTCCTCCTCTGTGGGGCTGTTCATATTCAGCCACCATACACCATCGTTGACGTCGGCTGGGAATTGGAACAGCCCTCGGACGTTCTCCCCGGGCAAAACCAGGTCGCCGAATTCAGCAGCATGAATCGTAGACTCCCAAGCGGTTGAGAAGAAGCTGAATCTGTTAGGGTCAATTGGATCTGGTTTTGGCGCTTCGGAATCAGATTTTGCTGCGGTCTCCTCTACCTGCTTCTCGTCGGTCATGCCGGTTCCCGGCGGAAGCTGATAGATATCACCATCGGCTGTGACCATAGGCGAAGGGGAACGAAATTGCTCGGTCTGGAGACTTGGGAATATCTTGGTAGCGTTCGCCTGATCAAGCTCGTCCTTGCGGGCTGCGTTCTCGGCGGCGATGAAGTTCTCCAGGTAGTCGAAGTCAATGTATAGTCTATCCTGTCGGTGTTCGTCGTTCATGGGGAAACAGACATCTTCCTCCGCTGTTCGGTTTGTGCCCAAACTTGCTGCATCGTCAGCCACAGTGTGCTTGCTGCGGACAGAGCGGTAGCTGCGCAGACTTTGACGACTGTCACGCGAAAAGGTACGTGCCAAGTGCAATTTCTCGCCATCTTCTTTGCCATCTTCACCTTCCTTGTTGTTGGTGGAATATGCACGTCCACGACGCCGTGCTTCAGCGAATGCTTTGACCGAGTTCGGAGGTGACAAAGACCGAATGTCATTGACTGTGTCGACAGTAGGTCGGCGGCTTCGAGGTTGGATGGGAGAAGCCTCATCTGCGTCATCGTCTGCAATGGCTTCCTCGAAGTCGCGCACACGAATATCAGGGGGGGTCTCCAAGTGACGCGTGCCATAAAGGGTGTCCACTGTGCCTCGCCGAGGCCGGTCAGGCCTCTGAACAGACGCGCTCTGGTGGCGGTGGTCGTCAAGTTCCGGGACAGGGGTATCATACCCGCTCCCTCTCTCCGATCTTTCTTCGTGGTCCGACATTTTAGGACTCTGCACAGTCTCTTGTCGGTTTCTTTTTGTCGAGGCGGCGAATGTCACCGTCTTGTTGTTGTTGTATCTTTTAGTGGATTTTGGCTGTATCTAACTGAACAGAACCTGCCAATTCTATAAAGAGACAAGGAAAAGCCCTCCGCTGAAATTCAAGGGAAGGCAACCATACTGAACCGCGCACTCAGCTATCGGGCTTTTGCACGCAGCAGCAGGCGTGGCAGCACGCCGACTGCAGGAGTTTGTCGGGGCTCCAGCGCAAGGGGGCGCGAGAGAACCGCAAGAGGTTTCCGGGTAGGAAGGCTTTGTTCGTGAGAGGAAGAACGGTATTTCGTAAGTTGAGTCAGACTAGTTGTGCGCGTGTAACCAGTTAAGGAGGCTTCTTGTTAACGCCGCTATAGACCCAGAACAGAGGGCCTAAGAGCGGTCGAGAGAAGGAAAACTGCTTGCAGCTGAGGCCCGCCAACTTGGTGACTTTGGTGGAACAATGCGGTCTGTCGGCCGCAAGGTAGTGCTTGGCGAGGTAGTGCGCTGCGGCGATGGAATTTTCGTCGCAGTTCGAGAATATTGATGCGATTGTTCTTGTTAGATAGACTTTGTCGGATCTTGGTGGGCTAGCAAAGCTTCTGGCAAATGAGAATGCGACAGAAGTGGTGATGGGTCCAAGAAAGGTGGCGACTGGAGGGAGGTATGCGACTGTTGGTTGTCGACGTGAAGCGAAGATGGAAAAGTTTGAGAAAGGAAGTGCAAAGGGACGAGGTGCAAGACTTTTTGGTCCTTTGTTTGCTGACTACGAGTGCATGCAAGCCGGGGAAAGCAAGTAGTAGTAGTAGGTAGGGGAGGTAGATAAGTGCCTCGTAAGTAGGGTGGTAGTGCCAAGAAGGTTCAATGTTGGTTATGAGGTCAGGGCTTTCTTTTTCTTAGTCCTGAGTCTCGAGGGCTACCAGCAGCTTTGTTTGCGCCAAGAGCTCCGTTCAGTTCTCTGTCCAAACCAACCTTATTGGTTCGAAACAGCAGAAAGCTGTTCAAGCAGCAAGGTCATGGGGACTGTCAACTGTCAGTCAGGCCAAGTAATGATCTTCAAAAGAGGCCTTGAGGCTCTCAATATAAACGAATTGGCGAGAAACCGGGCACTGGAGAAATAAAGAATTGTTCAGACGAACGAGCGTTGTTGTGGTTTAATTAGTTTAAGCATTTATTCTACGGGCGGAAGCCAAAACAACGTGACATATGAGTGGCCCATTTGGCTCGTGCTTGACAGAAAATCTTTAGATGGGCGGGCAGTGGAGTCACCGAGCCTGACTCTGGAAAGGTGAAGGTGAAGGGGAAAAAAAGACCGCCCCGAAGGTTAGGTACATGTAGATGCTAGTGGGCTGACCATCGACAACCCCTGTACCCTGATCATTGAAGAAACCCAGGAGACCATTCCCTGTGCTTCAGGCCGCCATAGAAGTGATTAAGCATGTAAATTACTTGCTCTCAGGGTATGGCCAACTACTGTACACCACTCCACGTCCGGTACGGTCTTCCACATCGATAGTCCTGCTACCAGCAGCAAACCGTCTCGTTGCATGTAGGTAGTCTTGTCCAGTTCCCACGACACAAGCCCTTCGTTAGTCACGCCTGCTTAGAACGAGCAGCTAAGCTTTAAGTGTCGACCAACCATCTTTATCCCCATGGTATCTCCCCACTGGTTCAAAGTATAACCACGTGGGCTCACGTCGAATGTCGCAAGATGCGCGAACGGGCTTGATGAAGGGCACTTGCCTACAGCATACAGATCTATGTATGAAGATGAAGAGGCTGTCGTATCCGAGCGCCGTTTCGCCTCTGCCGTTTGACAGTCATCTATTAGCGTAGAGACGGCTTGCACCTTTCTAGATATGCCCAGACTAATAAACAAGGCCATCTCACCTTTGCTGTCGGCAACGTCTACCGGCTTGTCGGGTAAGATCTACCGTTAATGCCACTCGGGAATCAAAGCCAATGACTAGATTTTGGCCACACGAGTGATCTCGGAATTTCCTCGTGATCTCTTACCATTCCGATCGAGTGTCGTTTGAGGGATTTTATCAACCAAATCGCTCAAATCTCAGGTCACCTGGAGAGGGTGCATATGGTGGCATTCAGCGGTGTGTTTAAGGTGGCTCTGAGATTGCCCAGGTAAATATCCGGCGGTTGAAATATTCAAAGTGAGATGAGGTGTGACCGTTGACAACTGCGGTCTGGAATACTAGGTACATATGCGGTTGGAGTCATGAAATGGCATGGGAGGCATGGATATGATAAGAATATGTGATTGGCTGGAGGGGCTATTGGAACACTGTGCTGCCGATTTGGCCGATGGCAGGGCTGATGCAGCCGACACCCGCTGATTAGTAGGTAGAATCGATCCTTCCAAGTGCCCGGCGCTCTGAGAGATGAGCTGTGTGGCCCGTGCATTTCCTTGCTGTCTGCTCTCTCCCGTGCTTCTGGCCAGATCAATCAATGCCAAGATTACCAGATTTGGTGGAGAACCTCCAGCTAAATCCCCAAAGACCAAAGGTACCTCTTGAGGCTGCGATCGATGCAGACTGCGTGTCAGTCAAGTCAGTACATACCATACATCCACAAAGCCACGAATAGGACCACGAGCATCGACTCCTCAACCTTGTGACTCTTCAAGCAAGATATCTTTACATAACCACAACAGCAATGGCGGAACAAATCTTGGACCAGGTTCGAGACTTGGTTGATGGCCAGATTGTGAGACTACCATTACCTGCTTTCCCTACCACGTCTCGTCGGCGCCAGCTCTACAGTCGCATACTGATTACGGATTGTTGTAGGACTTCGAGGGCCAGAAGCTTGCCGAAATCATCTCCACGCTCATGCTATCGTTGGTCGGAGTACGTTTAAATCCATCCGTCTTTATCTCACAACAGCCACCCACCAAAGGATCTCGGACTTTGCTGACAGTTATTTGTGTCACTCATGTAGGCAATCGCCTTCTTTGTAGGCTACTTTATGCAAGATATCGCACTGGCACTCAAGGTCGGTCTCGCTGGCACCGCCGTCACTTTCCTCGTCGTCGTCCCTCCGTGGCCCTTCTTCAACAAGAACCCAGTCAAATGGTTACCCGTTGGGGGCGGAGCAGCAGTCGCACAGTCACATCAGAGTATAGTGGTGGACGAGAAGATGTTCGCACAATAAAGGATCGATTGCGTGCTAGACGGGGGAAGCGAAAATGACTGCTGGGGAGTGAATTCCGGACTCGTATAACATGTACAAATCTATTTGGCTCCGCCGTACCAATACGCTGTCTTAGGCAGGAGTGCCTGCATCATACTGCATTTCGAAGAACAAGCGCACTGCCTGTCATCAAAAACACCTTTAGATTCTGGAGGAACTCCAATTGTGCCATATCGCTTTTTCCCCTTTCCAAGCGTTCCGAAATCAGATGTTTCCTCGTGTTCTTCCACGCCATCCATGCTCTTAACGACCATACTTCTGGAACTCCCAGTCTCGGTTGTCCAAGGGGCACACCTGACGCGCCTTGAGCCAACGAGAGATGCAGTGGAAGTGGAAAGCGTGCTATTGAGAAAAAGGCAGTTTATTAGCTTTTGAGTGTCCAGAGCCGGGTTGCGTGAAGCCATTTCGTCTAAATCTGGGCAAAACACTCACGTTGCAGATACCCCAAGCCACTGTGCACTCCTCGCTCGTAGCAGACGCCTGGTTGGCCTGGCACTCGATGCAAAGGTCCATGATATGGTTGCGGCAAATGGCGCAGTTGTCGACAACGATATCCCACGCCCAAAGCGCGACGGCGTTCCACTAATAATGAAATCATCCAAGTTAGTTCACCAAGACTCGCGTGGAAAGGCAGAAAACAAAGGCAGTAGACTTCGTACCTTCTTCACCTCGAACCGCTTCTTGCCTTCACTCTTGGCATCAGCCTCGCCGGACTTTGCCTTCTTGGCGATCGAAGTGCTGGGTGCATCGGTCATATCGACGTCGGCCATGTTGCTGGTGTTGGGAGGAGCTGGAGGGAGGGGCCGCTGACTAGGTGGGTAGAAGGGAAGCGCCCGGGGATTCAAGCTCTACTTCTTCCCTATCTTGTCAAGTTGAGGAGAGAATACCGCGGGAAATCTGGGTATAGAATATGCTGAAGTGGGTTTTTTGGTCGATTGCCAAATGCTGGGTCGGAGTCGCTCGCGAAGGGTGGATGAATGGGAGAGGAGGGATGATGGTCTGGTCGTCTGTTTAATAAAGCAGTAGGAATAAGTTTCGCCGTTGCCAATCAAAAAAAGGCACAACAAGCTCGCAACAACCCAGGAACGCAGAATTCTCTCTTGAATGAAAGGGTATTACAATGAGATTTGGCGATTTAATAACTTGACTGCTACTCTACCTTGCTGGATTATGATGTGAAATCAATCAGTGCTAAGGAAGACGCAAGTGGTGGCCTGAAAGGTGTCGGTTGAGCTCAGTACACTCAATTCGAAGGTGCATCTGAGCTGCCTGTTGGTATGCGCTAGATAGCAGTGTTGCCCCTCCCTCTCCCACTCTGCCATCCAACGATAAGGCTGCTATCTGCGACCCATCGCCAATCCCAATCAATCAATCCGTCAGTCAATCAATCACTTAAATCGCCAACACGCCAGCACGGATTAAATCAACGATCAAGGTGAAGTTCTTACTAATTATATATTATGATAAATAATAAAAACTTCTTGTTTTCGAATATAGGTCTAAGTAATTACGTTTTCCTCATTTACCTGCGCCTTACCAGCTTCTTCAGTCATTGTTACGCAGCAGCTGCTTTGCCGCCTCCTAAGTACAGTATGTACAGCTACATAGCCATTTCGACGGGTGTTTCGCCAATAAACCGGTCAAGTCTGTAACGAATGGGAAAGCTACGCTTCCAGTTCAACGGCTACCACATTAATAGTAAATGCCTCTTGACAATATCAAACAGCCATATCAGAAACAAGGAGCTTAAACAATATTTCAATATAATATTCCCCCATTGCAGTCGGGAGCAAGTGAAATAATCAAAGTAGGTGCTCTGAAAGGGCAAAACCCGGTCATTTCCTACGATTGCTTTGCCATGCAAATTCCATAGATACCCAACTAGCCGGCCTGCAAGCCATGCTAGCTACATACATGCTTTTGAAGGCACGCACCTTGGCTGCAGGAATCTAGGTTGTCTAGGTAGGCTATACCTGCACCATGGAGAGCAAGCCCAAGTCATCAGGACATTCAAAGCGACTCTTGCATTCTCCAAATCGGCCTTGAAACCTCTTGACCTCAGCTCGAGCCGTGCCTTTTTCCTGGTAATTCCCTGAAACAGTCGCTCCATACATGTATCGTAGGATCTGGCAGCTAGCAGTTAATTGTCGTCATTTCTTGGAGTACGCCTTGGCTGGACCGCCTGACCGAAGTGCCTCCATCCGATTTCTGGCTAGGTTAGCTGCCACTTGGGCTCCATCCAGGCTTGGGCTACCTGGTCAATCTCGACGCAAGTACTCTTGCCTCCAACCCAGGGCGGAAAACCGCTATCCAAGAGACAAAAAGGTACTTTCTGTCCCAGGCAGCGAAGAGCGACCAGCGGTATTGAATGGAGCCACTCCATAATTCTTTCCAAGTGAGCCGCTGTTTCCTTGATTCCCCTTGTGTGCACCCGCCATCGTCAAGTTTCTTCCTCTTTCCCATACTCATCAACAACAATATGAGCCAATCCAGCTTGCGACCGCAACCCATTCAGACAAATTCGCATATCACCATTGCACATCGTCCGCCAAGCTAATTGCTGCTCTAAACTTCTCTTTTCCGAACGCTGCCAGAAGCCGAAAGCTCTTCATCTTTCTCCAACAACATCTTCTGACATCTTTTGTCCGCTCGGTTGCCTCTCGTCTTTGTCGCATTGCGCAACGCAAGTCTTGATCATCAACCACCCCGCAATCCGCATTGACTGCGACCCCTGACACTGTCTCGACCTCACCCATCTCTCCCAGGTCCTCCTAGGCTTTAACAACTTCAACAAACAACGCCTCTTCTTCCTTTTTTATTCCCTAAGAGAACTCGGTCTTTACACCTATTTTCTCTACTATTTCAATCCAGCTGGATACATGTCACCTTCACAACAACAGTTTCCATCACAGCGCCCATTATATCATGCACTCATCACCGCATCCAAAGAACACGCCTGGTCGGCGCCGCCCTGGTCGTAACGGCAATACCCAAAAGAACTACGCTTCAGAGAACGACGCTGCAAGTTACCGCCAAGCCTATTCCGACAGTCCCAGTACACCTCAACGGCTGGCCGTCGGCGACGGTCTAGCCGTGCCCACCTCACAGACGACATCCCAGAAGCAGCGAAAGCATTCGCACAAGGGCCGCAGTAAGAACGGAACTGCTTCCCCGAATCTCGCCCATTCAAACAGCGTCAAACAGGAGCGCCACAGCCCGTCTTTCCCTCCTAATCAGATTCCTGCATTTGCTGGCGCAACCTTCCACCACTCGCCGGCCCCTTCTGCTCTGCCTATCCCCAGCTTCCTCGCCAGGACCACTTCTGCTCCAGACTCTCCGAGCCAAAAGAAGCCAGTCACGACAGGGCCAAGCCAAGAGCCCTCGCCCCCGACTACTGATTCGGAGGAAGATGGTCTAGGCAGTCCTCTTGCGCCCGTCCCGCGCAACGAGGAGTCGCCTCTGGAGATCTTCTTCAAGGCCCAGCGAGCGGAGAAGACGGGCAGCACCGCCCGTCGTGCAAGCTCTTCCAACATCACTGGTATTCCTCCGGGCCCATTTTCTCCACCGCATGACTCACCCAAGGAATGCCAGACGGTGCCTAGGGCGGCCGCGCTTCCCCCGCAGAAACGTCCTACTGTAGCACGAGCACCTTCTTCGGGCATCTCTTCTACAGAGCTAGATGGCACTCCTGGGAAATCCCTTGGGCCAGCATTCTCGACTCCATACTCGGAACGCATCAAGGCTGCACGCCCCAGCAACAATTATGGCCAAGCCTCCCCAACCAATGCGCGTAACTTTGACGCCGACCGCAGCGACGCGCTGAAGCGTTATTTGTTCTCTGGGGGCAATGGAGGAATGCAGCAGCCCCAGACGCCACCTCGTCAGCAGCCCACTTCGGCTGGAGCTGCACAACCGCCTCCCAAGCTTCCTCGTAGCATGTTCCCAGCCTCCGTTCTCAACGGCGGCGGCGTCAAGGCTCAACAGGCGCAGAGCCCACCCTCCAACACTCCGTCATCGGAGCAGATGCGATTCATGGAGGACTCGCTTCGGCGGGTGCTCAAATTGGATTCCGCCGCATAATCGAATTGTCCATACCTTGTTCTCGCAACGAGTTTTTCTCGTAGCGTATGCAGCGACATTTCCGCTTTCCTTTGTCTACAGGCGTTCTGCATGGTGCCACGGCGTTTTTCTGGTCTTTTCGTCAGGGATCGGACTAGATTTGGTCCCGCTGGGTAGCACCATGACGGAATGCTGGTTTTCCTTTATTTGGTTTGATTTATACGGGTGTTCCTGGGGGTCAGGCCCTACGTGGCCTGCTCTGCGTCTTTATGGACTGGCAGAGTCTGTTGAGCTACGATACCTATGGTTGATCATGATTTGGCATTTTGTCATTTTGGCATTTTGGAGCTCTGGGAAAGAGATCTCAGCGACTTACATTATTGCTTTTCTCTCATTCGGTAATGTATTACGGAGCACATTGGAGAATCCAATTCTCGACAGCCGCGTTGGAGCTTTTTGAAGCATTCACGGGGCTTGGGCTTACTAGACGGCGGAGTACGGTCTTTGATATTCTCATCAAGGCGCCACTTGTCTCTATCTTCTGAGCAGCGCTCTCAGGCACAGCATCGACGGCGCAGTATTGGTATGCATCAAATCTGGTGTTCATGGCGGCGGGACTCAGCGGAATGGACTGTTGACTCCTTGTCGAGGGGATCCTGGTTTACTGGCATCTATGGGATCATGACTTTAACGTCTTGGGCTGCATTCTTCAAGGCCTTGTACACTACTGGTACTGGCTAGTACGAATATGCCCGAGGTTAAAGGCGATCATGGTTTTGGCGTGGGGGAGGTTATCTATGTGATGGGCCCTACGAACAGCGAATTTCATATCGGGGGCAGGACACAGGGAAAGAAAAGAAAACCGGCGAAATTTTTTCTGATGATGTACAATCGCATGGTCAAGACTTGTAACGGTTTACTAGACAACGCATAGGCTATGCTTTCAATAAAGCCGATCAAGCTTGCTTGGTCGGGTATATCATCAACCATGATGAATTTCTTGATATATGCATGTGCTTATGGATACCGATACTCCCGAAATTTCACATACCTTAGAATAAGGATTGAAAGTTTTACGGTATCCGACATTAAGGTCGATTAAGATAGTAAGACTCCGCGACTTTGCTGCTCCTATACTTTTGGAAGACATAAGAGCGTAAGAATTATAGCCCACTGCCGCTACTGGTCTCGTCTACAAGATTTACCACATGGACTACGGTTTTTAAACCCCGATCACTCCAGGTTATTATGAAACCTTAGGTAACTTTTTAATCTCCAGGCACCTTGTGCTGTCGGGTACTAGCCGTTGAACTTTGACTTCAATGATATTAAGATATTGAGAGGGAACCGACATGTGGCTGGCCATGTAAGATGGTGTGGCTAAAGAGGCTAGGGATAACAGATAGGTACAATACATTGAATGAATGTGGCTGGAGCTAGCTAGCTAGCGGGGGTGGATGAGCTCCCAGGCAGGCTGGAGGTGCACCCGCAGCTGGGAGCTTCGTCAACCTGGCAGCCTTGCCCTGTGCCTGTACCTTATGCTCCCAGACCAAACAAGCTGAACGACGTCGACGAATGATCCCAAGATACCCGAATTATCGCCATTCACCACCTTCAGAATCAATTTCAGAACGAACATCATTTGCCGACCTACTTTCAGTAAATAGCAATCATGGCGTCGGGTTACGACAGAGCACTTTCAGGTAAGCCATGGCTTGGCTCTCGTCCCTCTCCAGACATCACCAGCTAATACGTACGCCCATCATCGCAGTCTTCAGGTATGATGCGTTGAATGAAGCCGTACCTACCACAGACCGACTCTGACCAACTTTTACAGTCCCGATGGACACGTCTTCCAAGTCGAATATGCCGGCGAAGCTGTGAAGCGAGGTACGCATCCATGCCATTCATATCATACACGCACTGCCGCCATCTCCACAAACCGCACCCCCGTCGTTCTGTCGCTCAATCGATCCCTCACTTTACTCTTCTAACATGACGGCTTTACTTGCTGCTATATAGGAACATGCGCAGTCGGAGTCAAGGGTAGCGACATTGTGGTCTTGGGCTGCGAGAAGCGGTCGGCCATGAAGCTGCAGGACACACGCATCACGCCCTCCAAGATCGGCTTGCTCGACACGCACGTCTGCCTCGCCTTTGCCGGCCTCAACGCCGACGCCCGCATCCTGGTCGACAAGGCCCGCCTCGAGGCCCAGTCGCACCGCCTCACCGTCGAGGACCCCGTCTCCATCGAGTACATCACCAAGTACGTCGCCGGCGTGCAGCAGCGCTACACCCAGAGCGGTGGCGTGCGGCCTTTCGGCATCAGCACCATGATCGTGGGATTCGACAAGGGCAGCAAGGTCCCCCGGCTGTATCAGACGGAGCCCAGCGGCATCTACTCTGCTTGGTGCGTCTACCATTCCATACTTGTGTCCTGTGCGCGGCAATGACGGATACTGACCATACGTACAGGAAAGCGAACGCCATCGGCCGCTCCAGCAAGACGGTACGCGAGTTCTTGGAGCGAAACTACAAGGAGGATATGGACCGCGAGGCCACGATCCGACTGGCCATCAAGTCATTACTAGAGGTGGTGCAGACCGGTGCCAAGAACATCGAGATCGCCATCATGGCACCTGGCAAGACGGTCGAGATGCTGCCCGTGGAGGACATTGAGAACTACGTCAAGACCATCGAGGAGGAGAAGCAAGAGGAGGCTGCCAAGAAGAAGACCGGCCGGACACCGGGACAAGGTAGCGCTGCTATCTTGACGAGACCCAGCGGCGAGTAATGATGATGAGGATGATGATAACACATTATTGGCCGACTGGATTATTCGGGGAACGGGCGATGTTCCCCGGTTCCCGGGCTGGTGTGTGTGAACCGGTAGACAGAGCCATAGAGTGACGGGTCCTTGTTCACGAACTTGTACACTATCCGCAAGACACCCGGATGCATCAGCGGTTTACCTTGGCGAATCACACGTTTTGAGCATCTTCCCGCGCTTCTCTTTCTACTGCCAATGTGTCATCTCCGTGAAATCTAATAAAGTGGTATCATACTCCCCCATCACCATCAATGTCCAGGTGTGGCCGGTTTTATGTGGCCCATGGTTTATTGCCCCCTATCACCCGGCTCTCATCTCAACCCTCATGCACTAGTGATTCGGCCGCCATCAGGTGATGTCATATCCCATTCCCGTGTATACATTCTCTCTGCCACTTCCTCTCCTCTTCTTTTACCTGTTCTTCCTCCCTCCTCAGCCCAGCCGGTTGGCGTCCTTGTCGATGTCGAAGACGGTGCGCATGAGCATGCTGTCGCCTCCCTGCTTGCCGTCCTTGACGCGGTCGTCCTTGAGCATGCGGTTGTCGACGCGGGCGTCCTCGCCCTCGACCTTGAGGGCGGGTTTCGGGGTGATGGCCTCGAGCACGAAGTGGTTGTCGCAGTGCGGGCAGTACTCGTCGGCGTCCTCGAACTCCTGGGCGTCCTTGCGGAAGCACTTGCGGCACTTCTTGCAGGCGAAGACGAGCTCGAGCGTCTGCTTCAGGGGGTGCGACTCCTGCTCATGGTGGCACTCGGCGCAGTCGAACCACTTGCGGCAGCAGGGGCTGCGGATGCTCACTTGGGCGTTGAGGATGTGCTTGCTGTTGGGGGAGAATGCTATGTTAGCCAGGGAGTTTCGTGCGATTCGTCGTGGGTTTGGCATGTGGAAGCAGTTGGGGGATGTTGGGGAGTTCCCCAAGCTGCACGTTGTCGGGTAGAACCATTGGGGGGACAGGAGGGGCGGCGTACCACATGGTGTGTTCGTGAGACCAGAGGGCCTTTGTTTGTAGTTGTATACTCGTACACGTCCGTCCGTCTATTGACCTGTGGTTCTGTGCTGGCACTTTTCGTCTGTTCGGCAAGAGGATCTAATGGGGGTATCGTCGCGCAAGGGAATGCCAATGGCTGTCTTGTCGATTCGTTGGTGGTGTTGACTCTTCATCCACTCAAAAAGAGTAGCGCGGGGCGGTGGAACTGTGCGTGTTAGTGAAGTGGTTGCCCCTGCAAGCTGCTTAATTAATCAGCTTGGGGCCCCCCTGTTAACGCCTATTATGTCTACCTTCGTACATCTACATCCAGCCATTGTAAACGACAAAACCACTTCGGTCATCACGGATGGGCTAACCTCGATCTCTCTTACCCAGCAGTGTCAGGTGGTTAATACGGCAACGGCAGCTCCTCAGTCTGTGATCATGTGACTGCGCAACAAGTATCAGGGCTATGGACCAACATAGCAACTTGGATCTACGGACAATTTGATAGTTGCGCCCAACGGAATACGCCGAGGTGGGATTTTGCAATGCAATGTCTGTATTTTCCAGATGGTAATGAACCATCACCTGGTTTGGCTACGGATTAATCTTGAGATTGCTGTTACACGACCCAGCCACCATCTACTGGAAGGTTCTGGCCCGAGATGTAAGAAGAATAGTCACTCAGCAAGAACAGGATAGGCTTGGCTTGCTCGTGAGCCTCTGCAACACGTCCCTGGATCGTATCGGCCGCCACATTAGGCATCTCGGTCACTCCACCCTCCTTTATCCGTTCCATCGCCCTGTCATACATGAGCGTCGCCGTGTGGCCTCTAAAGTGGTGTAACCTGATTAGCATCGTTGATCTTGTCTTCCGCTCATCACGTAGCCTTGTTTCTGCAGAGGGAGTAAATCAAGTTTAACCTGGAAGAAGCAAAGGCTTTCCTCGCATGCTACACTGAGAACAAGAAAGAGAGCGAATACTCACGGTCCAGTCGCGTTGATCCGGATACCCTTGGGCCCCCACTCCTTGGCCGCCGCGCGGGTCAGGCCCAACACGCCGTGCTTGGCCGCGGTGTAGGGCGCGTAGCACTCCAAGCCGACGATGCCGAGTATACTGCCCACGTTGACGATGGCGGCGCCGGCCTCCATGCGGCGGAGCTCGGCGCGCATGCTGTAGAAGACGCCCGTCAGGTTGGCGTCCAGCACGGTCTGCCACGTCGCGGCGCGCATCTCGGTGATGGGCACGGCCTCGGGGGCCTCGAGTGACGCCGCGTTGACCGCCCCGTCCAGCTTCTTCCGGCCGTCGGGGCCCGCGAACTTGTCCACCGTCGCCTGGATCCACGCCTCCACCTGCGCCTCGTCGGCGATGTCGAGCTGGTACGACATGGCGCCCGCCGCGCCGTGGGGCGACGCCGACGCCAGCTCTGATTCTACCTGCGCCAAGCGCTCCGTGTCTCGCCCGCAGATGGAGACGTAGGCACCGAAGGTTGCCAGCGCCAGTGCGGTTGAGCGGCCCTGTGCATGTCAGTCAGTACTCGTGTATTCTTGGACATCCTAATGAGCTGGAATCTACACCGCTGCCTATGCTTATGTGCTGGTGGATTGGCTTCTCATGTCGCGATTCCCTCGTCATGAGAAGTTTGCGCATGTGAAGAGGTGAGGGGGCAACGTACCATGCCAGAAGATCCACCTGAGATGGCATACACCTTTCCCTTGAGGCTTGCCTCCAGGGGTATGGCCTCAGATATAGGGCCGAGGCCATTGGTGCCCAAAGTCGCAGAATTGCTGCTTGGCATTTTCTGTGCACGTAGAATATCTCGGGTGGTTGATGCGAGGAGGCAATTTGTTGATGGGCTGCGACATATGTCGTTGCTGGTTATCCCATACCTACCTTGTGTGTTCCATGGCCTTATATACCCACCCGTATGGCTGGAATCCGCCCCAATCACATCTACAGGGCATCAAATGAACTTGCTGGAACATGCGGGCCTTGGATCTTTCCGAAAGCTTCTGTCTAAATGAACTAGACGGTTACGAGCCGAGACAAGCGCTGTGGCGCTGGAATATGGCTGTCACGGGTCTTGGCTTCCAACGGTCAGTCCTACCCAAATGGAAAGGATCAACGCTTCTATCGCTGCAGAGGAGGTTCAGGGATGTATTGCAGAGTCACATTGGCCCCATACAAAACCTGATACTGAACAATCCATCGCTCATTTCCCTTGCATTAACCAACCACTACAACGGCAAACCAACGTGCAAAGAAACATGACAGAACCATCCCTCACATCGTCAGATAACGGCCCGTAGTTCTCTATTCGGACTGCATGGTGATTCTCTCTACGTAGGTACGTAATGAGCAAAGATAGAACAGTATTCTGTGGAAGGCAGAGATAACCAGCTAGTTGAGATCATCCTCCCTACCAAGTGTTATCTCAAGACACTTCGATTTCACATTAAATGTTTCAATGACTTGGAACTCAACGGTCATGATCAATTTTCTTACACGGAAGGCCCCTGCCCTTCTCATGAAATTCAACGGAGGTGAGACCCAACCAGATGAAGATGGGCGGACAAAACACGCAATCCCTGTGTCGAACCAGACTGCCGGGACCTGAGGAGTCATATGTGACAGAATTGGCGGAGGAAAATGTACGGTGAGCACCGGCACGGCGGCACCCTAACCGAACGAGAGCCGGCCAAATCTTGCATGTACTCCAACGAAGGGCGCGCCTGCAACTGCCACGGGGTCTGTGACAGTGAAAGGGACAATCAACTACATCAACTCAAACCGAGCAACATATGATCGACAGCACACCAAGAATCAAGCAGGGACGAACATCTCTGTCAAAGCAGACCCATACAATATTTTATCTTCTGTGATATAAAGGGATGCAGAATTGGTAGTTGATGGTCTGGCGAGAAGGGGTCCTCTTGGAGGTTTATCAGGCATGCTCTGGAACAGGTGGTATATCTGCACTGGTGCCCTCCACTCGCTTATTGCTCTTCAAGCTTCAATATCAAGGGCAAGAGTCACCGCCAGAACCGAGACGTTCGAGACATCTGGTAACCTACCCAGCAGTCAAAGCCGAAACCAAAGTCGAAGTCATGACACCACAAGCCCCTTCTCCTGTGCAACCGGCCTACCCACCTCCCGACGGGCTGGAATCCAACTTTGTCGACCCGGAGGACCATTCGGGCATCGTGTACCGCGTCGGATATGGCTTCACCACCGCCGCTTTTGTCGTTCTCATGATCCGCTTGTACACCCGCCTCTTCGTTCTCAAGCGCGGCCTGCTCCCGGATGACTACCTCGTCATCGTGGCCATGGCTCTGTCCGTCGGGTTCATCATCACTACGTTCAAAGCCGCTGAGTATGGCCTGGGGCGCCATCTGTACGACGTGCCTTTCGACGAGTACTCGCCTCATTTTCTAATTGTAAGCAAATAAACGCGATTGATATTCTCTATTTTCTTTTTGTCATTCTGCGCCTCTGAAATCGTTCCGGAGACAAGAATACGTTCTTACTGAGAAAACTGAAAACTTGGTGTGTATAGTATATGACAGCATCCACCGTCATCTGGGCCCTCTCCGTGACGACCGCCAAGATGTCCATCCTGCTGCTGTACCTCCAGCTCTCGCCCGTGCCCAAAGTCCGCTGGACCGTTTACTTCACGCTGTTTGTCCTGGTGTCGTACTCGCTCATCGCTACTTTCACGACTATATTCGGCTGCGTCCCCATCGAGGCCACCTGGAACTACAGTCCGGCCGTCCACGCCGGGGCCGCGTGCCTGGACCGCAAGGACGCCATCTACGCCACCAGCTCTCTTAACATCATCACCGACTTCACCATCCTACTGCTCCCCATCCCCATGTTCTGGAATCTACAGATGCCGCGGCGCCAGAAGGCGGCCCTCATCAGCCTCTTCCTCGCCGGGGGTGTCGTCTGCATCGTGGCTATCGTCCGAACCGTCTCCATGCCCAAGCTGTGGAACAACTTTGACTACACGTGGCTGGTGGTGGATCAGTACGTCTTGTGGTAAGCAAGTTCCAGTATGCCTCGATTTGCATCACTTATTGATTTGTGTGTTGCATTCAACTTAGTTTTATCGAGATCGATCTCGGCATCATCTGCGCATGTGTCTGTACTATAAGGCCCTTCTTCCGCAAGCATCTGCCGTACCTCATGGGATCTTCGCCGTCCAAAAACAAGGAATCCGGTCCACGCGGCGGCGGCGGCGGCGGCGGTGGCGTGGTCGGTAGAAGAATATCCCCCGGTGTGAAAAAGGGAGGCTCCTTGGACTCAGATGACAGTTACCAGCTCACAAAGACGGGCAGCACGAGATCGCATCGGGTTGGCGGGATTACCGATAGTAGTAGCACGGAGAATATCTTCCAAGACGACCTCAACTTGCCGACTTGCGCGCCCCGTTGTGCTACCACGGGGGAAGACAGACACTGGGAGCACGACGTAGAGGCAGGCATGCACTCGGGCATCAGGAAGTCTACAGACGTCACCATCTCTAGATCAAATTGAACAGTCCCCTTGTAGAAGCCTGATCAAATCAACCGTCGCCCTTGGTAGCTTGTTTACAAGGCCCGTAAGGGGCATTGCGTGGTAGGGAGCTGCAATCCCCGTCGAGATCGACTGGGAACACCGACAATTACAAAGAGATAGCTCTGCAAGTGCAAGCAGCAACATGAGATTGCCATAATTCGAATCTGCTTGTAGCTAGGAATCTAGCTTGAGGCTGCTCGATGATTGGTCGGTCGGGAGCTAGAAACGTACTAGGGTCGGCACCAACCAATATAAATGCTCATTAGCGACACCTCCTCCATCAAATCAACTGATAACTGTCTTTGGTAGTATAGTGGTCAGTATGCGAGCTTGTCATTGAACTTCGATGTCAGTCACCGCTCGAGACCGGGGTTCAATTCCCCGCCAGAGAGTATTTTTTTGGCCTTCTCGAGTCCTTGTATCGACACATATGTTGTTCTTTTAGTGGTGAGATATTGTCTCTATCTGCTCTGACTTTTTTTAACCTGCTGACGATCTTGCTGTGCTCATTTTATGCGGCGTAGCACTTATGCTGTTAGGGTCCCACCATAATAGTCCGTGCATTGCATTCTTCCCTCTCTAGCTTATTGGTCACACTAATTAGTTAGCATAGCATACTTTATATATAGTTCTGCTATAGGTACCTATAGGTTTTATTAAGAACCCACGCGGATTATAGGTAGCCCGTAGGTTACTTATTAAGTAAATAGGTAATTTATAAGAACCTATATTAAATTAAACCTACCTATAAATAATCTATAAATAATTTTAAATTTCGTAAGTAACCTATAGGAACCTATACGAAATCGAATTTACTTACGGGTAACCTATAGGTAACCTTTACCTTTTTCTTTTTCTTTTTTTTAAATTTATTTTTAATAATAATAAAATAATAGAATAACCGAGTTTAAATAATTAATTATTAAATAAAGTTAATATTTAAATATTTTAAGATTATAAATAATAATGAAATAATCGAATTTAAAAAACGATATTTATTAAATAAATATAATATTTAATATTTTAAAATTAGAAATAATAATAAAATAATCGAATTTAAAACATGATAATTATTAAATAGATTTAATATTTAAAACATTTTAAAGTTAGAAATAATAATAAAATAATCGAATTTAAAGAACAATAAATAATAAATAAACTTAATATTTAAAAGATTTTAAAGTAGTTACGGAATCAAGATCTAATAAAATAAAGCTATAAGTAATACTTAAAATAATATAATTTACGATAGAGAAAAGAAAAAAGGGTAGATCCAGTTAGAGTTAAATTAGAACCTGAAATAAATATAAGAACGGGGCTTAATCTATATTAATATAACGCTAATAAGTATGGATTAATATATTATATTATTACCCCCCTTTTATAAAAAAGCGGTACGTTAAAGTTTTAATAAAAATTCGAATATAAATACTTTTTAATTAAAATAAAAATAACTTTAAGTATTTATTTAATTATTTAATTATAAAGCTTTAATTCTTATAACGTCGTAATTAAATTTCTTTATACCTTATTATATAAAGTCCTTTTATTATAGCTTTTATAAACCTTTAATTATTCCTTTTTTCTCGATTCCGGTTAATCTATTTATATTATTTATCTAACTCTCCTTTATATTAAACGCCGGATTTCCTTTAATATAAAAATCTCGTTATCGAAATAATTATTATTAAAACGGTTTTCCTCGATAATATATTTTTATTTAATTAATTTAATAGGCGGGCCGGCTTTATTTAAATTTTAATAATAATACTTTTCTAACTTATTTATAAAGTTTTTAAAATCGGAAGCCGGATATTATATATTATTATTTTCTTATTTAATTTAATTTATTTTATATTAAAGCTTCTTATAATAAATCCGTAATACCTTAATTTATAATACTTAATATTTTAATTATTTAAAATCGTCGGGATTTATAATTTCGGTATCTAATCGTTTAAGAACTTATTTAAAAAAAGGGTTATCCGGATCTTTAAATAATCGGTCGACGTAATAAATATTATTCGGTTAGGAATAAGAAATATTTAATTTATATATATAATTATTATAAAAAACGATTTAAAATAATTATCGGGTATATAAGAATATTAGCTTATTATTTAATTAATTTATTCCGGATTTTATAACTTTTTTAATAAATATTTAATTATTAATATTAAAATCAGGCTTTTTTTAATAACGATTCGCTTATTCTTTTATACGATTTTAAATTAAAGTAAAAATAAATTTTATAATTTTAATATACTTTTTAATTATTTAAACGTTTAATTATACCTATTCCCGATTTATTTTCTTATTCGAAAATAGGTTCCGGAAATTCTTAATCCTTTTCTTTTAATCGAAATAGGTTTATAATTTAAAACCTCGTTTTACCTCGAAAAATATTATTCTTCCTAACGATTTATAAAGAATCGTAATTTAAATATAATTTAAAGTTAATAAAGCGTTTATTTAATTATTTTAATAATAAGAAAGGAAAGGTTATAATCGTTAATTTATATATCCGTTTATAATTTTTATTTATTTTATTATATTATAATAAATTATTAAAATAAATGTTTATTTAATATTTAAAATTTTATATATTTTATTTATAAATAAAGAGGTAAATTATATACCTTTATTATTTATAATAATTTAAAATAATTTATAAACTCGAAATAACTTTTAATAATATATTTTAATTACTTTTTTTATATTAACGCTTTTATAATATAATATAATTTAATTTCACTTTATTAATCGATTAATTATAATTATAATTATATTATATTTTATATCTTTATTTAAAAGAGTTATAATTTTAAAATTTATAATAATATTTTATTAAAATTAATTTAATATAAGAAACGGTTAAAATTTCTTAAGGGTTTTTATTTTTAAAACTTTTAAAAATTTATATATATAATTTATTATAAAAACGTTATAATTATTTATTATACCCGGCTATTAATAACCTTCGGCAATTAATTTCCTTATTTTATTTATTCCTAAATATATAATAATAATTTAATAATAAATATTTTTAATAAACTTTATTTTAAAATTATTAATTATTAAAATTATTAACCTTCCTTTATATAAAAGTAATCCGTTTATTAATTTAAAATCCTTATATTTTAATTAAACTTTTTTTAAAAAATTTTTAAAATCTATCGTTTATCGATTTATTTTTAAAAGTATATCGGTTAACGAAATTTTAAAAAGGTTTAATAAGGGAATATTATTATTTAATAATATAATCTCCGGTTAACCGTTTATTTCGGAATTAAAATTTAATATAAAGTTTAAAGGTTTAAAAATCGTTTAATAAACTTTATTCTCTCTCCTAACTTTTAAAGTTCTTAATTCTTTTATTTTTCGAAATAATATATTAATAATCGTATTATTTTTCTTAAATCGATAGGTAATTATAAAATAATATTACGTTAGGATTTCCGTTTAACGTACTTATCGAGAATCAAGATATTATTTAATATTAAAGTACTTAAAGGTATAATAATCGATAATAATCATAAAAGGTTTAAAGCGTTAAAGGTTTATAAGTTCGGCTCGTTAATATTAGAATCCTTTTATTATAATTAGTATTTCTTTATTATAAATTAAATAATTTAATTTTAAATTTTAAAAAAATTCGGAATAATATTTAATAAGGTATTAATCTTTATCGTTTTATTTTTATAAAAGTATTCCGGCTATTACGAAATCGAAGGAATTAATTTCTAATTTCGTTTTTTTTTATAATCGAAATAAATAAGGATAGGTATTTATAATAAAACGGCCTTTAAGTTATTAAACGCTTTTTATTAATCGGGGCCCTAATCCTACGGTTAATTAATTTTAATAAGGAGGGTTAAAGGTTTAATTATATTATTATAATTCTTTATAAATTTTTAATAAAAGTTATAAAATTTAAAAAATAATTATATTACTTTAACGTTTATAAATTATATTTAATCCTTTATAACGGTAACCTTCCCGAGGTCGATCGCGATATTATTAATTCGGATAATAAAATTAAGATATTTTATTTCCGTTACGTTAAATTCGTATTTCTTAAAGTCTACCTGGATTCCAGTTTTTAAAAACTTCTAAAGTACTTTCCGGACATATATTTCGTATTTTAATAGGTCTTCTAAATAAATTAAAATATTATCAATATATATATAATAGAAATTATCGAGGTACTCTTTTAATAAGTAATTTATAAACCTTTAAAAGGTTAATAATTTATTTATAAATTTAAATAGGAATACCCGATATTTATATACCCTATATCTAATTTTAAACGTTATAAGGTCCTTATCTATCTCCTTTAAATAAATTTTATAAAACGTTTAATATATATCGATCTTTATATAAATCCTTATTTAAGAAATCCGGTTGAGAATTTCTTTAATTAATAAGAAGGGGTACCGATCTTTTTTAATAATAACGTTTAATTTCTTAAAATCTATATAAAATTAGAGGCCGCTATCTCCCTTTAAAATTATTAATATTAATATAATTTATAATATATTATTAAATATAATAAAACCTTTTTATAAATTCTTAATAATATATTTCTAAATTATAATTAGCTTTTTTAAAAATATTTTATAAAATAAATTATAACCGAGGTTATTTAATTTAATTCCTTCCTTTAGTTTAATCCTATAATCTATTAGGCCGCGGTATTTAATTAATTTATTAAATTAAACTTTATTAAAGATATAATAATAATCCTTATATATTTTCGAGACTATTTCCTTTACTTTATAGCGTAATTCATTTTCGTCTTTTAATAAAAAGTTATTCTAAAAGGTTTATTTCTCTTAAATAAATTAATTAATTTTATATAAAGTTATTACGGTAATTTAATAATTATCCTTCTTTATATATTTATAAAATCCGTTAATATTAATAATTACGAGATCGGGTACTTATTATTTATATTATTTAAAAGAGTCGCGTAATAAGCGGTATCGCTTTTATATATCCTCTTTATTATAATATAATTCCTATAATTTTAAATTTAATAACGAGTAAGTATAAAATAATTCCTCGGTCCTTAATTTATTATCGAGGTTATATTATATTTTATTTAACTTTATATTTAATTAATATATTATATATAAAAATTTTTTAATATCTTTAAAAGTTAGAATTAAAATTTTAATATTCGTTCCGGCTTTTTCCCCCTCTTTAAGGCGGGATTTTAATTAAAAGAAATAGCTATCCCTTTTTTATTTATCCCTTTTAATTTAAATATTAAATATTTTATCCCGGGTATCCGCGTCCTTTTAAAAAGTAATAAAGTAATTCGCCGGAGTTATTTATAGGGATATTAATATTTATAATTAAAATATCGAATATTTAAACGAATAATTATATTATATTTTTTAAATTACTTCCGCTTAATAATTATATTATAATTTATATTAATTATTATTAAAAGGACTAGCCTAATATTCCGGTAATAAATATATATATTAATAATTAATATTATATTAATATATTAAAAATACTTTCCCTTAAACCCTTTAATTTTATAAAATCAGAATTCGATCTTACGCCAGGTTCTTAATTATTTAATTAATTTATTTATAAACTTTATATTAATAAATAAATAATTAGTTATTCCCGTATTAACTAGCGTTACAGTTATAAATAATAATAATTTATTATTATTTATAATATATTTAAAAGTTAATAAAGACCCTTTAATTAATCGTTATAAAAAATTAAATAATATTATTATTAAATCGTTCTTAACGTTAATTAATACTTATCTTAAAAGGGAGTTCTTATTCCTTAAGATTAATTTTTTAATTTATTAAATTTAATAAAGGTTTAATTAAATTTCTAATTATTCGAAAGGAGATCGACGGGGGTTCTATAATATTAATAAATTTTATTAATATTAATAAACTTCTTTCTATTAATATTATAAAGATTTAAAAGGTACTTATTCTTTTAATAATCGGTTTAATAATAATTAAAATATTATCCCTTTTAAACCAACTTTTAAATCTCCTTAATAATAATAGGCAAGGGATATATCTTAATTAAGGTCGGGGTAGAAGTTAATTTAAACGATAATCCGCTATTTCCATTATTCCTAAAGTTAAAATTCTTATTATTTTTATTATTCTTATTATTTTTAAAGTTAATAAAAGTTATTATTTTCTTAATATATTTCTTCTTTTTATTAACGTTAATATAACTTTAAATAATTTATTAATAATATTTAATATATATATTAAAATCGACGTTTTTATCGAAATATTAGGTAAAGGTAGTTAATATAATTTATAATATAAATTTATTATAGAAAACCTCCTTTTAAGAAATTTAAAAAAATTCCTTTTTTTTAATTAATTAAATAAAGTCCGAAAGAAACTTTTAATACTTAATTAAAGAAGTTATCTCTAATTAATTATACTCTTTTTTAACCTTTTTATATAAAATATAATTAAAATAACGGTTCTATAGATAATCTAAGAATTTATCGGGCGTTTTTATTTAATTTAAATAATTATTATAAAGGAAAAGAAAGAATTTTAAAGTAATAGGTCCTTTAATATAATTACGAATAACGTTAAATATTTAAAACTCGATAATAAAGTAATCGGTATTTTTAAAATATATATCCTTAATTTAATAAAATTAAATTTTAAAAAGGACTTTATCCTTATCCTTATTATTATAAAAATTATCAACCTCGACTTTATAACTTTTTTTATAATAAATACCTTTAACATTAACGACAATTAAAGGAATATCGGGATAACGAGATTATATAAATTAAATAATGGTTATATTAATATTATATAATTCCTTTTAAAAATTAATAACGTTTATATTAACTTTAATAAAATCGGTTATAAAATCCTCGATAATAAATATCTTTTTTTAAATTTAAATTTAATATTAATTAAATTTTTAACCTATCTTTTAAAAACGATTTTTTAAAAAAATAATTTTTAAGTTTAAGCTATTTATTTTATATTAATTTTCGGTTAAATTATCGCCCTTAACGAGTCGGTATATTCATTCCTTAATTAAACGGGTGAAATATTTAATTTAAAAAATGGTAAATTCTTATTAAGAATTAAATAACTTTATATATTAATATAAATCGATAATTTATATAATCTAGATATTAATAATTATAATAATAAATTATATTTCTTAAAATAACTCTTCCGGGTTATTATATATATTTTTAAATTCCTTTATTATAATAAAACTATTTTTAATAAATTATTTAATAATATCGGAATTAATTTAAAAGGAAAAAAGAAAGGCGAATTTATTATTATTATATATATATATATTAAAATATTAATTAAAACGGAATTATAAATTATTATTATTTAATTTATCAATATTTATAATATATTAAAATTTATAAGTATCCTTTTATTATTATTCGAACTCCTTATAAATTCGATTAATATTTTTATTAATCGGGTTATCGTTAAAACTTTTAAAAGTTTAATTATCTTTAAAATCGTTAATATTAAATCATTTATAAAAACGATAACCGAAATTAATAACGTTACGGAGAATATAAAATCCGGTAAACTTTTTTTAAATATTAATATTAAATTAAACTTATTTTTTAATATATATTATAATAACGTAATTATTTTTATTATATATTATAATATTTATAATAAAAGTTAATTAAATTCGATTTTCATAATTATACGTTAAAGCTTTTAATATATAATTTAAAGTTTATTACTTTTTACGTTATAATAAAATTAATATCGGTTTATTTAAAATTAAAAGTAGAATAACGCTTTATTAAACGATATAATTAATAATTATAAATAATTATAGAATTAAAATTTAATAAAATAAAGTTATAAATAATATTTAAAATAATATAATTTATAATAAAAAAAAGAAAAAAGGATAAATTTAATTAAAGCTAGATTAGGATTTAAAATAAGTATAGGAACGGGGTTTAATTTATATTAATGTAGCGTTAATAGGTACGGACTAGTGTATTATATTATTAAAGTTAAAAATAATAATGAAATAATTAAATTTAAAGAATAATAATTAATAAATAAACTTAATATTTAAATACTTTAAAATTAGAAATAATAATAGAATAATCGAATTTAAATATCTATATATTATTATATATTATATATTATTATAATATATTATTAAAAACTAATAAATAAAAATAAATATTATAATAAAGTTTAATATATTAAATTCTTTAATTTCTTTATTTTATAAATAATGTTTTAATAAAATTATTATTTCCTTAAATTAAAACTTAAAATTTCTTTATAATTTATATATAACTTTTTTATTATTAATTCTTATAATTAATAATAATTAATTTTAAATTAAATTATTTCTTTACTTTTCTTTTACTTTAAAATAAGAGTATTAAATTACTAAATATTACTTTTAATTATTATATTTAAACATTTAAAAAGAATTAAATTAAATATAATTTCATTTAATAATAATAATCTTAAATTCGATTATTTTATTAATATTTCTAATTTTAAAATATTAAAAATATTAAAAGGTTTAAGTAATATAATATACTAATCCGTACCTATTAGCGCTATATTAATATAGATTAAACCCCGTTCCTATACCTATTTTAAGTCCTAATCTAGCTTTAATTAAATTTACCCTTTTTTCTCTTTTCTATTATAAATTATATTATTTTAAATATTATTTATAACTTTATTTTATTAAATCCTAATTCTATAACTATTTATAATCGTTAATTATATTACTTAATAAAACGTTATTCTACCTTTAATTTTAAATAAATTAATACCGATTTTATTATAATATAAAAAATAATAAACTTTAAACCGTATATTAAAAGCTTTAATATATAATTATAAAAACCGAACTTAATTAACCTTTACCGTAAATATTATAATATATAATAAAAATAATCGTATTATTATAATATATATTAAAAAATAAGTTTAATTTAATATTAATATTTAAAAGAAACTTATTAAATTTTATATTCCCCGCGATATTATTAATCTCAGTCGCTATTCTTATAAATAATTTAATATTAACGACCCCGAAAACGATTAAACTTTTAAAGGTTTTAACGATAACCCGATTAATAAAAATATTAATTAAACTTATAAAGAATTTAAATAATAATAAAAAGATATTTATAAATTCCGATATATTATAAATATTAATAAATTAAATAACGATAATTTATAATTCCACTTTAATTAATATTCTAATATATATATATATAATAATAATAAACCCGCCTTCCCCTTTTCCCTTTAAATTAATCCCGGCGTTATTAAATAAATTACCGAAAATAGCCTCGTTATAATAAAGGAGTTTAAAAATATATATAATAATTTAAAAGAATTATTTTAAGAAATATAATTCGTTATTATAATTATTAATATTTAAATTATATAAATTATCGATTTATATTAATATATAAAATTACTTAATTCTTAATAAAAATTTATTATTTCTTAAATTAAATACTTTACCTATTTAATTAAAGAACGAATATACCGACTTATTAAAGGTAATAATTTAACCGAAGATTAATATAAGATAAATAACTTAAATTTAAAAATTATCTTTTTAAAAGATTATTTCTAAAAGATAGATTAAAAATTTAGCTAATATTAAACCTAAAATTAAAAAAAGATATCTATTATTAAGGATTTTATAACCGATTTTATTAAAGCTAATATAAACGTTATTAACTTTTAAAAAGAATTATATAATATTAATACGATTATTATTTAATTTATATAATCTCGTTATATTAATATTCTTTTAACCGTCGTTAATATTAAAGGTATTTATTATAAAAAAAGCTATAAGGTTAAGGTTAATAATTTCTATAATAATAAAGATAAAAATAAAATCCCTTTTAAAATTTAATTTTATTAAATTAAGGATATATATTTTAAAAATACCGATTATTTTATTATTAAATCTTAGGTATTTAATATTATTCGTAATTATATTAAAAGACCCGCTGTTTTAAAGCTCCTTCCTTTCCTCCGTAATAATTATTTAAATTAAATAAAAACGCTTAATAAACTCCTAAATTACCTATAGAACCATTATTTCGATTATATTTCGCGCGAAAAAGTTAAAAAGGAGTATAATTAATTAGAAATAACTTCCTTAATTAAATATTAAAAGTTCCTTTTAAATTTTATTTAATTAATTAAAGAAAAGGAATTTCCTTAAATTTCTTAAAAAGAGGCCTTTTATAATAAACTTATATTATAAATTATATTAATTACCTTTACTTAATACTTTAATAAAAGTATCGATTTTAATATATATATTAAATATTATTAATAAATTATTTAAAATTATATTAATATTAATAAAAAGAAAAAATATATTAAAAAGGTAATAACCTCTATTAGCTTTAAGAATAATAAGAGCGATAAAAATAATAAGAACTCCGGTTCTAAAAATAACGGAAATAACGGATTATTATTTAAATTAATTTCTACCCCGATTTTAATTAAAACGTATCCCCCGCTTATTATTATCGAGGAAATTTAAAAACTAATCCAGGAGGGATAATACTTTAATTATTATTAAACTAGTTATTAAAAAAATAAATACCCTTTAAATCTCTATAATATTAATAAAAAAAAGCTTGCCGATATTAATAAAATTTACCGATATTAATAAAATTTACCGATATTATAGAACCCCCGCCGATCTCCTTTCGAATAGCTAGAAGCTTAATTAAACCCTTATTAAATTTAATAAATTAAAAAATTAATCCTAAGGAACGAGAACTCCCTCCTAGGATAAATATTAATTAACGTTAAGAACGACTTAATAACGATATTATTTAATTTTCTATAATAATTAATTAAAGGGTCCTTATTAACCTTTAAATATATTATAAATAATAATAAATTATTATTATTTATAATCGTAACGTTAATTAATACGGGAGTAACTAGCTATTTATTTATTAATATAAAGTTTATAAATAAATTAATTAAATAATTAAAAACTTAACGCGAGATTAAATTCTAATCCTATAAAATTAAAGGGTTTAAAAGAAAGCTTTCCTAATATATTAATATAATATTAATTATTAATATATATATCTATTATCGGAATACCGGGCTAATCCCTTTAATAATAATTAATATAAATTATAATATAATTATTAAACGGAAGTAATTTAAAAAATATAATATAATTATTTATTTAAATACTTAATACCTTAATTATTTAAACGATTAAATTTTAATTATAAATATTAATATCCCTATAAATAATTTCGGTAAATTACTTTATTACCCTTTCTTTTAAAAGGACGCGGATACCCGGGATAAAGCGTTCGATATTTAAATTAAAAAGGATAAATAAGAAAAGAACGGCCGTTTCTTTTAATTAAAATCCCGTTTTAAGGAAGGGGAAGAAGTTAGAATAAATATTAAAATTTTAATTCCAACCCCCGGAGATATTAAAATCTTTTTATATATAATATATTAATTAAATATAAAATTAAATAAAATATAATATAACTTTAATAATAAATTAAGGATTAAAGAACCGTCTTATACCTATTTATTATCGAGCTTAAAATTATAAGAATTATATTATAATAAGGAGGATATATAAAGGTAATACTATTTATTATATAACTCTTTTAAATAATATAAATAACGAATATTTAATCTCGTGATTATTAACGTTAATGGGTTTTATAAATATATAAAGAAGGATAATTATTAAGTTATTATAATAACCTTATATAAAATCGATTAATTTATTTAAAAGAAATAAACCTTTCGAAATAACTCTTTATTAAAAGATAAAAACGAATTACGTTATAAAGTAAAGGGAATAATCCCGAAAGTATATAAAGATTATTATTATATCTTTAATAAAGCCTAATCCGATAAATTAGCCGAATACCGTAGCTTAATAGATTATAAAATTAAATTAAAAGAAGGAATTAAACCGGATAACCTCGGTTATAACCTATTTTATAATATATTTCTAAAAAAGTTAATTATAATTTAGAAATATATTATTAAAAATTTATAAAAAAGTTTTATTATATTTAATAATATATTATAAATTATATTAATATTAATAACCTTAAAGGGAAATAGCGGCTTCTAATTCTATATAGATTTTAAAAAATTAAACGTTATTATTAAAAAAGATTAATACCCCTTCCCGTTAATTAAAAAGATTTTTAACCGGATCTTTTAAATAAAGATTTATATAAAGATCGATATACGTTAAGCGTTCTATAAGGTTCGTTTAAAGGAGATAAATAAAGACCTTATAATATTTAAAATTAAATACGGGGTATATAAGTATTAAATACTCCTATTTAAACTTATAAATAAATTATTAACCTTTAGTTACGGAATTAGGATCTAATAAAGTAAAGCTGCAAGTAATACCTGAAATAATATAATTTACGATAGAGAAAAAAAAAAAGGCAGATCCAGCTAGAGCTGGATTAGGACTTGAAATAGATATAGGAGCGGGGCTTAATTTATACTAGCGTGGCGCTAGTGGGCACGGACTAGCGCATTATATTACTCCTTTTAAAAGTTTATAAACGACCTATTAAAAGAGTACCTTAATAACTTCTATTATATATATATTAATAATATTCTAATCTATTTAAAAGATTTATTAAAGTATAAAATATATATCCGGAAGGTATTTTAAAAGCTTTTAAAAATTAAAATTTAAATGGATTTTAAAAAATACGAATTTAATATAACGGAGATAAAATACCTTAATTTTATTATCCAAATTAATAATATTATAGTTAACCCCGGGAAGGTTATCGTTATAAAGGATTAAATATAATTTATAAACGTTAAAATAATATAATTATTCTTTAAATTCTATAAATTTTATCGGAAATTTATAAAAAATTATAATAATATAATTAAACCTTTAACCTTCTTTATTAAAACCGATTAATCGTAGGATTAAAGCCCCGATTAATAAAAAGCGTTTAATAATTTAAAAGCCGTTTTATTATAAATACCCGTCCTCGTTTATTTCGATTATAAAAAAGAAATAAAATTAGAAATTAATTCCTTTAATTTTATAATAATTAAAGTACTTTTATAAAAATAAAATAATAGAAATTAATACCTTATCGAATATTATTTTAAATCTCTTTAAAATTTAAAATTAAATTATTTAATTTATAATAAAGAAATATTAATTATAATAAAAGGACTCTAATATTAACGAGCCGAACTTATAAATCTTTAACGCTTTAAACCCTTTATAATTATTATTAATTATTATACCTTTAAATATTTTAATATTAAATAATATTTTAATTCTTAATAAATACGTTAAATAGAGATTTTAATATAATATTATTTTATAATTATTTATCGATTTAAAAAAGATAATATAATTATTAATATATTATTTTAAAAAGCGAAGGAATTAAAAACTTTAAAGGCTAGGAGAGAGAGCGAAGTTTATTAAATGATTTTTAAACTTTTAAACTTTATATTAAATCTTAACTTTAAAATAAATAATTAACCGGAGATTATATTATTAAATAATAATATTCCTTTATTAAACCTTTTTAAAATTTCGTTAATTAATATACTTTTAAAAATAAATCGATAAACGGTAGATTTTAAAGTTTTTTTTAAAAAAGTTTAATTAAAATATAAGGATTTTAAATTAACGAATAAATTATTTTTATATAAAAAAAGGTTAATAATTTTAACGATTAATAATTTTAAAATAAAACTTATTAAAGATATTTATTACCGAATTATTATTATATATTTAGGAATAAATAAAATAAAGAAGCTAGTCGCCGAAAGTTATTAATAATTAGGTATAATAAATAATTATAATATTTTTATAATAAATTATATATATAAATTTTTAAAAATTTTAAAAATAAAGACCTTTAAGAAATTTTAACCGTTTCTTATATCGAATTAATTTTAATAAAATATTATTATAAACTTTAAAATTATAACTCCTTTAAATAAGAATACGGGATATAATATAATTATAATTATAATTAATTAATTAATAAAACGAAGTTAAATTATATTATATTATAAAAGTATCGGTATAAAAAAAGTAATTAAAATATATTATTAAAAGTTATTTTAAGTTTATAAATTACTCTAAATTATTATAAATAATAAAGGTATATAATTTATTTCTTTATTTATAAACGAAATATATAAAATTTTAAATATTAAATAAACGTTTATTTTAACGTTTTATTACGATATAATAAAATAAATAAAAATTATAAACGGGTATATAAATTAATAATTATAACCTTTCCTTTCTTATTATTAAAATAATTAAATAAACGCTTTATTAACTTTAAATTATATTTAAATTATAATTCTTTATAAATTATTAAAAGGAATAATACCTTTTAAAATAAAATAAAGTTTTAAATTATAAACCTATTTTAATTAAAAGAAAAAGATTAAAAACTTTTAAAACCTACCTTTAAATAAAAAAATAAACCGGGAATAAATATAATTAAATATTTAAATAATTAAAGAATATATTAAGGCCGTAAAATCTATTTTTATTTTAATTTAAAATTATATAAAAAAATAAACGAATTATTATTAGAAAAAGCCCGACTTTAACGTTAATAATTAAATATTCGTTAAAAAGGTTATAAAATCCGGAATAAATTAATTAAATAATAAATTAATATTCTTATATACCCGATAATTATTTCGAATCCTTTCTTATAATAATTATATATATAAATTAAATATTTTTTATTTTTAATTAAATAATACCTATTATATTAATTAATTATTTAAAAATTCGGATAACCTTTTCTTTAAATAAATTCCTAAGTAATTAAATACCGAAGTTATAAACTTTAACGATTTTAAATAATTAAAATATTAAATATTACGAATTAAAGTATTATAAATTTATTATAAAAAGTTTTAATATAAAGTAAATTAAATTAAATAAGAAAATAATAATATATAATATTTAGTTTTCGATTTTAAAAACTTTATAAATAAATTAAAAAAGTATTATTATTAAAATTTAAATAAGGCCGGCCCGTTTATTAAATTAATTAAATAGAAGCGCGTTATTAAAAAGGATCGTTTTAATAACGATTACCCCGATAATAAAATCCTTATATTAAAGGAAATCCGGCGTTTAATACGAAAAAGAGCTAAATAAATAATATAAATAGACCGACCGGAATTAAAAAAAAAGAATAATTAAAAGCTTATAAAAGTTATAATAAAAAATTTTTATATAATAAAATATAAAAAAATTTAATTATAATATTATAGGAATTAAAGCTTTATAATTAAACGATTAAATAAATACTTAAAATTATCCCTATTTTAATTAAAAAGTATTTATATTCGAATCCTTATTAAAATTTTAACGCGCCGCCTTTTTATAAGGGGGGGTAATAATATAATACGTTAATCCGTACCTATTAACGCCACGTTAATATAAATTAAACCCCGCTCCTATACCTATTTTAAATCCCGATCCAGCTCTAGCTAGATCTGCCCTTTTTTCTTTTCTCTATCGTAAATTATATTATTTTAAGTATTACCTATAGCTTTACCTTATTAGATCTTGATTCCGTAACTGTTTAATAGTTTAATATTATAAATTAAAAATAATATATAATAAAATAATCGATTTAAAAACAATTTATCTATTAAGTATTTTAAAATTAAATATAATTATAAAATAGTTAATTTTCTGGTATTTTAATTATTAAATGTTTTATAATAAAACATAATAATGTTATTTATTTATTTAAAATTTAAAAATTAGAAATAAAACTAGTATTTAATATTAAAATATTTTATAATTAAATTAATAATATAAATAAAATAATTAATTTTATAAACTTTTAATATTTAATTTTATTTATTATTGATTTATATAACGTGGTTTATTACCGAGCCGGTTATATTACCGAGTCGGCTACCTTTTCTATATTTTATTATTTTAATATAAGTTAATTTAATTATAATACTTTAAATTAATTAAAATTATTTATTATCCGATTTAGTATTTAATTTTATATTTTATATATATATTCGTATATTATAATTTATTTTATTATAAATATTATAACGCCTTCTACCGGCCGCCCTCCGCTTTAACGAACCCCTCGTTTTACCTTTATTAATTATTAAACGTTTCCCTTTTATTTTATAATCCTATAACTTTTAAAATTCATATATAATAAAGGCCTTTTTAAGCTATATATATACCTTTTTAACTTTTCGACGTTTGAAATATATTGAATTAACCTTTTTTAATATATATATTTAATTATATATAAAGGTTATTTTATAAATATTCTATTTATACCTTTTATTATTTAATTTATAATATTTAAAATAAATATTAAGGAGCTTCCTTAATAAGTAAAGACTTTATTTTTAATAAAAATAAAATATTTAATTATTTATTAAAGGTTAGACGGTATTTAAGGGTTATAAGTATTAACCGTCCCTAAACGCGATAAATTAGGTATATGCATTTAAAGATATATATTTAATTTATTAATTACCTCGTTTAAATAATAAAGGATTAAATTAAATATATTAAATTTAGATTTAATATTAATTTTCGTAAAAATAATAAAATATACGGCTTTAAAGGTAATAAAGAATTTAAGTTTTATAATATAATTTATTAACGCTTTAATAAATAACTCGATTTATTTTAAATATATATATTTTAATATTAAATAAAATATTATATTTAAAGGTTAAAATAGGTACGATAAATAGGGAAGTATATTAATTATAATAATATCGTTATCTTTATAATATACCTGGAATTTAATTAACATATAGCTTTTATAGCTATTAAGGATTAAGAGGCGATAGCGACCTTTTATTCGCGATTTAATATATTTATTAAAATATTTAATTTAATTTAAACCTATCTCGTTATCGGTTTAATTATTTAATTATCCGATAAATTATATTCGCGAAATTAATTCGCGAGGTAATATTAGCTTTAAATTATTAAGAATGGCGGAATATATTAACTTTATAAATTAATATATTTAATAACCGTTAACTATTCCTAATTATTAAGCTAAATCGATTTCACTTTCTTACGCCGATCGGCGTATATTATTATAAGTATTAATCCGATTATATTTATTATAAAGCCGGTCTTATCGAAATTTTATATATTTTTATTTAAAATACTATATTTAATTTTTATATTTATAATTAATATATATTAATTAAAAATAATATTTATATTCTTATAAATAGCCTTTTAATAATTATATCGATAATTTATTCGGGTTTTAAAATTCGGGTTATAGTTAATAAAACATTTAACTTAATATTTATTAACGCGATCGCCCCTATATAATATAATAAAGAGATTAATTATATTTCTTATAATATTAATATTAAAAAGTATCCTTTATGTATTTAAATTAATTATATAATTATAAAATACCTCTTCTTTTATTAAATTTAATTTCTATACGTTTAATTAGGTTTCGCGTTAAGGATCGATACCGCGTAATTAATTACTTAAAGTGGCTCGGGGGACGTTATATACTTTTATAATAATTCGTTAATTAATTCGATTTAGACCTCCTCGCGTTATTTAAATTATTAAAATAATATAATCTATTTTTAATTAAATCGGTATTATAGTTATAGAGATATTATATATTAAAATTTAATTAGGTAAATCGAATAAAAGAGTGGCCGACTCGGTGATATAGCCGGTTCGGTAGTAAACCACGTTATTTTAATATTAAGATTAAAGTTAAGAAAAATAATATAATATTTAATGTTTAAAAGATTTAAAATATATAAATATTAAATGTTATTATTATTATATAATAAAACTTATTTTTATTTTAAAATCGACTATTAATATTTATTCTTAATTTTAAAATATTAAAATCTTAATTATTTTAATATTTCTTTTAATTCTAAAATATAAAATTCATATATTATTTATAAATAATAATATTTTAAGTCCGATTATTTCATTATTATTTCTAATTTTAAAACATTTAAAATATGCTTTATTTTCTCTTTATTATATTTTAAGTCCGATTATTTCATTATTATTTCTCATTTTAAAACATTTAAAATATACTTTATTTTCTCTTTATTATTATTATTATTATTTCTTTTATTATTTTTTAAAAAAAACCTTAAATCGACACGGGTATTTAATAAAACCCGTAGGTAACCCGTAGGTAAAAAAGAAAAATAATAGGACCCGTAGGTAAATAATAAAACCCGTAGGTAACCCGTAGGCTTTACTATTTTTTTCTTTTACCTACGGGTTACCTACGGGTTTTGCTAAATACCCACGGGTTACCCACGGGTCCTGCTAAATACCTATATCGACCTATGGGTCTAATAGGTAGGCTTGGCATTTTCCGTAGGTACCTATAGCAGAACCATAAAGTCTTCATGTCCCCCCTTTGTTCTTGTCCACGTTTCCTCCATCGACCTGAGCCTCATGCAATAATGTTTTTGGCCGTATATCTTTATTGTATCTTTGTCATGACGGCAAGAGAATCGATGCCCCCCCGTATCGCATGGCACCGCCCTTTGCTTGCAAACCCGTTGAGCGCTTCGACCTTCCTGCCCTGACGACAAAGTTGAGGAAAGTGATCGGAAATATGGCGGCGGTTCGGGAGCAGGGAGCTCACGGCTATCCCTGCCTGTGATTATGATTTATTCTACATTGGGGAGGTCCGATAAGCTGCTGCGGCCCCTTGTGTACGGGCGCTCGGTAATCTCATATCCACAGAGTACCTATGTAATTCACAAATGAGACACTCCTTTCTCTCAATATCACCAGTAGGAACACCGGAAGGAAGCAGATGGATTGCAGGGGTAACAAAGACCATGGCGCACTCCAACAGGAGCAAATCCGACCTACAGCGAGCCGAGTGACGAGTCGCAAAACCGCGATCCAGCCTCGATCTTCCCTGGATCGCACAGATAGTGGTATACCCCATCTTCTCCTCCTTTTTGGATCCATGAGCACTATTAAGTACCTTGGTTCAAGATGTGTGACACATGATTCTTGATCATGTGCGAAGCGGTCCATTTTGTTGCAAAATGCCGCATGAGAGTCCAGTCCCGCTTTCTGTGGCGCGCAAGAGGAGAAGTTCCAAGTATAGGAGAGGGTCGGCTCACTACGGAGAAGGCCCCCCGGTCCCCGCCCTCGCCTCCGCCCCCAAGGCTCACTGTCACGGGGATGAACACGTGCTTAGCAGCTCAAGTAATCCACTGGAACACAGGAGGAGTAAGCGAGTAAGTTCGGCGACGGCGTGGTCCTGAGCCTGGACCCGTCGGCGGTGTTCCATAGCACGAGGTCAGGCGGTAGGGGAAAACAACCTTCTCAGAGCATTCTCCGAGCCGTAAGATAAGATGCGGGACTCCGTGATTCCGGGGGACCCCAAACAGAGTTTCAGATGGGCCTGGTGCCAGATTCGAGAGATTTTTCACTTCTAAAGTTCTAGTTCTTGCCTGATCCAACAATACACAGGAAGTAGCTTCTTTAGATCACGCCTACCATTAGAGGCTCCAGTCAAGATTGTTGAAGAAATCGTGAGTCATTCTGGAAGGTGGATATGGAGCCATGCTAATCCGAAGCTCGGTGCTAGAAATAGAGGATGCCCTATGAGTGTGGCAGCTGCCGGAGAACCCCTTCAATAGGGCTGATTCCCTTCGGCGAATCTGATAATGCGGTGGGGCCGCCGGTGCAGGAGTCGTAGGCATATCGAGACAACATTGAGGATGCGCCGCCGAAGTCAATAAACGTGTATTAAGCAGGTAACTCTATGTTTATCCGCTACAACAGAAATAAGCTTATTATAATTCGTATAATATATTTAACTTAAAACGGACTATATTGCGAAGTATATATACGCTACGCCAGTATGCTACGCTCTATCAAATATGGTTACAGAGTGCACATAATACACGATAGAATGTGCAACAATCCGGTCCTCGCCAAGAGTGCAAAATGAAGCCCGTAACCATCAGGGCCGAGTAGCAATAAGAGACTAGATCAGTATAAATTGCCCCTTACTCTTTCTTGGCCTTGCTGTCCGAGAGGATCTTGACGGCGTCCTTGCTGAACACGTAGCTAAGACCACTCCACACGGTGGTAGCTGCCACAGTGTACCTAGGAAACGAGGTTAGCAATGATACGGTCAACATCTCCCATTGAGATTAGCTTGTAAGAGTCGTATTCGCCAAACTCTACTGCAGCCAGCGAAAGAGGGACAGGCGACTTACTGCAGACCAGTCAACGCCACCGCGACATCCATTGTTAGCAGTGGCGAAACGGTGGTGGCGCCCATAAGGGCTAACTGCAAGAACGTGTTGTACTTGCTGATCGTCGTCGGCCGCACCTCCGCCGAGGGCAGGGAGAAATCCCAGTACCGCATGAAGGTCTTGGGCGACGGAAGGGATATCCAGCGGTAGTAGATGGCCGCGAAACCTAAGCCGACATCTCGGCCCAGGATGATACCGGCTAGCCAAACTGCAAGGCGATACGCGACATTAGTTCATGTTCCATGCCACGAGCGATTCCCGAAAACATCTCCACCGTCGAGGGGGGCCGGATGTATGCTTGCTGAAGATCAGAGTTCAGGAGCATCCGCCAAGACGAGCAACACGCATTCTCCGAGTCAATTGCGAGTCTTGGGAGCTTAGCCTTCGCAAGCTTTCTCGCACATCTGGTTCACCTCCCGTGAAAGGGATAGACGGACGAAGGAGAGAAAGGAGTAGCAAAAGCACAGAGGCAAAAGGTTACATCAAGTTGGAAACTCGACAACATGGCCCAAGAAGGCAAATCGCCATTGGGATGACAACACATTGGACGGAAGAGAGAAGATACAAGGTTGAAGGAAGAGCAGAGAAGAGCGACAACATGGGTTGACAGAAGCATGAAGCAACAACAACATGAGAGTCAGGAAATTCGAAGGGGGGAACGGGAGGGGTCGAAAAGCTTACCAGGAAGGGCTCCCTTGGTGGCCAAGCAGACGGTCAGAATGGTCATGAGTATCTTGTCGGCCATAGGATCAATGACGCTACCAACCACCGACCCCATCTTCCAGCGCCGGGCGATCCAGCCATCGAGAAGATCCGAAACGCCGGCGTAGACAAACAAACCGAGAGCCCAGGCATGTGCATCGTGGAGAATAGCGTAGCCGATGAAGGGGGCGGCCACCAGGCGACTGGCGGTGAGAAGATTCGGGATTGTGTAAATGTCTTCATGCGGCGTCAGGGATGGGATGGGAAGCACCTTTCGGAGCCCGCTGGGAGCAGGCTTCGGGTCGACTGAAGGAGGCGCAGGCCTATTGCACCGGGATTAGCAGGGGCATAGCAAGACCTCGACTTGACTTCCGGCGATAGTTGGGAGCCAGACCCGATACGGAGGACAAGTTCAGCGAGTCGAAGCCAACAGCAAGAAGACCAAAAGATCAACAACGTTCGACTGAACAAGGGTCAGTCCCCCGCAAATCTCTTTCCAAGGTTGACTTGCCGCCTCCATGCGCGTCGCCTCACACTCAAAAATGCATCCCTGCTGAAGGTTGAGGGGGAAATGGAGAGTATCTGCGCGCCACCAGCCGGTAACACAGCGGAGGAGGGGGGACCGAACTCACTCATCACGACCATGGTTATTCCCCCCCTGTTGCTGTAACCGTCGGCTCTCGGACGATAAGCTTCTGGAGGAGCATAGGAGCGCCGTCCCATGTCGGCCTGACCTGTGACAGTACAATGTCCCCGCACTACAGGACGAGCGCGGGTGAGACGGTGACAAAGCCATGATGCCGCTGTAGCTACGTCTACCGATGCTGCTGCTGCGGGTGTTGATAGCACATCGGCTGTTGCCGACCACGGGGGCTCGACTCATTGGTCCGAAGTGTGGTGACCAGTGTGGTGCCAAGGGCACGCTGCTCCTGCTGACAACGGGCAGGGGTATGCAAGGACCTCCGGGCGAGATTTAGCATGGGCGTTCGTCCCAGAAATGCACCAGCAAGAGTCGTGGTGCCCGAACTCAAAGAGGATGGGCCGAAACCTAGTAGTATCGGAGCTTCAACGGTCGTGCGGATCGCATTGGCGCCGCGACTGCTGCTGGCCAAGAAATGCCGAGAACTCATCGTGATTCGTCCGTTTGCTTTCTGCTGCTCTTTGTCTCTGTCTTCACGTGTGCGTGGCAGGCAGTTAAGCAGAGCAAGATACAAACAACGGTTGGCCGGACTTCCCTTTACCCCGAATTAGCAGCAGGCGTGTGTGTACTGCAGCAAGGCTCAAAGACGGTGAGCGACTCGCGCGGGTAGACAAGCAACGCAACGTACAACGTAACGTACAGGAGATGCGAATTGAAAGTGGGCTAGTCCCTGGCTGGAGATGACGTAAGGAGCGAGCTCCGAAGCTTGTGACGCGGGAAGCTTGGATAAAAGATGGACTTAGAGATCTGGTAAACGCTCCGCCTAAATGGTGGGTGTGTGGACGGTGGACAGGTACAACAGAGCGGTAGTAGGTAGAGAGATAGCAGCTGTGCTCAGTGTGTGCGGTACTGTGGAAGACAGACACAAGGGACGTCGCGTGCCTGAGGACCAAAAGCTTGAATGAACGAAACGTGTTTCCGTACGTATAATGTGGGTGCAGGTTGAGTGTGAGGGAGATTGTATGTCGAGGCTGCTGTTTGCGTGACGATGATAATCGAATCCTCTCTCGCGGTTTTCGTTGTCGATCTTTCCTATCACTGGCTCAACAACAAAACAGGCCTCCGTCTCATGCAGGGCCTCTGTCGAAGCTGCTTGTCGTTCGTGATGGGTTCCTGATGGATGGATGAACGACTTCCATGAATTTTGGCGGTCTCAATTGATTCTGCAGCTGGCTTTCGAGTCACAGTTCGCGAAGAATTTGTTCAGGCACCGTGTTCACCACCAACTGTCCCAGCCCGGCACAATTTGGAAGGCCTGCCCCTAGCCTATCTGTTCCCTCCAAATTTGGGCTTTTTCTTCTTCTTTTTTTCTTTTTTTCTTTTGGCGCGCCCCTCCCCCCCCCTCCTCTTCTAGTAGCCGGCGTCCACTGCAACTGTTGCTTCCGTGCTTGCAGCACTGGCCCGTTCGCTTGTCCATCCATCTCAGATTTGCTTATGCCAGATGCACCCCAAAATCTCACTGGGGCCCGCATCACACCCACCCTTCTCTGACCTCACCCGGGTAAGCACGAACAAGTTGCGTCTGACTTGACGACGCTCGAGAAGGGCTAGAGAACTCCTATGCGACACGATTAATTTACCTGCGTAAACGCGCGGAAGCCTCACCACATTGGATTTAAAGCGGTTGTCATTTGAGATAGACACAATGTACAGCCAGGTACGTGCCCCCTACTTGTCCATCATAAGGTTAACCTACATTTGATCCAAATGATCTGATCAATCACTGTTTTGAGTTTGCGTGATGTTGCTACGCAGTACAGTGTCCATCGTCACTGTGCAATATACAGGCAGTAGTATACCCGCGCCATGCATGCATCCATGCCAGGCCATAGAAACACTGCAGCCAACACGCTATGGCCGCTCTCAACATTGTACCGGACTGATGATCGACTTCAACGCAACCATCACCTACCAGCCAGGAGTAATGTCGCCTTTTATTTTAATGTTAGACTTCCCGTCTCTTCCTCAACGGACAAGGTCAGACAGACAGAAGTTAGCTGAGGTAGTGAGTAGTCCAACATGTCAATCTCCACGACTGCTACGTATGGCTATATCGTGCAGCGTAAAACATGAACATGTACCGGCCCAAGATTTCACATGATAATCCATCCCGATATCCTTCGTCCAGCATTTCTTGAAACATTACCACATGCAAGGAGACAAATAATGACTGGCAGATGCCTGTAACGGCGACGTAGTGCAGCGCAGGTAATCAAATCAAGCAATCACATGAAATGGGGAGGCAGCTCGATAGACTTGCAAAATGGCACTGCTGCATTATGTTCTATGGAGTATGTGTACTCTCCCAACTGTCGCTCCGTGTGCGACGGATAACAATACATACAGGGGTCATGGGATTATCCCTAGCAACCAAACTGTGATACGGAGTGAACGCCTCTTTTTGGGTCAAGAACAGCGTAACCCATTCAAACCTCCTGTATGCCCAACCCGAGTAAAAAGCACAATGTCAAGGCCAAACACCAAAGACGCCCAGAGATCCTTTCCACCGAACCGCTGATGCTGCCAGCCAAACTATGCGCCGTGAAATCAGAACGTTTGGTCTTATAACCACCTTCCTGGATATATTCCTGCCATATCCATTCACCCGTACACGCTGTTGTTCTCTTCACTCCCGCTTCCATTCGTACATTTCTAGGGTATGGATTGCGAGTGTGGTCCGCGAGTGCTGTATCCCGTGTCGTGTCCCGAGAATGAACTGTAATGACCGCCGTCGCTGAGCTCGGCGCTGTTGACCGACGAGTTGAGATCCATGCCATTCAGGGCAGAGGGCGTGTTGCCGTCGCTAGGGGACTCGAATGACCCCAAGCCTTGTTGCGATTGCAAAGCCGATTCGTAATCGCCCGCCGCTTGTGCTGTACTGGCCGAGTCGAACATGGGGTTCGACTGCGTATCATACGACGTATTTTGGTGTTGAGAAGTGTTGCTTTCGTAAGACGCCGCATGTCTAGCACTGCTGTCGTACATGGCCCCGTGCTGGGATGACGCTGCCGATGCCGCCGGAGAGTCGTACATTGCCTGTGTGCTGAATGACCCGTGTCCCATCCCGTGATTGTCGAGCATGCCGTTGCTGGGCATGCCGCTGCTCGGAACGACCGGCGTGCTGCTCATATGGCTCCGGCCAATAGACGGCATGGGGCCATAGCTGCTGTGCCCGGGCCCATTCGTGCTGTAGCCGCCGTTATCAGCAATTGTGCTATGCCGTCGGGAGGGCATGGGCATGGATGGAAAGCTTGGTGTCTGCGTTGGCATCCGGGGCTCGTAGCTGTAGGGTGGGGGCGGGTGAGGAAAGGAAACCGGCTGCGGTGGTGGTAAAGTGTGAGGAGACGCCACGGCGTATGAGTTGGGTTGCATCGGGTAGCCTCCCCATTGTGCTGCCTGGTGATACTGGTGATGCACATTAGGCACCGACATGGATCGGGAACTGGCGGCATAGGCGCTCATGTCGGCAGGGTATTGACCCTGAGCAATGAGTATTCTCATCCTATCGTCCATAATCAATTCGTGGTCGTCCACCGGAGCTCGGAAGTTCCCAGCCGAAATCAAGGCAGCTCGTGGTGTAATATGCTGCATTTCTGGGGACTCGAGTGGGGTACGTAGTTTCTTGTTCACCACGTCGTCCAGGTTGTAATATGAGACGAGGTGATGCTGCATCCCCTTGTACTGCACACTGATCGTCTTCTTCACTAACCCGTCTGGCTTGAACTGGTAACTGTCGACAAGAGATCCGACCAGTGCTCTCTCGGCGTCCTTGCTGGTGCCCGAAGCATCGGAATATTGGCCAGCCAGGCCGCCCATGTTCATACCGCTGAAACCGACCGAGTTCGCCCTCGAATTAGAAGTAGGCTTCGAAACTCCGTTGCTGTCCTTGCTCGTGGACTTCTTCATGGCGCGCTTCTTCTCGCCCGGCTGGAAAGGCTTGTCGAGTTCGCGGTACAGCAGGAAATTGCCCAGTATTCGACTGGGGCTCCATGGGACGCCATCGGTCCAGCGCTTTATGCCGCTCGAGTGCTCTTCGTAGATGAAGACATTGCCGCTGCGGATCAGGTTCGCTCGCTCTCGGTCATGCGGACGGCGAGGTACGTGGGATATATGGCCGGTAAGACAGGCCTCGAACAAGACGAGGGCGTCCATCGTCGAGCTGATGTAGCCCGTAAACGTCGGCTGCAACGTGGCCCCGGCCGGTGTGTGGTGATGGTGGTGAGCCATCACTCCAGCTCCTCCTGCCGACATTCTGTCCGACATGATGGGCAGCTTGAACGATATGAGTTGACTGCTACCACGACGGACTTGGTTTGGCCAGAGTTCACTCTGCAGGCGCAGTTCAGAGGAACTTTAGAGGTGGACAGCAAGCTGTATCTATCCAAAGCTTCCCGCACGAGGTTGAGTCAAAAGGCGTTTCTTTTTGTGACAAGCGAAAGTATATACCTTTAAAGAATTACCGGCTCGAGTTTCTGGAAAGGTAAGTCGGAGAACAAGAAGATGATGGTTCCAAAAGACCCAGCACCAAGTTCAACCCCCCACACTGGTACGTTCCTGGGAAGCCCAAGAGGAATTAAAGTGCCGAGCCGTCGAAAGTCAAGTTGTGATGTGAAACGTAGGCTAAAGTGCAAAGAAAAGAAGTATGTCAGGCCGTTTCAATAAATCTCTGTGTGTGTTCGGTCTTATACCAGAGATCAGAGACCTAGGACCTAGACCCAACGAGCACGGAGCTTTGGGGCCAAGCCGCAAGTCGAGGGAAGGAGATAAGGTCTGCTTATGGAGAAAGAGGGAGAAAGAGATGCAGGTGATTCCCTGGGTCAGATGCCTGGCGTACTGGTGGATACAACCAATATAACTGCTCGTCCGGTTCGCGAGTTGTATCCTCTGATGTCTCCTGTGGCCGTTTCCAGCACACTGTTGGGTAAGACTTTCCCTCTTCTGCTCACAGTCTACCCAGCGGGTAAGACTGGACGATGGGGGGTGGAAACTGCGCAGCGACTCCACGCACAGCGAAACCCAATCGCGTCACTTCCTCTTCAAGGAGCTCTGTCCTCAGAGATGGCCCTGGGATGATGGACCGAAAGCACAGGCAACGCGCGGGGTTCTCTGGTGCAAGGCACACAAACTTCGCAAGGTACTTGGAAGGACTCGGAGCACGGTTGCCACCGTAGGCACTTTAAGGTTTCGACCGATCCTAAATGTCTTGCAGCTTGTACATGTCCCCCGTTCCTATTCGACTGTGGGAGGATGGCAGTACCGAAAGTGCGCACACTGTTTCCTAACCAGATAACTACACTTGGAGCCGAGTGTTGCGGATGCCATAGGCGTTTTTAAACTTTGCGAGGCTCAGGGGAGATGACACCAAACCGGAGTCCGTTGAAGAGTGCTGCCGAATTGATCCGATAGCTGTGATCCTATGGGTAGCAGAGGGTGGTGGTGCTTTGTGACTGGTTTCCTCTGGTCACGAAATAAGGCAGATCCACGATAGTTCCGAGATCCGATGGTTGGTATCCAAGCATGTACGGGTACTGGTTCGAATGGAGGAAAAGGCAGTCCACACCGCTGAGGGAAAGGTATGCACTTTTGGTGCTGGCTAAATCCACCTCGTCTGATGATGGTCTATCCTGCGAGAGAGAGAGAGAGAGAGAGAGAGAGAGAGCAGAGCCGTCGTCCACTTGTTTGTTGTCGTTCCTGCCCAATAGCTGTTTCCTCGTGAGGGCTGAAATGCAGAGTCAAGTATCCGGTGCCAAACCAAGTACGGCGATTACTGAGCCTTTGGAGGGGTTCTGAGTCGATTAGAAGTGTCTTCTGGCCTGGTCTGTGTCTGTATGTGTATGTGGGGACCCCAGAAGGTTGAGGCTGCTTTTCGCGGACCCAGAAAAGGTGAGCACGAGGCGTTCCCAGCCTAAAGCGAGGTATGGGTATTGGTGGTGTACACGTCGTAATCGAGTAACTACACGGTCCCTGAAAAATAGGGTAGGGTAAATCGCGGCTTACACGTGGAGCAGTTCTTCTACGCCGTACAATAGCTAGCCACGACCAAACCTAATGACAGGCCCCGCCCCGGATAGAGAGAGGGGGAGGGAGTAGGATGAGTATTGTAAGTGAGTACGTGAGTGAGCCGGGCGGACTGGTGAGTAAGACTCGGGGAGGCAGGCGCGCGCGCAGTGGCGGTTGAGGTCTCTGCGTGAGTGGTGGTGCGTGAGTGCACTATGGGGGAAGGTATGTCTGGAAGGCAATAGAGAGGTACGGGGTGCGCAAGGTGGTAAGTCGCTGAGGTCCGGAGGATGCGCTGACTGACGACCTTGGTTTGGGTATGTCAATGGAGGTTGCGCAAAGACGTTCCTGTTCCTGCACACTCGGGGAGACGGCTGGCTGGTGGTGGATGGATGTGGAAGTAGACGCGAAGACTCAAAAAAGTGCTCCGTTAGTGCGACGCAAGCACAACAATAGATCAGCGGGCAGCCACGACCCAGTTGTAAGTAATAAAATTGTTACACTCAAACGAAGAGAACGAAGAAGGGAAAAAGAAAGTCAGTAGAGAAACCGGGAGTCGTCAGTGTTAATAGAGTAGGTAGCAGCCGCCCATAATGCTGGATGGATGAATGGAGGTCGAGGGTCGCCGGGATATTGTTTAAAGGCAGTGCACACACACAGTCTGGAGAGCAATTGGGTTAGATGGATGGAGATATTATGATTTTGCATACCACCATCTGCCTTCCCTTGCCTACCTTACCTAATTGTACCTACATACATACACTACGATCAATACACTGCACCACACCACACTTAGCACTGCCAGGCCAGGTACCCTCTCAGATGCAATGTCACTACCCGCCCCCATGCTCACCAACGCCTGCAACTGGATTGATTGCTGAATGATGAATCAATCAGTCAATCAAATCGATGTACCGTACATTTGATCTGCCTTAGCAGTAGCAACCTCACGAGCCCTGGCGGTGGATCCAACATGAGGTAGCAGGCATGGAGGGTAGGTAGGAGCCGCTGCGGTATGTCGACAAATACCCTCTCGCTCTCTTTCTCTCGTTCTCTCTTGCTTGCTCTCGCAGACCCTTACGACGTACACGGGGGATCCTTTGGTTCCTCCTCCTTGCCCTTTCAATTCAATTGAGCCCTCTACCCTGTACTGTTATTCAACTAGCAGCACCGCTACCAGGGGACCACCAAGCAACCCTAGCAACATTTTACTTGACTGCGGGTGGAGACCAGGTCTGCGTCTGGGAGGGTCCTCCTGGTACCTGTCCTGCGATGGGCGAACTTGGAGGGAAAGTGGGCCTCCTTTTTCTTTCTTTAGGTACCTCTTGTTAGACTCTCGTCTCATCAACGTGGAGGAGGGAACAAGGGAACAAGGAGGAGGAGACAATTGTAGAAAAAAGAAAGGATTGATGGAGACTTGACAAGGACTACCTCGAATTGGCATAGCATACCTGCTTCTCGTCTCCTCTTGCTCCCATTCGCTGCATGATGTAGTAGGTGTGTATGCTGCCATGTATCAATGTGCATGTAGATCATTTCTCCCCAACATCACTGTGCCATGTGTCTACCCTTGTGACTTTCGCAAACAGCATTATACCTATCGCCTGGGTCTTGTGTAACCAAATTCTACGTGATTCTTCTCTATCTTTGTGTGGTGGGCGAAGAGAGTGAAGAAAGGACTGTGCATGGGATTGCGCAACTCCCTCCTTCCCTGGCCAAGACCATGCGCTTAGCGCTCTTCCTCCTGGTTTTAAACATCGGGGAGGGGAGGAGAAACACATGGCGAGTATATGTCTGTGTGAAGCAGGTCAGGCACGTGTTGTAGTATGCGTGGGGAGAGACAAGACACGGTGCTCAGAACGGTCCAGTTGTGCTGCTACATAGATGGGCCGAAGACGGAGCGGAAGGGGGAAAACAAGATGAGAGTACATAGCCCCCTCGACTTTGTTGGAGAAAAGCACCGACGTTCATTGGTGACATGGATATGTGCATTTCGACAGTCGTCCGACTGATCTAAACTTGGATTGTGAGGAAAAGGGCTCCAGTGTAATAGAAAGTACGATGGGATGGGATCATCGATGTGCGCCTTGCGACTGGGACAATGCGACAGTACCAAGGAAGTGGCCCCCCTATGGGCAGTGTCACTCGACTGGCCTCATGAAACTCATCGACTTCCATCCAGGAAAACACCGAGTTCATGTTCATGTGCCTCTTGGCATTTGGGCTTGAGGAGATATGCAGGAGGATACGGTCATACTCGTCACGGTTTTAGACGCTGGAGGGCCACGGACGGAACCAGCCGAGTACGGCGTTCGGGGTTCTACTGCTACTAGGCGGGAAAGGCCTCTTATGCAATCAAACCAACATATCTCCAATAGAGAGAGCACAAAATAGCCTTCTCGTCCTTCCTGGCCGGCCTGCAAGTCGGCGATTTCTTCCTTGCAGTCCCCGGGTCAGCGCGGCGAATTTTATGTAGCATTCGGCACAGGGTAACTGTTTCGTTTCAGCGCGAAGTCCACCACCAACAAGCCTGCACGGAATAAGGTTAAGAAGCCTACGGCTGCCCGGGTACGGCAGAGGTAAGGGTGCCAGCATGGGGGGACGGAGTGTACCTACGGGGAGGAGGGGGGCCAAAAGCTGTTGATGGTGAGTACCTGACCTACGTACCTATTGGCGCCAGGGAAAACCTAATCGACCAGTTGCTGCCAAGAGAACCTCCCTAGTGGCATTGGGTTGACTAGACAGGCCATGTCTTGGCTGAGTGAGTACTATACTGGGTGAATAGTGTATATACCCCGTGTCAGAGCTATCGATCAATATCCGGCGCTGCCGCGCTAGGTGATCGTGCGCCGGCATGCCGTTGCTCTGGTGGTTAATAGTGCATGAGCGGGTCTCATGGAAATAAAAAATTGCCGTTTATACCTGAGAAAATAGAATTGAAACAGCCTGCGTTGATCGAGATTAGGCGGTTCGTGATTGATAGACTGTATACAGTATGGGCATGGGTTATTTGGCATTGTCACTCACTGGCAGCCGGAGCCGAATTCTCGGAGATGCCAGTCGTGGCATCATTCCAGACAGTCATTTGGAAGCGTGGCTATGCTCCGTCTACCAGACCTGGCCAAGCCCGACGAACCCGGTTACAGCGCTTGGCTCTCGACAAAAGATGCTGCCAAAATACGATGCCTTTCTTTGGAGAACGGAGACGAGAAACGTGCTGATGCGCTTCCTGGGGACCCTAGTGAATTGCCGGATGGGAGGACATAGACAGCATGTAAGCGGAAAAGCAGTGGCTGCACGCTTCGGGAATGATTTGGTATCAATCACAAAGCAATTATTCCCCCAGTAGTCAGCAGAGCCATTACGATGGCATTACCTCAACGTGACAGTCCTGAGATGTATGCCACGTCTGGCGACAGTAGTACCGCATGGGTAACGTGAACTAATTGAATGGAAATCGTCTCAGCAGCAGACCCTCCACTTTCTTTTGACCAGCGTCCAACGAGCCAATGAGCTACACAGCTCATTTGGGATCTGAAACACATCTGGTAGGATCAGCGAAAGTCTTCAGCCAAGAAACATCTCACTTGTCAGCCACATCCACGTGCATATATCTGGCATTGAGCCGAGATTGTCGACAGCTTGACGAGTGATGACCTAAGGACTAGCGACGCACTGCTCAGGACAGAGAGCTTCCAGCGGCAATTTCTTCACCTGGGTTTACTCTTACCAAGGCCGACTTAGTGCCATCGGGGAATCGGGCTGTCAGGGATAGCATGGCATTAGACTGAGCCCCAGTCTCCAATCGGCGTAGTATGGAATGAACTACCGATGTAACCCCGTAATAACCGTTGTTGGTATCGGGTGAAAAAGGGCAGGACGGCGACGAGATGGGAGTGGAGGCCTGGAGGCGGTGCATCGGCTGTGTAGACGCGAGCACGGGGATTACTGTGTGCTTTCGCGGGCTGCCCTATTATACCGGAGAAGCTGGCGTTCCATGCAAGGATCATCGAATTCTTGGTCATCTACTCCTCCAAGCCTCTAGACGGGCCTGAAAGAAGAGCTGGCTTGGGGATGACCTCATGGACGAATTGACACGTGCCAACCGGAGAAGCGCTTCTATGCAGCGCGGCATTCAATAGAGCGAACAAAGACGAACCGAAGACAAGACTCGCCCGCAGCTACTGTACTTGAGCCGGGACCGTTCTCGCGGGCCTCGGCTTCCCTTCCTTTTTTTGTTGTTTTTGTTTATTACGCAGGAACTCGAGTAGTTCGCAGGTGCCGATTGGCCAACAGTTCCGTGTCGGCGGTCGTAGTACAGAGGTCGTCAAAGGCCCGTAAGTGGCGAAGCCACAATGCAGTAGTTCCGATGCACAACAAGGGCGATCAGTGCATCCGTCTGTACTCCGTAGCCTCCAGGTAAGAATTAAGCCCCCTCGCCTAGGCTATCAAGCCGCTGTTGCGAGTGTGTGTGGGTGGAGGTGTTTGCCCTTGGTTTCTCCTTCCTGCTCTCAGCCCGGCAATCTACTGTCGCAATCTCATGCAGCCACTGATAGCCTCAACTTGACAAGCCAAGACGAGGGCCAGGGGAATGCGGTAGGGCGCCTCTTGACCGACTCGGATCCGCGATGGAGCGAAATTCCCATGCCTCTCTTTTGGTAAATAGGGAGAGAACCCGTAAGGCATCAACCATGGACGACCACGGTTACATCGCTTAATTGCCGTGTTTTCATCATCCCAACGGGGTGGTGCTTGGGTTGGCAATTCCTCCAAAGCGGGCTGGGAACATGGCTCTGGCCAGGCCATGATCAGCAGGGTCGCCAAGCCAGTTATCAGGGCGTTGAGGGGAAATGGTGACAGTTTGTGGGCTGAAGAATATAACCAGACCCGATACGGCCAATGTTCAACAGTCATCATGCAGGTTTTCTTCAATTCTCGGCTACCCCCTGCAAGTCAGGCAGCATGACCCATTGTCGATCTTTGACGTTTGGCTGGTGTGGGAGCAGGGGTTATCCCTACTAGCATCTGACGAAATAAACCTTAAAAGGAATTCCCCCTTGGCATGCCCCATCTGCTGCTCCATGCTGCTCCTTTGTGCTGGTCCCGACAATAAAATACCGCCCCTCCACTATCCCGCCCTGCCAGCTTTGCAGCTTACCTAAAGAGAAGGGGGGAGGAGGAGTAGGAGGAGGGAGGAAAATGGAATAGAAACGGCCCAATTGAGCATAGCTCGGATCCGCAGGCCCAACGATCCTTTGCTCAGGAGCTCCCCGCCTTGTGTAAACTGGAACTTGTCCCATTAGATGGCAAATCTCAACATTGCCATATCTGACCCTGCCATGTCAATAGTGCGTAATTGCGCCGACGTTGAGGTGTTACCTGTAACCCAGGCTTGGCCAGCCGCTTGTAGCGCCGAAGTAGTGAGACCCTCCCACTTCATCATTCTCCAGCATGTCTCAACGTCGATGATCACCGCAACCAAAGAGACCAATAAAAAGGGAAGAAGAAAAGAAAAGCCGAGGAACAATGAGGAATTGGCTTGGTTCGGTCCGCCTCAGCCGTAGCTGTCCCATTTAGGGCCACTGCACTGGGCGATAGATGGGCGCGCGCTGCTGTACGGCGTTTGACATGACCTGCCTGCACCGCATACCTCACCACACATATCTTGTGACTATTGCATGCAATGGTGAAGCGACCACCACCCGCAGTAGCAATAGCCGCAGAAGCAGAGCCTCAATGCGTCATTGTCGGTACCCGCGGCACCCTAGACTCAGTGTGCACTCGCGCGTCGTGCGTCGTTGAGGTCGGCGATCAAAATGGCAAGTGATATCTGCAGCATCTGTCCATGGTTGGACCATTTGCCCGTGCGATGCCTGCAGCTTTCCGCAGACAAGGTGGCATCTGGGCGTGCTGGGCCAGATTTTCCAAATATGGAATATGACAAGTAACATGTAGATGATGGGCGCTGCACTACATTACTGACTTGGGTGTTTAGTTGGTGGGGAATGGCGTGGTCGTTGAAGAAAAAAAGGTCGATCCAGTACGTCGATCCGGCACTCGCTGAACCAAGATTGATCACTTAACAGAGGCGCTGTCTAGGCCCTGAGACCTTCCTCCTCACCCCTGCTAGGCGCAATCTCTTTGCCAAGTTTTTGGGCAGAACGCAGTGTAACGCTGGGAAGGGGGACACCGCCCGGGGGTGGTTGTGTCTGGGGATAATGGCTGTTTGCGGTTGGTGCTGTAATCTATATCAGTCTACAGATAGCTTAGCTGTCGTACGATTAAAGGGACGAATGAACGAACGAACGAACGAACGCATTAGTGGTTGCTGTAAGAGAGGGCAAGGAGAGAAAGAGGGGGCTTGCTAGGCTAAGTGCACGTAAGGTACTTTTTTCCTCAGTCCAAACGAACTGTGCAACTAAGATCGTTGAACTGGTCTTTGTTCGCTAATGCGCCTCGAATTCGGCAAGCCTACCGCTGCGTCGGCTTACGACGGACTCATGTTGCTTGTTGTTGCTGCAGATGTGGCAGTTGGCACTATGCGCCGCTAAATGGGCACACGGACCCAGCTCAACTCAGGACCTCTATCGGCCGATTGGTGGATGTATTTTGACGAGGGCGGACAGGCAATAGGTAATCACTGGGGTAGAAAAAAAGACCGGATGTAGGGTTTACTGGTGCCCATCAAATCTCAAGTCACAAGCTCCCATCGCGGATGGGTTCTTCTCATGCAAAATGCCCGTGTCATCGCAGTCGCATTCGGGGGTGACGAGCTTAAGCAACATAAGCCGGTTTCCATGTTCATAACGGATCTGACAGCTGCATTGCCCCGGAGTAAGAAGCTTGTCGGAAAAGAGGCAACCAAACCACCTACGACGTAGTACCATACATATGCACTGGACAGCTAGGGGGCTTGGTACGGGCTGGGGGGAGGGAACAGGCAACAGGGTAGCTAGCTCCAGTCCATAAGGCGGGCGAGCATGCACGCAAACCACACACACACACACATACCGGACGGCTTCCCATCCGCACCGAGGGTGCCCCGTACTTGGTTCGTGATTTCCACCCTCGTTTCAACAACATCAACATGAGAATACTCTAGTACTGTAGCGGGCAATATTCGTTTCCCGCTACCACGCTTGCTGGTAGCAGCATCTCCACACGAGCAAACGGGTAGCTAAAATTGCCTTTGGTTTCCCCTCTCGAGTCTCGACGGCCTGGGCAGCTAGGGTGGTTCATTAGTTGATTGATTTGATGCCTTATGATCTCATTTGAGGGCGATGCCCTCCGCGAGCCCTAGCACCTTTTCCTGAACGGCGACTACGGTACTAGCGGGCTGCATATTATCATCGGCATCCATGTTTCGTAGCCATGTGTTGCAACCCTGTCGCCCGCGGCAAGTCACAGTACGACATTGTGTTACTAGCGCGGCGGCTCACCTGGGACCTTCGCCGCCTCCAACGACGACCGCCAACCAGCCTCGCTGTCTGTCGTTACTCCAACGCCGGTTAGCGAAGGGTTCCTGGTGTAAGTCGACCTAGGAATTGAGCGAGGAGATACGTGAAAGCGCCCAGCGGACGACGACATGTGAAAGCAGCCAATCCCAGCCGCCACCCATGGCTAACTGAGAGCCAAGAAGATACAGTGGTAGTCAGCCAGTCAGTTATCATGGCTTGGCTGGCCCTTCACTACTTCAATCTCTTCCCTTCCCAATATCAAATAGGTATGTAGAACACGGACGGCAGACGATGGTTCGTATCCAATGTCCACTATCCAACCCAGACAGTAATTACGTCGTACATGCTCCCCTGGTAGGCCAATGGATCCCACCCTGCAGGTCTACTACTACATACAGGCCTGCGTCAAATAGTACCCGGCCGAGTCCCCACCTGTACCGCTACGAGCCGCCTTTTTCTCTGCGCACCATCTCTCGCATTATCTGCTCTGTACGACGGTGTTGATTCAGCGTACACCGTGCTGCTGCTGCTGCTGTTGCGGTGCGGATTGTGGATTTTCCGCATTGGCAACCTACACCACAGTACTGCTAAATGCGACATACGACAATTTCCAAAAGGGCCCCTAGGTCAGCCAGAGCTCGGCGGGTTCCTTTTGGTCCTGTACGTACATTGAATGTAGCTCGATATGGTACGACAATCAAGAGTTTCGAAACATAATGCCAGAACTAGTGACATAGTGACATGCAGGCAGGGTAGGTCATGACTTGACATGTCATATTGTGTGCCAAAAGGTGTTTCTGCAAGATTGGCGACCCCCCCGGGAATCATGATAAACATACCTACCTACAGCTACTACCACCAACCACTACACACACCCAAGTCGGTGCAGCAACTCCCGAGTTGGTACCCCGAGGTGAGGTGACAGCATGGGTTCCACATGCGCTTGTTAGCTTACCCTCGCCTACCATCTTCCCCTGCGTGGGAATACCGCTGGCGCGTCTGTCGAGCACGATGGCGCGCCCGGAACTGTATCCTGGCTGGTTTTGATTAGCCAGGCAAGGCACCAAGACCTTACTAATTAAGTACGACGTGGGTTAGTTAGTTCAAAGTCGCCGTTGACCATCGGCCATGATGATATACGAGATATGTACTTTTGTCCCGCCAACCCCTCATCTCAGCCTGGTGATATGTACTTAGTTATGTGTCAATTCTCAAGTATGGACGCTCTACACGATCGGACTAGGTAATTCGTATGGCGCGCATCTATGGCGCGCACAGACAATCGTGAGATAATGAAAGCCATCATCGACCTCGCCCGTCGACGCCACAGACGAATACGGACTGACACTTGTGATATGGTGCACAGCTCTGGCGTCAATCACTGCGCGGGTTGCTCGTCCACTGAGAACAGCCTGTTGCCGGGCGCCCCGTGCCCCAATCGGAACGCGCGCACTCGACAGGAAATGAGCTTATGATACATTACGACACTTCTCGTAAGAACGGGATATAGTTGGTCAGTCCTCGAGGAACAGCCACGGCCGCTTCGTTCTGGCCCGCCCGTAGTTGTCGTCGCCATTTGCGACTATTGAGACGGGAATGCTGCCCAGGAAGACAGATAGGTCGGATGGGGACGCCCTATTCGCTGGGACGCTCTCCACTCCTGGCTGGGCTGCAGGGATCACCACCCCACACTCCCAATTGCGGCAGCTGAGCTTGGGTTTGCCCGTCTTTTTGTCGCTGGTCAAGCGTCCCCTAGATAAGTGAAGCCCCCCTAGTGGTCAGCGGGCTGCCCAGAATTACCTAGATGAGAAAACGAGACGGGCACCTACCATGCGCTTTCCGACAGGTTGGCGGATCCTACGTAGCCCCAAGCGGCCGGCACTCCGTTCGGATCTTGCCTGTGAACCAACATTATCTTGCTATGGAGCAGGAGACCGTTACGAACATTCTTGTAATCGTAGACGAGGTTTCGTGGGAAAGTATCGGAATTCCACCATTTGGTCTGCGCGCAAATGGTCCCCGCAGACTTGTTTGAAGAGACGTTAGTTAACACGACCATGCTTAAGGAAATGAAGGAGCGGCCGACCCATGGCCTTGATGTACATTTGGACCTCCACGACTCTGCGCAACAGTATCGTGGGAAGGGAAGTAGATCCGGAAGTGATCTTCAAAGGTCGAGGAGGAGAGCTCGTGCTTGGCGCCGGCCTTTTTGGTCTTGGCTTTTGAGGTTCTTTCGCGAAGAACCTTCTGGCCATCGTCGCCCTGTGCAGCATAATACAAGGCGCATAGCAATTCCTGGTTGACTGACCCGAGCGACGAAATTACAAGGTCAATGTCGATCAGTCTCGGCGTGTTGAGGCCCAACGCAGACACTGCCCTGCCCAGCCCACAATATCCTGGCGCTCCAGGGTTAACACGAAATGCCTCCCAAAGTGGTTGCGAAAGGGAATGAAGTCGTATTGACTTTCAACATATTTAAGCTTACCTGTTCGTTTCCAACTGTCATCCACGTGGGTGCTTCCGCTGCTCAAGCACGTTAGCAGAAAAGTATAACTGGGAAACGGCTGTGAGGTTCTTACATCGTGTGTACGAAGGCGTAACGGTTTGTCTCTGAGAAATCATACTTTGTTAGACTTGTGACTAGACCTTTGTCCAAACCCTGAGCCGTGAGAAAGTAGCAAAGCTCTTCTCCAAACATGGTAAGTTTGTTAGCTGCGGCCGCTTCGGGTGTCTGAACTTTGGGAAGATCAATTATGAAAACAATCTGCATGGTAGTCAGCGATACTGCGACATATTGCAGGGGGTGGTGGGAGGGTGTCCTCGCACATTCTCCATAGTCCCCGTCTCACCCCAGTCGTAAGGCACGAAATTGCCACTCGGGACGACGATGCGCAGGTAGTTGGGGAATCGTAGCAGTTGCAATTTGGAGTGCATTGAACCCATGGGAAGCATCGGCGGGAAACAAAACCGGACATTCTCGTTAGGGGCGTTTGCTTCGATTTCCATTCGCTGCAACAACAGTGAGTATCTGTAGACGCCCGGCGACAATCGCTGCAGAACATACCTGTCGCTCGCTGGACGCGTAGGCGATGCACATGAGCTTTGTCCTGGAGACATTGATTTTTGATAGCATCCATTCATCGTCCCACTGGCTGTAACCTTGTGATCAGCGACAGCAGTGGCATGGATAGGGAGAAGGGGGTGATGGTGAACCTTGAAAAGGTGTGGACACGGCCGTAAGGTCTAGACCACCGCACCTCTTTCGATACCCAGTTCATCGGTGTAACTTACAAGGAGCTGATGATGGCTAACTGGAGCTGGTCTTTTTGGAGTATTTCGTCAATCTTGATATCGTCCCCGGTTCTTGCGAAGCCAGATGCCCATGTTTTCTTGACAACTCCCTTTGGCCAGCGTAAACCATCAGTGGAAGGAGGCATGGGCATGGACGGAGGGTCTTGACTCGTTGACAGCGAGACCCCTGTCAAAGGTGCACGGAATGCACCCTCTCCTAGCCGGCCTGCGCCAGTGATGTGTTGAAGCTGCTTCCTCGGAGGTGAAAGAGACGCCGTTTTTAGCCGGCTTTTGCGATCTTGAGAGTCCTGCTCTGAATCGGGCACCTTTCGTTTGCCAAGTCTCGCCAACCGTTCCTCCTCCATTTTCTTTCGATCAAGCCCCAAAGCAGCAAGGCCACTCTGGGCGGATTGCGTTGGCTGCTGAGCTGCAGGTGATGAGGGTTTCACCTGTTGCTTGGGGCCCTGCTTATCGTCCTGCAGTGGCAGTCGGTGAGATGGGCGGTAGGTAGGAGGTCTCTCCAGGTCGTCTTCCTCTTCCTCATCCGAACTAAGCTGTATTGGGGCATTTGATGTTGAAATGGTGCCCTGTTCAGCACCAGCCCCATCTTGGAGGGAGAGGGAGATGGCATAGCGAAGAGCAGCCTCCTCATCCTCAAAATCCCCGTTGCCATCCATCGAAACGTCCTCCTTGGCAACAGTAGCAGTAGATTCCGGCAGTAACAGGATATGGGATGGGATTGGACGTTTCTTGGTGTGGTCCCTGCGTGGACGGACAAACGCGACGTGCCAAATCCAAGGTAGGTACTTGAAGGCTGTTTGTTTGTTCCAGGAGCTGGCACGTGATCCGAGCTCCCTGCCAAGCTGCATAAATCACCAATTCCAAATTCCAACTGACTTGGTCAAACCGACAGTCAAATCAATCAAATCAATCAGTTTGATCTGATAACGGATGAAGACCCCCCAATTCGAAATTGAATCTCCGTTTGGAATGCCGTACCTGCATGTACCAAGGTATCCCAACGTAGTTACCTGCACCGCCCGTCCGCACTTCACTGTTGGGCAATTGATTGATACATTGGATTGATCGCCAAGGCGTTAATGTACCTATGACCCCTACTTACTTCCTAAACACCGACACCCACAACCACAACGCCGAGATCGATATGTTAATTGGGGGTATATCCTCTGCGAGTCTTCTTCTAAAGCCCGAAAACGGCGGTATTTCGGTCGATATATATTGAAAGACAGGCTGTGGTACCGCGATTCTACCTGGCTCTGTCTCCACCCAGCGCCGCCGAGCCTATGGGCGTTACATAAAGCTGCATTGGGGCGATGGATCGCAAGGGACTGACGATCGGAAAACCCCGCCAACGCCTAGAATAGCCGAGTCGAGGGAATGAGTGCCCAGCTTTGCTTGTATTGTTTTGGGGCATGCCAATATCAAGGTCAGGTCGGCAATCGGGTGTCGCTCTCTGACTTACTTGAAGCTAGTCCCAGTCACCTCCAACCGCGGCCTGGCCGGGGTTGGGCTGTTGTGTATGTGTGTGTATGTATGTGTGTGTATGTGTGTGTGTGTGTGCGTCGCATCACATCGCGTTGAAAGGGATCGATCTACCGACCGGAGTTGCTTTCCCCCTTCTCCCCGGGGCCCATTACCGGAGCCGTGGGATTAGTGAGAGCAGGTTTCCAAGCCCACGGGTTTCCTTTACCTCGGGATGCCACCTGGTCGCTGTCCGGCTCTTGCAATCGGCCAGTCGGGTCGATCCCAAGTTAGGGATAGCATGCCTTACTAACACTCCGCGGGGATAGCGAGGACAATACCGACCCCTGACCCACGACCCTTTCTCGAGGTTCTTTTCTCTCAACCGTAGCATTCTTACTGGCAGCTAAGAAAAGAGACTTTCTCATTGCCGGAAATCAGACGACCAACCGATATCCTTTTGATTGCGGAAAACGTCTTTAAGAGTGGGGCAACCGTATACCTCACTAAATATTGTTACCTCCGCGAGTAACATGTTCCCGACGGCGTGAACTTTCACCATCCGAGGACATCTAATATTCTGATTTGACCAGAAGCCGGCCCCACTACTAAAGACGTTTTCCGCAATCAAGGGGATATTAAAGCCCCCCGGGAAATTACCCGAAAATGACTCTTGACGAGAAAGTGCAAGGGATCTCAGGGCTCGTCGCCTCTAAAACAAGGCCGTTACAGATCCAACCCCGACCCGCACCCCTGTGAGGAGCACCATCCCACTAGCAACCCTACCCGTTGGACCAGTCCGAGCTAGGGAAGGGGAGAAACGAATGGTCGCCGACGTCAATTAGTTGGTGGAAACACATGGTATCCGTTGGACTGCCCACGGGAATAAAAAGTGCTAATGACGTTCAGATGCCTGATGCTACTCGATGTTATCGCGGTACACTACATATTCATCAAGGGCCATGTACCTTTATCGAGGCAGCTTTGGGTTGAAGAAGGGACCTTTCCTAATCAAGGGACACCCTGAAGCTCAAAGTAGCTCTACCTCTAGATATTTACATATGCTCTTGATACATACCAATGATCTGTCTCACTTCTCTGTGTGTGTTGAGAGTGTACTTCGTACTTGATCGGTTTTGTTTATTGTCAGGGGAGCTGCCGCGGAGGAGGACATCTCCTAGCCTCCCAGGGCTGGTCTATTGCTTATCTTCCTCCGTCTCCAGGTTCATCGGGAACTTACATTGGCACCTAATACAGACTTGCAGGACTTCGAACATGCACCGGCAGGCATTCTCATTATCTCTCTCTCTCTCTCTCTCTCTCTCTCTCTCTCTCTCTCTCTCTCTCTCTCTCTCTCTCTCTCTCTCTTTTTCTCTCGCCCGAGCGACGGAAGCAATCCTTGTAGCACGGAGCACTCATGCATATGCATCCGTCAAAGGTAGTAACCACCGAAGCGAGTTCCAGTCAACGACAGCTGCTTATTAATATTGATTATCAAAGTTACCTACATCGTGCGAAATATGGAATAAGTAAATGAAACGTGTCTGTTCAAGTTTGTATTGAGTTCTCGAATACCTCTGGCCAGAAACCCTAGGTCATCGTTTCCATCATATCCAAATCTCGTGTCTTCTGACACCTTCAGGGCCTCACAATCAACATTGGGTCAATTTCCCTCCAATATATCTCATTGAATTATACCCTAGACCCCATGAGTTGTATTCTCGCCTTAATTTCGTGATATGAGGCTGTAACGCTTCGGACGCTGCTGCTGCTGCTGCTGCTGCTGCTGCTACTGCTACTTTGTAGCAACAGCGATTGATGGTGATTGTGTTGGCGATGGTGGTGGCGTCGTCTCACACCTCAAGTTGCTGGACGCAGACTCCTCTTCCTGCTTCCCGTAAAGCCACGCCTGGACGGCCGCATCGTAGTCTGAGGATGTGTCACTCTCAGCACGAGCGATGAATTGCTCCATGGGGTAGGCCTGACCCCCTCGACCTCTGCTTGGCCAACGTAGCCGTAGTTGTAGCTTTTTTCCGAACTGCAACCTTTGTAGGAAGCACCAGGAATAAAAGGACGATCGTCGACATCCACCATTATCACGTCCGTCTCCATGTTGTTGTTGCTGTTATTGTTGTCGGCGACGACGCTTTGGTCTTCTTCGACATCAACGATGGGATGAGAAGACGACTGTTACTCGACATTGTAGCCCGTAGCGACATAAATATCTAGAGCTGCCCGGCGCGCCGCACGACGACACTGGATCCGCATGTTGCGCTCCCGGTAGCCGCCGCGACCGTCCTGGTCGGATGCGGGGCGGGTGAAGCTGTCGAGGTAGCCGAGAAGGTAGTCGTACTGCCACTCCTGCTGGCAGCAGGTCCCCAGCACGAGCTCTCGGGCCAGGTGGTCGTCGAGCCAGTTGACGATGACAAGGGATCGGAGACGAGCGCGAGAGTCGGCGTAGAGATAGGGTCGATCCCGACGGCCACGCTGGAGGTTGCATACAGTACCTCGCAGGAGAGGGGGCAGCGTGGGCACGTAGGTCACCCTTCTTGTAGATAGTCTGAGACATCGACATGATAAAAGGGTGTGATGTAGTTCAAAGAAGTGAGTGGTGTAATGATGTGTTCCTTAATGTCTAGTTTGACAGAAAGGTGCATATGTGATGTCAAAGGTGAGACTGATTGTCTACCACTCTTGGGTATATATAATAACTCTTGAAGATCCTGAGTTCAAGTGCTCAAGGCAGAGTGACAGTATGTTCTTCGTCAAGATAATTACTGAACAATAACTGCGTGTTGGGTTTCGACAAAGTAGAGAGGTATTGACTGAAGAGTGAATGTGGCAAGTGCCAAGAAGGAGTTTCAGTAGAGTCAGAATATATGTGTGTTGAGTGAAGATCAGTATCAAGAAGTCGAGCCTAGCAGGAGCAGAAGAGAATGGGAAGATAGATAGAATGGAAGGATTGCAAACATCAGGCCCGAATGGGAGATTTCTTATATACGTGAGAAACAGATAGAGTTTGTGCCTCTCTTCGGGTTTAGGCATCAACTATGGTACTCAGAGTTTGGTCTGAATAGGGTCTGTATATACAGTCATATGTGTGTTGGCAGTGCAAATGCGAAGTCAACCAAGGTTGCGGCAGCATCATACCCATTTCAATAGTCATTTGTTGCGTGAACAACAATACACTTCGCGCCAGCCACGCATTACCAAGAAAAAATCGTTCTTCACGACCCGAAAAGACTCATCCCTCAGATTAGGCAGCCTGTATAGCACACTGATTTTTATCTCTAGTTAATTTAGTTTCATATTAGAAAAAGTTAGATTGTACTCACTCTTTTCGACTTGATGAGGCTGTTACAATCATCATTGGGCTGCTCAGAGTCTAGGCAGGTGCTTGAGGCAGCAATATGTTGTATTTTCATGGCTAGAAATCATTTGTTTGTTTCTCGGGTCAAGTGGGAATGCGTGACTCTGGGCCTATGAAGAAACGTTTGTGACCGTTGGCCCAGAATTGGATGGTCAGATACAACTTACTCAACCCTCCATTATCAGTGCAACTTCAATGGAATAATGAGAGGAGCTGACTTGACAATCCAACCCAAAAATTGAGGGAAGTCCGGCATTCAACTAATATTCACAAGACGATTTGGGGTTGCTCAAGCCCCTAGCATATGTGCAGAGCAAGTAGGAACGCAATGATAATTCGGAAGGAATCTTATTTGCAGCCATGTAGAGAACTACCAAGTGTTGGCTACCACCATGCTATCCAAGAAGTCCAAGAACTCCAAAGCCATACCCAAAATACCAAGTGTGTAGCAGTTGCCCCAAGTTGAGGTCCCATATTGCAAGATTGCACACGTGAACGTCTTAAGACCACAGAGATATGCCAGCAACGCCTGCTGAGAATGCAGATAAACAAGAACAGCGAAATCAATCGAGTCCACCAGAGGCCTCATATGTCGCGGTCTAACTCCACTGCTTCAGGGCATTCTTTTGCGCGGCTAAAACGCCGTTCATTAGCTTTATATACTTATGGATATACTTCCCAACAACTTACATTTTAAGCACTGCGCAATTTTTACTTTTGTCTCATCTTTCTGCTTCTTCTCGTCCTCTTTAGGGTCGAAGGACAAGGTCGATGAGGAATCTCGGGCGACGCCTGCAGAGGTACTAGAGCGTTGCGAGAAAGCCTTGGGGAAGATGCCGACGAGTGGAGATGGCATGACGAGGTCCTTTGAAGGTAAATCTTTTCAATATTCTCTTGTTTGCCTGTTGGGGAAGATGGATATTGGATAATGTTGTTTGATGCAAGCCTACGAGCGAGAGATGGTGGGAATGTGTTACTTGAGTTCGTGATACTGGTTTGGGTACTCAACGAAGCACACGTCTTTCTCTATATATACTCCAGAGCATGATCTTACACCGAAATTTTGTCGGGGTAATGGAGGCAGTCATATCATGACCCATGACGCATATGCCGTTGACGTGTACAGCCTGACCGGCCCGGAATATTAAGACTGCGAGTCGTACTGGTATGTCAGGCATTTGTAAGCCAAGCCTCACAAGTCATGGGATATATCCGGTCTCTATACATCACGCCGCTGCGACCTAATTTAATCTGCCAGCTGGATACGCAATATACATACGCGGCGTACTGCAAAGAGTTTAGGCATACACGGCGAACCGCAAAGAGTCAAGGCATCCCCAGGATGTGGGTCGCGAGAACGGCAGTCCCTAGTGCTTACTCGCGCTTGACCAAATCGAGGCTTATTCCGAATTCCGAGGCTTGGTAAGCTGGCCAATCAGGAAATTGCAGCTTCGGCATGAAATACGGCATTCTCCCCTAGCATCTCTGTTCTCGGACTTGGCCATGCCCACGCCTCTTGTTGTCATCGCCTCATGAACCGGTATGAAACATACCCCTCTTCAACTTCGGAGTCTCCAAGTAGTATTCGAATGCCGTTGATACTGTGAAAGCGCCCTGCTCAGACCAAGGAATAATACCGGAAGTGCGTCCCGCAGACGATACATCTGACCGAGCATGCCGGATATGAATCACGAACCCGGCGGGCGGGTCATCCAGCTGCAACAGACCAGTCAGACTTTCATTGGCAAATACCGTCGGAATCGCAAATTGCAATCTTGCGAGCCATGCCGTAAATCCAAATTGGCGTGCGACCACAAAGTCCCCTGTGGTCGGTGCATCAGGAGGCGATGCGTGGACAAGTGCTTTTACCACCCGAACCCTCTTACACGTGTGAGTGGCTATATACCGAAGCAGACGATGATCTGCGTTCAGCCAGTGCTCGTGCATCGATATCCGAAAGACTTTGACAAGCTGACACGATACAGAACCGGCAAACCACATCGGACACACTCCCAACGCCATCAAATTCACCGACTTCTGTCGGAAGCTCCCACAGGCTTGTGCAGTCGGTAGAACTGCCACATAGCCCAAAGACAGGCGACGCCGTGCGATTTGTGTGCAGGGAAGCGCCAGCCGTCCACCGTGCTTCTTCAGCCCCGCCATTACACCACAGACATGGCCACGAGTTTGTGCACAGCGAGAAGCACAGCTTCCTCGGCTCGACTTCGGTGACCTCCATGTTGACAGAGGACTTGGAGAAGTTGGGGGTGCCCTCGGTGGATTTGCAAGCCTTCTCCGCCCAGAGCGTAGCCATCTCTTACGACCGCATCACCAAAGGGTGTGAGGTCCTTGCTTTCCTCAAGAACAGCTCCATGGTCAACCAGTTCGTCAACTGCTTCTACGGTACCTGGGAAGGCGACGTTGCTTTCTGCATAGAGCCGATCATGAAGATGTGGCTTATGGATCTCGGGCGCTTCCATGAGACTGTCTTGAAGAATCAGAATCCCGACAAGATTCGACGACTCTGCGAGCTTATTGTAAGTAAAAATACACCCTTTTTGTTTGCATAGAACCACAAGGTAACTAACCTTATTAATATCAGTGGCATAATACCCAATCTCCGTTGGTATATAATGGCAAGACTTCACCGAAAGAATGGATGGCGTTATCCACAGGAGCAAATCTTCGATGGGATGTCATCGGTTTGATTGCTTGTTATGTGGCAGGAGCAGCCGCGGCGGGGGACCGTTCGAAGAGGCTCCTCGAAGAATACAAGACCACTCGAGAAGCTGTCATGAGTTCGATGGTCGAAATTGCAGCCACTTGTCTCACATTCTGCCGCGAATGCGAGATCCTCGACGACACATTCCTATGGCTCACGGGGGAGTACTACGGCCTCATCAGCTTCGTCAAGGGCGACGTTAGCTCTGCAGTGTATCGGGCGGGGGCAGAGCTGGCCAGTACGTTCCTAGCAATGGGACTGCACCAAGATATTCGAGCCAACGCGAGAGTGCCGCCGTTCCTTGCCCAACTCCGGAAGCAGGTGCGCATGGTCACTTACAGCGGGGAGATTTCGGTATCGGCGTTCCTTGGCCGGCCCCCACGCCTATCGTACCGCTATATCAACCTTGATACGGCGTATGACTTCAGCAACGACGAGACCCTCGTAGACGAAAGCGAGTTTGCGGCTAATGTGTCGAAACTAATTGAAGGTGGCTATAATTCGGATGGTCGGCATCGTGCCATCACCTTCTGGAAGGTTTGGGTACCCTTTGCGATCCTACGAGAGCAGATCCTAGAGCTGGCGCTCGGGAATCTACCTGCCGACGAGGTCCTCAGGCGGGCCGACGAGATCCAGCAGAAGGCCAAAGAGCAATGGGCCAACGTGCCGGCCAGATATGCAAAATGCAGAGAAGGGGAGTTGCTTGTGGGTGCCAAAAAAGCCGGAGTAACTTTGTATGGCCATATGCTTCGACAGGGTACCCAGGCCAATGAGTTTATCCTGCAACGTGTCCGTTTCCAGAAGGCCGGAGCGAGCGCCGAAGGGCTAATCAAAGTTGCGCAGCAGATGTTCAAGGACATCATACGTATCAGCGAGGATCCCGAGCTGACGAAGATATCGTCGATCAACACCAATTACATGGTGGCCATCCACGGGCTGCGTTGCGCCGCGGTCTTAGCCGTCGAGCTGCTCCGGCAGGAACAGCTCCCAGTGTACCCCAAAGAACCGCTGCTGCCGCGAAGCCAAACCATCCAGGACCTTTCCGTGTTCGTGTCCAGGCTAGACTTGATTCTCAAGGTCGAGCTGCTGCAGGGAACCTTTCCCCTGTGCGAGCAAGGCCGAAAAGTGCTGACGCGCATCCTCGACAAGATCCTCAGCCCGCCAAGTGCAGGCGATCGGGCGTGTCAATTAAGCCACACGGACGGCCACCAACACGCGCATCCACAGCCTGAAATCAATCATTTTCAGGATGGAATGGTGCCAAACGACGGGGGCGATTACTTGAGCCATAGTTCGTTCACGGTGATGGACGACTTCAACTTCGCCATTGATGCGCCGTACCTGGGACCAGATCACGACTTCAGGCAATGGCTGGAGAACATGGATTGGACTCAGACGCTAGGAAGTCCCTCCCAAGCATTAAGGTGAGACTTGGCGTGGCTTAGCTCGTATCCCTAGTAGGTGGCTGGTGGGAAACGAGGCGCTCTGGGCAGACGTCATTGGGCCTTAGAAGCTTCCCATAGTCGACAATTGCCAAGGTTGGCAGCGCGGTTGAGAGACAGCACAGCATATTGCAACGTCATTTCCATAACACAACGGTTTGGGTCTACCGCTTCATAAACTAGGGGCAGCTCTTGTCGCGAAGATTTTGGATTTCCCTCTTCTCCTTCGTACTCCATTCCTCCAACAACCAAGAACACCCCGAATTCTGAAAGTACAGACCAAGCTCCCAAACACCAGGTCCCCCCCCATTGTAAGTCAATGCGATCATCAACACATGCGTTCCGGTCTCTGATTGCTAACTAGCCAAATAAAAGCCACAAACCATAAACCACACTCCAACCTCTCCGAACAACATGCCTCTATTCTGGTCCAAGGGCGTCGGTGGCCGTCATTTCGGCACGAGCGTCCATGCCGACCGAAACGGTGTGCACCGCGGACCCTGGCGATTCAGCTTCGGCAAGTTCAACTGCTTCAAGGCGTCATGAACCCGCCAACTCTGTACTTCGATATCGACAACGCGGGTGGATTGCGGACACACATGTGCACATTAGTCGATAGGATGATGCCGACATTTGCGAGCTTGAGGTCTCCAAATTGGGCGTCGAGGATAGCAAACCTGCAATTGCGACGAGCCAAACCACGAGCCGGTTCTGATTTGGGGCGGCGGCTGGAGTTAATGGGGAGTTTTGATTGATGCGACGACAACGGCCACGAGAACTTGTTCGGATTTTGCTTTTTGATACCATACATGAACAGCGAAGTTTGCCACTTTCCCATAGTATAAATTGATTGGAGATCTATCTGTCTGCGACGCTCTCCCTTTTTTCGTGTTCATGGTCGCCTACCTGTTTAGGCTGTCTTACTACCAAACGCTACGGGCACGCTGGTTGACAGGGGTTCACTCACCAAAATTGTTAGTGGCTCTTTAACAATCAAAGGCATGGAAACACATGCTTACTACATAAAGTGTCCGATTCTAGGCAGCGATGCCTACAGGATCAAGCACAACTTTGAAGTAGGAGCCTGTTGAGCCACAATGACTTTGATTTTTGCATACTTAAATTTACGTGTCCAAACGACGTGTCTTCATGTTCTTCATCCAGTGTCTTGACCATTTGGCCCAAAGCTGCCTGCTGGATATGTTTTCCCCCAAAACAGACCTCCATCACCTCACCAATTGATTAGCTTGGGAAACCCCCTTAACCCAGACCCTGACGCGAGATAGAACGGTCTTGTGAAATGGCATTATCGTTACTATTCCTCACCGCCTTGGCCCTTCCGGCCGCTGCCGGTATCTCCAGCACTCCCGACTGCCCGGCCAATGGAGTTCTGACAGCCAGCATCCCGGGCTCGGGTTACCTGGCCACCATGGCCGCCGTGCACGATCATCTCATTGCCTGCCGCGACACCATTGAGCATCTGGACCTTCGCGCCTACTTATCAGGATGTTCGGAGTGGCCCGACCGCTGGAACCTTCCCTTTGCTCTTACCGGTGGCAACAGCAGCGTCAGCAGCAACGAACAACAGCAAGGAGACTTGTCTTCTACCTCATCATCATATTACTACCCTGCCCTCAAGTCTCTGAAACTCGAGGGCTATGAGTTTAAGGAAAGCGACTGGACCGACCTTCAGCCCCGGAAGTATGAGAGCTACGTCTGGTGGGTCCAGAGCAGCAGGTTTCGAAGATGGTTGAAGCTATGGTGGTCGACGCCCCGGGAACGACGGTACCTGACCAACTTGGAGCTGTGGCTCGAGGCCATGGACTGGGGTGCACTAGAACGCCTCGAGTTCGCCGAGGACGTCTCGGCCTACTTCGTCGACGTGGGCGCCCAGCATCTGACGAGCCGGCTCCGGGATCTGGCCGTTGGGGCCGGGTGGCGCAATGGGTCCCGCGACGCCGCTACCAGACTGTTCACGACGGCGCTGCCGCGCGAGGTGCGGCTCGAGAGGCTGGCGTGGACCGACCCCCGCTGGGACCCCGCCGCCCTGGACCCCATTCTGGACCAGCACGGCGCGTCGCTGCGCCGCCTCGAGCTTTGGTCTCACGAGCGGTGGTACCCCGTCGAGGCGGAGGCGGAAGCGGCAGCGGCGCTGAACGCGTCGCAGGTGCAGCGCATCGCCGAGAGCGCCCCGAATCTGGAGCACCTGTCGCTCAAAGTCTACCGGAGCGGCGACGAGGATGTCTGGCCGTGGGAGGTCTTCGAGGCGGTCGCTTCGGCCCCCAGCTGGCCTCGGCCGACGTCTGGCTCGACCTGGCGGCTTTCTGTATGCGTGGTGTCCCCGAGTTCCCCGGCGCGCGTTCGCAGCGGGAGCGGGAGGGGTGCAAGGCCGGAGAGGAGTACCGGCGGCCGTTTCTGAACCTGACATCGACATCGGACATTTTCCGCTTCATGCGCGAGAAGAAGGCAGGCCCGGTCGAGTTGGAGCGCCTGACCTTCTGGGTCGGCGACTGGGAGCGGCCATGGGATGGGCCGATTTACGACGAGAGTTGGATCGAGGGGAGAAATGCTAGAGTCGACTGCAGTGTTATTCGTCCAGACGGGTCGCGTGCAGAGACTGCGGAGGAGGATCTGTGCGAGTTCATTAAAAACCCTGCGGATGACTGGGCATTCGACGAAGTCGAATTCGAAGACGGGCTGCCGCGTATTATCGCGACATCGACAGACGAGGAGGACCAGGAACTCCTTCAGCTCCAGAAGCAGATGGCGCTATGATACACGGACGGAGCACAAAGATCCAAACTGAAAATCGCTGTGGTTAAGCCCCCCTCGGTGTGTCAAGGAAGGGGGGGGCAAGAGACAGATAGTTCCCCCTTTACCGCCTTGCAGCCCTGCATGCGAACTAGCGATACGAGACTCTCAACTGTGGCTTTGAGCACACCTTCTCGTGCCCAAATCATGGGTACGCCCACCAAGCTGCAACACGTTGGGTTTTTGTGGTCGAGTCTATCCACCTCCGTCTCCGCCTAGAGGTAAAAATAGCACCCCGGCACGGTTAGCCCCGAAGCGCCCGGCATTATGTAATTTGCCGAGCTATCAGCCTGTCACAGCGACCCCCAAACTCCCGACCCCTGATAAGGTTGGTAATTGAAGGGGCCATATTGGCTCGTGTCCCAAGGTTCTCGAACACCGATAGGTCCTAGGGCCGGGAGTCTAGTTTGCTCTCTATCTTTTTCTCCAGGACCCCTCTTCTTCCGCCCTTTACGAGCTTCCACTTGCAGAAAACCCACCCGCATGAAGCAGCAACGCCGAGACCACCCCCCTGCCCCCCGGTCGCATCGATACGAGAATTGAATGGCCCACCTGCCAGGATTGCTCCGTTCCAACAGCTCCGGAGATTGTTTTCTCGTACATTTCAAGATAGAGTTACGCGATCTCAGATTCCGCTATAAGAGCCAAAGGGATCGCTGTTTAGATGCCGAAAATGAAATCAATATCCCACCATCTACTTGCGTATCCCAGATCGCAAACAGTCGCTCTTTTGATCTGTGTTTGAGCCAATCGTTTCTCAACCGGGTTTCAGCAATCAATCAATCCGGGACTACAGTCGCTACTCTTTGTTGTTACGGTGCAATAATAAATAAACGCCAATATGAGGTCAAACAGCATAACCTCGTACGCCCTCGTCGGGGCCCAACTCGCCAGTGCCGGCTGGGTATGGCCGTCCAAGCATGACGCCATCGAGGATCTGTACAGTCTGCAAGCCGGCGTCATCAGACACGGTTTCATCGATAGTGAGTAGCGATGCTTTGGACCCAACACCAATCTTCAATTACAAATACTAACGGCCGACACCTAGACGTAAACCCTTGCTCCTTCAACGAAAACACCAAGGGCCGCCAGGATGCGGCCGCATGGGTGCGCACCGCGTACCACGACGCGGCGACGCACGACAAGGAGGCGGGAACGGGCGGACTTGACGCCTCGATCCTGTTCGAGACGGACCGGCCCGAGAACCCGGGCACGGCGTTCAACGACACGTTTAGCTTCTTCTCGGCGCACTACAACGGCGACGTGCAGTTAGCGGACCTGATCGCGCTGGGCGTGGTGACGGCGACGGCCAGCTGCGGTGGACCCAAGGTGCCCCTCCGCGTCGGGCGCGTCGACGCGACCGAGGCCGGGCGGCCGGGCGTGCCGGAGCCCCAGCAGGACCTCGACACGCACAAGTCCATCTTCGCCAAGGCGGGCTTCGGCACCGAGGACATGATCGCCATGGTGGCGTGCGGGCACACGCTCGGCGGCGTGCACCACGAGGACTTCCCGAACATGAACGAGAACGGCAACGCGGGCGAGACGTCGCGCTTCGAGGGCAACGACAACGACCACGCCTTCCAGTTCGACAACGCCGTCGCGACGCAGTACCTCGACGGCTCGAGCGAGAACCCCCTGGTCGCGGGCCACAACGACACGACCAACTCGGACAAGCGCATCTTCGGCGCCGACGGCAACAAGACCATGAAGGCCCTCAGTGACCCCGAGAAGTTCAAGACCATGTGTGCCGACATCTTCGCCCGCATGATCGACAGCGTCCCCGCCGGCGTCGAGCTGACGGAGCCCATCGAGTCCGCCGACTTGAAGCCCTACATCACCAGCCTCGCCCTCAACAGCAACGGCACCCTCGACTTCGCCGGCCGCATCCGCGTCCGCGTGACCAAGGGCGTGACGGACCGCGACCCGGAGGATCTGGCCGTGCGCCTCGCCTACACGAGCCGTGACGGGTCCAAGAACGGCACCATCGAGACGACGCCCGAGCGCCTCAAGGGCGGCATGTCGTCGGGCCTCTTCGACGAGGTCTTTAAGTGGTTCAACTTCGAGACGCAGATCGACGCCAGCACGGGAATCAAGGGCTTCACCATCGAGATGACGGTGCCCTCGACGGGCAAGGCCTCCGTCTTCGACAACGAGGGCACCGGCCTCTACCCCGTGCAGGACGCCATCCTGTACCAGAAGAAACAGTCGTGCATGGACACCAGCACGGCCCAGGCCAGCGACTCCTTCCCCTTCACCCTCACGGCCGCCGTCCGCAAGGATCAGGCCGAGGCCGCCGCCAACATGGAGCTCGCCTTCCGCACCCCGCGCCAAGGTATCGTAATCGACAAGCTGGAGAAGAAGATGTTCCCCCTCAAGAAGACCGACAAGAAGACGCCCAGCGACGAGTACGTCCTGTACGAGCTGCAGATGCCGCTCGCCAAGTCCAGCTGGAGCACCAGTATGAACATTGTCCTCGGCCAGGGAGCGGGCGAGAAGCGGGTTACGCGCCTGGTCACCAATGACCTCGCTGGTGTCGCTTGCCAGCCTTTGTAAGCGGATGTACAGAGAAAGAAGAGAAGATTGGATATTAGTTAGGCATATATACCCCGTCATTAGTGGAATGGCTTAGACGAATAACGAGAAGTTTAATAACTATACGTATACATTATTACCACGAGCTTGTGTCAATACCTAATGTGTGTAGTATTGCATTGGTTAGCCACGAGACTGTCCAGAATATCCGCGTTTTTGGCATATCTATCGTGGCGTAAGCTGAAACCAAGACACCGGATCGAATGACCATGTGCGACAACATGATGGCAGCCCGGTGGCGGCTTGGCTCCTAAAACCGATAGCCGCCACCACCAGCGTCTTTCGCACCAGTGATATTGTAAAATTGTATGACAAAGCACCGAGGAAACTTGTTGCCGCCAATACCGGTCTATAATAGCCATGCAGCCGTCGTATAAGAGCAGTACACGTCAGAAGACGGCTCGGAGGCTAATGTTCTTTTGTCCAGGAGGCTGACTCTTTTGTTTCTGCTGGGCTGACTGACATCGAATCGAGGTTCAGAAATCCCGAAAACAGGAACCGGATATTTTCAGCTGTCTCAGAAAATCACACATACCAGGTCGCAGCCTTACACGTAATACATAGTCTTTGGCGAGATTCGGATCATGTGTAAGTAATCAGTAGAGCCTCGTGCTCTCGCACTCGGGGGGTTAAGTTAGAAATAACGAATATCTATAAATTGGCACGAAAACCTCCCCGTAATTATCCCAAGTCTACACTGACAAAGCAAAACACCATTCCTTTGACCTTCATACCCATTCTTCCCTCGTGCAAGACTTATCAAACTCCATATACAACACCAGCAATACCGTATTCCCTCTATCCGACGCAGCATATTGCGAGACACCCAAAAATATACATACATACACATATATACGAACAACAATTGCCCGTCGAGACTCTTATATTCAATATGAGCTTGGAATGGATCCTCGCGCCTTTACATTGCTTGTTCGAATGCTTTATCTGCACAGTGGATTGTATGAACATTTTCGGTTAGCCCATCCGATGCTTTATGAGGAACGTGGCTTAAGACAGGCTGCTTTAGTCCTGGAAGAGGGGTCCGCAACTGGGAATAAGTTTTAAGGCAAGAACGACGTGATGAGCAGGGCCCAACTGATCGAATGCATTTGGACGCGGTTTCAGGGGTGCGGGTTTTGAGATGGGGTCTTATTCAGATGCTTCAGGGTACATGTCCGCCAGTCAGGAACTGCTTGACACTGCCTACTATAATATAGCCAAATAAAGAAGTTGTTTCTTTCACATACGAACTGGTAGTAGACCGGGATCGAGGGGCTGGGGAAATCGGCCATTCAGAGCTGAACGAATGGGAGGAGATCAGAGCACCAGTCGTAAATGTCTCTCTACCACGGTTCTCTAAAGGCCTCAATAGATCATGTGGCTAAAATGAACGCCCAGCATCTAAACCTAATACCTGGTATTTGGCCCCCACCATGAATAAGCACATGCCCATATAAATTGCCCTTCCATTCCTTCTCCTTTACGACTTATTTCTTACCAACGCAGTCAGAGTTACCACAGATTGTCAATTGCAATGCAATACCTGGAGCGCGGCCTATCGATTTTTAACGTCAAAGTAAAGTTACCACAGAGAATTTGATCAGTGATGACAACGACCGGTCTTGTGAGAGGCAACGGGTGGGAAACGTAGATCCCAACTCAGTAAATCCCCCCCCAATCTTTATAAGTGAGCTGCCGATGAGGATATATGCCCGCCAGAATAAGTGACCCGTCGGCATACTCGTCTTCATAATAGTCGGAGTACTCTGGCTCGTCGTTGGCGAACATCACGGCAGTCGACAAAAAGCATGTAAAGTCTTTGAGAAACCAGGACCCGGGATCGGAGTTGTCAAATAAGGTATCCACGAAGCAGACTTTGAAATCGCGGCCCAAGACGTACGCGAAGAACCTCAGTGCCAGCGGCGGCAGAGGCCACTCCTCTCCGTCCTCGTCCACGAGAGCATTGGGGTGACCGGAATAGTTGAAGATGTCTTCGAGGATCCTGCATCCGAGGAAGTCGCGAAACCACGCATAAGTGTAAGCCTTTTTCTGCTGAGAGTTGGCTCCCAGTGCCGGCTGCCGTTTACTGGGCATAGGTTCGGCCAAGATCTTGGGCGTTTGGCCTCCGAGGATCACTCGCGCGGTGCGCAGTTCGTCGGGTTCGAAATGCCCAAAGAGTACAACGCGGGCCCTTCTTGGGCAGTCCTGAAGGCCGATTATCTCTTGGGGGTCGAAATTCCAAGGCTCTCCTCCTCCTTCGATCTGGCGACTGATGGTGCCGTACTCTTCCCATGCCTGAGCATGACAGCTCGCCCAGAGTACCTGCATCACCTCCCACATAACAAAATGCGAGTCAGAATGCTGACAGTTCTCCATATCCCGAAGAGGGCAAAGGCTGCCTGTGTCTCTCCAGCAGTCGATGCAACACTTAGCGCGGCCCTTCTTCTTCTCGAAGCGGGACGCGTGCTCCTGGCGACCGACGGCATCCGAGAGAATCTCCTTGACAAGCCAATCGGCGACCGGGCCAAACGTCGCCTGCTCAGCTTCCGGCGTCGGTTGCATACTGTAAGCCGCAAAGGTCTCGAGGTATGGGAACTCTTTCTGGGATACGCCCCGGTCCTCAATCGCGAGCCACTTTCCCTCTTCGTCAAAGAAGGGCTCCCGGTAGGCGCGAGACAGCGCTGCGCCGAGGACGAAGCTGCGGTACATGGCCTTCCACAGGCGCAGGCCCCAGGCGGGCGAGTCTTTCGGATGTTCGGGGATTACGCCGTTGAAGATGTCGCTACGGTCAGTCTCGAGCTGCCGAATTGCTGTCTCCATGGCGTGTACGCAGTGGTCCAGGTCCAAGACACGATGGAACTCTTCGAGAGATAAAGGCTGGGCACTGAGCTCGTCGAGCTGCAAGTCGCCAGGCGGCAGCTTTCCCTGGTGCTCTGCATCGATGCATACCTGGGTGGTGCGGACCTTTTTTCACCAAAGACGGATTGGGTCAGTTCAAGCCAAACAACCAATCGAACGAAGCGAGTAACCAAGCACTACTCACTGCAAGGAGGGCATGGTCGAAGCAGATGATTCTATCTGCGCAGATGCCCCTTAGGATGGTGGATGCGTTACTGACCAGCACGCCGCGCGAACGTTGGCATGTGGCTCCGAGGGATAGAACATCATTTATCGAATCGCAGGCTTGGAAAATTGAGACAAGCAGCTCAGTCGGGCCAGAACTGGATAAGAACTTGGCAGCCATGGTTTGGGATGAGAAGGAAATGTTGGCTGTTTACAATATCTCGAAGGAGGTAGATGCGTGACGTTGATGGAGGATATGTACCGTCATATCTGGGATTGCATCCCAATACAAACGATGGTTGATTTTATCGTTTCCTGTGGGTGAGTCATGTTGGTTGCCTAAAAGAAGGAGGATTCAATAACTGCAAGCAAGTACGACCCGATGATTCCGGGAACCGATTTCACATCCTTGGTTGCCACTTGCCTTCCTTGACATTTGATTGCCTCTCTAATCCGCCTATCTTCTCTCCCACGGGTACCACCCGCACACCTAACAAGGCAGGCAGCTACCATGGCTGGACTTTCGACAAAACCCAGTCTCGACAACTTGCCCGCTGAAGTCTTGCATCTCATCCTAAGAGAGTTCTGTCAGCATTGCCGCGGCGAGCGCATGGGATGTGCGCCTGACTTCTACTTCGACCGCGACGCCGACCAGCCGGGCGGCCTGTGCGACCATTGTCAATATGGGATCACCCACTTACGGCATACGTCTATGCCAACGTGCCCAGCTCACGCTTTGAGATATGACAGATATCGCCAAGACAAGAAAGCCCTGTGGTCTCTATCTCTCGTCTCTAAGACCCTGCGTGGTCCGGCTCAGTCCGTCATGTACCATCTCTACGTGTCCAACGGCAACTGGTCGCAAGTATTTCCCTTCGCCGAAACTATCACGAGTGCACCCCCACTTCTCCGTTGCATAAGACCGCTTTTCTGTGGCCGTGCCGGCCATATAACTCCCAGTCTGGTGTGGCCTAGTTTCTTGCATGTACCTTCCGCCTTGAACCTGGGGGTCTACCGACCGAGAATCTACATGCATGGATCGGAGTTGATGGAGTATTGTGAACTCTCCAGAACGTCCCTTATCGCTAACTTCCTTGTCCTGCTCTCTCTTCTTGAAGAAGTCAGCTTACACGAAGAAAGCGGGTTTTACAATGATGAAGACTATATTCCTTCTGCCCTTCAGCAGATCGAAAAGCTCGCTCTCAAGAGTCTCGAGGTGACAGCAAACGCCGAGGACAGGAGCTATCGTCTGGTGTCATCGGGGTTGTCGAGGCTAGCCAGAAGGATCCTGGAGCTGTCGACCGATTTGTAAATCTTGAGGTTACATCTTCTCTTCACCTTGGGGCAGCCCAATGGCTATCTTAACATCCCAAGTAACACCAGAAACCCTCTCCTTCTACTATACTTTGGGACTACCAAAGCTCTCCCTCAAGCATCTACAGACTCTCCATGTCACAGAAAGCTGGCTTGGCGCAGAAGAGATCCAGTATACACTCGGTGCCTGCACCGGCCTGCGCGAGTTTGTATATGAAGTTGCCGAGGTCTACACTGCACCAAGAGCTACTCTTCGCCGGGGAAAAAACCCCTGCGTCCATCAGACGACACCGGAGCGCTAGAGCAGATTCAAGGGATCCCTGAGTCCCTGTATCTCAATTTCCACATGCAAAACAACATATCCTTTCACCTCGAACCGCCGCTCCTCGTACAAAGCCTTTCGAGCTTCAGCGCTTTGAGGATGCTTCTCCTGGAGTGGAGCACAATCTGCGGCATCTACGGACAGAATACTGAAGAGGAGGATCAACCTCAAGCCGGTGACTCCCAGCTTTTGGTTGACCTCCTACCCGAGAGTATCGAAACGGTCGTTATTATCGGCTGTACATTTGTGTATTTTTGGTATATTGATCTTACCCCCTGGAGGGCAGTAATACTAAACTCTCAAAATGCCGTAGGGGCTGACTCTCAAATACATGACTTCGGGCCTTTCCGTATCGGCTGTACATACGGCGCCAATACCGAACGCTTTGAGAGAGCCTTGGATGGCCTCGCGGCCGCAAAAGCCACTGGCCGGTTCCCCAACCTCCGGTACCTGGGCTGTGACATAGCACGAATACCCACGAACCTGGGGTTCCACAGGAAGCATTCTGGGTACGTATTCGACGAAGGGGGCTCCGTCAGGGCGATGTTTGGTGCCGCTGGCGTTCAAGTCGATTACGGGCTGGCGTGGAAATGCAGAGCTAGGCCAGTGAGTTGGAATGCTGGAGATTTCGAGGGGAATGAGTATTGTCCTCGAGGGGAGGACCCTAACGCTGACTACTACCATCCTGTGGCCGGGTCCGATGACGACCTTTAAAGGGTTGCAAGACAAAGATACGCGTAATCCACTTAAGGGGCTTCGAGAGGAGGAAGTTTTAGTATATTTAACGAGGCATAGACTATCATTGTATCTGCAAAGCACGAAATACACAGAAGGTATTTATGAGTTCGACGATTTATTATTGTTAACGGGTTTTCTCGTGCCATCAAGGCTGTCATAGCTGAACAGGAGAAGGGAACCTGCAAGCCATTGGCTTCCACTGCCCCTCGGCCCGGACCGTGGTGCCGGTGTAGAGTCCCACACAAGATCATCACCTCCTAGCGCACCTCATACGCAAAGACGTAAATTATGAATGTGAAGGAGTGCTTAATTTGCCTTAGGAAGTACACTATTAAGGCATCTGATATGTAATTACGCTTGAAGCGCCATCTTGGGAGCGAACTGGGAGAGAGGTGTTTTCCCCAGGATATCACTATAGTCGCACCAGTGACCCACGTGAGGGTAATTAGAGCAGACAGACTACTGAACTAGAACTATATTCAAGCTCAAGCAAATGTAACTAGGTCGCAACTCCACCGGATCATCATCATATCATCATCATCATCCATGCCTTTGCTCAATACCCATCAGATAACACAAAACCAACGGTAATTAACGAAGACCATCATACCAAGGAAAGAACGACATTTGCCGCAGCACATTAAAGCAAAAGATCAACAGGTTTCCCAAGAAGCAGTGAGTCGATATAGTCAACACAACCCCTGTGCCCCTTTTCCCTGGCCAAATCCCGTGCGCTCTGCACCTCCTCTCGCGGGAACCCATCCGGGGACGCAGCGTCCCACAGTAGCTTCAGCATGTGCAAGCGGCCATTCTCTGCGGCGCATTCAAGTGCCGTCTTTCCTCGGACCCTCGCAGGGGGTCCGTGGGGATCTGCGTGATGGCGTAGTAACAGTTGGGCAATCCGAACGCTGCCATTGGTAGCGGCAAGTTGCAGAGAGGTGCGTCCACCTGCAGGATTTGGCGGCTCGTTCGGATCTACTCCTTTAGACAAAAGGAACTGGACTATCTTGAAGCTGGAGACCTCGCAAGCTTTCTGCAGAGGTGTTCGTTTGTGGTTCCGTCAGACAAACCTCTTCGTATCTGCTCCCCGCCCAATGAGCAACTTCACCATGCCCAAGCTCCGAACCTCTATAGCTAGAAGCAGCAGAGTTTCTTGACTCGAAGGCCCTGTAATTCTCCAGTCGCAGTCAATTATACTGTTTGGGTCGCCTCCATTGTCGAGCAATTTTTGCACTAGATCGTAACACGTGCCCTTTTCATGCTGGACAGCAAAGCCAATTGCATTAAGCAGATATCGGCTTCCCAGAAACGTCGTATACTCATATGAAGGCCTGGCGGTATTGCGACGGATGACAAGATTGAAATCAACCCTTGCTTCAATCAAGCGATTGATGACTCGAGTGTTGCGCTTGTGAATGGCCTGTATAATCAGTAATCCCCCGAGACTTTTACATTCTGGTGTGTAGGATGCCTTAAGAAAATAAATAAGCAAATCGAATATCGACGAGTCGTTGTCCATTGCGTATTCCCAAGCAAGTTGGTTGTTGACTGGCGCGCCGTTGGACAGTAGTAATGATACGAGCTCGCGATTCCCTTTCTCGACCGCGACCTCTAGAGGAGACTTCTCTTTCCTACACAATGAGTCCGCACAGTATTGGTGCCAATCTACACCAAGCTCCAAAAGGCGCTGCACCAACGAGATTTGGTTCGCATACATCGCTGCTACCAACGCACTACCATCGGCACGGAAGCCCAGGAGAAACAGATGCTCGATGATATCAGCATCGCCCCATTCTACTGCATATCGTATCTCTGAACTATGCTTCGTGGGTTTGATTAGAAGTAGCCCATTTTCTGCATCATTTGCCTGGAGCATGGCATCTAGAAGGCATCGATCTCTTTGTTTTAATGCCTCTGCAAGAGGGTTTGTAGGATGAAAGAGCATCTTTCCTATCGGGTTTGCATCAGCTAGTCTCGCTGCAATATCGAGAAGGAGAAGGGCTATCTCTGTGTTATGGTGACGTATAGCCACGCATAGCGGATATGCTAAGTCATCCTCGAAATAGGCTGGTGCGAATCGAAACAGTTTATTGACAAGGTTGATGTCCCCGACCTCAGCCGCAGCTGACATAGCGGCGCAGAAGTGTTGATCTTTGGCCAAACACAGATAACCTCCTCTTTCTTCGATGTCGTTCGTTACAGAGACATCTTGAACCTTTATTGCTTCTGCCAAGGGCGTTGAGACCGCTGGTGAATCATGCGAAGTATATCCCACAGGGCTGTCCACCTTTGCGCCTTGACCAAGGAGGAAGCCTACCAGATGTGAGTTCTGACTCCTCGCCGCACCTGCCAACGCCAATGAAGATGCCGTCGCAAATCGTGATAAGCTCAGCACCCTGACAACGCCCCCCCCTAATAACGCCCCCCCCTTTAGATTAAATAAATAATACCCCCTAAACTATATTAACTTTATAAAAAGGGGGTTAATTCTCCTTCTTATTTAATATAAAGTATATTAAATTAAACCTCTTTTTCTCCTCTTTTTAATACTATTATATTTAATAAAGAAGAACGGCTTTAAACCGCTATTTAGGAGGTTTTAAAAGGATTCTTTATTAAATCGGCTATTAAAAGGAATAACGTTATTAAACGGACCTTCGGGCGCCGGCTATTTAAAGGTAAAAATAAAAAGGAGGTCAATTAAGATAAGTAGATATTTATCGAAAAGGAGGAGAAGTTCTTAATACGATAAGCGCTCTTTTAAGTTAGTTTAAGGTACGTTCCGATTTACCGGCTATTTCGTATATATATATAACGCCTCCTTATTGTAAAAAGCGACTTTTATCCTTTTAAAAGAAAATAACTACCCCGATTTCTATATCGTTATAAAGCCTTTAAATTCGTACGGTTTAAAGTAATTAATTTCCGGCGTTTTATATATACTTTAAATAAGTTAATACGAAACTTATTTAATAGGCTTATTAATTAATTTATTATATCGATCCTATTATACCTCCGATTTAACGCCGATAAAGTAGGAATATTAATAACGATTAAAAGGGGGTCTTTCGTTATTAGATCGGTAAGGGTAAAGAGTTTTATAATAAATAATTCGGTTAATCGCGAATAGATTATTATTTTAAAATATATTAACGCCGCCGGTTAAGCTCTCCCCCTTTTAATAATCTTTAAAGGGTAATCGGTCTAATAATAATAATTCTTAACCGATAAGGATAAAGTAAATACCCTTTATAAGGATTAATCCTTTAAGGCGTCGCCGAAAGGTTAGACTTTAGTCTTTATTGTTTTAAAATAATTTAAAAAAATCTTTATATTTAAAATCTAACCGGATAACCCTTTTTAATAACGCCTCCTTATCCTTAATAGCTATAGTAATTACATTAGCCCGAAATTTATATTAATAATTTTAAAAGTTAAAATCTAGCTCCTTTATTTACCTTTTTATAATAATTATATCTTTTAACCTTTAAATATAAGTTGTTTTATAATTTTAAAAAGGAGGTTTTTATAAAAGTTAAAGTTAATATATATTATTAATAATAATAATTATATAAGAAAAGGGGACTTCTTTCGAGTTTAAATTAACGTTTAAAAGGTCGATTTATTTCTTAAATATATTATTAAAGGGTAGGAGTTTAATAAATTATAACCGGTTAATATCCGGAAGCTTATAAATAACTAATTCTAGAGGTCGGCCGTGATCCGAGTCGTTAACGCCGTACTTAAGGTTAAGGAGGCGACCCGGTTACTTGAACTGGAGTATAAAAGGATCGATATATTTAAAACGGGCTAGTAATTAAAAGATTTAACGATTAAATACTTTAAAGATAATACCGTTACTGGTAATCCTATTTATTAGTTTTTATAAATAAAACTCGATAAAAGTATCGATAATTTAATATTTAGGATTAACCGGCTAAAGTATAAGAAATTTAATTTAAAGGTAAATTTAAAGAAAATAAAAGCTTAAAAAAGAAAGAAGGTCGATAAGGACTTTAATAAAGGGTTTGTTTTATTAATAAATATTAAGTAGGTTTAGGCCGATATAAAAGAGGGCAGGCCGAGAAAGAGGCCGAAAAGGAAAGTTTTAAAAGCTCTAGAAATTAATTAAAATCGAGCCGATAATATAAAAGAGTTAATTCGCGTTTAAATACGTTAAATTATATATTTAGATATAATGTGTATTAATTAATTAATTAATTTATTACTCTATTGACTTTATTTTTTTACTTAATTTCAGGGGGGCGTTGTCAGGGTGCTGAGCTTAAACATTGGACAAGCTCTAGGTTCCCGCGGTATGCTGCCCATTCAAACGCTTTCTGGGTGGTGTCAGAATAGCGTAGTGCGCATTTTGCACAATTACTTTTCTCGCAATGCTGGACGAAGCGCGTAATGATACGAGCTGCAGCGCTGTTCTCGAAATTCTTGGTAATTTTGAGAATGCTGTTATATTTGAAAAGTTTCTTATGACTCGCGTTGAGAGCGCGGTCCAGCACTTCTTCGAGAAGTACCTTTGCCTCGTTCCCCCAGTGGATCACGGACTCAACAAGGGAAATACTGACTGTCGCACCGCATTGAAGAAGTAAATTTACAAGCTTCATGTCGACACTCTTGTACTCGCCCCATTTCCTCACTGCAAGCTCAAGAGCCCCGCACTCTGTATGTGCCTTAGCTTGACCATAGGTTTTGTTGGGGTTTGCTTTGGCCGCAAGAAGCGCTTGAACCATCTCCAGGTTTCGAAACTTGGCTGCTAGCTCGATGGGCGTATAGTCTCTGCCCTCGTAATTACATCGTATCTCATTCGGGTCAATAGCTGCTTGCGGACTGCAGTTGGCCACGCTGATAATGACCGTCATAGCTTCTGCGTCACAACTCTCGACAGCAGCCCGGAAGAGATTATCTGCAAGGGTTTTTGCAATGCTGGGTGGGCTCGACTTGAGAAGATCGAATAGTTGGGACTGCATTTTGGGTTCATCCCGAATGGTGGCAAAGACTGCTTTCATTGGAATGTTTAGGAGACCGGCAAAACCGTTGACGATTGAGTACACGAGGGCTTGCAAACCGGAACCAAGTAACATATTCCGCTCACCCAGCCTGTTTTCTGATTCTGCAGTTGTCATGATTAATGACTCTGGTAGAACGGACTCGAACCTTTCGAATACGTCTTCTGCATCCGGCAGGCCTGCGTGTTCGACCAAGGCCACGTTGCCATGCTGCATCTGCTTAAAGTGTTGAAGGATTGAGTTGACCAATGTATGGGAACACCTGCTGGGATCTTGAATTCCTAAAAGGGTTCCATGGGCACCGGAATCCATCATGGTGTCACCGTTTTGGCCCCAACTCGGATTCTCGGGTCCGGCCATTGGGTTAAATGATCCTGATGGGGAAGGTAGATTGACCCAAGAATCATCGAAATTGATGACACCATGATACTCAGAGTTCTGCCAGCATGCCAACCATTCCTCGCCCAAAAAGCCAGGACTCGCTTGCCCGACTATTCGAAGCACGTCGGTATAGTTTGGGGAACGATTCACCGGTGACCTCGCATTGGTAACGGAGAGACCGACCGACGGGCTTGCATAGCCCTGAACAGGAAGACCACTTGTGCCACTTGTAATCCCATCACCGCTGATGCGGCCTGCTGTGAAAACCTCATTGTCTGTAGTGGGGAGGGTTGGGGTGTGAGCAGGTGATTCAGGATGGGCAACAATCTCTGTGCCGGTGTATCTCGACCATGACCCACCACTGCCACAGACTTCCACAAACGCTTGCCGATTCGCTGGTATATTGCACGCTAGCAGATAGGTCAGCAACACCAGCCTTTTGATGTCAAATGAATTCCCTTACTGACCTTCAGGCACGCCAGCGCTGGGCTGGGGATATGGCGCGTAGCGTCTCCACTGCCTCTTTAATTTGGTCTCATCGACCACTGCTCCAGACACCGTGATTCTGGCTTCGATGCCCCTGGCTGTGAGGTACTCGTACTGTGCTAAAAGCTGCTGCCACTCGTGCTTTTTCAGATTCTTGGCAGATCTCCATTCTTGGAATTTCATCTCGTACTGCTCTGGGCTTTAATGGATAGGTCAGATACATACGCCGACTAGCTATGGTATGCTTTGGTCAACAGTACGTACGTAGCAGAGAATCCATATTCGTCCTCTAACACCCTCACAAGACATCTGTCGTTCTTCTTGCTTTGCACTGGAAGCTTCTGGATGTAGTAGAGGTGCCGGATGGTGTTTTCATGGGCACTCCATTCCTCTGGGGGAATGTGGCGACCAGCCGAAGCCATTACGGCCGGATTGTGTATTGTATACAATATCTGGTGACGTATTTTCCGGTGTAATATGGCAGGTAAATGGTTTAGAATGGCCCTGGACTCATGAGACTGGAGTGGTCGCTTTCATGACTCTGTTGAGTATCCAGAAAAGCCGGAATTCCTGCTGCTTTTGTACCAGGCTGGCCCAGGTAGTCAACAGAGTCATGGATTTTTAGCAAGCATGAAATGCTTTGTATCGTTTAGGCGTACGTCGGTACCTCCTCGGTAGTGTCAAATGTGTGTTGCGCCTTGTATCTGCCAGATTTTGTTCAGAGGCAGGCTTGGTCGCGGCCCAGATTTTGTCCCCGGCCGGCAGATTTTGTCACTACTTAGGCAGACTGATTGCCTACCAGCCAGGCAGACTTGCCATCCATGAGTTCTACTGTGGTTGTGGTTGGCTGCTGCGGCAATGTAACCCGAGCCGCAGATATAGGGGCCAATGACGGGGCAGCACGTCGTCTGTGGCGCTACCCGCAAGCAGCTCATACATATGACCCCTCCACCATGGACTACCAATGGCTTTTGGGATATTTCGTACGACCGCTCCTTCCTGCTGTTGACCAGGCCAAGGCAAATGCGCACGAGCTTGCCTGCTCTAAGCAATGCGTTTATTCCTGCGTGCTCAAACAGCAATGCAGCAGTGATTGCATCATGCATAATCCGGGACGAATCTCTACCGAAGGGGTGCAAGTTCAGTCGTTTGGTCAAACGCGACCTCGGGATCCAACCATGTGGATTTGGACTGGGCTACTTTCTGACATGCTAGCCAATAACTTTACGAAGTTATGGACCAGATTTGACCGTAACTGCTGCATTCAGTATGCCCTCGATAGGTGGCCTCCAGCTGACTGCAGTTTCGCGCCTGTAAATACTACCAAAGAATTGCTACTTTGGTTCACCTTGTCAGTGCTTCATATTGTAAGACGTATTGAACATCGCGGCTCAGCCGACCAATTTTGGCAAGGCACAAGCAACCCCTGACAGAAAGAGCACGCGATACTACATTCCCATGCAATGACACCAACTGATATGAAAACAAAACATCTCCAAGGTTTCTTCTTCACATCGCCAGTGACCCAGCAAATGCAATGAAAATAATAGTTGAACGGCCGCTAAGTCCCACCGAAGACAGTGTAATATCGGGGTCCATGGCCACGACCAAGCCTAAAGAAAGAAACAAAAAATTGTAAGTTGTTCGAGTCAGCATCCACCTACAGTTCCGATGCGGCACAGGGTCCATCTTTAACGCGCTTACCATGCCCGCATCGTCTAGGACCTTGGCACCGCACCTTCCCTGACCGTTCTCTATGCTCCTCCGCCGCGTCGAGTGAGGTAAACCCTTGACCTAGCCGAGGTTAAACATCGATTGCACGACAACGACAAGGGGGATGGGGAAGGTGTAGGGAATCGTTGAAGTGCAAAAGATGACGCTGCGCACTGGTGACACGCCACTAGGAACCCGGTAATACCATGTGATGGGGATCGCACATGGATCAGCCAGGTGGAGTGCGGCTCCGCTCGCCATCGACTCCCAACACGCCCTCTTGGAGTATCAAACGTGAAGCCTAGCGGGTGTCTGGCCCTTAAGGAGGCGAGAGCGTGCTCGGCAAAGGCACAAGCGCGAGGCTCGGCACCATTAGCACATTTGCCTCCAGGCCTGTCCGAAAATGGAGGCAGCGGCCACGCTGAACCGAGGCGTCATCCCGCCAACCTTTGCCGGAGTCCCCAAGCAAGACGGACGAAGGCCCATGAAGGACCCACCGGGTTCACGGGAGACGGACCGATCATAAAGAGACATGCGTAGGGACGGGGGCAGTCTCCGCCACAAAATGCCTCGCCGACGCCGCATCAGGGCCCGCCGGCCGAGGACGAGTAGACGGGGATATTCTCTCCAAACTCGGACCGGACGGGGTGGCTAAGTCAAGGTCCCTATTGCCTTTGGCTTCTGAGTTGGTAGAGGAGCTGGTGGAACAGAAGCGCGGATGGGGGGAGGGGGCTTTGGGCAGTTGATCATTGCTTCGGTTAGGGAAGGTCGCGCAGCGAGACTACTCATCCTTTTCAGGACCAGGGACGAAACCATCGAATTGTTTGATTCATCTCGCTGGGGGAGCTTTGGGCGAGCCGACTCATGCCCAATGTGCAACGATGGGGATCGAAATGATCTGCGCAGGAGTAAAATGTCGGTATTTTGTCCAATCATGAGAGTAGGGAACGAAAAAGGTGTACTTACTGGTAAGGACAGAGCTGAGATGATGTGAAGGGAAGATGAAAGGGAAGATGAGAGGAAGGGAAGAAGTTGGTCTTGACAGAAGAAATCCGAAAACAACCTTGAGTGAAAAGAAGAGTGTAGGTACCTTAGGCAAGTAAGTACTGGTCTATAAGGCACACAATCTGGGCCGAAAATTAGAAGAGCTCCATGTTGTATCGTTGATTGTCTTTACTGCTCTGTCACACATCAATCGCGAATGCTCCAGCCAAATCCTTACATTGGGTGCCTTTCTTCTCTAGTATGGGCTTTAATTAACTGTGAAACCCATTGCTTTTGCTGCGGCATGAATTACTATGTAGTTTCAGGTTCTTGCAGCTTCGCCATGATGGAGGTAGCCACTGACACGAGTTGCCATTTCGTAGAATTCGGAAGTCTGATGCTCGGTCCCAGCTTCTGACAGGGACTCGGCAAGCTGAACAATACGTTACAGATGAAGACAAGACCAATTATCGGGCGGGCCTCAAAGTAGCCGCGATCGATACGTCCCTGAGTATGGCCGTTTCCCCAATGGCCCTGGACCAGCCCATAATCGCGACAGCCATCCTTAAGATCACTGACGATTTCTCGACAGCGCCTACCTACTCACAACAGGCCTGTTGCTGTTCGGCAAGTTATACACATTCTTTAGTTTTAAGTAGACCTTCTAGGTAGTCGTCAGAATCTTCGAGGTCAATAGCCAGCCTGCAGCATCACATATAAGTCAGTGGCGCTGATTATCGCAGGCTTGGCTTCTCATCTAGTACCGGCCAAGCTAATTTCAGACCACGCAGGGCGCCAGCGAGGTCGACTCGGAGGTCCGGGCCATGTCCCTCCCCATCTTCGGTGTCATACTATTATGGGCTCCAAGCGTGTGGATATTGGTGTTTGCGCCCTCCATGATGGGGATCCGTTCTGATGGCGGTCGGCACCGGCATGATGAGCCGGTGGACACCGGACCACCGAGAGCCCCGCCTGGATTGTGAGTTCAGTTTGGAGCTGGGTCCGGCGTCGGGTCTCAGAAGCCCCCCTTGTCGCGGTGCAGACTTTACCGGGCATAAGCGACGCATCGCCCCGCACGGCGCTCGCGAAGGGCGCGACCAGCTTCAGCGCCGTCCCGCCGCTGGACTCGCCCCTGAGCCGTTGTACTGAGCTAGAACAAGGCGGTGGTAAGTGTCAGAGCTGGGATATTGACGGTCACGGTCTTGGGAGTACGGATGAAGAAGGTGGATGTCATATTGGCCTGAGAAGGACACTTCGGACGAGAATTCAGTAGAAGTACGACCGCACAGCATGGAGCAAGAGGCCATGATATTAGTAAAGCTACGGAGTAGACTGCCTTCCTATAACCGATTGTCGCTTGTGCAATCATCGGTTACACTACGAGTACCACTGCGCTAGCCGTTCTACGAGGTGCTTGATGCCACAGCATAGAGCATTCGGTGGGTTCAGATGGCAATACATGCAAACAAGAACCAATAAGCAATCGAAAAGTGAGCTGGAAGTCCTGGAAGATCATGTCAAGCTGGTGGAAAGCAGTGGTCGGCTTATGTACTGGAGCAAATGAGTCGGCACTGACCGTTAGCGACAACAAGGTCCGGATAATATGACGGCTTGCATAGGTCAAATGCAAATGCCATATTGTGCCATTGATAATCTTCCAACTGACGCGCTTCAGGTTTCTCTGACAACTGGGAATCAAATAAAGCCGTAAATCCAATTGTCGAAGAGTTGAAGATTTGGCCTCACTCGCCCAATTGAATGCGCTCTGGATAGCTGGTGGCGGCGGGTGGTACGAATTGAGGACATGCGCACGCATACCAATAGGTTCAATACTGACGCGAGAGTCGCTAACCTCAAATGTAGAACATCATTAAGTGCATTTGCAACATGACCGGGTTTGTGACGACCACCTGCGTCGAGGATGCTATCAGTTCTACAGGAATGAGACCAAGGTCAGCTTCTGGGCTGAAAAAGGGTCATTCATATAGCGGTACGAAAGTAGCTCAGATATTGCCAAACTCCACAGGATCAACCTCGCCGAATGCACTCTCCGTTTGGAGAGCGATTGCTGGCTGAGCAGCTCGGATTACCAGAAAGTACAGTATCATCACGGCCAATTGTTTGCAATAGAAAAAAGACGTCGCGTACTTACGTTATCCACATGGCTACGGGTTTGCACGCTGCTTGAGCGCAGGTAGGCATGTGACTACAGAAATAAACAGCATCAAAAATAGTATGTCCGGTGTTGCAGTAGGTCATCAACGCATCATGGAAGCCGCCCGAAGGGGCCCTCGTGTTGATGGTTTTAAGCAATGGCTCGAAGGTCAATCTTGACACACACATCGGAATTGCCAGCAGCGTAGGTAAGTAACAAGGCAGGCTGGCAATGATTTGAGTTGGTGGTCTTGCATAATGAAGAAGAAAGGAAAAGGAGAGAAAATTGAGGACGGCCAGAGAAGATTTTGTAGGTCGCGATGGGGATCCAGCGGGGATTAGCCATGGATTTGCCGGCCTAGTAGATTGGTTGATTAATTGATTTTTTTTCTTCGGATGGAGGGTCCTGATTTTGGAGGGGCTAGTAATATGAGGGAGAACCAGAAAAAAACAAACCAAAAAAAGTTGTCACTCGGCCAGCTTCGCCGGTCAGCCTCGTTATGACACACCGCGGGCTGCAGGCAACGTCGGTGTTTCCAGGGACCACAGGTGGGCTGCTCTATCCCCCACACAGGAAAAGAAGCAAGGAGGCTGATATGAGCCGTGAGCCTCCTTCTCTTAGTTAAGTTTAGGCTCTTAGTGGAGGGTAACAGTCAATGCTCTCGGGTTTCCAATCCATCTTGGGGGGGTTACGCCTTCCAGTGACGACGCTACACTACTGGCCTGTAGTGTAAGTAAGCCGCCTGATAAGATAATGTAGGTACCATCGGTGGTGACTTCACGCTACATTGTCAAAACTTTGAGGCGGAATGGCAGCCCAATGGACGTGTTCGCTTTGTCTAGACGTGGTAGGGAAGTCCCCAGTAGTAATTGCATGAGAATTGTTGCAGATGGTCGTCTTCTTTGGCTGATAGAGAGAGTAACATTTCCAGCGGGTTTTTGGCTGGCCGGTACTTGCCTGGAACCAGAAACTGCAACCGGCAAAGTACCTACATACAATGGTGGCCTACCTTAACCTTCCACACTAACCACCTGCCCTCCTAACGTTCCTCAAGCAAAATCTCCAGATCGAACCATCACTTTTTCTCCAGCCAAAGCATTCACAACCACCAAAAGACATCACACACCTGCACACGACTTGACTACATCACATTTTGATACCCAACATCCGCATATACCCAGCCATCCATCCTCATCCATCCATTCCATTCAGGAACCTCGATTCTTCCACTGCAACCGACATCATCCACTCTGCGCGTACACACACACACACACACACACACCGTCACCACCACCCTTGCAAACCTCCAGGGCTCTTGGCGAAAAAGATACCACTTGCGAACGAGACTATTATCACGAGTACTGCCAGTTAACCACGAACAACCGAGTTGCATCCCGTTCTCCGACCGGCGGAAACCATTTATCCAGTATTGCGAAGTTAGAATAGTTTGAAAGATAGGTTTTCGCGCTTTGGGGGACGAGTTGGATTCACTATTAGATCAAACCGCTTTTTCAAACCCGCCCATCGCCACTTTTCCCCATGGATAACAAGACGACCTCCTCCATTTGGAACCGCCGCCCCAAGTAAGTCATGGCTTCTACCGTTCCCGGAGATCTGTGCTGCCGTCCCGCGAGACTCAATTCCGGGGCTTTGTTTGGCTGACTTGGTGGTTTCGTGCGTTTAGCACTAGCAATCTTTCTCTAGCAACAAGCCAGACCGATTCCTCCGCCGCCGCCAGGGACTTCTCGTCTCTAGCTTCCGCCCGCCGCAATGGCGGGCCGACCTCATCCCACGGAAAACCCAATCCTTTTTCGGCAACAACTCCGGGCAGCGGCCTAGCCTCTCCTACCGGCGGAGGCTCTAGTGCGTTCGGCCTGGGATCAGGCGCCTTTGCGTCGTTCGGCGCTGCTGGCAAGGCGCCCAAGACGCCCGGCAACCCCTTTGAGATGGCCATGGGCTCCATTGGGGGTGGTAAGAAAACCCCTGCCACCGAGAAAACCTCGTCCGAAGCGCTGAGATCTATCTCGGGCAAAGCTGGCGCTGGACCGTCCCACCCTCTACGATACACCTGGTTTTTCTGGACGAGGCCACCGATCAGCAAAGCCAACGGCCGCGTGGACTACGACAAGACATTACACCCCATGGCCCGGGTGACGACGGTGGAGGAGTTCTGGACCGTCCACCGACACCTCAAGAAGCCCTCTGAGCTGCCGGTTGTAACGGATTACCACTTCTTCAAGGAGGGCATTCGCCCGATATGGGAGGATGATGAGAACAAGGAGGGTGGCAAGTGGACTTTGCGCATGAAGAAGGGCATTGCGGACTTATACTGGACGGAAACCATGATGGCCCTGATCGGCAATGCGCTTTCGGATGGAACCGAGGAGATGAACAACGCTATCAACGGCATGGTTCTAAGTGTGCGCAACGGCGAAGACATACTCAGCATTTGGACGTCGGGCACCGGTAGCATTGTCCTCAAGGTTCGGTATGTATACGTTGTCCCTACTTTCTCCCATTGATTGCCTAACTGTTATACTACAGGGACATGCTGAAGTCGTGGCTTAAGTGCCCCACGAACACCATCATCGAGTTCAAGAGCCACACGGACAGCATGACGCAGCGCGCGCAGATCGATGAGCAACGCCGCGAGAAAGCTGCCAACAATCATAACAACAACAACAACGACAACAAGCGTACTGGGACTGGCAGGCAAGCCTAGGAAGTTTCGCAGTCACACCCCTCCGTCGCGATCAGACAGAAGCCGACGTGGCGAAGTCCCTTAGACAACGGGGACAATGACCTTGAATTGGTCAACGAGGATCCCTTGATGATGTTGAGTCATGACTTTTGACGACGATGATTTACTGCATACATGGTTGGATGCTGGATCTAGCGTTGAGCAGCAGGATTTAATTGGCGCGTGGAAACTTCTTGTATGTCTTATCTGTACACTATGAAGCATTCGTCCCTTGAAAGAAGGGAAAAGGCATATGGGTTGGGCGTTGATCCGGGCCGAAAGAACCGGGCCTTCGCACCAGGCTCGCAATCACAGTGAGGCGACGGGAAACCGCCGCCCACTATCTAGCACCAATCTGAGAAATATTGGCTGCGAAGAAGAATAGGTGTATTGTGGTGAATAAGCCCAAAAAATGTCCTGCATGAGCAATGTAGGCGTCCTACATTGTTAGCAATGTCTTTGATTACCTATACATCCATGGGTGCTCTGACATTTCGGTAGGAAGATGAGTTGGCGATAGGAGAGAGGGCGAGCTATGGATGGAGATGCCTGACGAAGCAAGTGAAGGGTTTTGGTAGCAACTCCAGTGTCTGCGGGGGACGTATAAGCGTTTCGAGAGCAGCACATCTACAGGGTATCGCTAGCAGTGAGCAATAGAAACCAAACAAAGCCCAACTCCTTGTTTTTGTACATTCGCCTGGGAGCTGCACAGATGTATCATTTATCCACATACTTAATCGACCGGATCAACAAGACGCAAAAGAGGGGTTGTGGTAGCAACTCCAACTCAGGGGATATATAAGTGCCGTGACATCATCTCTACCGGGTATCACTTGTTGAATTGAAACCAGCCTGATATTTTGCAACTACAGAACTCGACTCCTTGATGTTGAAACACCATTTACTCTTCATCACATGCTCAATTGACAAGATCACGAATAGGCAAAACTTTTGGTCTTATTCGTTTGCAGGAAACACCAAAAATGGGTATCGTACATTATTTTGGGGTTTTGGTGGACCAAGTACTTAAAATGAAGCCATCCATCTACACGAGAGGGGAAAAACATTCATCTATGTCCATGATCATCATGCCCTGCAAATATGAGAAACCCGTGCAGAATTGTACCAAAGGGAGTTGACCCGCCGTCAGAAAGTACATCTCTGTATTGGTGTCAGACAAAAGACAAACAGGCCTTTGACTTTTTTTCCCCAGTCCAATTCCAATACCTCCTCACAAAAATAACTCCATCAACGCCAGATCTCAAGATATCCCTCCTCCCTTGCGACCAGTGTTTTTGTTTCGCGCACCCTCACAATAACAAGAGCTGTGCTGTGGCAAACTGCTGTAGTCCCAATTCGCAGAGCAGTAAAGTTCGTGAGACCGCGAATACAAAGGTCTATGAACTGAATCAACTCCGGTGCCGGCTCTATAAACAAGTGATCTTCTCCAACATACAGGCGAAGGAGCAAGCGATCAATGTGTTGTGTGACCATGGTCTTGTGTTCCACGGGCAGAAACCTGCTGGTGTCAAGCTCAGTTCTGAATCTAAAATCCTTCGTCGTCTCGTCAGATAGCAGCGGCGGGGTATGTCAATGTTCTTAATTACATCGATTGTCGTCATCAAATCAACCGACAAAGGCCGACTCTCACAGATCCTGTAGCTCCTGTCCCGGCAGCAACGACCAGTATCTCTCGGACTTCTTGCCTCCAGGCTTCGGGACGCGATGAGCCACTATCTCCAACGTAGTCCGGACCTGCGCCTTTGTGCAAGACTTGAAGCGCTTCGAGAGCATGTCGATCATCGAGACCTTAGTCAGCATGCTGATGTCGTCACTAACGATGGCACGCTTGAAGTTGGCCATCTCTGAGGCCGGGACCATGTCTTTGGGATCGACAGCGACAGCGGCCGGATTCGGCGGCGGAGGCATGCCGCCTGCAGCGCTCTTGTCGAAGGGAGACGACCGTACAGCGACAGAAGTTGCGGTGGCCTCGGTTTTGACTGGTTTGGGTTGTTCCCAATAGTCTGTAGCAAATGGATCAATGCTGTGATGATGAGGGAGGGAGTCTAGTAAAGTTAGCAAGTCTGTTATTTTGAAAAGGATGTACCATTCATGTGCTTACCAAGAAGAAACTCCATCCGGTACTTGTACACGGTTGGACATGGACCGGCTCGTTGCCGGTTCTCGAAGCAAACGCCTGTGCTCTTGGGTTCCTCTTCGGGTAGGTGTGCCGTTCGTACGGCAACAGCATCCTCAGCGTCGTCAAGGAAATCAGCCATCTCGTCATCGCCGTCGTCGCCCTCTTCGTCGTCGTCGGCATCATCCAGATCTTCGCCCTCTTCCTCTTCCCATTCGGCTTCAGAGTCGTACTCGTAATTGAGCTTGGTCAAGACTCTGCGCGTAGGTCGTCGCGCAAGCTTGTGTAGCTCTTCGGGGTTGAAGGATGTGACAGTTCCAACATATGCTGGCCGGACATCTTCGTAGAATGACACCATTTTCACAGGAACCTTGCTGAGCTGCTTCTGTACATCGCTGAATCGTGCTTGTTGCGACTCTGTACGGTCGGCGCTCTCAATTGGATCACCAAGTAGTTCCGCCATGATCTTTTTCACACTGGGGTGAATGATGCCGCGACTTGATAAAAGACCGCTTAGAGAAAATGTTAACTCAGGGTCGAAGGGCTTGACGTTCTCTACACCGCGCTGGCCGTAGATGTATTCGTCAAGAATTTTGGACTTGAGTGTCACCGCCTCACTTGACATCTGCGCAAAACTTGGTTGCGCCAGGGTCATGCCAGATTTGACAAAAAAGGCTGGAACAAGCGTTCATAAGGAAGCTTGTCAGGTTTCGATTGTTTGACCGATGGGCTCGATAGCGCCGCCGCGGGGGAGGGGTCTGCTGCTGGTTTGGCGATTGTCGATTGTTTGACAGGAGTCGAAGGAGCATCGGCCTTGGGCTTCTTGGCGAACATCATCGAGAGGGTAGGTTGTTGCCGGCGTTTCTTTTCCTCCTCGGCCTTCTTCTTGTCTTCCTCCTCCTGTTTCTTCTTGCGCAAGGCCTCCTTTTCGGCTTCCTTCTCTTTCCGGGCTGCCTCGCGGGCGAGTCTGGCCTTCTCCTTCTCGGCCTCTTTCTCGGCCTTCTCCTCCTCCTTCTTCTGGCGCTTGGCGGCCCGTTCTTGCTCTTCGCGAGCTTTGATGGCTTGCTTCTCGGCTTGCTCGGCTTGTATCTCGGCAGGCGTCCTCTTCTTCTTTACGGGGGCGCTGGCTGAGGATGGCGTCTTAGTCGTCGATGACGACGGCTGGGCGCCGCCAGCACCTTTCTTTGAGGGCGCCATTGCAGAGGGCGCAGATGTCTGTTTCGGGGAAGGGGAGTTGTGTGGCGAGGTATTGGACCCTCCGTCAGTGTTAGCTGCAGGGCTACTACTCATAGGAGGAGACGACAGCGGGCTTGACAAAGCAGTGTTGTTGGGAGGTTCTGTAGAAAAGCAAGGGATTAGGCATTATTCGAAGGAGGAGGGAACGCCGTGACTCTTCTTATGGGAACAACTTACGGTCAGCCTCGGCGTCTACTGAGGCAGAGGAGACTATGGGTTCCTTGCCAGGCGTCACTGCTGAGGCAGCAACGGCGACATCGACCGCGCCCTCGGCATACTCGTCATGACTACGCTTTCTGGAGGCAGCTTCCGTCTCCTGGATGTTGGGTGACATGTCAAATAGCGGCATTGATCAGGTCGTCACAACGGAGCGCGAATTCCCGCCTCCAGAGTCGATTGCAGAGGTCTAATGGCCAAGTCGGACCATGCGGGCAAAGTGTTTCTCGTCGGACGATGGGGAGATGGCGGATATCGAGGGGGTTCAAGATATTCACAGGGGGCTTTGATTGTATGTTGGGTCCGGTCCCGCGATGGATGCGCCTTCTTCCACACGAGAGAGCTTAGAATTCGATATGCTCGGGTTCAATGCACTTTCAAAAATCTTGACCGGGAAACCACCTGAGGGCGGGAGCAAGTTGCGCTTCCAATGTTTCGGTCGGTCAGGGTGGAATTGTGGAAGTTACTGTTCCTACTGCTGCTGCAACAGGCGTAGATTGATTGGTTTACAGGGAACTGGGGACGCAACGCGAAATAAAGTAGGAAGGGACGCGTCGCTGGCGTGTGGGTCGCGTCGGGGGGCGGGCAATGGCAAATCAATCAATGTAATGTAATGCATGCATGGTCCGAGCTTCCAATTGTTCTCTCCGTCTGGAATCGCTTAATTGCTTCCATGCCCCCTGTCAGCGGCGCGGCAGGTAGGGATTGCAATTTGTTACGGCAAACTCGAGTTTGTTGCAGCGAAGGAAATGGCGGGGAACGCTAGACTCGGAAGGGCCACCCAGAGCCAACCTGCAAATTCCCAGGGTTTGCTTGCCCCTTTTTCGAGAGGCACCGATATGACTGACATCCCAACCAAAGCCGCACGACCACCCATCCGGCAAGTCGGCCAACTTCTTTGCTATGGCCATTGCCAAACAACCTGTATTCCAAAAACCCCGCCAGCGGAATAAGAATACGGCAGAGGCTTCTCTCTCCATTATTTTACCCAGCGATTTGGGCTCGTAATCATAGATTAGATTTTGCGAGTCATTGGGCGCACATCTTTGGCCGGGTCTTATGACGATCGTGGATGATCTGGTCTGTTTATGGTGGTGCGCTGGGCACCATCGCGGTCGGGCAAGGCACAAGATTTGGCCAACCAGAGCAGCACATAACCGCTGCAGTCTGACGTAAAATAAAAATAAAAGGGCCTTTGCCATTTGCCAGGGGGGGTCCTTGGGGCAATAGGGTGCCAGTTTCTAATTTGGAATTTGCACCCGCAGCAGCCCAGCCAGCAGCGGCGGGTTGCCTACTCGCGAAATTAAGAGAGAGAATGCGGTGCATCCTCCAATAACTTAAAAAAAAGACTTCTGATATATAAATAAGTCTCTTCGCCGGTTCCCTTCCCAGAAGCAGTAGTTAGTGGGATTTATTATTATATATATGTTCGATGGATTTCCGCCTCATCATACACATCCTGCACCCAACCTGATAAAAAAGTCACATCAATAAAAGAGACCATGGGCCTCCTAAGTAAAACGCACTCGGCGTCCGCGCAGCCGACACCGGCGCCGGCGGCGCCGCCCTCGCTGATGCCGCCGCCCCAATTCCCGCCGTCGTTTGTCGTGTATAGCATCAGCCTCAACAACCACCACTACATACTCGCGGAGACGGAGCACACGCCGCCGCTGATGGCCGTGTCGTTCCACGCCGGGTTTCACGGCATGACGGGGCCGGACGTCGAAATCTATAGCGGGCCCAACGAGAGCCAGCCGCCCCTCGCGACCGCAAAGCGCGGGCACCTGCTTGGCGACAATGCGTCTGTCAAGCTGCGCGGGCCCGACGACGAGGGCCTGGTCAAGGAGGTCGTCAATTCGACCCACAACTTCCCGTACCCCAAGTACGACTTCACCATCGAGGTCGGGAAGCCCGGGGAGCCGCAGCAGCGCGAGCAGTTCGAGTGGCAGCACATCGGCATGCGGAAGGGCTGGCAGCTGGTGCGGCTCTCGACCAGCGAGGTCGTGGCCCTTTTCGAGTGGACCGCGCTCACCAAGAAGGATCTCCACTTCCAATTCGTGGGCACGGGAGGCACCGGTCTCCTTGGCGAGCGCTGGGCCACCATGGCTGTCATCACCGCCATAAGGGCATGGGATCAGGTGAAGCGAAAGCAGGCTGCGGGCACCGTGGGGATTCCCAGTTGAGATGAGCATGGCATTAGGGTTTCTTTTTGTTAGTAGGATGGATATGATACCAAATTTCACACAATTCACTTCACACACTCGCCGACGAGTCCAAATTATAATCCTGAAAAGGTGTCAGCAAGCGGCCAACAATGCATAGAATCCGGGTGTCTCATACCAGAAGGTCAAAGTCGAACCCAAACAGCCCGAGGGTGTCCGTCCAATCGGGGCTGGTCTCCTCTGACCACGCCAAGTCGGGCTCCGTGGCCGGCTGCGAAGCGTCCGGGGCGGCCAAGCGAAGCATTTCCGAGCATTCTTTGAGGCAATGCGTTAGCTGCGACATGGCCGCCGGCAGGGGGTTCGTGGAATCGCCCTCGAGCTCCTCGATGTGAACCATGGCGGCCGAAAGTAGCAGGTACCGCTTGCAGCTAGGTTGGCCCAGCGCGATGATATGGCGCAGCTGGCCGAGGATGAACCTGAGTGTATCAATCAGGGGCTGCCGGCCAGCACGGGACATCTGGACAAGGGGGTCGGCGGCAACGGAGGCGGCGCTGGTGGACCCCTCGTCGGGCATTCGCGGGTCTCTTTCCTCCTCGAGCTGGGTGATGACCTCGAGGGCTAGATGAACAATAACGTCCTGGCTTAATGGCCCCTTGAACAGCCCGCTGCCGCGGATGGCCATAAAGCAGAACTCGTCCTTGATCTCGTGGGGAAGGTTGAGCGCAGCTGAATGCGATGCAATGATCTGGCAACACTCTAGGCAGGTCTTCCGGGCAAGGTGGTAACGGGGGTCCTTGCCTGCCTGGAGCGCGTATGGCCGATGTAGAAACAAGATATACCGTCGCAAGTAGCTATCCAGAAACTTACGGTGGAACTCGCAGGCCTCCTTGTCGCTGATAGCCCGTGAGTGAAAAAACGATGCGATATCGCGACAATGCATTCTCAATTCTTTCCCCAGCATAATAATCTCCTCATAAGACAGCGGCTTCTGGACGCCGTTCATCTTGCGGACGAAGTATAGGCGACGCGCAAGTGACTTGTCTAGTAATATCTGGACGGACGAGTCAGTAAGCTCCTCCGCAGAATGAGCTTGGGGTAAGTCCATAGAGTCTGGCCCGAGCTCGGCATCATTCAAATTCGAGGGTGGCCTGCAGTTGAAGTCGTCCGGCGTGATAAGAAGCGGAAGGCTCGTGTCCAAGGAGGCCATGACGGTGAGCTCGAGGACCGTATGCCAGATCCGGCGCCGCAGCTCCCGGTCCAAGGGGCCATACGCTGAGAAGCCGTCGGGATCGAGGTGCAGCCCCAACGACATGGCTAGCCTCATCAGCGACTCGGTCGATATCGAAGAGGCACCGCCCAAGGAACTAGCCTGACGGAGGAGGACGGCCAAACAGAAAGCCTGCACACCATCGAGGCACCTTGCCGTTTTCTCTAGCGGGCCCATAAGCCACCACTGCACGGCATACAGCCAACTCTTGGCGAGACCGCGAATGCGTCCCGACTCTGCCAGGTCTCGGTGAACGGCGGCGCCAAGGCCCAAGACCATGGAGAGCTTCAACACGAAAGCCGTGTTGGGCTTGGTGCACCCATCCCAGTGGGCTTCATACTCCCTCTCGAATGTCGGTCTGTGTAAGACTCGGAACATGGGCTCGAAGAAACGCCAGTAGTTGGACACCAACTGATCGCATGTCTCCTTGGGTGGCAAGGTAAGCGCCAGGTCGGGAAGCGGATCGAGCAGCTCCAAAGGGCGATATAACTTTAGGCAGCTCCGTCGCGAAGCTACCTCCTTGGTCAAGCCCGCCATCCCTTCTTGGAGGCCGTTGAGAGCATCTGGGCCAAGGAACTGCAGCTTCTCGATGAGGTTAAACTGTCAAAATATTAGCAAACCACCAAGAACGACCTCGCTAGAGGATGACTGTAAGTAAGTACTTACGTGCGCTAGCGCATGCACCCAGTGAGACCGCCCGAACAAGCGAGTCTTGTCAGTCTCTAGCGTGCCGACACGTACATGTGGCCGCGGAAACAGGTCGGCAGGCTTGCTATTTTTGGCCGGGTCTGCTGAGTCAGGCGGCTGATAGCCCGTCGTGCGAAACCGCTCTCTTCCGCCTTTCATGGCATCGAGAATTGGCCCCACGTCCGGCTGGGTCTCTGGGTTGCTCGCAGACTGGGGTAACAGTTGCGGCGCCTCGGACGGTGCCGCTCTGTTAGTCTCCGGGGAGTAGAAGCATTGCAGTGCACCCCTCGAGCGCTTGCAGGGTCTGCATGGGAGCCCCCGATCACAACGAAGCTTCCTCTTTCTACACTGTTCGCAGCTCTCTGCAATCTGCCGAGTCAGTATTTGAGCCCGGAGTTAAAGGGGGTAAAGAGTCGACGTACTGGGTGAGCGGCGGCGAGCTCTGCGTGCAGATGTTTTGACAGTCTCCGTAGCCTTGGGTTCGGTCATAGTTCTCAATTTATAGCCAGCAACTGAAAGTCACTAAGTCATTATATAAAAAGAAGATGGACAGATTTGCAACATGTCGAAGGATTAAAGTTGGTCTTGAGAATGCCGAGAAAAGCTCGGGTTTTGGAGATCTCACCTCGGGTTTAGCAGGTCTAAGTTCGACCCCGAGGTTTGGTGGCCAAGCTAGGATTCCACCCCCCACACTAACATCCATTGAGTGAGGCGTAACCCCCAAAGCGTCTTCAATTGGTTATTTCCATGCCAGTTCAACAACACTGGATGCAGAGCTCAAGCTGTTTTTTACTCGTAACTGGACATTTAAAAATGCGGACTACTGAAATTAATACTCGATTTCGGTGTTGCTATGTACGAGTTGTACTGCTCTGCTCGGCGGCCAATATGCCATGGCAGTAAATTGACGATATTGCCTGAATACCTCAACTACTGTGGCACAAGAGTCGAGTATAAGAGAACGTAAAGCGTCGCCATATCGCAACCAAAGACCCCAGTAGCGACTTGTACCATTTGACCAAGCACCTGCAGTCATCCAGGGGGGAAGGCCCCTTCGATCTAACCATCAGCCGATCAACCCAAGCAGGCATAACACCCTCTGGCGGGGTGGCAGCTCATGAGCAGCCCACTCACGAGTAATGAGCCGCCGCTCCGGTGGGGAAGATTCCGAATCTATTACGGTCCCGTCCGGAGACAGTGAATCCCGCCAATCCTACGCCTCCGCACGCCGGGTGCCAATGCCTTATGTTGCATCGGATCGTACCCCGCGACGGCTGTTTTCTACATGATACCCTCCAGCAGACACGGGACCTTATATGACCCCCTCTTATAGCGGCATCTTGAAATGCAACATGCCATCATGCGAGCTCTATAAGAATGCATAACCGAGCTGATCAGACAGATCGGCCGGCCCCCAAGGTATTGATCATCGCGCCTTTGCCTGTTGACTCCTGAATCACACGTACAATGCATTTCGTTCTCCCATTGACGACGCTGGCCACGTGCGCCATTGCTGGAAGCGTGCTCCCTCGGGACTCCACCACAGCCGTGGTCGATCTTGCTGTCACTAGAGGCGCTCCTCAGCACTGGGCCTCTGGCTTCATCTACGGCATCCCCGACAATGACAACCAGATCGCCCAGCACTGGTACTTCACTCTCTCTCTCTCTCTACTCGCATACCTGATGGTATCGACTAAAGTCATTGCCCTAGGTACGAAGACATCGGCTTCCGCTGGGGCCGCACCGGCGGCGCCCAGTACGGCGCCCCGAAAAGGGGGTGGAACTGGGGCCAGGCCGAGTACCAGGGCCGGCTCCAATCGACGCTGTCCAACTACCGCAGCATGCGCAAGGTCGGGGCCGAGTGCATCATCTACCCGCACGACATCTGGGGCACCGACTCGCTGAACTCGTCGAGCTACTGGCCGGGCGACAATGGGAACTGGCAGCCCTACGAGGCGTTCGTCAAGGCCTTGATGAACGACCTCGCGTCGAACAAGGCCCTCGAGGGTCTGGTTTGGGATATCTGGTGAGTGTGGATTGACGATTGATTGAAAGCACGACTAATGTTCATTGCAGGAATGAGCCTGACATTGAGTGAGCACCTCGGACACTCCCCCGTTGAACGAGACACCACTAACGTAGACAAGGGTTTTCTGGAAGCGCGACACGCAGCGATGGACCGAACTCTACACCCGGACCCACAAGATCCTCCGGTGAGTGTGTAGCTTTCTTGTATTGACGATTGCGGCGCGGCGGCGGCGGGCGCGCCAGACTTAACACCACCGATTTCTCAGCGTCAAGTCACTAACAGCCATACCAGCGCCGACTCCCGCTTCAACAACGTCCCCATCACGGGCCCGAGCCTCGCCTGGCGCCCCATGAGCAGCAACAAGTGGTGGACCGCCTGGCTGCAAGCCATCGCCGCGGCGGGCACCGTGCCGGACCAGTACTCGTACCACCTCGAGGGCGACCTCAACGCCCAGGACAACGACCCGCAGTACACGAACAAATCGCTCGGCGCCCTGCTGAAACAGTACGGCCTGCCCGAGCGCCAGGTCAGCATCAACGAGTACGCCGCCTTCAACGAGATGGTGCCCTCCGGGTACGCGTGGTGGATCAGCCGGCTCGAGCGCTACGACTGGATCGGCTTGTTGGGCAATTGGCAGGGCGGGACCACGCTGCACGACTTGTTCGCTAACTTGCTGACCAAGTCGCGCAACCCGCGCGACTATGCGGCTTCGGACTACGCTGCGGCTCCGGGGTATCATGTTTACCGCTACTACGCGCGCAACATGACGGGATTGAGGGTCGGCACCACGGGCTCCGAGGATACGCGGTTCGACGCCTACGCGACGCTGGGCGCGGACCGGGTCCGCGTGCTGGCGGGGCCCAAGGTTCGCTCGGGGCAGTGGAAGGTGCAGATCCAAGGGCTTGCGGCCGCGGGTTACACCAGTGCGTCCGGGTCGGTCGATGTCGAGTCCTGGGAGTTTCAGGGGTCTAATGCGTTCGCGGTCACGGGTTCGCCCGCTTACAAGGGGGTTAAGACGTATCAGTACTCGTCTGGGTCGGTGACTATTCCTGTTTCTCAGGGGAACAATTACACGGCTCATGTTTTTGAGTTCGCTGTGAAGAAGAGATAGATGGGACAAGATGTGGTTATGGGTCGTTTGATGAGTCAACTATGCTGTTGATAGCCAAATGAATGGGTAAGAGGATAGCGATAGCAACTTCAAATGTTATGAATAAACTACTGATACTCGCAGCATAGATGACAAGGCAATGAATGGTCCATTCTCAAACAGGCGTGCTTCCTCGTGTCTTGCACCGCTCAGGGGGAAACTCCACAACACCACCACGTCAGCTCACGCTTCAAGTTCTTGTAAATCTTGCTGCCGTTCCCTTACAATCATCTGGCTCTAACTAAGCTCGTCCAGTTCATCCTCCTGTTGCTGGGTGCCGTTTTGAGTCAATATGGCTGCGAGATAGCGATCGGTCTTCGGCTGAGGATTGTTGGTGTCGTTCTTGATCCAACAGTTGGCATACCAGTCTTTCACGGCATCGGAGACATCTGATCATGACAAACAGGTACCAATCATACGTTAGCAGACACACATTAACGAAATCACTTAACTCCTCTGCGAACGAAACGCCATTGCCCAAGTCGAGCAGAGGGAGAGAAGAGAGCTGACTGACCGGCGATAAAGACGGCCGCGACACACTCCGTCGCATTCCGCGCGTGGTTGTAGGCCGCGCACGCCTTCATGCAGTCCAACTCGTTGTACACGGTGAGCGCCAGGAGATCCTGGGCGGGGTCTGGGAAGTCCTTGGCACAGGTCGGCTTGAAGGTTGCGGTGGCGGTTGTGGTCCCCCCGACCTCCACGGTGTACGGCTTGTAGCCCGGGTATTTGTTGCAGTCGAGCTCGACCCTGACGCCCGAGGTGGGGATGCTGAAGTACGGCGAAGTGGAGGTAGTATTGGGGGAGGCAGTGGGAGAACATGCGGAGGCGTGCCTGCTCGGGAACGACGATGGTCAGTCAGTCTTGATCTTGTCTCTTGTACAGGAAACCCAAGGATACCACATACCGAGCAGCCAAAGATCCGCCCACGGCGCCGCCAACTGCCGCACCGATGACGACGAAGCCCAAAACCAAAGAGAAGATGAATGTGGACCTTTTAACCCCGCATATCTTCTTCGGTGTCTCCTGCGGGGGGTAACTAGCAGTGCCGGCTTGAGAAGCCGGACCGGGCTCTACTTGTCCATCGTATCCCCAACCGCTTGACCCTGGAACCCGGAGGTTGGGAAGATAGGTCTCGCGAGGAGGCAACACCTCGGGTGGCTGAGACTCGGACTTAGGAACCGGCTCTGGTGCCTCGTTCTCGTGCATGATTCGGGAGAATATTCAAAAGAGAGACTCGACTGAGACATGGACCTTACGGAAAAGGATATCAAGACGAGAAGGCAGAGAGCTTTTACAAAGGAACAGGAACCAGTTCATACCATTACAGGACGGGTTCAGATCATGTAGGGACACAGAGTCAGGCAACTGGGTATTACAGTCGATTCTAGCTCCGGGGTATCACAGTCATTCAAGATATTCAGTCAGTCCCCTTGACAGTCGATCCCGAATGCTTCTCTAGCAAATTGAGTAACCAGGCCAAGAGCTATGCATGCGTCTAGGTGCCGGAGCACCGTTCCCTGAAATCCTCGATCTGACAGGCGGCAGCTTGCTTATGAGGGTTACCATGCACTTCCAATAAAATCTAGTCATCTGCAGGGGAATGTCGTGCAAGCACAACAACTGCACCCGTCGGTAATGATCTCGCGTTGCACTGCAAGCGAGTTTCCCCCCCCGCACTCCACGAATTTGGTTATTGCACCATCACTATCTATCTGCCTTACGGCCACAGTCCGGAACTTGCCTCGGATGTTCCTTCTTCTTTCGAAGTTCGATCGATTCGAGCCTGAGGTTGAAAATAGTTACCGAAAGAATCTCGGCGACTACACGTCAATGCAAAGAAAGACGTTGTGTCCTGGAAGCTGGTCCCAATTCATTCAAAATCCAGGGGCTACCGATATAAACACCCTTTGGATCGTAACGAGAGTGCCAAGTCTTTCTTCAGGTCAGGTCAACGATACTACGGCAGCCTTGGCTTTCCATGGAGTCATGGTCTTTCATATAAGCAGCCGCGCTAATCAACATAGCCATAACCTTCAAAGTTATCTCTTCTATAGTCCTTGCTTGCTCAACATGACCAGTTATTATAAACCACTCCATTTCTAAGTACTTCCGTAGCAAGAAGATGCTGATTAGGCCACGTGACTAACTAAAGCCTTTCACAAGACTTTTACCCCCTTTTTCCTATTGATTTCATGGACTCATAGTAGCATAGAGAGAAACCAGCTAAGATGAATAGGGGAACATAACTTAAGCCCCTGAATTTCAAACTGCATAACAATGCCGTCCTGTAGACAGCCTCATGATATCACTCCAACGTGACAGCTGCAGCAGTAGCTTTGTGGCCTGTTTGTGGCTTAATTACGTACATGCTTTAGCTGTCTTTGACTTCCAAGTCACGACAACGATCGTGTCATGATGTCAGCCGTCAGCGACCCTTGACACTTATATGTTTCCAAGCTAAGCCAGTCATTGGTGGCGTTCTGGCATAAGGAATATGTTTGTGGCTGGTCTCAGCCCCTGAATTGAGTTCAGACGAGACCGTTGGAACCAATGCCGCCTCTTTGAACTATAAACGAGGCACTGTACTGTACTCTACTACGACAAGCGACTAAAGATAGTATCCGTGGCGTCCATCAGCCGGGCGCCCGCCACAAACCAAAGATCACACGGCCCCCCTTCTCTCGCGGCACTTGCATGAGTCCGAAAAACTCTAATATCCCGCCCCGTCTGTCACCTTCCCCCTTTCCCCCCACTCGGGCTCCCCGGGCTCTGAGACAGCGCCCGGATTCTAATTTTGGAGAACATAGTTTTGCGTGGGGGGCCGGGAATCAAGTGGGGTCAAAGGGGGGTACGCGGGATGAGAAAAAGAAAAGGCAAAGAAGAGTCGGCGACCATTTGTCGGAGAGACGGAGAGACAAGTTAAGCATGACTTCAAAATGGCTGGGCACGCCAGTGCTGAAAAAAAAGGAAATCGCAAAATGGTTCTATACCGTAGCTTCAGACTTTCTAGGCGTGTTCTAGCCTGCGCCAAGGTCCGGTCAGTGAGAATCCTACCTACACTACGCCATGTTGAAGAAAGAAGCCATTCCTTATCTCCGTGTGCTCAGGGATTCAAACGTCAAGCATTCTGAAGGCAGTGCCGAATCAACAAGAGCTGCTGCCAGCAAGGCAAGGGGCGACGGATTTTCCACAAACCATTTGTATCTGGTTATAAATAGTAAGACAAAGGAGTCGGAAGGCACTTATTCCATGGTGCGGCCGCGTGGGAAGATCTCTTTGAACGTCACCGTGTCACATGCGTGCGCCGGCCGCCACTTCCCGAGCTTCCAGATCCAGATCCAGATCCAGATCCGTTGGAACAATCTTCGATTCCGGAAGCAGGATTCGATGCTGCTCAAAGCGGTCTTGCAGGATAGATACCCAGAACGGAGCCTCAATCCCTTAACCGACTTGGAATGACATGACCATTGCCGCCGCCTAAGTCAGTCTCCCTTTTTCTCCATCTGCACCCAGTTTGAATGAGCGCTAGATCAAACCTCCCTGCTACGTCAGTAGCCACGCGAGTGTCTTCCCACGACTCGCAAGTCCATTCCATCCACGCAGTAGCGCCGCCGTCTGTCCCCTCCCTTTCCCCCAACCCTGAGAGAACACGCCATCTCTACAGCAAGCACGCCCAGCCATGATCGGACGAACCAAGCATGACTTTAAGCCTCTTCTTTTCCCCAGCCTCTTACTTCTTGTACTGGTACAGTACAGTACTCTGTCCCGTGCGCCAAGGGAAGGGCCCGACCATACATAAGAACCTTAGGTAGTTTTCCGTTGGCAGATCGGGCCGGGCTGGCATGTGTATTCTTCGATCTACAGTAGGGATGAATAGGGAGAAGGGGAAGAAGCCAAGTTCCTACAACAAGAAACCTGAGAGGCTTGCCTCAAGACCACTGCTAGTAGTTGTTGATCCCTCCGATCACAGGGGGGTTGACCAAGGAATGCCATTTCCACACCCCAAGACCGGCGACTCGGTATCAAACATGGCTGGCTGTCTTCACACGCGAACCTTATCTTGCAACCTAGTCCCTACCACCAATGTGACCGTACAGTAGATGCACACGCAATGAAGCCTCGTTCGATACAGCAAATCCTAACCCACTACGTTACATCCAAAAAAAAAGCCAAGCAATCTACCGCAAGCCGGCAGCATCCCATCAAACAGAAGTCAAACTATTCGCGACACAAAGAAGCTTCAAAGAAGCTTCGTAGAACATTTTCAATTTGGCCCCTTTATTGGCTGGGTCACGCAGTAGTAAACCAGTAGCCTCCTTGCTCAAACTTGTGACCGTACGTGCCGATCTCCCGCTTTTACGTACTAGACGTCACCAACGGATTGATAGCAGCATGTAGCTCGAGATGCAGGCGGAAATCGGGCGCTAGGCAAAGTGCGTGCCGAACAAGCGTAGGTAGGTAGCAGCAGTCATTTCAAGGAGACTGCAAAAGTCGCAATTGGCCAAGTCACATGGAGAGAGCGGGACACACTATCACATCACGTAGGAGCAAAGACTGAATGAAGACGGTAGAAAAATCGTGAGCGATAGGATCGCGAGAAGCTCGCGGTTTGATATTTTTTTTCAGACACGCTACCAGCTATCCAGTAGCCCACCTGTAGCATCGTCAAATCCCTACTACCACGAGGAGTGTGTGTAGCCTCATGGGGCTTAACAACCTTTTCCCCTAGACCCAGCAGTAGTAGTAACAAAGTAATACATGACCGAGGCGGCACAGGAGAAGAAAAGATAAAAAAACGAGCCCGGCATGTCCTCTTTCAGCGACCGTGTGGCGCTGGGTCTTCGTCTAACCAGTCGCCTCCTCCTTTGTAGAAAAATCCATTGAAACGACCGTGTGTGCGCCTTGCAATGCAATGATGAAAAACCTCCAAACCAGCCTCGGCGCGCTACCGTCGTCTTGGTATCATGGTAGGCGCGGGCTTTTTGTAGTCAGAACTCCGTTGTTATTCAAAAAGAAAAAATTCATGGCAAAACGACCGTGTATGCTGTTGTTGATGTTGTTGTTGTGTTGGTATATCCTCCTCTTATTCCCCGTCCGCATGCACCCAGAACGCTGGGACGCATGTAAAAAAAGAAGACATTAACATTAATCGGGGTTGGCAATGTACAAGCGCGTGGAGCTGAGAGTCATCTTGCGATCGTCCACGCTTCCGCGCCTCCTCAACTCCTCGGGGTTCTTGACGCTCTTCTCTCTCGTGAGGGCGGCGTTCAGTAGGCTTTGGCTAGCCAGCTTGGCGGCGCTGGGTGCCTTCATCTCAGGCAGGGCGTCAGCCTTCTCGGCACTGCTGCCACTGCGGGTGCTCTGAGCCCGGTTCAGCTCGATTGCATCGTCGCCAGCCTGGAATTCAGGCTGCTCCTCGGCCAGGCTACCACGTCGTTCGGGGGTGTCGCCGGGGCTCCACTTCCTGCCACTCTGCATGCCGCTGGAAGATCGATAGCCGGCAGTGTTGCGACGACCACTGTTGGTACTGCTGCGACCGCTGCTCCCCGTCCTACGGTGGTGCAAGCGCTGTGCAGCCAGGTCCTCTTCGTCGCTGTCCTCGCCCTCAACCTCGGTGGCACTCAAACGCATGGGTACGCCGCCGACGCCAATGTAATTATTCTCGGGGGTGTAGCCGACGACGCCGGGCTTGCCGTGATGGCGGATCTTAGCAGCGACCTTGGCGGTGCTGCTCATGCCCGTCGAGGTGCGGCCATGGCTAATGACGCTGGTGAGGTCCTTGTTCGCTCGCTGCTTGGCGGCACGCTGCTGAGCCTGCAGGCGGGGGTCTTCGTACTGCGATCGATCGCACCAGACGGTGGCCTTTTGCTTGCGCAGGAGGGTGACATAGCTGGTGGGCTGGCCGCTGCCGGACCGGGATGAGGTACTCCGACGCGGCGTGTCACTGTTCGGGGAGGTGCGAAAGGCGGGAGGGGGAGGATTGCTGGAGACGGTGCTGAAGGTATTCACCGAGGGCGAGCGACGGTTGTGGCCCATGCCGGGCGGTGGTTGTTGTAGATGCATTGGTGTGGGAGCATGTATTTGGGGGGGAAATACAGAAGAAGAAGTTGTTCTGGTGCGGGAATGGCCGTAGATTTGAGGAGACGGATCCAAAGGTCTCCTCCGTTCCCCTAACATCGCGGTGACGTGTGGATTGAGTGTGCGAGGGGGTGTAGTTATTGTTTTTTGGAGAGAGGATCTGGCTCGGGTTGGTTTGGCCCCTCGGCTGGCGCAAGCTTTCGGGCGAGAACAAAGGCGTGTCTCTCTTTTTGGTACACTAAGAGCGTTTCTGGGCCGGAAAAGGGATCGGCGAGGTATTTTTGTGAAAACCGACGGGCTGCGAAATCGCTCTTCAATAGAGATTATTTTGGTCTCGTACTCTCCGTTGAGGGGGAAAGTGCAGCAGGCATGGGAAATTGGCAGCGCAGATAGTCCTGCGGGTGCTGGGCTGGGCAAGCTGGGCTTGGGCTTGGGCTGGCCGGCGGAAATGTCCACAAGTTGCTTCTGGCGGGCACGCAGGTACTTCGTGTACTGGATGATCAATTGCTGAACCAATTTGACTGACAAGCCCGGGACAATCAGAAAAACAGTGGATCGGGTCTCAGTCGCTCGCTCGATGATTCGCACTAAATCACTGTGAAGCGGGCGGGCAGACTCAAACAATCGATAGATGGATGGATGGATGGATGGGGCCGAAGAGTAGGTGGTAGTAAGTCTCGAGTCACAGCAGCAGGCAGGTTGGAGGTAGGTCAGCTTTGGAAAGCGGGATGGAATAAGAGAGGAGGGAACAGTCGAGTAACAGCAGTCGGCCGGTAGAGGGAAGAAGTAGTAGTGGTGGTGGTGGTGATATGTATTGTATTTGGCCTTGACTGGACTTGACCCCCCGTCTGATCTTTGTCTTTGGTGGGTGGATATGCAATGCAAGCACAGCAAGCCCGAAGCAAGCTGAGAGGGAGGAAAAGAGGGAAACCAACGTTGCATGGCCCTTGTCCAGGACTAGCCCTTGTCCTTGGATTGGCTTGGAAAGGATGGGGGGGCTCGGTGTATCTATTCGTACAGTACAGTGCCGTCCCAGCGGCGCAAATACTGGGGAGCCCTGTCGAGGGCACCCACGTTCCTCTGTTGTGCTGTGCCGCCTCCGGATGATGCTGTGCTGTGCTGTGTGTGTGCTAAGATACCTGCGATGGATTGGTAGCGGTAGTGGGCTGACAGGCGCCAGAGTGGGGTCAGGCCAAGAGCAATAAGCGTCAAAATCGTGAATGGGAACTGGAACCAGGACCTGGAATTGCCTCGTACAGGCAGGTACATAGCTCGTTACCTTGCTAGGGCAGCTCCTCTAGCTGCCAAAGTTGCTTTTCTTCGTTTTTTTCCTTTCATTCTTTCGAGTGGGGGAACGAGGGCGGCGAGGGTCTGGCGTCTCCAACAATAGTTTTCAGCGCCCGCAAAGGAGAGAGGGAAAAAAATAGATACATTGGATTGGACCCGGTAATATCCCCAAGTGCCCGAAGGAACTCGACCAGACTTGATGGAGGACTGCGCCGGTAGCCTGGGAGGCCTTACATCCGGCGTTGCTGCTAGTTCCTCTGGAAAACCTTCGCGTCCACTTCTCACTCCAGCTCACTCCTCAATCGTGGGCTGGGATGGCAGCAGTAACCGGAAGAGCCAAAATGGACAATGAGACAGCCCGAGCATGTCTCTAGGGGGTTACAATCAAGCCGGGCTGGGGTATCCCACGCTCAGAAACCTTCCTTCTGTTGGATCCTCTGTCATGCAGGCGCTTTGGGAGCCTTTACCGTCACAGTGTAGGTAGGTCAATGACCATTGATCTATCTATCTAAAGTACATACATATCAAGGTATCTGGTATGCATAGATATCATGTATGGTACGGCAAAGCTCCCGTCGTGCGGCCTGCCGTTCATGCCCTCCACTGTCTGCTTTGGGGCATTTTGTTTGTGTGAGGCGCCTCCGTCAAAAACCGGATTTAGCAGAAACATGACGGCCGTTACAGTCGGGAGCCAATCAGGGCGTCTAGTATAGCGTGGCTGATGTAATTGTTATTACTGCTGGCTCGATGTTCGGCAACCCGAAGGACTAAGAAGAATAAATCTCGATGCTGCTGTTGTGACGTTGGCAGGTAACCCTAAGCCGGTAGCGGGGTGTTTGTTGTGAAGGGTCGATCGCAACTGGACTGGCAACTGGGTAGGTAGGGCCTCGGAGGTGAAGGCCAGTTCCCCCCAGCAATGAAGGGTTCAGTGCAAGGAACGGTTAATTGACGGCGAAGCACGGAGGACCCTGGATCTGACGTAGATCTCTGGTCTGCCGTCTTTGTCCCTCCCTGAACCTGTTCTCTTCCCGCTTGACGCTGGGCGTTTCACCTCACACCGTGTTGGGAGAATACGAATTTATGAGGCAAGTGTTGAGACGCGGCGGTGGGATGGGGATGGGCTGTGGCTGTATCGGGTGGAGATGCCGAGCGAGCACGGAATTGGTGGTGCTACTACCTCCTACCTTACACTACCAGTACAGCCTCTATTTTTTGCTTATCCACCTCGTGTCTGTCTGGCGGCACGTCGGCCGACCTGATAACTCGTTTGGGTAAGGGAACCGGGCCCGAGAAGAAAGAGAGAACATTCTTTTGAGCGTGTGCGGAACTGGAGGAGGAGGAGAAGGAGGCGAGAACGCGATAACATCTTTTTTACCTGTCTTTTCTCGGGCCTTCTGGTCAAAGTGGTGATATGATAAACCTAGGCCAAGCGAATAGCCTTTAACGACAGGGGTGTGTGAACGGGGGATCATACACGGAGTACTTGAGCACTACATCGAGTGTAAGCTACTGCTTGCTGAGCGCTACAGCCCTCCACTCGGCCAGCTAGCGCGCGAGAAAGCAGTGTAGCTATGGGAATGTGGTCGAGATGGGAATCCCGATTTGACCAACACCCATACTCGTGCCGACACTTGCGGTCTTATCAGAGGCTGGCTCAGGTGTGTACAGTAGCGACATCTCGGCCGGGTGTCCCCTGACTGGCTCGACAGACACGTTCCTTACGATGCAGCTGCTACTAGCTCACTCGACCTGCCTGCCAGTTTGGGCCAAGATACTACTGTAGGCTCCCCGGTGGGTTTTGTTTATGTTTACTTGATACTCGGTCGTGCATTGGTTGGTTTCCCCTCGAGTAGTAAAAAGGAAACATCACGGTGGGCGGCGTTTACTTTGAGACGCCGTCACATAGATTACCGCATAGGGCTCTGCTCTCCTGTCCGTTTCCAAACTCACTCAACAATGCATAGCCATTGAGATGTGGAGGACGGACATTGAGAGCTGACAACTAGCTGAACTGGGGCCGAATGAAACGTCGTGACGTCCTGTTAGTTTTTTCTGTTTCTTTTTTTCAGGTCGTCGAGCTAAGGTATGATGTCGAGACTTGTGCGCAAAGGCCAGAGGACGGCCAGATACACCCGGGCCAAGAGCGGACCCCGCGCCCGCCTAGCAACAGTGTGCTTACCCCTGGCCCTTAATAGATAGATAGATTCCCTATCCACTTTGGTAAATTCAGTTCATTCCATCCGAGAGATGAGGGAGAACGGGAATAGAACAACACCCAACGGCGATCCTCCGACAACGAACATAACCTTCGATAGTCGGGTTGCAAACGGCGATGGGGTGATTGATAGATATACTGTGCCTAGGACGGACTAGATACAAGTACTTGCAGCACTGGCGGATGATGGGCCTGCGGGTTTCTGGGGCTCCGGAGTCGAGACCGCCTCAGTGAATCAACCCTGCTGGTCGCGATGCACTATACAGCACCACCGCATGCATGCAAAATGCAGCCAAGCGGAGAATGATTGTGAAAGCTCACCCCGCCCCGTCGGTATCTGGTTGGATTTGGCCATCTTTTCAGCTCTCCTCGTGGCCTAATCATTACCGTATCTGGTTCCCGGTCCAGTGATTGGGCGGCTCCGTACATATACACCTGTGTTTTGTGGATGCCAATCAATATCATGAACGTTCGCCGTGTGTGCAGCCAGTCAGTCGCCGGCACAGAAACGGGACGACATGTTGGGACTGAGATAAGCGCAGTCAGCAGCTTTCGTCAACTGCATTGCATGCGGAAAACATCATCATCATCGTTACTCACTCACTCATTATCGACTGATGTTGGCAAGGTCAAGGGAAAGACATTGCAGGGCGTTCATGCAATGCCATCGTATGGAAAGACTTGCATCATCCATCCCCATCCCTCCGGTAGGAATACCGAATGCCGCACGTACGCACAACAACACCCCCGTCCCAAACAAGGCACAGAACTGATTTGAGGAGCGATCGCATTGTCTCACCCCATGTCATGCACGACAGACGAGCTGCCAACCTGTTTCTCTCGACTCGGCAGCTGGCGTCTTCGCGTCATTGTCGTAGGCAAGACTTTCGAAACCTGAGGTTAGAAATGCAGAGACACAATAACTTGATTGACTCCCGGATCAAACCGCTACCAAACTTGTGTTACGGGCGGTTGAAATGACGGGGGAGCATTATATCGAGGGGCACATATATCTGCCTCCTGGATGGTGCCCGCCCGCCCGAACCAGGCGGTGCCGGACCACAGCTTAATTCTCCCAAAAATCGGCCCTGCAAAACTGCCAGAACAGGCACATCCACATCCACTCCGAACCGTTCCAGCACATCCGCCAGGTTTCTACGTATTATCAGGACAGACCAGACCCATACGGAGTATGTACTGTAGTATCTCTCCGACGGACGGGGACGGGGATATGGCTCTAATCGTACGTGTGCTGCAGTGACAGGAGCGGCAGTAACAACAGCACCAGTAGCAGCACCAGGCTGACGGACTGACTGGGCTTACACGCATAAACTGACTTGACTTGCACATATCATCATCAATCACCCTTGAAACGCCCCTGCTCTCGCGCGCTGATGCCCAGAGATCAGCGCTGAAGTGGTCAGGTAGTAAGTTGTCGGCATGGCACTATGCATTCAATTAACCTCGTCGTCCACCAGGTATAGCAAGTCAGTCGCGAGAAACAGACACGTCAATACAGACCAAAGTGCCCAAAGGTTCATGGTCAAGTGCCGTTGGTGATTGTCTGTGATGCTGCAAGACTGCTGTCTTGGAGCCACGGCGAGTAGGTAGGCGGTCAAGGTTTGAGGTAGTATTGCTGCTGCAAGCTGTATGCAGTGGCTGCTACATGCCCTAGCGATCAGCGAACTGCCTGCACTGCGAGCCCCGGTCCAAACCAAACCTAGCAGAGCAGCACCTACATAACGACAAATTGAGTGCATGCAGCCTTGTCGACGGCCAAAAGCAAAAGAGCCGGCCGGGAATACTGCTCAATCAATCAAACCTCTTGGCTCTCTCCTTCCCCGCACGGTTTCTCCTCCTCCTCCTTTCAAGGAAGGTACCATTTGAGGTATATATTCTTTCACGATGGTGGCAGTTGGTTGTGCTGTAGTCGCACCAGAGAGATTACACGCTCTAGTGAGGGAGTGCGTGCCATGGGGGGCTTGTACTTTACTACTGCCCCGCACTCTTTCTCGTTCGAGCACTGGCTTATCTGAGTACATAGACGGAGCGTTGATCATGGTCCGCTCATCGTACGTCCCATGCAAGAATCGCGCGGGCTGAGGAGGATTAACTGTGGTCTGGAACTGCGAACCGAACTATGCTCGACATTGTCAGATCCTTTTCTCCAAACTTTGACAGGCAAATAGGAGAGATGCAAGGCGGCCGTTCTTTTGCCATCCCGGGGTTCACCCACGTGCTGCCCTCAGAGCTATGCAGCTATGCAAGCACAGGAACATACGATCCGACGACATGGGAAGAGGAATGAAACTTATCACCCCGTCTCTCGTTTCTTGTCGTCTCGTCCTCCACTCGCGAGTCGCTTCTTTCTATCATCACATCCACTCCATCATCCGGTCATCCATGTCTCGCTCTCTCTCCCTTTCCATTCCATTCCTGTTTATCGGTCGCGCTTCTGCTTCCATGCTCCACTGCCACCGGAGGGCTACTCCCCACCACTCGGGTACTGTGCAAGACTGTGCTGGCCTTTGTATTGTACTTTACTACTCTGGCCCGAATGGCGCAATGTTAATAGCACCGCGATGCTATAGATGGGCACTAGGCAAGGTCGCGACTGGGAAACCCACCCAAAAACCTAAAGAGCGGGATGACGTCCTCGACGACCCGAATTAGAAGGATTCTTCTTCCTGGCGCTCCCACTAAACACCGCGCCGTTAGCTTTTTGCGCCTGCGCTGCGCAGAGCAAGTTGTAGCCGAAGTTTCGCTAACGCGCGCCAATGGAATAGTCTATGGAAAAAGCTGGAGGAGTGCACCGCTGCAATGATCACCACCACTAACCCAAGATCCACGATTTAGAAAGGGATGCCCGTCGCGTCGCACCCTCGGTCCCTGGTCCAAGTGCAACGCTGCAAGGCACACGAAACTTGGCATCCCCGGCGGGTCAGCCAACTTTTCGGCACCTCGACGACTTTCACCACCACTCACCCACTCGAGCTCGGACATATGGTAACCTGTTTACTTGATAACTGCGCGAACACGTCTCCTCTCTTTCTCGGCTCGGAGAGAAGATGCGTTGGCTCCAACTCCTCGGGAGAGTTACGTTACCATTGACCGCAGCAATTGGGTTGTGACCGAGTGACTGGACCCGCGCGTCTCACCGCGGCTTCAGTTCCCGAGCGCAAAAGCCATGTGTGAAGTCATAATGACTAAGCCGGAAGCTTTGGCCCGGGCGATTAATTTCAAAATCTCATGATTCAAGATCCCACGATGTAACGAGCGGTCAATGTGACTGTACGATCCGTCCGATAATGAGATGAAGCGGATATGCGATTAGATGACCTCAGTTTGCGATGGTGGTTTAGTGGATGAGACAGGTGGCATCGGGATCGCCGCTAATGGATCGCTGGCGACGACATGATGATCGGAAAAAGCGGTGCCAATCCAACCAACTTAGTCTTACTGGCAGTAAGATCTTGGGAGACGGTTCAGAAGGTTGTTGAGCTCATGTGAAACGTGATTGCTGTCAAGATGGACAACCCGCTGCCGGTAGAAAAGGGGTGTGGATGTTCCGCATCAGGCATAAGCAGTGTTTCTGTCAGGGCAAGAGATCCTCCCGCAAGGCGATGCTACTAGGTCTATTGCAGAAGGCGATCGTTTCGGGCCGCTTTACAACAAGATCTGATCCACCATCATGGGTAAGCAGATTGACTTACTGGCCATCCAATACGATGTCAAGATTGTCTGTCGGTATATAGATATAACGACAAGACAAGCCAGTAAACCACGTACCACAGGAGATTGGCTGTCATTATTAGGAAGTCCTCGACAGTCATGATTTTAACTAGAGCAAATCCCGAGCTGTATTGGGGTCCGACTTTGATACGAACGAGCGCTCTGATGCCAACTATTCAATGCCTGTATCGTCTTGCGGTAGTGCCCGCTTCACCTTTTGTCCTTGTTACCTCACGCCGTATGGGAGCTAGGAGGAAACAAGAGATACTCCAACTCGACAATATCGTAGTGGAAGCTCTTTACTGTTTATGTCTCGGCACCGCACAGTGTTTTAACCGACTGAGCCAGCTTGTCTCGTACCCAACCGGGCAACAGGACGGCGTTGTTAAGTCAGCGTCTTGACCGTCTACTAGAGCCAGTCACCACCCCTTACAACTTATATAGAGTCGTAAGAAGACAGTATTCGAGTCAGTCGGGAACCACGCGGGTTTACTTCCCCAAAGCATAGCTCGACATTAATATGCTGACATGCAACTCTGTCCAGAATCCAAGACTGCCAACACTATTATTTACATCTAGATTTAATCAAGTCGGCTACCCGGCATGAACCCCTTAATCCCACGAACGAATATGGGGTTGGTCGTATTCTAGACAAAGTCTGCTACTCTCGTGTAGTCCAATCCTAAGATACAGCCGTATTACGCGGGCCCATGCTTCAGCCAGACTGCAATTATCTCACATGCAAGTGCTTACGACTCGCATATTCGCACCAATAACATGCGCTGAGGGTCCTTGCGAGCCCTATCGCGTATATATAAAGGTATGGATAGCATTTGTAAAAGCATATAGTATAGTATTCAACTGCGAGTAGCTATTCGCGATATCCCTCTAAGATAGATAGTTATAGGGATGCTGTCAAACTTTGTTATCACAGGAATAAGTCTAAACTGTTCTGTCTCTCTTCAATTTATACCAAGTCTCCCAGGAAGAAATAGAAGACTCATTACGAGCAGGTTACCTCAGAAAGTATAAACTTAGAAAGTATGATACCCCATACCTTCGAAGAAAATGTGAAAAAAAAAGAATGAGCCAACGTCCCAACGAAAAAAACAAACAAAAAGAGAAACGTCTCACCATCCTTCTCAGTCTCTTCAAATAGACAACCAGCCAGAGATACCACCAGCCCACCTTGCCCAACACCCACCTTCCCCTTTCTTTTGGAACCCGACCACCACCATGAAGCTCAACCTCCTCCTCATCCTCGCCGCCACCGCCCTCCTGGCCTCATCGGCCGTCGACGCCTGCACATGCGACGACAACCGGACCGCCACCTACCTCTGCTGCCACGCCGCCTTCGGCACACTCGAAAACCACGACTGCCTCGCCGACACCATCAGCGAGCGCCTCGGCAACTTCGCCATGTGCTGCGTCAGCTCCGGCGCCCGTTCGACCTGCCGCTGCCCCATCGGCTGCGACTAATCACGACGCTTAAAGCTCGTTCTTTCTGCGGGTCTGCCACGCACTCGGTGTGAATGGACAAAGCTTCAGGCAACGGAGGCGGTTGTCGGACGAAAGTGGAACATGTTCGAACGTCACTCGTTTCTTTCTCTCACTGGCGCTACAGGGGGTATGGTCAGGGGTATTCTGATGATGGGGAGTCTTTCGTTTCTACAGTGCTATCTTGATAACAAGTCAGAGTAAAAAAAGGGGGGAGGGGGCAAATTATATTCAAGAACACTTAGTTCATGCATTACAATATGATTGTAGCCTGCTTTTAATAAACTCGCTTTTCTAGTAATTATAATTACTCGCCCCTGACACACGGAGGAGGCCTAGCTAACAACTGACAACAGTGGAATATAAAATAGCCATGTGCCATATGTTCTTTTTCATTATGTAGCAGATTACTCGCGTAGTTTCTGCTTCTCCCCTTTTGTGTGATACATTCGCACAAGCTAGGTCTCGTCGCTATCACCAAAGCTGACTTCCTAGCAGATGATGAAGCCTCTACCCCTTCTGGAGTCTCTCGTGATATAGTCCTTCCTCAACGCCGGGTGAATCAAGCAACCAACCCATCAATACAAAGTCTTCCCTGTAACCCTCATATCTATACAACCATCCGATGCCATGTCAAATGCCAGTGCTACTGCATTTCGCCATCCTCAACGAGTCGTCCCAGAATCAGGCTCTGGACGATCAGCTCGTCTGTGAGTATCCTGGGCATATTCTGGAGTGGTGCTCCAAAGGAGCCAGAGACGCTGTTTGCTGTGCTCTGCCTTTTTCTTTTCTTCGTATTGCCGACTTGCGTAGGCGGACCGCCAGTCATCACGTTGAATATGGTGTCATCCCCGTCAGGATACACCCAGTCAAACGGATCCCCAGCTTCCTCTCTTTCTCGCAACCTGTCCCCAGCCTCCGCGGGCGTATTGACACGCTCGAGGTCGGCCCCTAGGACATGGGCAAGAAAGGCGTAAAACTCGCACCTTTTCTCGTTCTTTTGGGTTTTCGTCTTCTTGACCACGAGGAGAACGCTCGTCTCGTCAAGAAGCTTTGGCCGTTGACTAATGGTCTCTGACAGCTTCGCACAAGACGCATCGTACCCTGGTAGATCGCGCGACTTGAATGCACCGTCGAGAACAGTACTCGGCCCAGCACACAGCATATAAGGCAGCCAGTCCACGAGGGAGCCCTTGGCATCACACGCTGACACCCAGTTCCAGGACAAGCAAGGCAGGCCCAGCGCAAGTGCTTGCATATACTTGGCCTTGCGCGAGCAATTGTCGGTGATCAAAGCAGTGAACCCAGCATTGGCTGCTTCGGAAGTCAGACCTAACGAGCTAGCCAGTATCTTGGACGCAGCTTCGGGGACGACAGATGATTTTTTCACAAACAGATCATGGAATCCAGCATCCATGATCTGCCCACCACCCTTCCGAATGATGGCTTCCACCTTTTTCTTCTTTTCCTCCTTGTCCGCCTCCTCTCTCTTCTGGACCTCGGTCTTCTTCCTCCTGTCATTGTCGGATGAACCAATGGTGGTCACGAATATCATGCCACTGAAAATGCCAGAAGGGAATTGAATGCTTGTGTCTTTGAAAGACCTGAAGGACCTCGCGCCCCGTGTCTGGCCGGCAACAGAGGCCGGCGAGGGCGAGGGTCGGGCAAGCTCATCAGTTGAAACTGATGAGTGGCGGGCAATTCTGGTAGGCTCCTTTCTGACACGGTCGCGTTGGCCACTTTTACGCGCCGGGCTGTAAGTCTTCAGGTTCGACTTTGGCCGAGATTGGCGCTGGACCTTGGCCGCGGCTGGGGATGAAGCGTTGTTCTTCGACGTCTCTTCGCCGTCTTCCGTATTCGGAGTCGTACTCGATGAGACATTCGGAGTAGCGCTGAGCGATGTCAAAGTTGAAGATCTCGTACCGGGATCGGCCATTTCCATGTCCGGTGCACTGGACGACGGGACAGGTTGTGGCGTTGCGATAACTGGGCGCCGGGCCGAACGGCGAGAGGGTTGAGAGGGCTGAGAGGTGGCAACCGGGGCCGTACTAGGCACTGGAGGGGAAGAGCGTATTATGGGTTGGGTTGGCTCGCCCGGGTCGCTCATAGCAATCTCGTCGAACTCCTCAACGTGAGTTCTCTTAAGTCTCTTGGGCGGAGGCAACACCGGCGTTGACGCGGCCTCGGCTGTCTCGTTGGATTGGGTCGGGAGGCTAGGATCGTTTGGCTCGGCCGCTGCTGCTGTGCCAGCAGGGCTCGTCTCTGGGATGAGGTCTCGACTGCCATGAGGGATGGCAGCGTTTCCCCTTGGGAATGGAGGTATATCCGAAGAAGAGATGCCAGTCTCTCGAGGTGCAGCGCCCCATGCTTTCTTCCCATGCGACGCCGTGTCTTTGGAGGTTTCCGTACTCTTAGTACCGGCATTTTGAGAATCTAGGACCGTCTCCTGTGCCTCCTGCCCCTCCGCGTTGTTCCCAAATGTTATCGGGTCAGCCAAGCGAGACACGAACTTCCTCCGGCTTGTCGATGGCACCTCAACAAGGTCTTCAGATCTGGAGGACGGACGTGAGATCGGGATGGACATTAGAGACCGTGTCGCCTTGTCCTGCTTAAGTTTCGCTTTACGTCGACGTTTGCGTAATTCCTGATCCGCATCAGAGTCGGAATTTGCGGCACCGGAATCATCGAGCATCTCTACCGAGTTCTGACGCACAGAAGGTGAGCTACGCATAGAGACGTAATCCCGAATTGGCTCTGGCACAGCTCGAGTTCTCTGGGGATTTGCCCGAGGCGACTCGGGGGGTCGTACGGATCTTGAGTCTTGGGTATCGGGCCAGACGATGGTGGCGGGACATACGGACTAGAGGTTCCGACCGTCTGTAATGGAGAGGTCCGGAGCCCACGTTCGCGTAAAGGAGAGGACAGTAATTGCGGATTCGGTGATATGGTATTCTGGTTGATTTCTGGAGACGGTCTTGAAGATGTTGGACTTGCGGCTTTCTTCACTGCCGAAGTGAATTGAGTATTGGCAAAAAGCTGTGAGCTTGGCATCAATGGTTCGGCGGTACCCCCAGCGTGAATGAGCCTTGTTGCCAGTGCTGGTGTCTCCGGCGGCGGCATGCCGGTTGACGAGTTGCGAACAAACGGAGGCGGTAGAATACTGGAGCTCCGTCGTGGCTGTGATATGGGAACGGCCGAGGAGTAAACCTCACGCCCATCTTCGGATCCGGAATCGGTGTCGACATCATCGTTGAGGTCGTTGATAGCGGCTGGTCCGAATTGACCAAGGTCGAAATTCACCGCACCAGTCTCGTCTTCGTGTAGTGTGGCGTGCTCGTGGTCGCTTTCGGCGTGGGATCGTTGCGATTCGTGGTGATCGCCAGAGTCTGTGGGCTTCAGTTGGGAAGAAGCGAGGGCTTCCCCGCGAATTTCACGATACTGTTCATAACTCCGGCCCTCATTGGACTGCGTGGGTGATTGGCTGCCGTCATTCATCTTGTTCTTCAGTGCCGGCTTGGGTCGCAGCTTGGGTAGTGCTGCATGATTATATGCAGCAGTATTGGAGCCGACCACAGATTTGGATTGGAACTGAGCAGTCGCTGTGGACCGTCGTTGGTCAAAAGTAATGGGTGCCTCTGTCGCGATCACGGTTGCACAATTCACTGGTGGTGGCGGACGCGACGTGGATACATGGGACGCGTTCGCTGCGGGCGTGATCTGCTGCTAAAAAAAAGTCCGCTATCAGTGACATCGTTGCCTGAATTTAGAGGGTCGGCTAGCAAGGATGGGATGCCAAGACGCCAAAAGGTCTCTAAATTTCGGGGGCGCAACGGCCGGGCTTACCAGATTTTGGTTGTAGTGACGGTCTGGTTTCCCAGTCAGCGCTTTAATATGATCGCGATGTTGATCGGATGGCAAAGACGCTGAACTTTTGGAAGAGAAGGGATGAGCAAACTCACCTTGGTTTCTACTCGAGGAGACGGCTGAGCGCATTGGCGATGAACTGAACTAGATCCTTGTCAGTAATCCTTGAAGACGATCGATCAATTGATCTCAGCTCCACCAAACCTGAACGTACCTGGCCAATCCCGTGAAGAGCATGCATCTCGTCAAAAATGGCCTGGCTGTCTTGAGTCTCGTTTTCGCCATTGTAGGCGCGCTCCTCAGCCTTCGGGAGGCTCTTCGCTGGCTTCTTGGGGCGCGCCATTGCAATGTGATTTTGCGTTGACAACGGAAGAATTGGAGTGGTCGCAAACGGATGATTGGATCAAATGTCCTAGAAATTGAACAAAGACCGATGTTTCGCCAATAATACGCGAGGTCACGTGATCTATTCTTGGTCAAGTGGCCACTCAATTAAAGTGTCTCCCTAGGGTGTACCTGCTCGGAATCTAAAAGATCACGTCCGATATCGAGCGTTTGATGCCACCGTAATACATAGGTTCCATGCAGAGTGTGTGTTCTTGCCGCTTGTTCAAATGAGGTTGGTGACAGAGTTCCTGCTAGCAAAAATGCCTGTATTCCATGGCACGACGAGCAAGCCATACTTACCTACCGTTTCTTGATTGGAAACTGTTTGTACCACCAAGTGGGTGATGCCCTTTTGATTTCCAAATCTCCTGTTTTGGTCCCTGGAGCCCTACTTCCTTCCAATTGACACTTAGGAAGAGACACGTTCGATAAATAGGGTCGTAATATGGTGCTGGATAAGGTGCGTTCATAAGTCCAGGTGTAATGGAATACCTACAACGAACTCAACTTTGACAGTACCCCCTTATACGCTAGTCTACCTATGTATACATTATTCTTGGCCACTTCGCTTCTCTTCATGATCTCGTATGCTCTTTCTTTGTCTTCGACGGCAATACTGCCAGTTCTTGTAGGATATATCCTGTGACTTTTGCCAATTTATGAGTTGTACCACTGCCGCTATTCGACACGCAGCAATAAGTTGTCTTCAAGTCTCCGATGAGCTCTAGCTTTTCTTTTCTAACTTGGAACTGGGCGAGGCATCCTCCATCCTTTAGCGCCTAAAAGCATTGTGTACCTACCCTCAAATACTTCTTTTCGACTGGTTCAATTGTGCTTATAACTTCTTGCTGCACTGAAGTCTGGTGGTGTAGCGTTCCGTCGTCAACAAACCTGTGCTGCATTTACAATGGTACCCTTGCGTGACATGGTAGGTCAGATACCGGCAGCAGCAGCAGCTGCCACCCTCAGAACCTTGTGGGAATTCTGATTGTTATTGAGATTACATTTATATTAACGGGGTATGGATGGGTTGGCTAGAATAATGGAACTGGGCGCGGCAATTGGGGTTACGTATCTCCAGCGCTTCCCAGGAAGGGCTGGGTAGTGCGGCTTAAGAAGGTCAGCATGAGTGACGTAGTGGCCGTCTCCGCGGATTCATCAATCTGCAGATGCACCTCTTCACAACCAAGACCATTTTCAAATTTGCAATAATATGGTTGAACACCTGTTGAAGAACATCCATACCAGGGAGCTTGTGTAAGTGCATAGCTCTAGCTATCCTAGCGCAACTTATTGAGCCCAGTTGCATGCACAGCTCAAAAAGCAAAACCAACGGTCGTTCTTCAGACTGCTTTAATAAGTGTTGGTTTCAGCTGCTACCAGTGATGTACGTAAGCCCATGTCACACGCAAATATACATCATCACATTGAATATTTGTCATTCTATGGTCAAGGTTCGATCACGCAGAGCACGTCAATCAATCCTTGTTACCTGCACGGAGTACCCATCTCAGAACCAATCTGCAGGTGCTTAAGGAGATGCTTGAAGGTGGGGTCGAGCCGCCACAATTAGCCACAACTGCAGCATTTAAACGGTGCCACCTGCGGCCTAAGCTTTTTGCTTTACTACTAGCTGCATGGAGGTCGCCCCCCCAAATCCATCCAAAGAACAATAACTTTCTTCAAATCATCCGCAAGTTGACAGATTCCCCATCATTCAACTAGCAACATCGCCATCATGTCGTGGAGAAGCCAGGGCATCACTGGATCGAATAACATCCCTTTGGGAAGCCGCCGACGTGGCGCTGAGGATGAAGATGATGGCGTCGCCAGGCGCGAAGTCAGCGTCGAGACCCCCAGCTTCTCGAATGGCGATCGCGACTTGAAGCGCGGTCGCAGCCCCGAACCACGTTCCGAGGCCGACGGCCCTCGACGCCGCAAGAAGCGCAACCGATGGGGCGATGCCTCCGAGAATAAAGCAGCTGGCCTGATGGGCTTGCCGACGGCCATCGTCGCAAACATGACGAGCGAGCAGCTCGAAGCTTACACTCTGCATTTGCGAATCGAGGAAATTAGCCAAAAGCTCCGGATCGACGATGTTGTGCCGGCGGATGGTGACAGGTAAGCGACAGCTCCCATTCATCCTCTGCATTACGGACAAACACTGACTGCTATCTTTTCTCTTTCCAGATCTCCTTCGCCTGCGCCCCAGTACGACAACTACGGTCGCCGTGTCAATACTCGGGAATACCGTTACCGAAAGCGCCTGGAGGATGAGCGCCACAAGTTGATCGAGAAGGCTATGAAGACCATTCCTAACTACCACCCGCCCCAGGACTACCGCCGTCCCACCAAGACCCAGGAGAAGGTCTACGTGCCCGTCAACGATTACCCGGAGATTAACTTCAGTGAGATTGCTAACCCTCTAACCTTTCTAACCATAATCCTTCCCCGTGTTGTTGTCCAAGGTCTTGCCAGAGGAGCCGTCGCATATGCTGTAGATGGGCTGTGGACAAGCCTGGCTTCATCTTCTAACCATCTAACCTCGTATTCACCTATAACCTATTGCAGACTTACTAACACCTAGCTTCTTCCTACTAAAGTCGGTTTACTTATTGGACCTCGTGGCAACACTCTGAAGAAAATGGAGACTGAATCCCAAGCCAAGATTGCCATTCGCGGTAAGGGTTCCGTCAAGGAAGGAAAGGGCCGCTCCGATGCCGCGCACGCCAGCAACCAGGAGGAGGACCTTCACTGTCTCATCATGGCAGACACCGAGGAGAAAGTCAACAAGGCCAAGAAGCTTATTCACAACGTCATCGAGACTGTAAGATCAATTTTGCACCTTTCTGCCAGCATACGCTTATCCTAATGATCCACAGGCCGCTTCCATCCCTGAAGGACAGAACGAGCTCAAGCGCAACCAGCTTCGTGAGCTTGCTGCACTGAACGGTACACTCCGAGACGACGAGAACCAGGCCTGCCAGAACTGTGGACAGATCGGTCACCGCAAATACGACTGCCCTGAGAAACAGAACTTTACTGCCAACATCATCTGCCGTGTTTGTGGCAATGCTGGTCACATGGCCAGAGATTGTCCCGACCGACAGCGTGGTGCTAACTGGCGTAATGACGGTCCTCCTGGCCGTCCCGCTGCCCGTATCGGTGGTGGCGATGCTGTTGACCGCGAGTACGAGGTAAGTCTTGAACCCCCATTACCTGTTCATGACTTCAAATTACTAACGTCTTTCAGCAATTTATGCAAGAACTTGGCGGTGGCTCTGGTCCTCCTGCGCGCATCGAGGCTGGCCCTGGCTCCTTTAACAACGGTGGTAGCGGCGGCGAACCCAAGCCCTGGCAACGAGGTGCAACCGGCGCTGCTGCTCCTTGGCGTACCCGTAACAATGATCAAGGTAACGAAGAGCGCGGTGGCGGAGGTGGCAGCGGCGGAAATGGTGGCCCTGCTCCTTGGCGAACTCGCGGTGATCGTGGCCATGACAACAACCAAGGCGGAAACGACTACTATGGCGGCGGTAACAACTACAACGGAGGCTCCGGCGCTCCGGCTGCTGCTGCGCCATGGCAGCAAGCCGCACAGCAGCCACCTGCCTACCCATCGTATCCTGGCTACCCCGGTTATGCGGCACCCGGTATGGGCGCTCCTCCGGCTGCCCCTGGCATGGGCGCTCCCGGCTCGACGGGCTTGGGAGCACCTCCCGGATTGCCTGGCAATCTTAACGCCCTTATTCAGCAATACGCTGGCGGTGCCGCGCCTCCTCCTCCACCGCCCTCGGATGGGGCTCCTCCGCCTCCTCCTTCGGACATTCCTCCCCCGCCTCCGCCTGGCGCCTAAGTGTAGCGGTATCCGGATCCGTGCCCATGCACACTAACCAGCGTTTCCCTCCAGCCAAGATTGGCATCTTGAGAGGTTTATAGCATTGACACAGCAGGCAGTCTGATTCATATAGGGTATTAACTGCATGCAGGGACAGTCGCTACATCAACAGCAACAGCGCGCCATTAGCAGAAATGGGTGATTGATTGTGCTCGCACGAGCGCAGGTCTGATCTGAATGTTCTTGTAGTATTAGCTGTAATCGCTTAACATTGATTTTTTGCGCATCCAATTTAGTGTTTGCTTCGTCTCAGCTTGTGATACGCCTAGGCTCTCAAGTGGGCTCTTGATGTTTGCAGTGGTCTTGATTGCATGCTTGAGCAATACAGCGCATTGCCAAACAGCCTTTCTTCATTCCGATCAGCCAACATGAAGTCTCCGGTCCTGATAGCATTCAATCTTTATTCAGTGCCTCAACCAATTCCATTCTCCACCATAAGCGACTTCTTCTAGTTCGGCTTCTTCTTGTTCGGCTTCTTCTTGTTCGGCTTCTTCTTGTTCGGCTTCTTCTTGTTCTAGACGGAACCGCGAGCAAGCCCAACCACAACAGAGGAACACGTACAAATGTAGAACCTGAAAGCTATTTCCTTAATTCCCTCACGCTCCCTCCTACTCTTCCATCCCCTCCTTCCAGGGTAATGGCCCAAAACAGTCATCCGTCTCCATTACATTGAACCATGGTGTATCTTGTAATCGAGCTGCAATGATATGCAAAGTCTTGCTGTAAGCATTCTTTATATCCTGATGGAGGTTTTGCAAAAACTGGCTATGTCCCATAATCCCATGCTGCTCCGGTACTTCCCGGGCCTCGTGTGGCAATTTGACAATTTCGAGAATTGTATGCCTTTTTAGCAGAGTTTGAATTCCAAGGTTGCCAAAAGGTCTTTCTCTGCTGTCTATTCGGTAATCTTTGTTGAATAATCTGACAGTAGCTGCGAAATCTCTAAATAGCTTCTCGAGGTCGTCGTTATCCAAGGATACCTCAAGTTTAGAAGGAAATACGCAATCGACGAGCTCCTTGTAGTGTACCTTGAGGCATCGTCTCAGACTAATGAGCCCGGGTTTGCTGGCTGAATCAGTTCATGTGCAGCATATTTGACTGGAACGAGGAACGAAACCCATACCTCAAAGTTGAAGTGTTGAAGTGGACTAAGCCAGGGTGTGGGATACCCAGAAGGATGCGGGTCATGCGTTCGTAAAGCCCGACCAGGACTTCATCATATTGTTGTAACTTCATCCAACCCCATCCTTCACTCATGACGTGCTGTTTTAAAGCTTCACCATTAGATTTAGGAGGGATCTCGTCATCGTCGAACTTCCCTTGGGGCAGGGTGTCTTTGAAAGCTGTGTATAACTGATGCACCAGATCCGCTCTCTGGACAACCCTTTCCAGCAGCTGCGACAAACATTGTTCATACTTGGGGTCTTCAGGCGACAAGGATTCGGATCGATGTTCAGGGAAAAGAATTGATTCATCGGTAGACCGTGCGACTTGATTCTCGGGTAACGTCGGCCAACGGTCCAAAGCCTTCAATGCTGTTACCTCCATCATAAATTCTCTTGGAGGAGGACTGATTTCGCGGCTTCCTCCAAACAACATGGGTACTAATGCAGTAAATGTGGTATAAACAACCCTCTTCTTTTACTTTCCTTTCCTTCCGATTCATGCCAAGTCGCCCCCGGCAGAAACAAAAGACTCGCAAAGAGCAGGCTACCTCAAAACGAATAAACTCAAAAGCCCCATACCTTCGAAGCTCTCAAAAACATTTCAAACATCCCTCATGGGATATCCATGTTTATACGTTACCACGACTATGGGTCCTAAAGATATGCCCTTCGAGACAACATCGTCGGTAACATGTAGCAAACCAGAACCAACACCAACATCAACGTTGGCTACCCAACGAACATTCCATTCCTCGGACTTCGCGCTTCTCAGCATGCCTTCTTTGCGCACGTGCTTCCGAGCCCGGAGAAGACGGTATCATGAGAGCAAATTCAAATCCAGCGCACAGAGTACCGTGGGGACTTCTATTTCTCTGACATCCAATTTGCTTCTAGGATATCAGGGGGAGTGGTACACATGCCGGTGTGCACAAAGCCCAGCCAAACCCAACAGTCTAGCCCCCTTAGATTCTTCCCATTTCTCTAAAGGATATCTGCGATTTTCTCATTTTTCGATATCCTCATTCCAGCCCATCGAGTTTCTTTGTGCGCTGATGCTGAGCCGTGCCCCAAGCGAGGAACGCCTCCAGGCTGTTGGGCGCCTGAATCAAAAGCATACCTACTCGATTTTGAGCACATGCTTCATTTGCCGGGTGGTATCAAGTCATTTGACCAAACCCAACTACACCATAATGATGACTTGTACTCTTTACTTGTTTGACATTGGAATGTAACAACTGATTGCCATCTTCTCAGTCTTCGTTCTCTTCCCGTTCCTCCCAAACATACGGTGCGAAGCAGTCGTCTATAAGTACGATTCGAAACCATGCCCCATTACATGCTTCTTGGACGATTTCCAAGCCCCTGGTGTAATCCTCCTCTATCTCCCGGCGCAGATCGCGTAGATAGCCACCATAGTCCGGCTTTCCTTGCATGGATTTCAGATGATAAAGCAATGATTTACCGTGCATCCAATCCTGATTTGCAATTACGTTGAATTCTGGTCGGCCTTCTTGGATGTGCTTGAGGGCCTTCGCGAAGCCGTCCACTAGCGTATCGACGGCACTGACGTCCAGGGAACTGTCGGAATCGCCAGGAGACAGAACGAAGACGTTGTCGAACAGGTCTTTGTAGCACAATCTCAAGCGGCGCCGAAAGCTGATCCATTCAGGTTCACTGGTCATGTTAGCTATACAGAAACTACTTGTGAGTACGGAAACCCATGACTGGGGATTATACCTCGTAGGTTCGGTTCGGAAGTCGTCGGGGTTTGGAATACCCAGCGCAACTTCGCTTATCCTCCCGTAAAAGTCGGCCAACTGCTGATCGTAGCTTTTCAGCTCTTTCCATTCGGACCCTCCATCGACATGGGTATTGGCAATATCCTCATAGGCGTCTTTGAACGATACATCCCATATAGATGTGTCGAAAATGCCATTCTTGAAAGCTAGACACAGTTGACTGAGTAGATCCTCTCTCTGGCGAATCCTTTCCAGGAACTCTTCAATTGAACGAGATCTCTCGAGTCCTTCTTCCGGCGGGGAGAGGTTTTTCTGATGTTCAGGGAAAAACGCCAACTCATCACTTGACCATACGAGCAGATGTTTAGGTAGGGGTAGCTCCGGCAAGCGTTCCAATAATGTTGAATTCATAGTAGCTTCCGTTGGTAGCGGACTACGCCAATTCTCTTTAATTGCATGTAGGTAGTTATACGGTAGATACGGCATTGAGAATTCTCGCCGGGGGATCTTGCAACCCCATACAACAACGCCCTTTATGACCGGGTAACAAAGAGGAGGTTCATTCGTCAGCATCAGATGATGTATCGTTTCTGGAAACATCAGATGAGTTATTGTCTCCGGAAATACCAATATGTGCTGGATTCACGGGTATTCCGAAAAGGTCTTCCATATCTAGGACCTTTGTCCATTTTGTCCCAGCCAATTTGCCTTTTTTTTTTCGATTCTTACCAAGTAGCCCCGGCAGAAGTAAAAAACTTATAAAGAGCAGGTTACCTTAAAATATATAAACTTAAAAAAGGTATAATACCCTATATTATTGAAACTCTTAAAAACAGCTTAATTATAAAGTATAACTTTTATTAATTAATAAAAGCTTAATAATAACCGGAGACTACGAAAACCCTCTCCGACTCTTTCTCTAATTATAATAACTTACCGGCCTATATATAAAGGACTTCGCTTATTTCCTCTCTCGTTAATCGTCTCCCTATCTATTATAATTATACAATTATATATTTATTTATTACTTAAGGTAATAATATATCCTACCCGTTATATTTATTTATTATGTTAATAAAAATCTCTTAAAATAATAAACGCTATATATATTATATAGTATTTAAAGAGGTAACGAATAGTTAATATTAAAATACCTATTTTAATATTAAAGAACTTTAAAATAATTATCCTAACGTATTAAGCCTCCGGAAATCTATAAAGTTTATTAAAAAGGATAAATACCTAATTAATCTAGCTTTTTATAAAATTTATAAAATCGATTATAAATTATTTAAATACGTTATAAACAATAACGTTAATATAACTTTCCTTAACGATTAAATTAAATTATTTAAAGGCGTTATTACGTAATTAAGGAAAGATTAAACTTAATTCTTTAAAAGCATCCTTTAAGACGATATTTAGCTCCGGGCGCTGCTTAAAAGGCGTAACGGGGAAGAGAGCGACGAATAAACTAAACCGGCGTTGTAATTATTAATATATAAAGTTAATTAGGTAGTCTTAAGCTTTACCGATCGATAATAAATAATTATATACAAACATTAACTCTCAAAACAGATACAGTTTTAACCTCATGCCTAGGAGGGCCAATTTGCCTTCAAGCAAGCTCAAGGCCTCGAGATACAACGAATTGGTCTCTAAGGTCAGCGTAGATCTGCTTGACGAGCTCCTTCAACATTGGAGCACAACCGCCGAGTCCGGACTGGGCTTCGAACAATGCCTTGGGGCTAATAACAGAGGCGTAGTGGTAGATTCGCATGTATTTCAACTTCAACGAGCGTCTCAGATAGATCAGGCGAGCCTCACTGTAAAAAGGTAGTCAGTTGGCATGGTCGGCTGCAGAAACCGTAGAATACTGACGGCGACGCAGCATCATCGTTAGGGAATTTTGGGATACCCAGGGCGATGCAAGTCATACGCTCATATGCCTCGCTCAAACCTTTGCCGCACAACATCCGCGACTTCCAGTCCGACGCGTTATTCAGACCCTTTTCAGCCAATTCTCAACAGTCTTCCTCGTTACCGTAGGTCCAGTAAACATCAGTAGATTTTCCATCTCGATCCCCCAACCCTTCCGCTTTCTTACAGACGGGGAATATCCTATTGAGTGTGTCGAATCTGAAACCATTACGCTTCTTGATCTGTTCTCTTCCAGAAGAGTCTGAAGGAAACTTGGGTTCCATCTGGTATTCGGGAGAGGCAATCTGATGTTCGGGGAAAGGTTCGAACAGGTTCGGTGGTCGTGTTACTATATCTTTAGGCAGCTCCCACAAGGGCTCCAACAGAATCGATGGTACTGACGACGCCATACTAACGTTCCTTGACTTTAGTGGCAGTTAGCTTCGCCAGTGCCTGCCTTGAGATCGGGGAATGATGCAGGAGACATATATGGGGACATTATTATCATATATAGTCTGTAGGCACGTTGCCGACCTCATGTGTGTCAATGAGACTGACTGCACGGGCGGCATGACCGGATGCATCCTTGTGTAGCAAACCAAAACCAACACCAACACAGCACTGGCTTACCGGCATGATATCCCGTATCCCGCATTCCTTCGCCTGTCTCACTTTTGGGGACGTCCCTTTCATTCCAGGTAGAACAAATGCTCCCCTGAGCCAACCCAACAGCCGCAGCCGAGCATCTACTTTTGCCAGTGGTGTTTAAATCAATGTCGAAGGTCATGCGTTTTTGAGAAGGCAAATGATGTGGCATACTGTATATCCAGGCATCTATGAACAGGTCTCTAGGATGACTAATAGTGCAATTTCCTCATCTTCCTCCCTACCCATCCAGTTCTTTGGTAATAAAGAAGTCGTCTATCTCAATGACCTTGAAATACGGTGTATTCTTCGGAATGTTTCCCAAGGTATACAGTAACCCGAGATATGCGTGCTCTAAATCTATATACATCAACCTTACATCCCCAGATGTTATTTTCCCGTCTGGTATCTCTATATGATATGTTTTTATCATTAGAGGGTTGACACAATTGACTGCATTGACGAAGACCTTGAAATTCTTGCCGAGTGTCTCATCACTGGTCCTATCGCAATCGATGACAACTTGGCGGAGACATCTGAAGGTGGCCCTCAAAGTATGTCTTGGGCCGATGAGTTGACGCTCACTAGTCGAATCAGTCAGTGCGTCCCACATATCTAGCTGGAGCGTGAAATGCGTACTTCACTGGTGCGGATTCATCAACCTTCTCTAGACGAGCTGGGATATCTAAAACAACACGGCTCATGCACTCGTATGCGTGAGCCATGCGTTTCTCGGCCTCATAGAATGTACCGTTTTTGATGGCGCTTTCTACCCATGCTCCATCGCCACTGACCCAGTGGGCGATGTTATAGGACTTGTCTTGTTCATCCTTATCCATTGTCGAATATCTCACCAGCCAGATTTTGCGGAACTTGTCGAGCTGTTCCATTCTATGCCCCAACTTTGCCTTGGTATTGTCTACATTGAGATCCAATGAAGGATCATAGGTCTTCCGGTGTTCGGAAAAATGGACAAATAGCCTGGTGAATGTGCTCCTATTCCTTCCGGTCGGCCTGGCCACTCCCTCTTATATATCATATGTCCCACCATGGCACGCAAAGGTTTCATGAAATGTGCAACCCTGATGGGCAAGGCCGGAAGCGTCCATATCAAGCAAACCAGAGCCAACACCAAGATGGCTCCAGCCAACCAACCATGGTGCCGCGTGACTTGGTGGCAAACCACCCCACTGAGCTACAGTGCAATTCAATGAGCTCTTTGTGAGCTCAACACATATATTATGTAGCTGAACTTGTACAAACGCCCTGACCCCTTAACGACCTATGTTTGGGTCAAAACTCTGGCTTCCTCGACCTTCCTAGGGTCCTTACAAAGTAATGGTATGCATAAGAGCCGCGATATGACTCTCTAGCAGCCCTTGCCCCGGGGATATGTGTTTCAAGCGTCTTGCTACTTCCCTCGCTAGGGTGCTCGAGTAAAGAATGGGCAGCCCAGAGGGATCGAGTTTACAACATTGCTTCAACAGTGGTGTCAGATAACAAGCAGCAAGATGGAAGTCCAAGTGTACAGAAACACTGTTAGACAACAACAAATTTGTTCATGGGAACAAGAGACCACATAAAGAGAGAAAATGCCCCTTGTCCCATGATAAAGAAGACCATGTCCATTGTCCCTCAGCCACCCTTGACTATCAGCTCTACATCATGGATTTACCTCTTCAGCGCATGCGCAACCAACTCCGGACGGTTATGTTCGGCATCTTCTGGGATCTGCTCCGCGGGCGGACGCTGTTGCTCAAGGAGAGAGCTAAGCTCGGGCCCATCTGCGTAGGCATATGGGCCAACCGGGCCAAGTTGACGATGCTGGATCTGCTGTACTGCAGTATCCGCTTGCGTCCGCTAGTCAGGTCGCAGCTTACACGTTTAGTAGGCTGCGGAGACCCAGATAAGGCCAGCCCTCCCAACGGGTGAAGCAGCTAAGTGACCTGATGTTGAGCTCCATCGCAAGTGCCCATGCATGAAGACTTTGTGTTTGAGCCCGTACGAAGATCAGCTGTAAGGGAAGCAGAGGCCTTCTCATGCAGGTGAGTAGACATTCCCCTGAAAAGAGCATTGTGGTCTATTCAAAGTGGCATGTCAACGAAGCAACCATGATATATCCGATCTCACCATGTCCTTCGAGTTTCTCTTTTTGAGTCACGATACTCGAGCAGGATATCTTAGTCGTAACGTTGCGTTTCGGGGTTGTACTTTGGTGTCTGTCCGAAGTCCTAGCCCTTTTGAGTAACCTCTTCGTCGTGTACCCATCGACTTCCCCGTACGTTTATGTTGAGACCTATAGACATGTAGAAAGAGAGTCATTTTAGACCAAGTAAACGAAATGAAATAGTCAACATCTGTCTAATAATGATATTCTTGGTGACGGCTTGAAGTCAATGCAGCTTGCCATTGATATATTGCACGATGCCCCTTTTGCCGCAATTGTTGACTACTGTGAGCAAGGTCTGCCGCCCGGAACGTCGAGAGTTGGAGTAGACGAACAAAGAACAGTGGGACAGAGAGGTCCGCATTATGTCTTAGCTGCTGCGCGGGGTGCGAGCAATATAAATTGGTAATCCTACTCTGGTTTTGCCGAGATGACAAAGGGGGGAAGGATCGGCCACCCACCCCCCCTTACGCACAAGCCTTTCCTTGCATACTGCATACTGCATGCCCGATCCTGATAACGATACCCGGACCCCTGATTAAAAGAAGACACATATAAACACCATCAAGATGTCTCGGGTTTGGATCGAGCGCGAGCAAATTGCCCAACAGAGCAGAGGAACCGCAGTTGGATATGACAGGGATTGCCCGGATATGATTGGTCTAGAACGCATAGGGCTAGACCAATTAATCTAATATAGATGAAGCAACATTCACCACCACACCCAACGTCTTCTTTGTGCTGCTGCTACACTGCATTGGCTGCGTCCCTTTAAGAAACCCCTTGACACCAACGCTGCCCCTCCTTGCTCATTCGGCTAATTCAACGGGCTGGAAATGAACCAACCAACCAACAAGCCTCTTTGTCACTTCCCCTTTCGTCGGAGGATTTTGGCCCGTGGGGTAGCGGCGAGCTTGAATACAAGAAGGTTTGGGTTTCGCGGCCCCGGCCGTTTTGACGTAACTCTAAGTCCCTTTGGTGATGGATTCACAGTTCAACGCGCGGGGTTACTCAATCTTATTACAACGCGACAATATCTTTTGTTACCATCAGAGCGTGTCACACCTCTGACCTGACCACTAGAAAAGCCCAAGTTTCTTCCAGTGTGGCCTGGACAAATCTTGTTTCTCTCCCTGTGCCGCTGCCCAAACCCCCACGAATTTGAACTTACAAGAGGAACAAAGGGAAGAACGAAAGGGTTGACAGACGAGACATACGAGACATACGAGACATCATGAAGACCTTCGGCAGCATCCTCGTCATCGTCGCACTGGCCATGTGCGCAGCCGCCATGCCGCCGCCCGGCGTCATCAAGGAGACGCCCTGCACCTCGGGCACGCCCACGACGACGGCCGGCTACTCGATGGGCTACTTCCACGCCACGCCGACGCAGTTCAAGAATAAAGCATACCAGCCCGAGGCCGCGTGGGCCAAGAACCACATCAAGGGCACCATGGTGAGTAATGGAGTGGTGTGACCCGTTTGACGAACCGGTCCTCGATGCGCAAACCAAGAGATGAACTACCTGGCTGACTGATTGTTTCCCCCCTTCGCTACTGCAGACCTACGGCGTATCCGAGCCCACCGAGACCGGCTTCGCCTATGCCCAGTTCAAGTGCCAATTCAAGTGCAACTCCTGGAGTGCCTCGAGCTTCTTCGTCAAGTGGTGTAAGTCGTCCCCCGTCCCGCCGAAAGTACTGACTAACTGGGTTTCCCCTTCATTTCACGGAACAGCTGGCGGTAAAGACGACGCGATGTGCACGTGCTACAGCGACTTGTAAGTTGTTGCCCCTCCCATTGTCAAAACACCCAGCACTAGAGTCGACGACGCTAATGAACTACCTGCTTACAGGATGGATCCCGATACCTTCGTCTCAGACACCGAGAACATGGTCGGCGCTTGGAATTCTCTCTGCAAGTAACCATGCCTACGGATGGTCCCTTGTCTTCGCCAAAGACCTCTGGAGTAAGGTGGATAGCGAGATGGAGATGGAGAAGGACGCAGAAAGACAGAAAAGGTCGTAGGTTTGTTGTTATGCAGGAAACCTGAAAAGGGTCGAGCGAGCAAGGAGTTCAGTGCAAATTTCGGGCTTTCATTCAGTCGCCAGCAATTGGGTTTCCAAACCATGTCCATTCCCACAAGTACCATTGAAACAGCCTCTCATAATGTGAAGATATACGTCGACTGTCGGACGGCCCTTACACCGACTTGTGTCCCTGTCAACAGCCACGAGACAGGGATCCTAGCGCCGGATCTACTTTTGGCTGTGCACCTGAATATCACGGTACTTTGAGCTTGAAGGCGCCCGAAAACTTCCAAACAACGCAGTAAATCGTGACCCTGGTTGCCGATGTGGGCGTATCGGGACTCTGGCGATGTCAACGCGTCGCAGATCTTCAAGTGCACACCTAGAGGCAGGTGTGGTACGAGGTTCTTTGCCTTTCAGCTGCTTTTTTACATACTCGGTTTCAGGACATAAGTACATAAGTCAACACATGATTTCTCAAGGAATGTATCGAATAATTCCTATATTCATGCTTCGTAGCCAGTTTGCCCAGGCGACCCATGAGAACCGTCTTTAATTACCTTCAAAGTTTTAATTAGATCCTGCATTCGAGATTGACCGAAGATACCACTTATTCTCCCTGGCCCGGCGACGTAGACAAAGCGGGACTTGTTGAGAGTCCGCTTACCCCCTCCCCTACCCCTAATTCCTGATATCCATCTCATGAGTGTGACGGCTGTTGACCACCAGTGGCTAGCTACAAACTTACTGGACGCTGATGGCGAAAACTGACGCGGAAACGGGCAGCGGAGCTCACCGCTCAAGGCTGTAGTAATACGGTCCGTTGTCGGACGGGTAGCCCGAAATGTCGCGGCCGTAATCCCAGGAGCCGTATGAGACGGGGTCGGTTTCCCCCGGCTCTGTCCAGACAGCCCCGTTGTACCGCCGATGGTAGGCCCCGGGGAAGTATTGTTCGTATAACGGGTTCTGGTATGCTCCGCCATAAGACTGGCCGTAGCCACCTCCGTAGCCACCGTAACCACCGCCGTAGCCTCCGCCGTAGCCTCCGCCGCCGTAGTGGTTGTGGGTGAGAAAATACATGGTTTCTTTATCGCAGATGTTCTACGTGTTTGTGTCCGAAAGAAATGTCTGCGTTCTTGTTTGTGTACTCATCTGCAGGAGTTCTTGCCGAATGGATGTTCTTACAGGGTCAATGCTCAGGGACTAGTAATATCTAGAAAGTATTTATACTATTACGAGTATAGCAACACTGAAGAAATGACGGACATAAAGTGGTATAGGCGCACGACCTCCAGATCTGCCACTATGAGACGCAATGAATCAAGCAGAAACAGGTTGGTTTGGCTTGGGTCGCGTTGAACGTGCCTGTAAGAGTTGCACATGTCCGATTTGCACATTGCTACACCCGGAACCGTTACAGACGAAACAAAACAGTGAATGCAGTCTCGCATGAACAGCCTCCGAGTGTGTATGTTAGTACTGATCGACGACTGAAGCTATCAGTAGCTGACGTTCAGCCCCTGGACGGACATGCCAGCATCCCCAGCCACCACCCCGACGTGAACCCAATCAGGGAAATGCCAAGAGTACATGCAAGCGACCTAAGATTATCATGATATATTGACATATCCCTTGATCGATATATCTCGTGTTCGGCTCTCCCCGCTGAGTAGCCTGGAGTTGTTAGCTTGCGTCTACCTGTCGGGCCAGTCAAATAGCACGGTTCCTAGTTCCCTTGCTTGCTGCGAGCGCGCACGACGACGACCTGCCACGACCCAGACCAAGTAAAGTAAGCAAATCACCTGCAAGACTCCCGAGACAAGAATGGCATCTGGGCCTCCATAGTCGTTGGGATTGGCGCAAATGGGACAAACGGATATTTTTGATTGATTGCGCTCGTGCCCATCCCTACCCCTTGCTTTCCTTGGCTAGAGTTCGCAAATAAACCTTCTTTCGCCCAGCTCATTGATCGCCCAGGGATCGTATGCTTTTTGTCCAATCAAAACCCCAATCCGTATCCGTGGAGCTGGATTCGTCGGGCTCGGGTGGTTCTTGGCAGGTAGCAAACAAGAAGCTTGCCGCATGCAAGGGATTTTCGGGCGCCGCGACTGATGGGCTGGGCGGGCTGGTTTGTTTGCTTTGGTCGATCACATCAATGAAACATGGCTTTCGTGTTTGCGAACGCTACGACAAGTCAACCTGCCAACTGGTAACGCCGACCACGGAGCCTCATACCGAATGCCACTCGTGAGAAAGAAAGAAGAAGAGAGATGACAATATCTGGCCACGGCGAGACGCTCCAAGCCAGGGGGGGGGTTGGAATCTGGTGTCATTAAGCTATCATTACTATTAGGCCTAGCCTCCTGCCTCAGCCCTCCTCATCGGCCCTGATCACATTGAACTCCACCGTCTTGCTGATCCCGCCCGAATGCTGCATGCCCAAAGCCTTGGCATCGCTGGTCCCCACGACCGCCTGCCCACCACTACCACCACCATCTGCAGGGTACAGAATATCGCCTGTCGAGGTTGCGTGGCAGTGGTGATGATGATGGTGATGAAAGGAGTCGGACGCGGTGGACTCGGACCCGCCGATGATGTTCTCCTCGGAGCTCGACTTCTGTCGCCTGTTGCAGTTGCTGTGGCCGCTGACCTCGATGCGGCGCTCGATGCTGCCCAGCGGGTACATCTTGAAGTCGTCGATGGTGGTTTGCGTGAAGTGGCCCGTCCGGGGCGCCGACCGGGCTGAGCGGTGGTACGAGGGGTTGTGAGCGTCGTACACCAGCCTGGAGGCGAGTATGTCGATACTTTTCCCTCGCTCATTAGTAAATCGTGATCTGGCATGACACCGTTGGGCGTTTTGGGCCACGGTGGGAGGAAGGGGGAAAATGACTTACAGTAACATGATGGGAAACGTGCACTCCAACGTATAAGCAAACCGATCCAGCTGACTCGCCGTCGAGCTCGCCGACTGCGCCGTCGCCTGGGACGAGTACGTCACGGCCCTCGTGACGCCAATGACCGCGAGCAGCGCGAGCCGGACCTCGGTGCTGCGCATCAGGTAACTGAACAGGACGCCCGTGCCGCTCTGGAGCGCGGCCTTGACCGAGACCCGCCGCGCCGAGTTGAACTTGAGCAACAACAATACCGAACTGATGCACTCGATCAGGGCGATGGAAACAAAATAGCCCATGTGCAGGTGGTTGATGAGCAGCTGCAGCTCCGCCGAGTCGCCCCCGCCCGACAGGTACTTGACCCGCTGGATCAGGATCAAGGCCCGCAGCGCCACGATGCCCAGCATCAGCGCCCAGAAGACGGACAGGAAGGCTTGTTTGCCGCGCCGGTGCAGCATCTTGGAGAGGATAGCGTAGGAGTAGAAGGACAAGCCCGCCTCCTGGATCTGGGCCAGAGGTCTCAAGTTAGTCTTTGGAAGCACGGAACAGATTGTTGCTGTAGACCTGTTTGGGTAGACACTAGAGGCAAGAGACAGCCAAAGAACTCACCAACCAAAATACATCGGCGAAGGCGGAGGCCACGATGGTGTTCGTCTTGGGGTACTCGGTGTAGAAGGCGAAGTAGCACAGGCCGTTGGCCAGCGCGGTGGCGGTCGACACGACAATGGGGACGATGGCGATGGGCAGAAATCCCACAATACCAATAACCATGAAGCCGAAGCAAACGTTGACGAGGCCCATGCTGCTCAGGATGGCCCAGCTGTGCTCAAAGTACGTCGGCAGCGGGCCGTCGCTCGAAGCCGTGTTGACCATGTTGTTAATGATGAACAAACAATGGATTGGGCAGCGAGATGTTGTTGTTGTTGGTGGTGCTGCTCGCCCCTTGGCACCTCCTTTTTCTGTGAGTGGTGTATTGATATATGCCTACTTACTCAGCGGTCTCGAGTCATGACCTGCTGGCGAGGCGGTTGAGATCTTGCAAAAGAGATCATGGCTCGACGCGTTGGGAATGGTGATGACTTTATGAGAGAGGCGATCAGATAGCAGTCCTCCTCGAGGTGGCTAGCGTCCAGAACGCCCCTACTACATAAGAATCCCACATCCATGTGGGAAAACAGGGATATGCATATCAGCCAGGTCCAGGTGACGAACCAACGACACGCGCATTGGTTTGACTTGCTATTGCCATAATACCAATAGGCTATTGCTATGTTGACAAGCGCGAACTGGGCCTGCAGGGTGACAAGGATGGCCATGGCTGCCCAAAGGCCCGCCGGTTCAGCTAAGTAACAGCCATTGTCCAGACACTGGCGAGCTATCAACTTCTTCTTCTATTCCTTCCAGAGAGTTTCCGGGGGAGGGTACCCTAGGCTCTCTAGCCCACTTTGCTCCCCGGACTCTTTTGCCCAGCCCGTGGATCGTAGGTATCGTCAGCCCTGGTGGAGACTTACCCAGTGCCCACAACTATGCCAAAAAGGGGGAGGCTAGCGTGCGCTAACAAAGCCACCAAGCTCTCGGCGCTTTCCAGCACACCGGCTAGCGACTATGGTTGGACGAAAATCGAGTCGTGTGCTGTCATGTTTTCCTTTTGGTACTTTTTTTCTTTGGCTTGCTTTCCCCTTTTAAACATTGCTTTCTGTCGCTCTTCTCCGACTGTTCCCTTGCTTCTGCGGCTCGTATCAAATCGCCCTTGGAGAATTGGCATCATCAGCCTGGCATTGGTCTGCGGCCCCAGATCTTAAGCTAATCTTGGATTGCGACTTTCGAGGAAGCCGCTAACTCGTCCGCCGGTGCGAACGACGCGGCGAAGATCGACAGGAGCAAACAGGATGTGGTTTGCTGCATGACAAGCCGGGGATACGGATGACCTGGGGCCAGAACAAGGGGGGCCTTACAAGTATCGTCAGTGCGTATTTATCGGCTCAAGTTGTACATACGACTACTATTGACCAGGATCTTCTTCCAACGCAGAGTCGGCCCTCTTCCGCGGACATTGCCGCAATAGCACGACATGATAGCTACCGGCATGCTGTCATCGAGGGGCCCATAACAAGCAATGTTTAATCTATAATTGCATATTTAGGGAAACGAACGCTTGCTACATCTGACTGCCATTGATGATTATTTATTGTTGATTTTCTTGATAGTTGTCCCTCAAGCCACCGAACCAAATACGAGGTCGTTATGGAGGCGTCTTTTTGCCCAGGCGGTCATTGCGGCCGGCTACTGCACTGCAAACCCCCTCGGGAAGATGAGTCGTCACATAGCGACCAGTGCAGTAACTTACCGACCACTCTTCGCCCTCCAAAGACTCGGACGAATTGGCAGGCGATCTTGGCCTCTTTCGATTCCCGTCACACACACACGCACTCCGAGCGGCTGCTTGATAGCACACGGACCTTGTTTGACTCACTCATCAGAATTGGAAATCCCTCTCCCTCGAAACATGGCATTCTGTAGGGTCATTGATTTATCGATAACAGCTGAGCGTTGCTTTGGGACCGCCTTGTTTTGGGAAACCACTGTCCGTTTGGAACAAGTTGATTGTTTCTACCCGTGTTACACGGCTGTAAACCTACCGTGGCGTTTGGGGCTCGATCTCGAAAGGCGAGCGAGCAACAAACCACGTTGTTTGGAAAAAGAAAAAAGAAAAAAAAGAAATTGGCGGTGGCGTGCCCGAACACCTGTCAGGACCCCTGAGCATGCACCCCCGTCGCCTCGCAGGCCGGTGCTCTACCGCTCGCCTTATTGGCCAGCACAAGGCTGACGGACGGGTCTCACAGTTCCAACACGGCAAGATTTGGCGACGCACCTCATGCAGATATCTGTTTCAGATGCCTACATACTGCCGTCCGCACTAGTTGAGAGTGGCGTGACAGTTGATACACACTCCGTTGTTTTGATCAACCACTGGAAACAGTGGACTGCCTACCTACACCATCGATATTGCCCCGTCGTTTCAACCCCACATCTCATGCTTCATGCTCGATAGCCAAAGCGACTGGTTCGGGTACTCGTCCAACGCGATGCGCACATACTCGTGCCAATCGTCATACCAGCCCGCATTGGCGCACGTCGCCGTGGCATACTCCCAGTACGTCGGATACCACGACGCAAACTCCCAATCGATCACCACCAGCGTCCCGTCGGGCCGCACCATCACGTTCTTGCGCTGGAAGTCGTTGTGGGTGAATACGGGGGCTTCATTGCCGCGGAGGTGGGTGGGGAGGACGTGTTGGTAGTACCGGAGCTTGTGGGCCGTCCGCTCGCCTGGCACATATTGCATAAGGATATATGTGATGACCCTCTGCCCCTTTGGGCGTTGATAGTTGGCGAAGACCTTAGGGATTGGTACCGTGGTCGACTTTTCCACGAATAGCATGTTGTGAGCCTCGATAGGGTCGACGAAAACGCCAAACTTCATGACAAACCTTTCTTGAACCCTGGCGAGTTTGACCTTAGAGGTATCGTTGAGCAAGGCTTCAGACCCATCGAGGTCATCTGGAGTCGGTAGAGGATTGGGATAGCCATGGTTTTGGTGCACAAATAGGACCTCGTATGGCGCGGTGTCTGTGTCGGGCATCATGGAATTCAATAAGGTAGGAAAGTTCTCTGTTGCCTGTGAATCTAGAGGGGACTCAGGAAAGTGCGGATTGCGCTTGTCTATATTTCTTCATGGGTTCCCGTCTTCTCCATGATGTCTACCTGGAATATGTGGGGTTTCTCCACCACAAATGGGCAGACAGGGGGGCCTTGGTGGTATGAAAATTAAAGGGGCTGGATGTTGGCGCTACTAAGCGCCGAAGCGGTGTCGTAATTCTGTTAAGTATATAGGGGCCGTTCCAAAAAGTATGGCCAACTGGGAGTACTAAGCAGCACCCGGCGCGCAACTCTCTACTCGCTGGGGCTCGGGACACAGCATTAAGCGACGATGGATACATTCGCCCATCGAGGGAATATGCAGCCCAGCAAGTCGTTGGCGAGCTGAGAGGTAGATGATGTTGCCTGGGAGTTTGAAATCCATAATATAAAGAGCGACTACGTTAAGTTTGTTGTGATCTCTGGTCTGAAGGCGTCCCTCCAGCGAAGATCAGCCATGAACCAGCATGCCTTTCCGTTCCCAACCATTAGCTCTTCTCAGCAAATACGAAGCTAACGAAGATAACTTTTTCTCCCATACCAGATGGCAACCTTCGTGGAGCCCCCCGGTCATCAACAGCCATGCGTGCCCCTTCCCACGACCCAGGGACGCGTGGTTTAGTGCTTGACCTTGAGTGCTTCGATTAGATTATCGGCAAAGGTTCTGCAGTTGAAATGCTGATGGTGATAGGTCTTTCCTTTTGCCAAGTCATGCGCTGTTGTGCAACTGTCAGTATGTCACATAGTATCTCGAGAATCATCATCTCTAGGTGGTACTTGTATTCGACTGCTCGGGGATCTTGTAAGATAAAGGGCCTGGAAGCCTTGTATATGTGATGTGGTATGGTTTCTTGTGTAGTTCTGGTGAAAAACAAAGTTGATCGAGGCTTGGGACAACACTCAGCACTTATAGATTGCCAACGTGGGCCGCAGCCTTCACTATTCTTTGGTTTCGTCTGCCACCACGGGCTTGATCTGTGGGGTTGGTCTTCGAAATCTTCGGACTTCGTGTATGAGAATGTCAGCAAACGAGGACGGTTGGCTCGAACCAAGCCAGGCGAGTCCGGAGGCAAGCATCAGGGCGTCACGACGGATGCAGCGCTTGCGAAATTTCCTCTCACTTCCACTTCCGACAACATCGGATATGGCCATTCCAAGGATCATTCATATTACACATACATGAGCATTCGGGGCGGCTGTTAGATTAAATTCGGGAAGAATCGTGAAGGCCAGATTGATAATTCGTTTGTTGGTCAGCATCGAGCCGCTTCCAAATTTGGATCAGCAAAACAATTGGCCATGGAAACCCGATACTCGCGCCATCTTGATGAGATCGGAGCCTCTTTTGGGGGCTGCAGGATCATATTGCTGCTTTGTGCCACTTTGCAAGCGCAGGCTGACGCAACTTTATGCAAGTTGATGTAGTCTCAGCTGTTTTACTATGCGCGATCCAGTAATATTGGAGCAAATGTAACATCCGACTGGGAGGCTGTGGACAAGAATCAAGTCGTGATGGTATGTTCATCTCCTAAGCTATGTAACGGATCATATATTTGAAATTTGGGCGTGTCGAGACTTGATTGTCCCTAAAATAAGAATTCATGTGCAACTGAGAGAACAATACGAACGATACTGGAGCCAACAACACGAAATTGTGGTATCAAATGGCACTCTGTGGTCTTTCTTTTTGGTGACGTCATCTGTTTGTGCAACTTCAACCACTGTAGCGCAAGGGATGCATTTCCTTCACATAAATAATGAGCAGTCAGTAAAATCTCTTCGGCCTGTCCCAACCATGACCATCACTTTCACCACTGGATAACATGCCAGAGTTCGATAGTAACACCATCATCAGCTCCGACAGTATCGAGAAGTATGGAGTGGAAGAAGAACGCCAGACGTCTTTTGACAGAGTCCAAGACTTCGTGGACCGTGGACTCATGAGCAAAGGTTCACGTTTCACCCTGCAAATTTCGTGCTTCATATCTGACCTGCTACACAGACGCAGTCCTGGAGAGGTACACCGAGAGGCTAACGAGGAATGTCTCGAATCTTCCCGGCATCGAGATCGCATTCCAGCACCTGAAGGACACTAGGACCGAGCGTAAGTCGTCATGTCATCATACCTAGCAACCACGCACGCTGGGATTCAGCTAACAATACATCCGTCTCCATTCAAGATCTATCAAGCGAGAAAGACATGGCTGCCATGGAGAATGCAGTTGTTGGGGCTGTTGAACCCTCACAGTCCTCCACGGTTTCCGAGCTTGGGCTCGACGTCCTCATTTGGCATGCATCATTCCCTTTCCCTCCGGCGCTGGAGCCGCCGGGATTATGCGATGGTATAGACCAGAGCTCTTTCACACGTGCAGTGTGTCTTTTGGCGTTGAGATCCGTGACCGGCTACGGCGGCCGTAAGCGTTGGGGAACTTGGTTCCCTGCAAACCCAACCCATGGTGGCTTAGGCGGATATTGTGGTCCCCATCATGGCAGTTACGTCTCAAAACGTGGCAAAGGCGCAAGCGACTTCATGAGACGCATCTTCCGGAGCCTTGCCGCCTATAATGACGATGACGCGACTGACCCCCGTGCTAACGGGACGGGGAAAGCGGAGACTTCCATTCCGGTTCTGCGGTTCATGTACCGAGTGCGGTTGCCAGAGAACGAAGAGTGGACCAAAGCCGAGGACGAGGAGGACGAGGAGGACGAAGAGCCGGAAAGACAGGAGTTTGCCATCATGGAAAACGAGCCCGAAGTCACGATAGAAATCCAAGATGTTATGTCCGAATGCCCGCCCGAGGAGGACCGCTTGACGGCGAACCCCTTCCGCGAAAGCTACAGCCTGGCCCTTCCCGGACTCCCTCGTCCCGAGCATGACCTGACCGAGTTGCGGGTCCCGATGACCAAATTTTCGGCTCTTCTGACACTGGCCAAACAGCTGAATGCCACAGGGCAGCATTATGGACAGGGAGAGGGCGAGATAGACGACCCCGAAGCAGTGGTGGAGATGCTGAGTGGCAAGACGAGCCTAGGGTGGGAGGAGTTCCAAACCACTCTAAGAGGCTACGAGGTGCGTGGACTTGACAAATCACAATGAAGGAGGGGTCAGGCTAACAATACTTCATAGGACATGATTGCAGATGCTCTGGAAAAGATGGTCAGGCTCATCGTCGAGACATGTGGTGAAACAGGAATTCCCACATGAACACGGCCACCTAGCAGACCGATATAGTTAAAGAGCAGTGGATAAATCTAGCCTGACTTTGTTAGTCTCCAGCGCGGCTCAAATCTGAACCTAGTATCAGCCATGTCCACGCCCTTACTGGAACCAAAAGGATATGCAGTTATCAGCAAGCATTGCCCAAGACTAGTAACCAATTAACGACCAACCTGAGAACGTTGAAGCCTACAGGCTCAGGCTTGATAAACCGGCCACCTATGTAGAACAAAGAGTACGAGGACAAAATAAATCCAAATGGGGGCGAATTATTTTCTTGGGTGGCAGGGCCCGATCTTCCGGGAAATCCTCCCTCGACCGAGGTGGCAAAGCCGCTACCGCCAATACGCAGCTGACCAATTCGATGTATCGGAGGTCTCGAACACGCTGCGGCAGCTCGGCCACCGTCATATCATCTCTCTCTCCTCGGATGTCGACTCTCGCTCCCCTGTACAGCAACAGCAAGGCCGGTGTCGCGTTGATGCACCAGTCCGCCCAGCCCTGAGAGAAGCTGAAGGGACCAAAGGTCGGCGTGAAACAGATGTGCAGAGGTGTGCCGTAGACCGGACCGTTCGAGTTGATCTCGGCTCCGCCCTCGAGCAGCCGATCTAGGGCCTTCACATAACCGGCATCCTTGCTTTCATAGTAATGGTAGCAGATGCGCTCCAAAGGTGTGAGACCGTCCGTCATACTGCGAAAGTTGACGTCAATGTCGACACTGGACCCGAGATCCATCAGATATTCGACTTGGAGCTTTCGAAAACTGCGGGAGTTATAGTCGGTAAGCGGATCCCAGGTGCGATAGACGGGTTTGCGCCTTGCTGTATGAGTACAGACATGACTTCCTTGCTGGGTGCCCATCCAAGTGCCTCGGTAAGTAAACAGAATGATTGAATGGTAAGTGGAAGTGGCAGGCCCGTCAACAGCCTCTGCCACATGAGGGCATCCATTGCCCGGCTTCGGCGGATGGTTTCTTTAAAACCATGGACAAATGTTTCGGGTTTCAATATCACCTCGTGTGTTTTGACACCGTACTCGAAAAGGATGTCTGAATAATCGGGCTCGCTATCGAGAGCAAGCCACCAAAACCTTCCGTCGCTGTGCTCGTTGGTACCAGCACCGTGGCGCAATAGGAGCTCAAGCGTGGGATAATCCCAGGAAGAGAGCGCGTACTCGAGAACTTGCAGACGGAGGCTGGGTTGGGCTCCACGATCGATGAGTAGAGTTGTGATAGCGAGGCGCTTCTCAGGGTTTGCGCCTGACTGGACCGCTGCATCGATCGGCGACCATGAACGTGACAATGGATGCCCATTCATATTCTTGTAATACTCGATGGTGGCCATATAGTTGGGATCTGCACCGGATTCCAGAAGCAGCTTGCACATCCGAAGGTATCCGGCATCTGCTGCAATGGAGAGCAAGGGAGTGTCCTCTTCCGAGACAGAATTTACATCGAGGGTGCCCTCCTGAATCCAACACTCGATCAACTGGACAAGGCCACTGGCAACACAGCCAAGAGCAGCAATGCCGGCTGGCTTCGACACATCGATACGCCCTGGCATAATAGGGGCTTCATCCCTGATTTTTCGAGAATGGAATCGGTCCATTGCTTGCAGCTAACTTTGATAGGCTCCGGAAGCCTTGTAGGGTTTGCCGAGAAAAGTATGGAGGAGCCCATGTACTTCATGATACGACTGACCACAGCTGCGAGCATGGAGATACCAACCATGCAGATACATCGTTATGTGCCAGATCGTCCGAACTGAGCATTGGCGCCGATCACTGGGTGGAAGCTCCTCGTGCTTCTGGAGGTACGTGTCGATATTATATCCTACTCCTAGCCACTTCTCCCGTAGACTCGTCATGGAAGGCGTTGTAAATACCCGCAGGCAGGTTTTCATAGCTAAAACATGACACTTCTCGGTATTCCAGTGATGCCTGTCGAAATATTCCTGCACAGATAGGTGTGCAAACCGACAAAACGGCCTGCGCGGCGGTAGGCTCCGTCGAGCCCGATCGGGGGGTTCCGGTTCGTCGATGCGTATCTCAGGTGTTGCTACTACAATTAAATTATGGCAAGCTTCCAAAAGGTATTGGGGCGTAATGTCGATTTCGAACGAAAAGTCGGCATCATTGGCGTCAAGGTCATGATAAACCAAGACAAGCAGCTCCTCGGGACCAAGTGGGCGCCAAGAACACATCAGCCACTGAAAAGCCCTTGTTGCAATTCTGCTTTCGCTTCCCTTTTTGGCGCAGATCTTGGCAAAAGTCTGATCAGACGTCTTTCGAAGGCTTTCCGGGAGCTGTTCGAGATACTCACGTACATCCGTGGGCCTCTGGAGTTCCAAAAGATCGCGAATATGGAGAGAAGCCCAAAGAAACCTAATAAGTATTCAGCCTTGAACAAATGTGAGTACAGGAGAAACATATGATTGGACTTACATCCGGTCCAGTAGCTCAGTGCACTCGTCGAAGGTCAAGTCACCTGCAAAACCTTTGGACTGATGCTGACGGTAATGGTCGTGAACGAAGTCAACAATGGCTTGCGTGTCTTCTCTGAAGGACAATTGTCGAACGAAACTTGCTAATATCTGGCCAGGATCTTGATGGTCTGCGCGATTGCGATCGCAGTAGAAGTATGCAGCTGCAACCAGTCCGCAACTGCCCGTGATTTCAGATACAGCTGCATCAACAACCTTGGTTGAAAGCTTGGTTTTGCCTGCTCCAGCTATGCCAGCGGCTACATCAATTTTATCGCCTGGAAACGGGTAGGACAAGAGCTATGCTTACGTATACCGTGGAGCCAGAGAACTTCGGATTGCTCGGAATCTTTCCATCGTCTGTAAGACTCGTGCCGGAGGATCCAATTTCCCGTGTTATCTGCGATCCCTCTCTTGGCTATATGATGGTCTTCCAGGTAGCGAATCTGAAAAGCCCATTGCAGAATTTTGCTTTGTTCCTCGGCTTTCAAAATCTCAGAGAAATGAATGCTGATTGCCTGAATCTGTAACAGCCGGCCCTCTGCCAATTCCTTCAGGGTCTGATTCATTTGAGATTGGTCCTCTCGGAATTGTTTGGATTGTTAACGCTCGCAATTGGAAGCCTCCTTTTCAGTTGTTTGCTCCAGATTGACCAGGCATTCCAGTTTCGTGGACAGTTCCCCTGGGTTGAAAAATGCGTACACGGCTCTTGTTCCTATGCTCATGGAGTAGACCCTCACGATGTGCAAGAGAGTCGACATGATCTCGGCGTAAGCCTTCGTGACGGCCACCCTCAATCTCCCCGGTGGGGAGAACTCATCTTGGAGTTCAGACTCGACCAAGAAGAGCATCTCGTAGATCTGACAACGAACGACAATTGCTGAAATGGTTTCCATTGCTAGAATCAGTTGTCCGCTTTGATCCTGATCTGCCACTGTTGCCTAATTTTTGTTGTTAGCCCTTCCCATGCACAGACGTTCGTGTTTATTACTTGATCCAATTGGTATTCCACATGTACTCTGTCCACTTAGTGCCTAAGGACTGGGAAATAGCACAATCAACGAGATTGATCGCACCTGAATGAGAAAGTTCATGATTGCTCAAGGAAGCGCGGCTTGCGGTGCGAGATCGACGGCGGCATCGCCCACATCCCTCACGGACTGTAGCCGCGAAGCAATGCTGCCCATAACGTCTCGGAGAACGATGGTATTGCCTCGGAAATGGAGCTTCCAGGACTTGTTCGCTATATCCTTTTGCTTCTGCTCGACGACTTGGATAAGTTCTGTCCAGGCATCTTTGACGCTTGCCGCGTGCAGTTCGTCTCCAGATACTGACAATATGCCGTAATCTCCCAATCTTTGGCGGTCGTCCTTGCTAAGACCACCAATCGCGGCATTCCACATACCACAGGAGGTTTTCCGTGCAGTCAGACCAACTGGTGCTACCTTCTCTGGTCTTACTTCCTTGGCATCGATGGGTTATTTCGTTGGGCGCGGGGCGGGTTCTGGGTATTTTTCCGGCCTCTGCGCTCGCGCCCACGGGATGCATGGTAGAAACTTCTCTCTTCTCCTTGTTGGTCCCATTTGGAGGTGGGGTGGTTCTGTGCTATATGGCGACGAGATCTGAATACATACTTTGATACCCTGAAGGAGTTCGTTAAAAGGTATTTGGGGTCATGAATGAGACCAGGTGGCAATGCAGCTTGACTTGGGCATGAAAAGAAAAAGGCACTTGAAATGCCGGGCCGTGTATCGTGCGGGGACCAAAGCCCCGTAGACGGTAGTTATGCATATTGGTCTGGTGGTGCGACCGACGGTTACATGCTCGGTCGCTCCTTCTGATTCGTGCTTATTGGGAGGGGGTGCGGTCCGATGTGACAGTCCGGATGCTTGTGTCTGTCACACTCCACGCTGCAGGACACTGACACTCGAACGGGGATTGATGTGACATATCGTCTTCATTTTCGCATATGCTTTCGACCACTTTTCCGACTGTCGACACTTCACGAGTTATACGCTCATGCACAACTCCCGGATCTAAAATCAATCCACACACTGTAGGTTCTGTCCCCCAATACACCAGTGTCTCCGTGGCCGCAACGCGCCCGTGAGGCGTGGCGCAGCTGGCGACCTAGTAAACTTCAAGAATACCCTGGCTCTTGGAGTTCGAGATCGAGGGGTCGTCGGCATGATTGGTGTACCACTGCGATTTAGGGATGTGGATGTCAATAATCAATAACAGGGGGACAACGTGAAACGTGAGGCTTGAGGTAGGCAACGCGATTAGATGTATCAATTATTCAGTGCTGGCTTGTATGAGTTATATAAAGTAGTATCTCATTACCGCTAATAGGTCATAACATCGTTTGATCTTCTATCAAATTCAAAATGCGTGATGATCGCATGGCAACTTTCTTTCGCCAATCGTCGTCACTTTATACCTGCATATTCTCCAAATGCTCATCCTTGCTCAACCGCCGCACCCCGACCTTCTTCCGGTCCTCGGCCAGCGTCTTGGCGAACTTGCTGCGGTCGCGGATGGCGGGGCCCTTCCAGTAGAAGACGTAGATGGGGACCACCACGATGACGCTCAGCCCCGCGAGGATGGTGCTCGCGTACTCGACCGGGTACCCGCCGATGTTGGTGTACATGGGCGTCGCGTACATGGCCGAGATGCCGGCCAGGAAGTCGCGAGCGAACGCGTTGCCGCCGCACGCCGACGCCGAGTACACGCCGTACGCCGCGATCATGTAGTCGACCGACGAGAAGTAGATGGCGAAGTTGGCGATGCCGACCAGCGCCGAGAAGAGCATGGGCGCGATCCAGTGCACGCGCGGGGGGCCCAGCGACGTCCAGGCGAAGCCGATCAGACCAATGGGCTCCAGGGGCGCCAGCCACAGCAGCACTTTCAGGCGGCGCTCGGGCAGGAACCAGTCATCGCCCTTGCGGGCGCGGATCGTGTCGTCGCGCCAGAAGCAAGGCAGGTACATGAGGTACGCGATGAAGTAGGCGGCGTTGATGGGGATGATGGCCCAGGCCTGGGCGAGGATGCCGAAGTCCCACTTGTTGTAGACCTCGGGGAACGACTCGAGGAAGGTGAAGATGAGCGCGTCGGAGAAGCCCGACAGCAGCGACAGGCAGAGCACGATGGGCTCGCGAACGAACATTTCGAAGGGTCGGAGCCACACGATACCCGCTTCTTTCATCGAGATGCGCGGCTTCTTCAGTTCGTTGGGGCCGTAGATGTTGGGGTCCTGGCCCGTCTTGCGCCGACGCTTGGCCTCCCGGTCGAGGAGGATGGTCGCGCGGCTTTCGGGCATGAAGAAGAAAATGGCCTGGACTGTACCGCCGAAGATAAGCATGATCCAGAAGAACCATTGCCATGACAGGACTGCATAGAAAGTGTTAGCGGTGGGATGAAACGTGGTTGGGGAAGAAAGAGGGTTACTTACACCTCTGAATGGGCCCACCAATGACGCCGCCAATGCTTGTGCCAATACAAGACGACAGCACGATAAAAGCCAACGGCCATTGCTGTTGTTGCGGCGTATACAGATCGGCAATCAAACCGAGCGTGACACTGCCACCAGCCGTAGACAATCCGCCCTACGTTCAGAAGTCAGTATTACAAGCGCGCGACAGTCGGGAAAGGGGCAATCGCCAGCAAACAGCTTCAACTTACGAGAGCGCGGCAGACCACAATAGTCCCCCAATTCGGCGCCAAAGCGCAAGGAATCTGCCAAATGTTGATGAGCAGCATCGAGAGCTGCAGGATCGGCCAGCGCCCAAACTCCTCGCTCCAGGGGGCCCAGAGCTCGCAGCCGAAGGAGTAGAGGACCAGGTAGATCATCTGCCCGACGCGGATGCCCTGCTCGGGGATGCCGAACGCGGCGTGCAGGGGCTTGATGGCGCTCGGAAACACCGACGTGTTGTAGTTCATGGAGATCTGGATCCCGGCGACCGAGCAGAGGTACATCCACTTCTTCCACGTCGGCCAGGCGTACCCCAGGATCTCGGGGCAGTCGACCTCCCTCAGCTCCCGCCGGCCCTGCGCGTCGGGCGGCCCACCATGCTCGCTGCCGCTGCCGTCGCCGCTGACCTTCTCTTCGATCTGGGCTTCGTCGGAACTCGAGGTCCCCGGGTCATGGGGTCCGATCTCATCCTTCTCGCCGTCGACGGGATTGCTGCGGTCGTGATCTGGGGTGGTGGTGGAATGCATGGCTGAGATGCGTTGGAAGACCAGGACGACCGACCATCCTTGTGAAGAAGGGCGGCATTGCGGTGATTTATCTTCAGTTTAATCCCACCACCAAAGAGTATGTCGACGGCGATCTGGGTCCCTTCTCAGTAGGTCCTTCCCCACCGTGAGGTTTCCACAGAATATGAAAAATTGAATCCGCAATACGGGCCGAGTACCTACAGCCTTATCCACTATCAAGGCCACCTCCAGACATCACGATTCGTGACCGGATGGACGATTGCTCTGAGTCGCTCACAATCTGCCATGCGATAAGTTCAACTGCCGGACCATAGGTAGTTGCGCAGACATCGCCGCTCCCACAGAGCCGTGCCTTGATTCCAGGATGCCGTGAATCGCATTGTCGATGCTAATGATAGTTAGACATGTTTCACGTCGTCCATCTAGCAGTAGTCCCTGTCACTGGCAAAACCGAACAAGCTTTCCCAGCGCGCCATGACTTTTGACGTGCCCCCTAGTCGAATGCGGCTCTGCTTGGCAATACCACGCCTGCGCGGAATGACGCCGGGTGTGTGATAGAAATTTTGCTAGATCGTCGGTGGGTGACGTTAGATCGTCAGGCCCTGACGTCAAGCCTCGACGGAATTGCGGGGTTCGGGCGGGCCGTCTGCGCAAACGTCGAGCACACTATTGAGTTACCGGCGACAAGTGGAGATGTCGCCCTGGGGATAAAGATGGATAATGAAGAAAAAAACACCACACGCGCCGGCTCATCGAGATGGATGGTGGCCACGGAGTCGTGGATGAGCCTATGCAATATTGCTTTCAATCCCCGACCTGACCGCCTCCGCGTCGGACCCCACGCTCGATCTAGACGAATCTGTCGTATAAGTGCCGAAGGTGTCGCCCGTTCGACCAATTTTTATCGATCACGCGAGACTTCTCTCAATAACATGCGTTTATCAAGCACCCTGCATTGCCCGAGGCTGCGCGATGATGCCTTTGCTACTACTGACTCGGACCAGAGGCTCGGGCGGATTCGGGAGGGACCTGTCTTGGAAGCCCCTCCACCTAACCGTTTCGCAATTGCCTATCTGTATGCAGTTGTGTCGTTCCTAATTGAGCTTCGCGCAGGCGAATCAGTTTGATAGAGGAGAGTTTGACGTCCCTGCACGACAATAAAGAAGAAGAACAATAAGGATAAGCCGTCATCATCGTCATTCGTGTAACACTACCTGTAATCACCGCATACCTAGAACGTAACCTTTGCCCCTGAACCCAACTCCTGACCGACGCTAAACCCCACATATAAACCCACTGCTGGATCAACCGTCTGCTGGAATGATGTGTATCGTCCACACAGATTTCAGCATCCGCCGCCTCCTCCGCCTCCACAACCACCTCCACCGCCGCCTCCGCAGCCTCCACTACTCGCAATTCCTCCTCCTCCTCCTGCGCTGCAGCCCCCTCCTACTCCCCCCAGCTCCTGCTCCTCCACAGCTTCCCATCGCACTGCCACCGCAGCCTCCTGACCCTCCGCAGCCACCGGCACCGGCCCCACCACAAGCACCAGCAGCTGCGCCTCCCCACATGTACCTCCGGCACAAGCTCCGGTATGCCCGGATCCGGTGGAGACCTGGCACGGGTCTGCGCCGCCGTAGTACATGCCGGGAGTATAGTAGACTGGGACGATGAACGGGCCGTACATCAAATAGGGGTAACCCCACGCGTAGTAGTACTGGTCACGTGGCGGGATGTCCCGGCCCTTCTTCTGGGCGCGCTTCTGTGCCTTCTTGTAGCCTTCTTCGAGTCGTAGGAGTTGAGCATCGTGTATTCTCTGTAGAATCTTGGCTTTACGGGGGTCCGCGTCATGGAACCTGACCGCATTGTGCGACGAGATGTGGGCCGACTGGTCGGGTGGACACAGCTTGGCTGCGCCGCTCTTGTGGAAGCCTTCAACGACTATGCAAGTGTCAACTTGAAAATCCAAAGACATGGAAGGGCGCAAGAATGAAGAATGATACTTACTCTTCTCGTTATTAGAGAGGCCGAAAAGCCGGCCAACGGAAGAGACGTGCGAGGCGCGAATGCTCTCGCAATACCAGCATGTGCATTCACTGTAGACTTCATTGAAAGTCTCCTGGTACACCTTGCTCGTCCATTCGAACGAGGTCGTGAGTTTGGTTTCGTTGATCTTGTCGTCGTGGTCAACAAGCTTGTCAGTCTTCTCATTCGTGTAGTCGTAGTATGCACGAGGACTCAATTGGTGTGTGTGCCAAGCCAAGTCAACGTCCAACGTCGGCACGGCGACATGGCCGGGATTCTTGGCCAATATGTCAATGAAGCGATGGTACTTGGTGATGAGGCGGGCTATTGTCTCCTTGGCTGCTGGGCTATGCAGCCAGTCGATCTAGCGATGTGGGTTAGCCAGGGGTAAACCGTAATCATGGGTTAGCGGTACAAACCTTCTGCATCTTCTCAGAGAAGATACCTTGCCGCAATACTGCACCACCCAACTCCAAAGCGAAAGGGGTAAAGTTTCCCCAGTATCGCGACATCATCTTTCGCACCGTGACTCTGGATCGGCTATTCAGGTGGACGTTGAACTTCTGGCGGGCGGACCTGTCCTCGACTGCTCGTAGAACCCGCTGGTTCTTCATGGCGTCTTCTATCATCTGGCGCACGTCTTCCAGGGACGGCGTATCGAGACGACTGATGATGACATGGGCCTTGGTGAGTTCAAGTACCTTACTCCGCAGATGCATCTTGATGAGGCGGTTCGCGAACGTCTGGTCATCGATGGCGCGCATAGCATTGACGAGATTCGGATCGGGCTTTCCGTTCTTGTAGTCCAGAAAGGTTCCAGGCATGGGCTGGCTCTGGGCCAGAAGCAATTGAGTATCCTTGACGAATTTGGCCAACTCGAGGTATTCTCTAGTCATTCTGGTGCCGCAGCTGTGGCAGGTGTAGGCGAACAGGCCGTCGCCGTACCCTTCACCCTTGAGATCCAGGTCTGGGCTCTTGGAATCTTCGGCCATACCACACGTCGTCCAGGGAATTTCGTGAACTGTGTTACACGAAGGGCATTTAAGTGCTTTGGTTATCGAGTCGTCGACGTTGTTCCACCTCCTGCCCGTCAAGCTTTCCCAGGCTTCGATGCTGTCGTCGCTCGGCTTGTAGTTGAAGCTGGTGTCGATAGCCTCGTTCACAAGGTTCCAAGGCATGCCGGCATTCCAGAGGTCCTTCAGGCCGGTGCGCATACAGTCTTCGAGGTAGTCCCGAGGATTGAGCATATGGGCATGCCACACCATCAAGACATCTGCATAGGTCAGACACATTTCCCTTAGGCGGGGTCGCCAAGACCTGATTGGGTGTTCTTACCGATGGGTGGAAGGAAGTGCAGCTGCTGCGGAGAGTCGCACTCGACAAACCCAGCGAATTTGGGAGAGTTCTCGGCGAGGTCTTGCTCGCGCAAGGGATCCGCGGGGAAGATATCCCACCAAGCTTCATAGCGGTCCACGGCGCGTGCCAGATAGAGAGCCCATCGCTTCTCCCTGAGCATGGCAAGAAGCCTTTCGGGTTCGGGTTTCTCGCCTTCGTTGCCGTCGACCCGGACGTTAGGCGAGAGGACTCGCGAATCGTAAATTTGCCATAAGCCGTCAGTGTAGCCGACATCTTCCTTGAGGTTCTGAAAGGTATTTAGCAACTTCAGGTGGGCCAGACACGTTTCCTGGGTGACAGTTGTAGAGATTGAGGCCAGATCGAGCGAAGAGAATGCGGCGTTCAGTTCGCCTATAGTCTCTGGCGAAAGGGCTGATGAAGCGTAAGCCGGTGGAGCATCGTGCCTCGGATGTTGGACCGCTGGCGCTGATGAGGATGCGCCCGCATCGGAGTCGGTAGCGCCACCCATGGCGTAGAACTACCAAACGTCCAGTAAAGCTTCAAATGTCAATCGCAAATGCTATATTGGGCGTAGAGTAACTAAATCGTGGTTTAGGTAGAGTAGTGGGTGTGGAAGACGCTGACGCGACCGAATGATCCAACAAGACTGTCCAGGCTGTCAGCGCGTACTTGGGGTTCCCGTCATTTTAAATACTGAGGCAAGGCAGTGTCAGCATGCGCGTCGTCTACAATCGGACTTGGAAGCCTTCTGGCTTCGATCTATGTAAAGGTTCCATGAGATTTCCGTTCCTGTCATAGTCGCGCAGGACAGGCAGGTGCCACCGATCAATCATTGGTGCGGAATACGGCAAGAGACAGGTGGGCTTAGATGAATGGTGGCACAGTGGTGCTGTCACCTGTTCTTCAACGTCATAAGGCGGACTCTGGGCGGCTGAAACAAACAGCAGTAAGATGTCAAAAGGAAGCTCCCAATCTACCCGAGGGGAGTGGGCGCCTGCCTAACTGGTGTTGTCCAAGATCGGTCTGTCTCAGCTGCGGCCCAGCTAGCCTAGTGGCCATGCCTCTTACGCCGAAGGCGACATGGCATGTTTACAAACGTGTAGGCCAGATAGGCCATCATATCCAATCACCCAAGATGATGATTATCACTGCCTATTTCCTCCATACACATTGTAATCCGAAGAAAAAACAAAGACAAAGGCGTGATCTTCGCGAAGTGTTACTTGACTTAGATGTCTTCCCCCAGAAAAGGAAAGAGTAGATTCGGATTACAGGTGGGGGAGTTAGATCACGTTCCAGCGTTCCTGCTAATTTAGGTAAATAAACGTGCGGGTCTTTTACTGCACTATGGCGGTTAGGGCCTGCCATCATCCACTCCAGCTACTGGCAAGACCCTTGCAACTGCCTTACAAGTGGGGAGCTACGGAACACGGGCACTTCACAGATCAATTGCACGAGATCGGGAGATGTGTTTAATGATTTTCAGTTTATTGTTATGTGGTAGCAGTCTTGATAATGCTGATAAGTTTCTCTTTATGATGCCTTCAACCAAATCTCCATTGCTCAGAGAGCGCCCAAGTCCTCCAAGGCCCTTCAATGCATAATAATGCAACCATAGAGTACCGACAGCCGTTGTTACTTTGGGGAGAAAAAAACCTCGAAGGTGACAAACTCCCCACGACTGCCGACTCAATAATCCCATAACCAATGCCCAAGTATACCTCCAAGAGTCTCTAACCAGAGATCTCAAACCTCCCCGAGAACGAAACGCCGTCGTTCTGTCTCTCCCTTTCCTGCCACCGCCAAATCTACCACCCCTGTAGATCTGTTTCCGCCCAGATGGCTTGCACCTTAGCGAGCTCAAGAGCTGCTTTCCGGTTCTTCATGGCCGTGCCATCGATCATAGCATTCCACAGAGGCCTGTGTGGCTGTCGCCAGATCCCTTGAAGAAAACGATGGGTTTCTTCATTGGCGTAGTGGATGTTTGCGCTTCCCTCCAGTACGAACCTCTGGCCTTGACGGTGTGAAGATTGCTCAGGGGCAGACACTGGTGCGGAAGGCGATGGTGATGATTTCCATGGGTTCAAAGGCATTGACAGTGCGTTTTGCAGGCTCTGTGGCAATGCCGGACACTGTGGCGCCGGTACTGATGATGCTGGCTCAAAGGGCACGCCACGTCGCATTGCCGGACGCTGTGGTAGTGGTGCCATTACTGGCGATGGAAGTTGTAAGGGCGAAGGCCACCCAATAGGAGACTGAAGCTGCTGATGCATCAAGACGGGCGAGGCAGGTGGGAGGATCGCCTCATGCTGGGACTGAAAGCCGAAGACAGCATGCTGCGCAGGCCAGGGCTGGCGGATGGGTAGCCATGGGCCTTCGTCATTGGGCTGTTTCTCAGCCTCTGACCCTGAGCCATCATCATCGGAAGGTTCATCACCGCTTTTTTCGTCCTTCGTTTCCTCCTCACTATCCTCAGAGTCTGTTGCTTGGGGGTATCACCGTCTTTATCATCATCATCATCATCTGAATCTGAATTGTCCGAGGGCTCGTCGCCGCCGTTGTTGACCAATTGCGGGACTTCGCTATCCTCGCTTTCCTCGTCATCATGATGCTCCTCACCTTCATCGCCATTGTTGTTGCTGTGGCGGTTGGAGATGGCACGGTTGAAATCAAAGTAGCGTTTATTCATGGCTACGATGTTCCAGTGTTCGTCGACAATGTCCCAGTGCCCGTCGCTCCATTGGTAGTCGAGCCACTCCGGGTCGTCTTCACTCTCGTCAATGTCTCCACTGGTGTAACTGATGGCGTCGAAGTATTTGCGCTGGATGATCTGGTCGACTTGGTTGAGATAGGCAGTTGTGTCCTTCAAGGGCACCGGCGGGAGGCTGTGGATGTTCCAAATCTCGACGTCTTTGTCTTGGAACCACTCAGGCTCCTGGCCATCGTCTTCATCGACGTCATCTTCCCCATGATTGACGCGCTGTGCTTGACGATACCAGTTGTGGGCAAAGGCGAGATCAATCTCCTCGAGCTCGGGCGATGGTGTTTCCTCGAGCTCAGGTGATGGTGTCCCCTCAAGCTCGGAGCCAGAGTCGACCAATGTGTCAATGTCACTGATCATGTCATCCAGAATATCAATGAGACTGCGGACGTGATGGACGGGGCTCAGAGCAGGCTCCTCATCATCGTCGTCGTCGTCGTCGTCGTCAGAATCTTCGCGGTCACCAAAGTAGCCGATGTCATCATGCAATTCCTCATTGTCATCGCCATGGACGTCAAGGATGAATTGCGGCACGATGCGACTCGACGCCGAAGAGAAAGAGTCGGAATCTGTGGTGTCGCCCCAGTACTCCACACCCTCCTCGTCTTCAGACTCTTCCTCAACACCAAAGTCTTGCCAGACATTAAAGTCTACGAGGTCGGAGTCGGAGCTGCCCATGGTAGATGAGTCGGAATCCTTTAAGCATGAAGTGGGATCGGTGGAGCCAGCGCTCTCCGATTCGGACTCGGAGGGATCTGAGGGGGCCGGTTTCCTCGTGTACTCCTCAGGGTTCGAGTCATACTCAAAGCTGCTGTCATCCCAGTCGGAGCCGCGGCGATCGCAATGTCGCTGTGACTCAGTCTTGTGGTTGTTGTTGTGGTTGTCGTTGTCGTCTGGTTGACGCTCGGAGTCCTGGAGCTCCTGACGACGTTGTTCCTCGATGATTAGGCTTTGGTTGAAGAATAAAATGTCCTCACCGCCAATATTCTCGACAAAGTCCAAAGCCCCGAGGAAAGTGGGATCCAGCGTACCATAGACGTTCCGTCTGTCATCCTTGGTGGCGCTGAGCTTCCATTGGATCTGTCCGTCCCTGACGTAGAAGTGGGGGACAGTTGGTTTGGGCTGATTAGGCCAGTCAGCCAGTTGAGCGAGGTAGTCACCAAAGCTAGCCTCGGACAACATGACAATGGCTCGCCGGGCCTGCTCCAAGGGCGACTTGCGGTCCTCCCCTTGCATAGACACGGAGAAGAGCTCGCGCTTGGAGAAAACAGAGCGGGCGTAACGCGGGTTGGCACTACGCTCGATGATTTCGCTGAGCCCATGTACCAGCCACCCCAGGCCGGAGACACGGTCAACGAACTCTTGGCCTCGCTGCTCGTGGGGATGGGCAGCCAGGTGGGCGTGAAGCTCCTCGAGGTATCCGAGCCAAGAGAAGGAAATCTTTGCGAGATCGACGTCGTTGGTCCCGAGATGTGGAGAGATCTTTATGCCGAAACGTTCGATGGGAGTGATGGAAAGCAGCTCATCCAACGTGCTGGGCAGCTGCCCCTTGAAAGGAGGAGGGCCAGGCACGAAGATCTGGGGTTGACCAACTGCAGCAGGTTGATGAAGACTGGGTACCATGCCTTTGGGCATGGGTAGGCCATGTGGTGGTCGAATGACCTTGCCATCAGGGAGACGCACCAGGTAAGGAGGACGCTCTGCCATGGTGTTGTTGGTGCGGGCAGGCAATCCGGTAGAGGGTTTCTCGGGCTGTTCAGCTCGACCAGCTGGAGGGGCTCCGCTGCGTGAGTCAAGAACCTCCGGGCTGGCAGGAGCAATAATAGGAACTGTGCCCTGGATGATGATGGGGGAGTTGACGTCCTCGCAGGTGATGGGGGTGATGGGAGTAGCGAAGTTGAAGTGGGCAGCCATTTTGAAGTTTGAGGCGATGGTGCTACAAAGGGAACAGAGGTACAAGAAGTAAAGAGTAGCTCTGGGGTTACCTTATAGGTAAATTTCCTGAGTAGGTTCTCCGAGTCTTGAGCGACGGGGAGTGCAGAAGCTGGAGTCTCTCTTTGTCAAAAACACAAGTAACTGTGTATAGTGACTAGCTTCGAGTGTCGAGTCGTAACGAGATGAAGATAATTAACTGAAGGTTGCTTGCCCAGTTATGACTGTGTAGTGTTGTATGTCTTGTACGACAATAACGTGATTTGAAGACACTTTGCGAGAGTGTGCTTCGATAAACCAAGTATAGGTTTGATTGACAAGTTGTGTCAGGTAGATCGAACGACCAATATCTTTAGGAAGAAGAGTATTGATGATGTTGGATGTACCAGAAGAGTAGTGAGTGTGAGTGAAGCAAGGAGTTGAAAACTGGAAGTTTGGTATCAAGGGTAGAGGGAGCAGATAGAGAGAGGACGGGTTGGAAGCGTTTGCAAGTTACAATTAGCCCGGAGAGATGGGAGATATTTATATGTGCAGATCGAGCGAGACGGAGAAAGGTGCCTGGAAAGCTCATGTCGATATAGTTCGGATCCTTTACGGGTCAGGCATCTATCATTGGCATGAGTTGTGCTACGATGACTCCCACAACCAGCTCCTCAGGTCGTCTTCATGGTTCTGGACTGGTAGTACAGAACTATCAGGGCCGTGTGGATGGTCAAATGGGGCTGTATAGAGTCCAGAGTATGGTACACCCCGAAGTTTACGGGCCAAGGCGCGAGGCAGCACTGTGTCGGAGAAACAGAATCTGCTATGCTGACTTCGTTTTGAGCAGATTTGGGTGACGGTATGGTAGGCAGACGTAAAAGTCTGGCCCGATAGACTTTTCCTTGGAGATGTGGTAGAGTCATGTTGAGGCTGTGACAGGTGTTGAGTTTGGGTGGAATAGGGAAGAGTGGTGTGTGTGTGTATGTGTGTGAGAGAGTCTAGAGGCAACATTCCAGACAGCCAGGCATTGAATTAGGTCACTGGGCGGTATAATCACGACGGAAAGTCATTTCTTTTGAATGGTAAGCGTAGAATGGTCACTTGTTCAGTTCAAACATGCAGAGTTGTATGTGGTGTTAGACCTAATCTCGCTTTCTACTTTTCAATACACGTATATTTCAACGCAATCAAATCAGCGTGGGGAGCATCATTCTTACACACAGTGATATGTTTACAGGCCCTACGAAAACAAGTTCGGGCCTCTGACCTGAAATGTTTAGGGGATGGCGGTAGTTCTTTTAAAGTTGAACGTTTTTTCGGTCCCAGATTGCTGGGACTCGAGGCAGCAAGATATCGAACAAATAGTGTGGAGCCACCCCCTTTTGGCCCAAAATGAGCATGTATCGATTAATTCAATTTGCTCAGGAATTTCCAAACCCCCTTTTCCCGTCCATGAAGTGTCAGCAAATGCATTTGGGGCAAGAAATATGCTGGTAGCTCACTGCGATGGGCCACGCAATCAACAATTGTCGATGACCTGATGGTTTCGGGCTCACAAAGTGCCAGTCGACAGCCAGCCAGTCTATGGCTCTATGCTGGGTGCCATGAAAGCCTAAACTTGGAAGTGATTATGCTACTATGGGCTGTGCCCTGACAAAATGTCGAATCTACTGCCTCAGTAGACTGTAAAATGTATCGTAGAATGGAAGAAAATATATATTTGGTAATCTGCAATCCGAGGGATCGTCTCTCGAAGACAATTTTCCGTCTACGTAACGAGCTGCCAGGGGGTTGGGGTGTTATAGCAAGCAATTTTGAGCATGGGGGTGCTGTCGGTCATTTAGTTATGTTCTTATTTGGACCGCAAGGCACCAGGATGGCGCGCACGCATGCAGATGCAGGAATACAGCAGGGCTGTGGATAATCGACTGATGAACTAACCGGGCCCCAAGGTGGGCAAAGACGATCTAGATGATCTCAATTGTTATCTCCATCTCCACATAAAAAAAGGATACACTTAGAGTTAGGCTCAAGCATGTCGAATCATTCCGACCCAAACCACGGAATGCAGCAGTGTGCCAAAATCTGGCCTGGTCTCCTTGGCTCACTCATGCCGGCGTGCGAACATTAGGAACAGGCTAAGGAGGCTACTGATTCGACAGCGAATGCGGTCTGCTGACCGTGGCACTGGGATAGTCTTGGAAGATAAATGGTATCATTGAACTCGATATAGCACATGCAAACGGCAGAATCACCTATAGTTTTATAGCCATGTGTATGTCCCAAACAGCAGAGAAATTGCCCAGCAGCGTTGTGCAATCTACACGAAGAGTTTAGGTCTAAAAGCTAGTATACAGAAAACGCCGCCCAGACCGCCTCGTCTTCTGTGGAAGAGGAGCAAACACTGCTTCGTTCTCCCTGGTCATGGTCTCATAATAATTGCAACGCACACACTCTCTCTCCGTCTGTCCCAGCAGGAGGCTCGCTCAAGCCTTAGGGGCAGCAGGAGCAGGAGAGGCAGGGGCAGCAGGAGGAGCGACAAGTGTAGCTCCCGCGGGGACGGTTCCAGCGCCCGGCTGGACGGTGATGGTTGTAGTAATGGTGCCGGCAGATTTGGCGGGGGCGGCAGGGTTAACCACGGCGGGAGGGGCAGCAGTGGTCGCCGGAGGAGCCGCAGCAGGTGCGGTGGTGGAAGCCTTGGCCTGTTACGATAGAGAGTCAGTCATTATATCCTATGCATTGCATCAAGCATGATAGTTGGAGAGTCACTTACAGGGGGAGCCGCGGGAGGGGGAGGAGCGGGAGCAGCTGAGGTGGTAGCAGCCTTTGAGGAGGCAGCAGGAGGGGCGGCCGGAGGGGCGGCCGGGGAGGAGCAGCGCCACCCTTGCCGCCACCCTTGCCGCCACCCTCAGGAGGTGCAGGCTGGAAGGCAGCCTGGGCCAGAGGAATCTGGGCGACGGTTCCACCGGCAACCGTCTTGGCGTCAACGTTGGCCTTGGCCTGGTTCGACACCTTGAAGTATTGCACAACTTGGTCGGCAGTCTTAGGGTTGATGACCATCATCTGGCCCAGCTGGCAATGAGGTCCAGTGGCGCAGTAGATGAACATGGGCTCCGTCGACAAGACGGGCATGTTGAAGGTACCGACGGTGGTCTGGCCGTCCTTGAAGGGAATGTGTCCACTGTGAACGGCGCCGGGAAGCGTGTTTTGCAGAGGCGTGCAGGGGGCCGTCTCGGAAGACTGCGTCACGGTATGGTTTCCGTTGGCGAACTGGAACTGAACAATATCACCGACCGCAGCGGTCACCAGGTTGGGCACCATGGTGACTTGTTGACCACCAATAATGACGGGGATAATCTTAGCCGCCGCTTCGGTACCGAAATCACCCTCTGGAGAAGAAAGTTAGTAACAAAGAAGGATAAGATATATACGACTCCCGGATCAACCTACTGCGAAGTCCGGCCGCCTTCAAGGCCTCATGAGCCGCCTCCTGAGGAGACATGACTCTGGGTTCCTGTGCTTGGCGCACGATAAGGGGCTGCGGCAGAGCGCTGACAGCAGCGGCGAAGACCGCCAAACTCGTGGGGAACTGCATATTGAGGTTGAGAAGAGGATATAAGATTAAACGGGTGGGTATCTCGTTGCCAAAAGGAACGTAAGAATAAAAGGGCCGCTCAACGGTTGTCGCACGAAAAGAATGAAAGATAGCAGGCACTGGACCGGTCGACGGCGTCACTAAAGATAGGGTTGAAAAGGAGTGCTGCGAGAGGAATGGAAGAGATTCCCAGCCAGATCGGGATGGTGGGATCCTGCATGGTCATATACCCCGAGGGCAGCACGATCGGACGGGGCTTCCTATCACTTGGCTTTGCCAGGGGGTGTGACTTCAATTTGCGAGGCCTTGCCCCTGCCGAGAGTCACAATCCAGCGGCACGAACCCATGAGACGCCCACCTTGCCGAAGAGCCGCATCGACAATCTCTTCAAGGGCCCCGAGGGATCAGTCGATGTGTGGATGCCTAGGCCAAATTTTCTGGATTATAAGGGATCGGAAAACGTGTGCTCCGGCAAGTGCGAGATGGAGGAGATGGTCCAACACGACTCCATTAGATAGACTTAAACGGTGCAAGCTTCGCTGGTGAAGCGCCCGTGGTGTTCTCGAACAGGAGCCAAGAGGATGGATATAACCCACTGGGATTGCAGGTTTGAAGTCGTACTCATTCAAACGTCTGAGGCACTTGGTAAGGAGCCGTAAATCCTGCAAGTGGTGCCGCCAAGATCAACAACCAGTGGGGATCAGCCGGGAGATCATAGTGATTGGATCGACAGCGGCCGAAGCATCCATCTGCGAGTGATGAGGTGGTGTAATTCTCCATCCTTTTTCGTCTGAGCATGTACCAATGCTGATGGGGCGGGTAAATTCTGGTAAAGTGGACGGGGCCATGGGCGCCTTGGCCAGTAGGAACACGAACTGCTTTGTTGGTTAGTTGCCGCATTTGGCACCCCAAGCGGGAGGCAGGGCTGGCATGGGCCTGTATGGGGCTGTAGTTGTTTCGCATCGACTTCAGATTCTTTCTTGTCGTCCAGGATCTGCAGCCGCGGGACAGATCATTGTTTTGGCGCCTTTCTCAACTTCGGCAATTCTTTCATACTTACTGACTCGACGAGAGAGAATCAGTTCGTCGGAGCAATGACAGCTGATCATTTTGCATAGCCTCAATATGTCATATGTCAGAGAAACGGCTGCCAGAGCGACCGACTTGGCGGGGCAGCAGCGGGTCACCAAACAGAGCGCAGGACCGTAATGCTTACCAGAGTCCCAAGACGACGCTTTGTTCATGGCGGTTTTGGAATGTCAAGTGGGAAAATCTCGGGGCATCGGACATCTCGGGCGCCTCGGTCGACGGTCCCCTCATGGAGTATCCGCTCTCTCGGGCGCTACCAGGCGAGCCCCAATCGCGAGGTGGAAGTCGTATCAGGTTGCTGGTACTGGGAGGACCATGCTGTCGATTGAAGAGGTTTTTGACGTATTACATGGAGGTATGTGGACGCTGTGCTTGTTTGCACCATGATTACAAGGCATGATGAACACGATGTTGTGAATCAGTCGTCGAGAGGAATCATGTTTGATGAAACTCGACTGCTTGACATGAACTTTCATGTGGCAGGCTAAATCAGAATGTGTTTGGCCATGATGGCGCTCATCGCCCGGTTCATGGACTTTGTTCTAGCGACCCGAGTCTACTTGCCTTGCTCGCCCTACCTTATCTTATCGTTACAGCCGAAGGGGCTCTCCTACACTTGCCGAAAGAAATGCGGACTAGCTATTTCCCTCGGCCTTTCGGTCTTCAAATGAAATCAAATACTAGGTTACAGTACTTAATAGTGGATATGCAGGTAAACTGTCATGTCCAATTGATTTACTTACCTTGGTCGAAGTTTACCATTCTCCAAGGGCTGTTCTGCAATCAATTGTATTGTCTCTCTTTTCATTCTTTTGATATGAAACCAATGCTGATATCGAAAATTTATTTGTTGTATTATCGACCTTTGGGGAGCGATAGTTTTTCTATGTATGGAGGTAAAGCAAGCTCCCTACATGTATGTATACAGGGCCTTTGATGGGCAGTGGTAAGTAACATTGGAGAGCATCAAAAGTCATTTTACTACATCTCGCAACTGCATCGTCTTTGTTGAACAGAAAGAACCACTGACTGCATGGCTTCTACGCGTATCCTGAGGAGCTGATGATCGAAGTTGAAGTGAAAAGATCTTGGATCTTGGATCTTAAGGTTAAGTAGAAGGGACCAATCTGATGGTGCTTGTGGTCGGCCTCTGCTGTTCTCGACTCTGCGATCGACATAAAGCTTACCCCACCAACTCTTTTTTCGATCGAACGACTCTAGGCCACTGAGGCTCAAATTGTGTGGCGAACCCCACCACGGAATTGACATATCTGATGATCGAACCATGAATCGTGCACCCTTCTAACCCGGTCAACGTCCCTTCTGTCAAGCAACGCAGCCCTCGTATACTCTCATATCTAATCGACATCGCCTCGCCCGCCATGTCGAAATCCAAGAAGGCTGCCAAGAGAAAGCGCGACGAGCAGACCGATGCTGCCGCCACAAAGCGCAAGCACCTGCTGACCCCATTGTCGCCATCACCCGCCAGCGACACTGCACCTGCAAGCCTTACCACGGTGGTTTCCCAAGAGGAACTGGAGCTTACAGTCGATACACTACGCACGCTCGCCGAGTACCCAACCATTATCAAATCGAAAGGATGCCGTGATTTGCGAGCCGCTGTCTTCGACTTCCGTCAATCCTGCAACACTGGCACCAATACGGCAATTGGCGATGCCAATCTTACGGCCAAGATATCTGCGGCGTTGGTGGACGGCAAATACACAGATGCTCTAGTGGGCCTGGCAGAGATGCGTATACGGAACGAAGCACCGAAGCTAGGGGCTCTGTGTCGCTGGGTTCGAGATTTGGACGCCGTGAGCGGTCTATCTCTGCATAAGGAGAGCGACGTCGGAAAGCCGTCAATTCCCCGAACCAGCAGTCAATTGGAGACTCTGAGGGTACTTGATGCGGTTCTACGGGTGACAGGTACCATGGACAAGCAGCCGGGCATCTTACCAGCCACACCCACCGAGCCAATCGCTCTGCAGCCATTCTGGGACAACCGAAATACGCCTCATAAGCCGCTCGCGGTTCGAGAGAGCGTCCTCAACGGGTCCATATTTGAGGATTGCCCCAAGGATGTTAACGAGAAGTTCAGCGTACTTGAGATGACATCTGGACCCGAGCGCAAGCCTCCGAACATGCACGATGCGGTACTATACCTGAGCGAGAATGACGCTGTCCCACTTGCAGCAGCGGGGCCGGCCATTACATACCATCAGCACCCAGTTGTTCCCAACCTGTCGCTGATGAAAGATGTGCTTTCACCCGAGGAGTGTCGATCAATCATTGCGGCAACCGAGTCGGTCGGCTTTCTCCCAGATGCACCGATCAGAGATGATGGAGCGGAGGCGAGCGTGCTGGCCCATAATGTTTACTGGATGGTTGACCAGGCCTTCCACGACAAGCTTTGGAGCCGTGTGGCGCCGTTCCTACCAGCGCACATGGATGGACGCAAGGCACGCAGCATCAATCGACGTTTCCGTGTCTATCGCTATGTTCCCGGTGCCGAGTACCGCTGTCACTTTGATGGTGCCTGGCCGCCCTCAGGCATCAACGCTACGACGGGCAAGTACATGTGGGATGCTTCGCCAGCCGATGCGAAACAGTCGAGCCTGTTTACCTTCCTCGTGTATCTCAATGACGAGTTTGAAGGTGGCGAGACTACGTTCTTCACGCCCAGCCCCGTCGAAGGCGTCATGAACGCTCACCCTGTACGCCCGACTCAAGGAGCCATAGCGCTGTTCCCCCACGGCGAAAGCAAGGGTGCTTTGCTCCATGAAGGCACCGGTGTACGATCTGGCGCAAAGTACATCATTCGGACAGATGTCGAGTATGATGTCGATGCCAAATAAATTCACTGGCCAATCAATTGACAATCGTTGACGCAAAGTGCGTTTCGCGGACGGTACAATGAAAAGTTTCACACAGCAGGAGTTCAAAACGAAAAAGAGTTATGTCAGATACAATCATATAACTTCCATTTCAGTGGGCTATTCAATCAATACATGGCCTTGGGCCGTTTCATTTCAGTATTGTTGCGCTTCGAATTGGCTAGCGCTTTCTCTCGTTCAGGTGTCGCAATGTACGTGGAAACGAGCTTTGGCACTTCAGGAGCTAGCACAAAACACATCGTCTGAACTTGCCGACTTTCAGTCCTGTCGTGCGCAGCAAAGTAGTATTCGTTTTCGCTTGGCGGAGATGCACCCAGCCAGCCAAGCCTCTGAATGGGGCTCAACACGAAAATACTTGACGTCGGCATTAGCTAATAATAGCTGCGGGATGCAAGCCTCTACGCTAGTCATGGCAGCCCATTGACTAATCGGCGGGACGCATTTACTCATTGCCACAGAGCCTCTCCCCGACACAACAGCCGTGGTTGACGACTTGGGTTTAGATTTCGGGGACCGGCTTAGGCTGGGCGCTTCTAACCTTTTCCTAGTCCCCTTCTGGAGGATTCTGGGTCCCTTGTCGTCCCTCGTCGGCGAGCTGCAGCAAATCCCAATACGTAAAGATCTTCTTGGAGACCCGCTTCCTCGGCTCGACGACGGTTTGTGTGGATTCATGTTATGTCAGTAGCCTCTGTTGGGACCTCAGCTGAAGCCGTCAAATTGAGGGGTTCATCCATGATGATGTAGGTATTTATAGCTCGATTGTTCGATGCGCCCTAAAGAGGCCGTGGAGGAGAAAGAGGTCAATCCATTGATCTCAATGTGATCCCAAATTCAAGAGCAGACGGGGTTTCCAACTTTCTTTTCGCGAATAATAAATCCTCATTCAAATCAGCAACATGGCAGCCAAGCGCGTGATCGAACTGCCGCACATCGGCATCCGGGCCGGGTACGAGCTGTCCAACGGCAGCTACGACTCGAGCAAGCCGACGTGCGTGCTGATCAACTCGATGTGCACGACCGTGTCGCTGTACCGGGACCAGCTGAGCGGCGACAAACGGCTCACGGGCGCCGTCAACCTGCTGGCCATCGAGCCCCTCGGCCACGGCAAGACCGAGTGCGTCGCCGAGCAGTTCACGTACTGGGACACGGCCATCATGGCCCTGCAGGTGCTGGATGCGCTCGGCATCGAGAAGTGCTTCGCGCTCGGGACTAGCCAGGGCGGGTGGGTGGTGGCGCGCATGGCGCTGCTGGAACCGGGTCGGGTAGGTTCTTCTTCTTTCTTCTCTTACCTTATAAGCGTGTTTGGTGAGAAGCATCGCTGACTGGTGATACGACACACAGATCCAAGGCATCCTGATCCTCGGCTCGTCCATGGACGCCGAGACGGCCCAGACCCGCGAGGAAGGGTGCTGGGACCCGGCGCCCTTCGTGCGACCCTTCATCGAGGAGCGCTGGGCGGCCGGCGCGGGCGGTAGCCCGACCCCGGATTTCGTCGTCGACGACGAGTGGATCGGGTCTATTGCCCATCTGGGGTTCGGCAAGGCCGCGACGCCCGAGAACACGGCGTTCTGGACCGAGGCGCTGCGCGAGGTCTACCGGGGCGACGCGGGCCGGCGCAAGCTGAGGATGGCGACGATTGCGCTCGTCGAGCGGGATGGGTTGCTATTCCGGTTGCCGTACATACAGTGCCCGGTGCATTGGCTGCATGTGAGTTCTTCATTACTTATCTGAAGGCACACTTATACGTTCACGACGACTGACTGCGATATTGCAGGGCACCGATGACCCGGTCTACAGCCCCGAGATCCCCAAGAAGCAGATCAAGCTGTTCACGGGGTCCAAGGAGGCGAAGCTGGACTTGCTGGAGGGTGGCGCGCACTTCCTGAACGCGACGCACCCGAAGGAGATGGTCGATGCCATCTTGCAGATGGCGGCCAAGTACGGCCAGTAACCCGCCAGCTCGTGGGAAGAGAGTGCTTGGTAAGGTTACGAAATGGTTAGGAGGTGCTTCAGCAACCTGGGAAAAGGTTCAATAGATCTTCTCTCCCCTGCCTTGATGGCCTCCGTCTCCATTGGAGGGAAACTAAGAGGCGATCAATTCTTAACTACAATGCAACACCGGGTTCTTGATAAACTTCATCGCTGCAGTTGGTTTTTGTTTACTCCCTGCCTGTGCCAAAGGTTAGCCCGTTTGTCTTGTTGTTCTCGGTTCATTTGGGTGTGGTACGGAGGACTGTAACCTTCCAAGTTACTTCCCATGCATTGTATCGACGAATAATGTCCTCGTTGGCGATCCATCACGGCGGTGAAGAAGCTTATTATATGACGGCGATCTAGACCGTCCATGACTTTTTGGAAGGTTGTAGGCGAAAACCTTCTGCAATTGGTGAGGCGGGCACGGAAAGTACCGTTGGTCCGGGGGGGTCCCAGGCGGCCTTGGCCCTTCAGATCAGTTCACAACGAGTCGTGTACATAATGCTACCTACCCCCTCTCCCCCCACCGCCATGCCCTGGCCCTTCCTGATGTTTTTTTTTGGCTTGGTACTGTTGTGAGTCGTACGTACGTGATCCTCGTCCTATTCCTGGTTGCCGACCCATCCTGCCGAGAATTACAGTGGGTGTGGGTGCTGTGGTTGTTTGGGTGCTGTTACTACGACATACCTACTTACGACTGACCGCCACGATCGGAAACCACCCGACGCTCTCTCTCTCCTAAACCTGCCATCCTTCCAACTTCCCCTGCTCCACCAGCGCCGGCAACCCGCCGCCTCCCTTGCCTGTTCTTGGAAATATGGAAACGCGAAGTGGAAACAGCGATGCCGCCGTTGACGAGTCCTCCTCCTCCTCCTCCTCCTCCTACCCAGAAGAAGTGCAGCGATTCATGCGCATCCCCTGGTGCGCCAAGTACCTGTCCCCCACCACCACTGCCACCACCACCCCCGGCGGCCGCGGCGACCTCGTCGTCCGGGTCCACGAGAACCGGACCGTACTGTCGTCGTGGCAGAACCAGTTCGTGGGCGGCACGCTCAACACGCCCGACACGATCGCGGGCTGGGTGGACCTGTTCCCGGCCCCCGGCCCCCCGCCGCATTACCGCATCGACGAGTTCCTGTCCCTGATCGCGCTCAACGAGGGCATGATCGGCTTTCCCGGCTCCGTGCACGGCGGGGCCGCGGCGCTGCTGCTCGACGAGGTGACGGGGATGCACGTCGCGTCGCAGCGGGCGCCCGGGCAGCCGCCCAACAAGGGGTACCGGACGGCGTACCTCAAGGCCACCTACCTGAAGCCCATGCCCGCGCCCGGGGTCGTCTTGGTGAGGTCCCGCATCGTCCGCGTCGAGGGGCGCAAGAACTACGTCGAGGCGCAGATTGAGGACGAGCGTAGGGAGGCGCTGGTCAAGGGCGAGGTGCTGTATATTGCGCTCAAGTCTGACCCGAAACTGTGAATGATGAAAAGAAGAAGAAACTCCTAGTATGCCTTTTTTTTTTTTCTAATGCACTTACGCTTTCTATTGATACACAGCATTCCTCTCTTGTTCCCTCTTTTCCTTTTCTCTACTTAGTCAAGTCGATAAAAGCACCCAAGTGATGCGCCGCCGTCTAACCCGCTACTCCTATTACAGCTTCGCCCCCTCCTTGGCCTTGGCCTTGGCCGCAGCCATCTTGTGCTCCTCGCGCCAGGCCAAATCGCTCAAGATCTCCTCGCTCCCGCCGCCAATGACCTTGAGCCGGAGGTCGCGCGAGATCTGCTCCGTCATGGTGCGGCCGCGCTCGTAGCCGGTCCCGCCGTGGATCTGCTGCGACTCGCGGACGGCGCGCTCGACGACCTGGGCGCCCTGGACCTTGGCGAGGGCGACGGGCCCCGCGAGATCCCGGGTCTGCCACCCGTCCGGTGCCTGTCGCACGTGGTAAGCGACCTGCTCGAGCCAGGCCCAGTGCGCCTCGATGTCGCGCGCCAGCGACACCAGCTTGAACCGGACGATCTGCCGCGCCGCGAAAGGCCGGCCGAACGTCGCCCGGTCGTGCGCGTGCCGCAGGGCCTCGGACAGGCAGACGCGGGCCTGCCGGTTGCAGTCGGCGGCCAGGATGAAGCGCTCCTTGTTGAAGTTGCGCAGGACCAGCCCGAAGCCGCCGCCCTCGGGACCCAGGCGGTCGGCCAGGGGGACGCGCACGTCGACGAGCTCGACCCAGGATGCGCCGCCGGCGTTGTGGCCGGTGTTGTGGATTTTGCGGATGGAGACGCCGGGGCTGTCGAGGGGGATCACGAGGAGGGAGATGTCGGACGCGGAGGATGAGTTGGTGGTGGTGGTGCGCACCGCCGTCGTCATGTGCGTCGCCCACGGCGCCCCCGTCACCCACTTCTTCAGCCCGTTGACGATATACGCCGTCCCGTCGGGCGTCCGGACGGCCGACGTGCGGATGGCGCTGACGTCGGACCCGGCCGTGGCCTCGGTGATGGCCAGGCAGAAACTCGTCGTCCAGTCAAAGAGCCCGGGCAACCAGCGCCGCTTCTGCTCCTCGGTGCCCGCGTGGAGGATCGGGGGCGCCCCCACGTTGGAGGCGCCCGCGAGGGCGATGGCGACGCCGCTGGGGAGGCGCGCCAGCTCGTCCATGAGGATGAGCTCGTGGAAGGCGTCGAGCCGGTCGTGGGGGGATGCCGCCGCTTCCCCCCGCGACCGTCTGCAGCTCGCGCGGGCGGTACGGCGGCGGGACGTCGAGGAACGCGAGGCCGGAACGCGCGAAATGCTCCCGGGCCGACCGCGGGGCCGAGCCTGCGGCTTCCCAGGCCAGGGCGTGGGGGAGCAGGTGCGTGTCGACGTAGGCGCGGACGTGGCGCTGGAATTGCCGGTGCGAGGCGTCGTAGTAGGGGCTCGCGAGGCCCGAGTGCCAGGCTGGCTCGGCCCAGCTGCGCCAGTGGCGAAAAACAAAGTCAATATCACCATATTCGCCGGTTGGTTGGGGTAGGAGGGGGTTTACTACCTACGGTAGGATGTCGCCCATTGTCGGACGTATGAGGAAATTCCTGGATCTCAGACTCCAGATAGACAGACGTCTCTGGGCTTTTCTTTTTTTTTTTTTTTTTTTTCTTTCTTTTCCTTTTGGTATTATTAAACTACTTATCACCCTCTCAAATGACCACCTGTTTCGTTCTTTCTTGGGGAGGTGGGTTCTTGGTTCCGAGCCAAGTAACCCCCTTGTCGACGCATGATCAATGCACATCCCGCCGAGCACCGTTGCTCCCTGAAGAGTGAAGGACAGGATGCCCTGGAGATCCTCATGGCATGCACCGGAGGAGGCTGGGAGGGGGGGCCTTGAAAGCCGGGCGATCAGCATCGCCGCGCGAGGAAAGCGTCATTTCGCGGGCAGCAACATCGTCGAGGCCTGCAAGGAAAGCAGAAACTGTGAAGTGCCTGTCACGTAAGCCCCCCCCCACACTCCCTTCGCCCCTCTCGGGGGACCGCACCATCGTAAGGATGTGCTGGCACAGTCACATACCAAAGACAAATGGACTAATACTTGTCGCTAAAGTAGTGATGTTTCGCTTACGGCAAGCACCGTTCGTTCCATGTCCGATGTAATGAATAAAAGTACCCAGAGCAAGCCAGGGTGTCTTGTGTACAACTAAGTAAGCTGGCCCTAGTGTAGCGGTGAGCTACTGTACAAATCTCGCAGTTGTTGTGGACTGATCTGATCTGATCTGATCAGAGGAGATCAGACGATTTGTGACGACACCCATCTATTTTTCTCTCGACATGTTTTAATCAATCCCGCCCCCCGAGTTAGACATGATGGTCTCCCCCTTTCCCTCGGGCTGTGGTTACCTAGCCAGGCAATCCCTGGGACCCAAGACAAGGGCCAGAAGCTTATCAGCATATATAAGGTTTGTTTGATTGACCGCCGCCGACTGTCCAAGCAAATGTCGGTATGAAAGCCAGGGTCGACGATGCCATGTCCGGGGCGGACGATAGGAAAGAAACACCCCCTCCCCCCACAATTCTGTTATTATTCCTTGACATTCGTTCACAACGGTTCGGCTTTGTCCTATCTTAACCCCCGCCAAGCGCTAACCTGAAGAGGCGCAATCAGCGACGGCGGAAAAGTCCTTATCGCAGGGACAGCCTACAGTCTACAGCCAGCCAGTCACTGCTGTCGAGTAAGGTCACATGCGAGTCAGCTACGGGAAAAACTAAGTTTTCGCAAGTCAGTCAGTCACGCATAGTTCGACGAAAACTCTTTTTGGCTTTCCTTTCTTCCTATCTATCCATGACCTGAGGTGTCCTCGAGATTCCTTGCTCCTACCCCAAGAGTGTTGTTCTAGACGGTGGTACTCCGAACGTCGAGCACCTCGACCGCCTTGCCACTCCGGGGATTCGCCGCCAGCTCCTCCATGTGGACGAAGCGGACGCCCAGCTCGGCGACGAGCCCCCTGTCGACGTGCTCGCGGAACATGGGCCTACTCGCGTCGAGCCCCGCACGAATCGCGGCCTGCAACCGTACCCCCTGCCCCTCGCTGGTGGGGGGTATAGGCGACGGCCAGGGTCAGCTTGTCCCTGCGGTCCTCCCTCGACACCACGGCTTGCAGGGCGCCCATCCCTATCGTCCCCCCACAGGAGGGGGATTGCTTCGCCAAGGCCGCCGCCACGACTCGCCGCAGGTCCACAAAATCGATCGAGACGGGGCCCAGGCGGATGGCGGTGCGGTCGCGGTCTAGAATGCGAAAAAGACCCCGCGGCTTGTCGACCCAGCAGGCCCGATCGCCAGAGGGGTACCGCACGATGGGCATCAGCCTTCGCTCCACGTTGGTCACGACGAGGCGCCCCGCCTGCCCGGGGGTGGTGATGGATTGGGGGCCTCCCTGGCCCTGGTCGTCGTCGTCGTCGCCAAGGATCTCCACCACGACGGCAGGGCTGTTGACTTGGTGGAGTCTGGGGTCGTTTTCGACGTCAATGCCTGGACCAATACCGTTTAGAAGAGACGGCGGTGGGGGCGGCAGACCAATGACCCCGCAGTCCATGGACCCGTAGATCAGCCACTTGACCGTGGCGTGGGGAAACGCCGCCGTCAGGAGCCCGGCCTGGTCGTCGTAAAAGGCCTCGCCCGAGAAGAGCAGCAGGCGCACGTAGGGGTGGGTCTTGCCGGCCCCCAGGATCCGCTCGGCGAGCTTGGTCATGGTCGTCACCGTCGCCAGCACCACCGTCGCCTCGAACTCGACCAGGTGCTGCTCCATGGACTCGAGGCCGACGTGGCCCGCGACGGGCAGCTGGATGGCCCCCGGGCGCAGCTGGTAGACGGACAGGATGTGCAGCAGAAAACTGCCGTACAGGTCCCCCGCGTAGAACAGGTTGGCCACCAGGTCCCCCGACTGCACGCCGCACCGGGTCAGGCACTCGGCCAGCTGCTTGCTCACCCTGGTCAGCTCGTCGTGGCTGTAGAAGGAGACCTTGGGGTGCGCCGTCGTGCCTGCAGTTCGGGTCAGTAATGGAAACATGCGCTGTCATTCATTCATTCATTCGTTCATTCGTTCATTCATTCATTCATTCATTCATTATTGGGTGGGACCCACCTCCTGTCTTGAAGATGATGCCATCCGTCTGCTGCGAAGTGAGCACGGTGCTGTGGCGGCAGGTGTTGCTCTCCCAGAAGGATGCATGATCGACCACGGGAATGTTGCTGAGCGACATGTGGTCATCATCGAGGTCGCGCCAGGCATGTGCATAATACGGCGAGTTGGCCTTGGTGAACCTGATCAGCTCCCCGACGGCCGCGTCGGTTGCCGTTCCGTTGGTCTTGGCAAAGCACATGGTTTCTTGACGGGTTGGCAACAAGTTTGTCAAGGTTGGGCGAGTCCTCCCCTAGGATGGCAGGAAGTCTACTTACTATATGATCGATGCGCTCACCTGATTCATATGCTCGACATCGTCACAGCTGTCTATACTTGGTAGGAGGAGGCCGGGTGGCCGGGTGGCTGGGTGGCTTCTTCTTCTCATCTCCCTCTCTCTCTCTGTCGGGACCATGTAGACAGGCATAGCCACGACCACGGCCAAAAGGTATCAAAGCTGATTTCAGCGAAACGCAATCTCAGTAAAAAGTTTCACTTTGTTTTCACTTTTGTCAAGACGCTATATCGTACTCCTATTGCCACTGCCCGTCTCCAACTCCCCTTGACTCAGGGCACCCCCGTCGCGTGGCCGGACCCTTCCGCCTTCAACCAGCCCGGACAAAGACTGCCTGCCCTTCCTGCGCAGACAAACAGTTCTCGTCATTCTTCTTGCAGCACGGAGTATACCACTTGCATTTGGCCAGGTATTAGTTATTAGTTTACGAGGGCGTGAGACGATAGTCCGGGCTTGGCAAACAGTGCTTAAGCCCCGGAATGAATAAGGTTCTGGTACATCAAACCCTTGTCCACCTCGGCCACCTCCACGAAAGGGGGGGCAAGAGGGCCTGTTGACCGCCCACTACGGCCCCGGAGCAGGGGGACCCCATACGCCTCTAGACTCCGGGGGTTGAGTCAAGATCCTTCACCACGCCCTGTCACCGCCTTGGCACTCCCCGGCCAGACCCCCATCTATTGCATTCATTCATGCTATGAGAAACAGCAATCCCTGATTGTCTGCATCCGGCTAGAAGCGTGAAGGCATGTTGCATTCTCGGGTGGACCCGATCGACGGGGTTGTTCGAGTTGTTCGACCTTTTGGACCGACCTGGTCTCTTCCAGCCCAGCCACACGGATGCGGTCAACCCAGTGCGCGCGCGCAAGGGAGCCGAATTCTTTATCTGCTCGAGCAGAAGCCGCGCCGCCGTATCGTGAAAGGAAACCCAGTTGTGGTTCGTATAAACATTTTAACATTGCCCACTCCAGAACCTAATCTCTCTCGAAACCCCAGCTGGGAGGTTTAACTTTGACCCACGCATGGTACATGGTTCCTATTCGATCGGCTCTACGATCCCTGGAGCCCAGATCCCTGCCGTCGGAAGTATTAGTAGACTAATAAAGGAACAAGCCGCGGTCCCCGACCCGGCATCTTCTCTGATCCCTGATTTCTCCAACAAGCGCCCCTCCCCCATGTTTATATTCTCGTCTTCTACCGTGCTCCATAACGAAGTACGGAACGGGCGCTTTCACCCTTGTAATAACAAGAAGGCTGTATAGAATATTCCAAAGTTAAAACAAAAGTCTAATTATACCCGCTCACAGCTAATACCTACAAGAGGCCAGGGGCGGTGGCATTGTGTCGTCCCAAAAGCAACGCATCCCGTCCTTGTCTAGATTGAGTTCAACATCTTGCATGCAAGCACCCTTATTTATCACTTGGGCAAAACGGTATAGGAAACAACTCGGTCATAGATTGTACATACAGTAGTATTGACGACTGGATTTCGGATACGCGTTGAAAACGTGCTGTCATCTACGTAGGTACACATGCGTTGAACCTGACGCTGACACTGACACTGATGCTGACACTGACGCTGACACTGATGGTTACGGATTCGCAAGCCAGTGGTATAGTATAACTATGTTCTAGATCTCTGCCAGGTACCCAAGTCAGTCAGTTCCTCGTCGTACAGATAGGGGGCAAGAAGTTCAGCTGGGAAGGGAAATTCCTCCATCGTGCTAACATGAGATGAGATGGGATGTATTCATCGCGCTATAGATCCGATCTTTCGCGAATACCTGACAGGGTAATGGTCAACAAGCGTGACATGATGCCTGCTTGCAATCTAGATGTTTTGCTGCTGGACGTCTTCCCATCGCTCTCTCTCTTTCTCTCTCTCTCCTTCCAACCTGACGGTATGCAACGAGTTTCAGCTTTCCTTAGCCATACAGGATAGGTAGCAGTGCAGTCTTGAACTTGCCCAAATTATCCGAGCGGCTCAAACCTTATTGGATTCTGCCGATTCTGTATAGGATGTGCCTGTATGTGTACCGGAAGATGACGGAGAGAGAGAGAGAGATAGGTAGATGGTGGGACAAGCAGGTTATGGTCTCTGCTCTCTCCTATATTACCCTCCTGCATCGTATCGATTCATTATCGTCGGCTCCCCATCCTTTCAGAGTGCAAACAACTACCAGCAAGTGAAGGCTGATCCCTATTTGACCCAGATCGACGACCTCTATCTGGCTTCTGTCTGACTTCTGTTTGTTCCTCTCTGTGCCCTCTCTCTTCTCTCCCTCCATCGCCCACAATAGCACTGCTACCACCAACATGGCCACACTCTACATCGCCGTCATCTACCTGACGGTCCTCCTCGTGACGGGCCGGCTGCTGCAGCAGAAGGTCAAGGCCCTGAGGTCGCCCCTCAGCCAGATCCCGGGCCCCTGGTACGGGCCCCTGACGACGCTGCACCTGCGCTGGCTCTTCTCGACGGGGGAGATCTGGAAGCTGGTCGAGCGGAGCCACGCCCGCTACGGGCCCATCGTCCGCCTGGGCCCCCGCCAGGTCTGGATCTCGGACAAGCACGCCATGAGGCAGATCCTCGTCAAGAACGACCTGCCCAAGGTCGCCATGTACGCCGAGATCTCGCGGGACAAGTTCAGCCCGGGACTGTTTGGGGAGATGTAGGTGCCTTATATCCCTTCCTGTCGACTTGCGTGGGAGGTCTCGCGTCAGAGAGAGAGAATCATCTGCTAACACGTGATGACAGTCGTCATGACCCGCATAAGCGCCTCAAGCGCTTCCTGTCGCCCGCCTTCACCGTGGCCTACATCGACAACCTGGAGACGTACTTCAAGACCACCGTCCGCGATCTGCTGGACAAGTACCAGGCCACCATTGCCGACGATCCCCTGGCGGCGGCCAAGAACGGCATCACGGTGGACCTGATGGACGATCTGCACAATGTGGCCCTGGACATGTAAGTTGTTTTCCCGACCCCACCTTGCTCCACACCCAACTTGTGTCGCACAGGTACGACCAGCGAAGAAGGTCTCAGTCGCTAACGATCGCGGTGCACCAGCATGGGCGAGTGTTCGTTCGGCAAGGGCTTCGGGCAGACCAACCCCAACACGCTCATCGAGGACGGCGTGGACGAGAAGGTGTGGAAGCAGATCCCCCGCTCCATCTTCGACGGCTTGAGCAAGCGGTACCAGGTGAGCCTCAGTTGATTGATCGGCCTGCGAGGCTCTTTTACTAACCCCAAGACAAGACTGTCTACGTCAAGAAGTTCTTGCGGAAATTCGGCCTCGACGTTGAGTTCGACTGGCCGGCCGAGATGATCACAGTGAGTAGCAGCTCCTATTTCACGCAGACATTGATGCCGAAGCTGGAGCATGGCGACTGACTGTCAATTTCGCACCCCAGGCTATCGACGCGGTGGTGAACCGGAGGAAACGCACGGCCGACGTCGAGCGCCGGGACCTGCTGCAGCACCTGATCGAGGAGGGCAAGAAGCCCGACACGGGCACCGCCATGAACACGCGCGACATCGTGGACCAAATGGCCGAGATCCTGCTCGCGGGGTCCGAAACCACCTCGGGCACGCTGGGCTGCCTGTTCCTCGAGCTGGCCCGGACCCCCGACGCGCGGGCCAAGCTGATGGCCTCCCTCCGGCCCCGGCCCTTCCAGGATTGCGACGACGCCGAGATCGTCACGAGCAAGACGGTCCGCTCCGACGACGAGTACGAGTACCTCGAGGCCTGCATCCGCGAGAACCTGCGGCTGCACCCCATCGCGTCCGAGATGGGCCGCCGCACGGGGAGCCAGTGGGTCGAGCTCATGGGCTACAGCCTGCCGCCGCACACCGTGGTGTCGGCCTCGTACCGCGACCTGCACCGCAACGAGCAGTACTGGCCCCAGGCGCACCGCTTCTGGCCCGAGCGCTGGCTGTCCAAGGAGAAGCGCGAGGCGGCGGGGGCGCCGGCGCCGGACATGGATGCGTATTACCCGTTTTCGGGGGGGAACCATTCGTGCATCGGGATCAAGTAAGTAGCATGCATTCACATGTCCAAGCCTACTTGGGTGGCGGACAGGACAAGGACTGACAGTTACGATAGCTTTGCCTGGGCGGAGATGCGCATGGTCGCCGCCAACATCCTCTCCCGCTTCGACATCGCCGAGGTCCCCGGCCAGGATATCGACTTCCGGCAGTACATCACGATGCAGTTCGCCACGGGCCACTGGAAGGTCACTCTCAAGCCCCGGCTGCAACAGTAAGCAGGGCTGCGCGAGAGCGGCATTTTGTGTTTTTCTTTCTTTTTCGTTTAGAAGAGCGACAAGCGAAGATGTTTTCCTGCTGGGAAAATTCGTTATCGTTAGAGACTAGACCTGCATGGCGACTATCAATGACTTCTTCACTGGGCGGACCAGAATGAAATTTAGCGCACTAATCACGAGAGACGACAGACGTTGGCGGGGGAAAGGAGTTGGAATGTTGTTTCGAAGAGATATATAGAGATATCGGGCCTTCCTTGCTTTGCCCAATTCATTTAAATCATGATGAACTGATAACTATCAGGTCCTTCTCCGCGTGCCACCATGTTCTCTATTGAGCTAGTTGAGTAAGAATGCTCTTGGTGTTTTTGTTGCATCAGTCGCAATTGGGACCCCCCCTTCCTGTCCGTGTCCGACCGACAAACAACACCTCCACTTGGCGGGCGGTGGGGTTCTGGGGCGGGGACTCCTGATCGATCATTCCCCCAAAGGGTATTGCTCTAAGTCCGGTACGGGCGGGCCCTGGGGGGTGACAGCTGGGGTTTTGGTGGAGGGGAGGGACAGGCGGTTGGTTCACTGGCTGAAAGTGGGATGCGGTGACGCTACCAGACCACCCCTAAGAAACAAGCATTCAACCTCCCGCTTGTCAAGCATGCACTGCTGCAACACTCAGATATCCCATCCTAGCCATCGCATCTGTTGATGTGAACTCCCTGATCCATCGCGCAAAAGTCCCTTTTTATTACTCAAGTCTTCCTCGATTTCGGATTACAGCTTCGAGACACTCGAGTTCGAGATTCTCTGCATTTACACACACTGACTTACACGCCCGCACGTATCTACCCCGCAGTTGGCCTTTGTCGTGCTCAGCGCCTTATTCGTGCCAAACTGTCCTGTCCATCTGGCTGTCTACTACACGACTTCTAATAGCCATGACCATAACCACGGAAGAAGTCCTCCACCTCCGGCGTAGCATCGCCCTGGCGGCCGAGGCCCTCGATGCCGGTAAGCCGCCTGTCGTTACTTTGACTGTTTCCCCCATTCTAGATCTAGCATGTATCAACAAGGAGTTTTGGTCACGTACAATATGCAGTTCTCAACAGACTTACCTGCACTGCCCCCCTAACAACAACCCCTGCCTACTTATATAAGTCACGCAGTAGTAATACGTGCCTGGTTTCTTCCAAGTGTCCTATGAAATCAACATCAACAACCACTGACGCTTAGCTCAAGGCGACGCCCCCTTCGGCTCCGTCCTCGTCGTCGAGGGCGAAGACGTCCAGCACGAGGACCGCAACCGCACCGTGACCCTGGGCGACGCCACGCGACACCCGGAGTTCGAGCTGGCGCGCTGGGCCGCGGCGAACCTGACGGCGGAGCAGCGCTCGCGGTCCACCGTCTACACGTCGGGCGAGCACTGCCCCATGTGCAGCGCCGCGCACGCGTGGGTCGGGCTCGCGCGCATCGTGTACGTCGCGTCGGCGGCGCAGCTGGAGGTGTGGAAGGCGGAGTGGGGACTTCCTACGGCGGCGGCGGCCAGGCCAGGTGTCCCTACAGTGGCGGCGCTGGCGGCGGGACAGGTGGCGCCGGGCGTCGTGGTCGAGGGGCCGGTGGAGGAGCTGGTGCCGGCGATTCGGGAGCTGCATCGGCGGCATGCTGGGGTGTAGGGAAGCCGCAGTTTGTTTTGTTGATGTGGGCATCCCATGGACGACATGAGTAGCCGGGTTGGGACTGATCCTCATGGGCCGAGGTTCTGGACGATGGAGTTACCTGGCACACTCACATGGCTGACGGGGTTCACCGGGGGGAGGGCACGATTCGAACCGGAGTCCAGGCCCTGGTCTTGCACGTGGTTGATGGGTGGGAATACTGCATCCCGGCTGCCTGGTTTGGCAAACGTGTTAGTTACCACGTGGCGCGATCGGATGATAAATTAGATAGAAAGTTAATCATTGGTCGATTCCTCGATTCCCCGATTCTTCAATTAGATTTCGCATGCGGAACCCGCGCACGAAATATGCATGGAAGATGGTGTTGCATTTGGGGAGAGAGAGAGGGGGGGGGGCATCGCTCAGCGAGGGCGGCGCGCCGGGACCCGCGGATTGCGCGTCCCGGGAAATACCTTGCCCACACAGTTTCGCAACCTTTGCTCGAACACATATATAACGCATAGATGCGACTGATTATGGAGGAGAGACGAAGGAGGGGAAGGAATGAGAAAGGGAAGATAAAATATATTAAGAAATCCATTGCACGGAATTGGACGACAGCCACGACACAATTCGTTCTCAATTCCCATCGTCTTTCGCTGGAATTTATCGCCATTTAAACAACGACGGAACAGACAATGGATATCACCCTCGGGTCCGATAAGGGTATGTATCCCCCGTCATGTGCTGTCCTTGACGCTGTCCGGTACGGAGTTCGAAACTGACTCGAGATCCCGCAGAGCGCATCGAGAGGAGCATGGACGTCATGGTGCCCGCCTTCGCCAACGACGCCGTGCTTAGGTACTTGACGTACCACCACGCCCCGGAGAAGCGCAAGACGCTGCTCGGAGTGTTACTCCGCCTCTTTGCGCAGCTCGGCTGCGCTGGTGGCGGTCATGTGCTCGAGGTGGACGGCTGGGGCGCCGCGGCCGTGTACTTGCCGCCGGGCAAGGCGATGCCGACCTTCGGGGCGTTGCTGCGCAGGGGCGTGTTGTCGGTGCTGCTGCAGCTCGGGTTCACTTCGTGCAAGGTACGTCACGTCACGCTCTCCCGCCTACCTCCCTACCACTCACAATGCGATGCGCGTATGCATTGACTGACTATGATCGGGTTAGCGCGCATACACCGACTACATCCAGCTCGTCGACGGCCTCAAGCGCAAACACCTGACGGCCGAGGAGCGCGAAAACGGCTACGGCTACCTGCAGATCATCGGCACTGCGCCGGCGCGGCAGGGGCAGGGGCTGGGCAGCCACTTGCTGCGGCGGATGCAGGCGATGGCGGGCGCGCGGCCGATCTGGCTCGAGGCCTCGTCGGCGGGGTCCCGGCGGCTGTACGAACGGCACGGGTTCGTCGTGGTCGAGGAGGTGGTGGTGGGACGGGGGCGGGTAGGCGCCGACGGGCTGGCGAAAGCGGAGGGCGAGGGGGTCACGTTTTGGTGCATGATTTGGAGGAGGCAGTCGGAGCCGGAAGGGAAGGAAGAGTTTGGGGGTGAGGGGAGGCGGTAAGGTGCTCAATGAGAGGGTCGTAGAGGCGTATCTGGGCGGCGAGGACGTTCCGAGGTTTCTGTGCAGGACATGAAAAGACATGACAGGCATGATTTGGGAGAGGCGTTGGAGTTACCAGGTCCCGGAAAAGTTGGCATTGGAATTTTCAATCACATACTCGCAATTGACTATACGGCGTTTGCGCGTTAGCATTCTTATTACTGCAGTTGGCTGGCTTGGCCAATGGGTGGACCGAGGGGATTCCTAATAAATAACTTTCACATTCTGCTGCAAAAGAATCATCACATTCATGTTTCTGGTAGAAGTATCGCGGGGAGCAAAGAAGTTGAGCGTATAGTAGATGTAATAGCGACCAAAGTTTTTATCCAAGCAACCAAAGCCACTCAGTCTCATACGATTGAAATCCTCCGTGGCGCAATTGGCTAGCGCGTCCGACTGTTATCTAGTAGCAATCGGGAGGTTCACAGTTCAAGCCTGTGCGGGGGGAGCGTTTCCTTTTTGGTCTAGGTAATGGAAGATTAGCTCCGGGGCGGAGTCGCTCCATTACATAATCCTCTATCTCTGTCCTGTTATGCGGTGTGTAGCGATTGCCCCTCACCCCCCCACCCCCTTTTTTTTCTTTCTTTTCTTTCTTTTCTCACCCTTGCCCCCCCATCTCCCGCCTCTCATAGGTTGGTACTGCATAGCCTGATCTGGCTGAATAAACAACGGCAAACCCGTGCATGCAAGCAAGCCCTCCTTGATTTCCAGCCTTATTCAGTCCGCAGGCGTGCGACGGTGGCGATATAGCGCCGGCTATTCTTTCCTCTATCAAAGTACAACTGCAACCTCAGCCCAGACTCAGCCCATGCCCAACTGCAAACGGCCTTGATCTAGACCATCATGGCCAAGGCAGGTTCTGGGCCTGCGGCCACACTTAGTCAGAAACGTCGTAGGCTCACTCGCTCAGCAGCATCTCTGGTTGCCGGATACCAGAGCCGCCAATCAAACAATCTAGGTAGTGCGACACCACGTACCCTCCGTCCAATCAACGCCCACGGAAACTTCCCGAAGAACTTCCCGAAGCCCTTCCCAACCGGTTGCGTTACATTTTTCTCTTTTGATGTGTAAACTGATGGGGCACCCACAAAACCCCATCCTAGCCCCAAAGTGCCATATGGGGACCACTTCTCGTTAGGTACAAGTTATTCGGCGTCCCAGAAGGCGTCCCTCCGAGTCAAAAATGCGTGACCTGACGCGGCTATACCAGGGGGCCTGACGTCACAGGTGCATGACCGCTAATTGCCAATAGCATCCTTTTTTACTTCGAGGGTACTGTAGCTGGTGATGCCCACCTGGGTTTCAATAAGTGCGCCAGTGTTTGCTACCTGGTTCCGTCCTCAGGTTTTGAGTTGGAAGCATCGTGGCCTGTTTAGTTGACCCTTTTCCCTCTACCTACTAATTATACCCATACTCAACAACAAAGACCTACTCATCATATTGAGCTTGCACTACTGCACAGCACACCTAAATATAACCATCCGTCTTACCCTCAGATTATTCTAAGGCAACCTCAATAACAAAGATCTCGTTCCCCATGGACTCCTCGCCAAAGCTACTGTGGGATGACGCAAGCCTCTACTCGGAAAGCTGTGGGGTCATGGATCCTACCATCCGCGATCTCGATCAGCAGATCATGCTTAACGACATGATCCTCTGTGCTAACGGAGGCATGCCGTATTTGGACCCGGGTCTCCAGGGCAACCCTCCTCCAGTGGTATGTCACAACTGCCGCTTCGCGCCCAAGATGGTTTAATGAACGAGAGAGCTAACCGCCCGCGGCGCAGTTTGACAACAGTTGGCAACAATACTACCAAGATGGGTTCGAAGGGAGCAGCAGCCTGCCACCATCCTCCTCAACAGATCCTTCTCATACACAGACGTCCGCCAGCAGCTCCCAGATGATGATGCATGCCAATGCCAAGCTGTGCGACAGGTCCCGAGGGCAACCTGAAGCACCCTCGTCGGAGAACCGAACATCACACCACCCGTCCGCCCGCGCGCCCTACCACCACGGTGCGGCTCGAGGATCGGAATCCAACAGCAGCTCCAAATGTACCTCCTGCTCCTCTAAATCCGCTTCCGCCACATCATCAGCAGCCGTGACATCAATATCGGCAAACTCGCCACCAAAGTCGGCGCCCGGAAACCAGAACCAGGACCCGGAGCCCCGTCGAAACCCAAATGTGAACCCGGCGAACCGGCGGGCGGCCACGACGCAGCAGAGGAAGCAATTGTACCACTACCAGCAGCAGCAACAACACGGCCGCATGCTAGCCGACTCCCAAGCTGCTGTTGCGGCCGCGGCCGCCGTGAAACACGAGGCCGCCATGCTGGCCACGGCGGCCAATGTAGTAGCCGAGGTGGAAGCGGCCCGGAAGACGACGGGGCCGCCGGACCGGCACCTCGACCTGACGCAGCGCGACATGACGGCGATGCGGGAGGTGGCCGAGATGGGGAATCACTTACGGAACGCGGCCCACGAACAGCGCAAGATGGTGGACGACACGCTGAGCCAGTGGACGGGGAGCGAGACGATGAGGGTATGATGGCAATCGCATTCGGGCAGCTGCTGGTCCAGCCCGAGTCACCACCTATGCTCATCCATGTGGTACCTTGATGTCGTCGTTACACTCCTTTTATTACTACTACTCTTTGCGTCACGATCTAACTGTGCTTTTGGGGGAAAGGCGCTGAAAAAGAGGACAGGCACGGTAGGCAAGTGGGATCTTGCCTTGGGTTTGCGATGGCGTTTACGGCCATGTTGTTTATTACTAGGTCCATCTATTTCGCTGCTTCAGCAACGGATAGCTTCTCGGTGTCTATATTTGACTATGAAAACATTATTCTTGGTCATTGACAAAACTACTCGGCTGCACGCTTCAGATAGAGGAGACGAATGCGGTTTTCGTAGAGTAACAACACAATCCGATATTATTCACAGCGGAGACTATAAGACTATGCGACTATGCAACCGAGATTTGATTACACCTCCATTGTCGTCTCATCGTGGCTTGTCACAGTCATAGGATATGTGTTCTCGTTGCAATTTCGGGATTTCGGGATTGAATTGGAACTAATCGTGCTGTCCGAACCCATCTTTTAGTCATTGGGAAAATGTGGAAGATGAGGCCGAAAATGGAAAAACAACGGCCGATCAGGGTCCAGGGAGACACTTTTTCATGAGTTCATCAACCACCCCGGCCACATAGGGGTGAGGGGTCCCTTGACCTGCCTTGACGTCCCTTGGACCCCTTTGGGCCCTTGGGTTACTGACCCCCCGCTTCTGCCCCCGCTTCTCGCTTCTGTCTTTTCTTTGAATGAGGTACGCAGTTCGTACAAACCCACAATCCACCCGCAACCCCATTCATTCTGACAGAGCTGTGACATCATTGTGGGCTCCTTGGCAGAGAAAACGAAGAAAAACACACACAAACACACCACACACAGGATGGTCGCATTATTCCACCATTTGCACATCGTGACACTTTCCAGGGGACGAGCGGGCTGCAGGATGCAGGCCTGTCTTTCAGGGAAAATGTTGGCAGCTGGGCATTAGGATTCGATGATTGGCGCTGCACGACCTACTTCCTGCCAACATCATGTACGAGTATTGACTCAGTTTGCTAGCGGCGCCGCCGTCCGGTGATAGACGTGTCAAATATGTATACCTAGTAGGAAAACCGTACGCCAGATATCGGGGGAAATCTTACATAAACTAAGACCAAACATGGGCAGAGACGAAAAAGAAAGATCCTCCGGCCGGCGTGTCTCGTCTATCTGGATAGACCACTCCCAAAACAACGTTGTGGCCTGCTAGTTTTCTGTGGCCAGCTAAGATGTGCCGTAGCGTAGGAGCGTACCTCGCGTACTACTTGCTCCGTAGCCAGAGAAGCTGGGCTGCTAGCTCCGAGGAGTTCTGGTCTAGCAAGCGGGTCGGTTAGCCAGACCAGACCAGCGACGGATGGGAATTGACGAAATGTCCCATGGCTGGCAGCTGGCTACCTAAACTTGTAGGTACCTTCGTGAGCGGCTTACATACCGCAATATAGCCCTGTATATAGGTAGGGGTACGGAGTGCAAGTCGGTTCTAGTATCACATTTGAGAAAATGACCCTTGCGGCCCCCTCGTCCCCCACATGCGCCCTGGCGTCAAGCATCGAGGGTTCGGAGTGCCGGACGGTTTGGACGGTCCTCATCCTATATACTTCTTGAGAAGCCCATCTTCCTCTTTTTCCCTTTTTCCAAATCGGCGATCGACCTAAAATCCATCATCGTCTCAGTCCATACTACCTCCCTACATACGCCATTGTACATTACATTTGCCAAATTCTCCGTACATCCCTGCAACCACTTACATATTTTGCTTAAGCGTCCGTGTTTACGTTTACTCGGTTGCTATTATTGGAATTCGCTCTTACCACGGCCGGTACGGAAGTTGTTGTACCTTTATTCTTTCCGTGCTGCCCCTTGTGTGCAAAGCAAAAGCCCTAGCCATGATGGCACCGTGCAGCGAACCCTCCAGCGGCTGGGTCAACACCTCGCCGTCTCGGAATCCCGATCTGGCGGGCGGCCGCTCCCCGCTCGACTTCAACCCCGACATCAAGTCGGCCGATGCCGCGCTCCAGCGGATAAACAAGGCCAACGGAGGGCCCACGTGCACCCGCGACGACATATTCGACTGTTTCGAGAGGGTAAGCAGTTCCTACTTTGACTTTATTATATTTCCTTTTTCCTTTTCTTCATTCTTCTCCTTTTGGGTTGGTTGTTATTGCCCAATATGAAGCTTCATTGAAATTAACTTTCGCTTGCAGATCCACCGCGCCACCGAGCACCTCGTTGACGGCGTCGAGTACGAGCGGGACCAGGATGTCCGGAGCGAGCCGGAGCTCTACAGCCACACCCGCAGCCGGGAGCAGATGCAGGACGAGTCGGACCTCGTGGCCATGATCAACGTGTCGCAGGACATCCTGCGGACGCTGCGCTACGTGCAGGACAACAACACCAGTCGCCAGCAACAGCAGCAGCATCAGCAGCACTTGCTACAGGGAACCAACCACCGCCATCGCCGGGGTGACAGTAATGAGCATCTGCGGGAACCAATTTCGCCGCGGCAGAGTATCGCCCAGGGGCAAAAGAGGAAGCAAGAAGAGCAGCAGCAGCAGCAGGGCGTGAGCCGCAAGAAGAAGGTATGTGTATGCGGACAAAACCGCCCTGTCCAGCGATCGTGGCGACTTACTTACACTCTTCTCCAACAGTCACCACGTACCCAGCCCGCATACTGTCGCCAATGCAACACCACTGGGACCGTCAAGTGGCGGTCCGGGCCCGACGGGCTCAAGACGCTCTGCAACGTCTGTGGCTTGTTGTACGCCAAACGGCTTGCGCGATTCCAAATGGTCTGATTAGCCAGGCCAAGTGTCAAGGCTCTTTTTTGTTTTTATTTCTGTCACTTATCATTGGAAGGAAAGCGTTTTAGTAGGGCGTCATGGGTTCGCTGATTTGGGTAGCCAGCGTTTGTTCGGGTTTTCCCAATCTTTCGGTCATTCCTCGATACCTTTATTGCAAGACTTAATGCATCACAATTGAAACTTACATTATCATCTGCTGCTTCGAACTATCTATTTCCCCCATGTGTTATGAATGTACTGGTGTGCACGCTGTGAATATTAATAGAATTTACAATCAGTAGTCTTAAGATGGTGATGTCGATAGTCACCACCTGCTTGATCAAGTAGACGAAACATGCAGATGCATGACTTGTTTCTTTTCTCAGCTGTCATCTTTCGTATCTGGACAGTACGGCCTCTCATATCGTCAACGAACTTTTACACTTTCTCCGCTGGAATGTGACTCATGGTGCAGCGGCGGAATCACAAATCAATACGGCGTATAAATTACTTTACTTAGGGTAGTATGTCTGTCTCAAAGCCCCTGACGGATGGGGTGGAAGACTGCACCCCTCACGACATTCCTATCACGCCGAGGGAAAAAAGCCCAATACCTTGGCTGGCCCGCCATGCCCGCCGCGACGGAAATTTTCCGTGGCCATGGCGGCAATGGTAGTCTTGGGCTTAAATTTTCTTCTTTCTCTCCAAATGAACTCCGAACGGAGACATTTGGAGGTATGCATGCAATACGAGGGCAGCAGGTCCCATTGCGAAGACGGGGTCTCAGAAGAAAACGGAATTGAAGTTTTCAGGGGCATGGGTATGTCAACAAGTCGATGTACTTTGATCGGGGCATTGCCTAGAACCCAGGGGGCCAGGCCAGCCGAAAACCCCGTTAGCATGCAGACATGGGCCCATTGCCCACACAGGTAAATTGTTAAGTTTACATTGCTAATTTGATAGGGATTATACCTTGTCTGTCTGCATGTTTCCAATCGCAAACCATATAATCATGGGACACGCGGGCTGCGAAATAACCCCCAATGGCCGAAAGGAAGCTTACTGGACTCACGTGAGAAGTCAACAACGGGTGCTCTCTCGCCACCCCTAGCAGCCTAGGCCTTTGACACTTTTGGTTGCCGTTAGCCAGTAGGATGTGGGAACCGGGGAAATCAAAATCAAAGGAAAGTGAGAAGGAACATGGGGGAAAGAAGAGCCGTAAGCTCTGCAGTAACTCGTATCAGATTGGGTAAGCCCAGGGCTCTGGTCTCCGAGGTCCCCTGTGAACTGGACCTGGGCCTAAGGACTGTTGGGCAATGGCTTCGGAAGCCAGGTTGACATCATACCGCTAAGCCTCAATTAGACCGTGAGGAGTGCCAGAGGAGTGCCAATGATATTGTCTTTTTCTCGTTGGCTGGGTTTTGTTTAATCGGCTTCCGGCGGATAAGAAGAGTGTCGCTCAGCTCAGGGACCGGACAAGTGGCAGTGATCCATCCAATGAAGCACATCAAGAAGCCAATGAGAGCTGGCGTGATGAGCAACGGCCAGTAGAACAGCCCGGAAATAGAGGGACCAGGCACTGGCAGCCACTGAGAGCAGGGACCTAGACCTTTTAAAATGACCAGTTGCCAGATTGGCATTGTCCCCAATGTCTCTAGGGAGTCTCAAGACACATAGCATGGAGCAGCCTGTATGATATTGGGCGAGCACGGGGCAGGGCGGCCGCATGAGCGAGCATTGAGCAGATTGCAGAGTGGCTTGAGTGGCTTGAGTGGCAGACTCAGAAATGGGCAGATGGTCGTTTTGCTGGTGGCAAAGTCCAGGTGCAAGAGCTCCGGGGCGATTGGTGATAGGCTGACTATCTCCAAGATTCCACTATTTTGGACCCCTGGACCCTTTTTGTCAAAGTCCCCGGCGGCCACTACCCAGACTTACCTGCCGAAGCCGAGCACGGATGACTGGAGCCGGCCCTGACTTAGGCAAGAAAAGGCAAAGTCTGGCAAATGCTAGGCTCAAACACGGAGAAACTGAAAGTTGCCAGTCTGTGCCCCATGGGATTTCGACCATCGAGGTTTTTTCGCCACCCTAGACAAAGCCGAGGCCCCAGTTCTTGGCGGCGCTAGGGGCGACCAAATGCTCGCTCATATAACTCTTGCCCACTCAACGGCTCCCGATCCCCAAGAAGAGCGAGCCTCCTCGAGATCGGACTCCATTTCAACACCCAAACACACCCAGCAAGCAAGCAACGCAAAGCAAAGCAAGCGAAACTACGCCGCATCTTCATGTGTACGTACCGCCTCTCTCGCCATGGCCTCAGTACGCCAACCACAACTTTCGCAACACCAACAACATCAGCATGGGAATCTCAATAACGTTCCCGACCTGCCCTCGTCCCACCGGCCATTTCTGCCCACGCCCACTAGCACCGCTTCCCTCGACCTGAGCAGCTCGGCTTTGGCGACCATCCGGAGCGACCCGATACTGATCGAGAAAGCAGTGCGGAAGCTTCAACAGGGATATGTCTATACATCCTTCGAAAAGGTACGGATTTCAACAACAACCATCGTTGCCCCCCTGCTCCTCCTTAACCAGATTCAGATTGGCTCGCTTTTTTAGTTAAATGTTTACTAACCCACGATTTTCAATGCACAGGTCCATGAAGACACCCAAGAGCTCCTGGGGCTGATCCAGCAGACGCGGGACGGGGGCCGCGCGCCGCAACTGCCAAGCGACCGGGACTTGGCGGCCCTGACCTCCACCGCCCAGGGCCTCGTCAACAAGCTGCAGTCCATCCGTCAGCACCGGAACAGCACGCTGTCGCGGCGGATCCGAAGGGGTCACCGGGCACAGTCATCGGAGCAATGCGATCATTACCGCCACCCCGACGAGACGAGAGGAGCTTCCCGGCGGCATGCTAAGCCCTCTGCGCCTGGAACCCACAGTCCCTGCGACGATTGCAATCGAACCAAAACTCCTGAGTGGCGTGCCGGTCCGACCGGGCCCGAGGCCCTCTGTAATGTCTGCGGGCTGCTCTACGCCAAGCGAATGCTGAGAATGCAAAATCGCAAATGAGTCTGAAATCATGAAATGACTTGTAATCGACAATGACGACCAGCTACATCCCTATGCGAATACCGATGCCGTCTTCATACATTATCAGCCACTATATTCAACCAACAAGGACGATAGTCAGTCACATATTCAACCGCAGATCGAGAAGCAGACCAAAACACACGCCTTCTTGCACGGTTACATATACACGAATTTGGGTCTTTCTTCTCCACATCCAGCAAAAGAGAATACTCGGCGGCAACCACACAGGCTTCTAGGCCTAGCGTTCCGTCCTCTAATGATATGAAAACATGAAAAATACCATACCGGCACTCTCCTCTTCGGACCTCGTCCCTTACTATTTCCCGAATGTTTCCAAGATGCGAAGGAGTAATCCACTTCTTTACATGATGTCGGATGCGACGGACAGGGTTACTTTGGAGCAACGAGCCGAACGAACACGAGGCGATACACATACGCATAACTAGTTTTGGTTATACAGAAATGGGGGCCATTCCAAGATGTGATACCCCCACGAACGAAGCGATGCGGACCTTTTGTTCCTTGTCCTTTGCTCGTCGCCTACTAGGGCTGCGACCAGGTGGGGGGTATACAGGCCAAGGCCTGGCGGAGGCCAAGATCAATGGCTTGGGCGCCGGCATCAGCAATACGCAGGCATAATACCTAGATACGCCGACGGACAGTAATTTTGAGAGAGGAGCGTGACACGAAGTGAGCCGAGCTTTCGGATGAACTTGTCAGCACATGAAAGTAACGAGACGAATGGGTTAATAAGAGTATAATAATCCCATGGAGTCCTACATGGTCCAGTATTGTATCTTGCCGATGTTCCGTAACCGTAAAATTCTGCATCTGACACATGGCCATTTGGTCAAAAAGCCATGGGCTTGGGGCGAAGGTATGGCAAATGGCACCAACGTTTGTCATTCAAATCCCCACCTGTTTGTCTGTCTCCCCTTTTTCTTTCGTGGCGTGGTCCGGCACCCGGATCCGTCATGTTGGGACGGTGAACCCTTCAGACCAGCGAAGAGCCGGAAAGGTGAGAGGGGTGGCGACCGGTAAGCCGGCTCATCCACCGCACACTTACAGCAAAATAGGCAGGCACAGCCAATGTCCCTGTGATGCGGTGGCGTATGCGGGCAGTTGGGCGATTGGCCAACTGGCCCCGATCGATAGGAGAGCACTGGGGTGGCTTTGCCGCAGAACCCGGAGAAGCCACTTCTTCGTATTACGTTTCGTACAATACCAACATTGACAGTACAGCAGTCTATCCCAAGCTCATCGTTGGTATTGTTCGTCTGCGGCAGCGCCCGGCGTGTCCGTGTCTCGAAGCGCAATCCGATCTCAGCCTCCTTCCGCGCTGGGGATGGTCAAGGGGATGCGACATAGCTACGGCTGTAGATAGATATGCATGCGAAGTTACCACCACATCACTGCTAAACTGAACCGCTCCCAATAGCAGCACACTTGTATATCTGAGTTCGCGAAAGACACCATCATATTAGACACCAAGTTTTTCATGTGACGGTAGTCGGTGTTCCAACCAACCTGAAGTGCTTACTGGTTCCTCACCCTTTGCTGCGGCGAAAGTTAAAAAGGAAATCCCCAATGGCGCCGCCGCGAACCCGCTCTTCCTCAGCAGCCAGCCCCGACAACGGCAAAAGCCCCTCACCACCGTCCGACCTCGGCCCCGTCCTGGTCGTCGGCGGCTGCGGTTTCCTGGGGTACCACCTCGTCGCGCACCTGCTCGCCGACCCGGAATTTAGCAAGCCAGTGTACGTGCTGGACTGGCACGTGGAAGGCAACGAGAACCGACACGCTGGCGACGGAGTCACCTACATCGAAGGTACCATGACGGACGCCGCCCTCGTGACCTCGGTCCTGTCCCGCACCCGCCCCCGCGTCGTCTTCCACGCCGCCTCGCCCGTGGCGTCGCTCCCCCGCGCGCGCTGGGCCGAGCTCGAGGCCACCAACGTCGTCGGGACCCGTACCTTGCTCGCTGCCGCCGCCGCGACCCCAGGGTCCTCGGTAAAGGCCTTGGTGTACACCTCGAGCCCCGACATCTACGCCAACCCGCCCCACCACGACGTTTCCGAGACGCATCCCCTAGTCCCCGACGAGCAGCGGCGGCGGCGGGATGATGGCAGCAGTAGCGTCTCCGAGTACGCCCGGACCAAAGCCGCCGCCCAGCGCCTCGTCCTCGCGGCCAACAACTCGGCGAGCCGCTTGCGCACCTGCGCCCTGCTGCCGGCCCACATGTACGGCGAGCGGTCCACGCAGGGCCTTCACGAGATCCTGTCCCTCTGCGCCGGCCACGACGGCCGTCCCACCGGCACACCACTGATCCAGCTCGGCGCCGGGACGAACCTCGTCAGCGTAGCCTCCGCGGCCAACGTAGCCCGAGCCCACCTCCTCGCCGCCAAGGCCCTGCTAGACCCCCGCGTGCTCGCGGGGCCGTGGCGGGCGAGAGTTTCAACGTCACCGACGGCCGGCCCGTCGCCTTTTGGAACGAGCACTTGCGAGCGGCCTGGAAAGAAGCGCGCGGGATCGAAGACGACTCCGTCCTGTTCAAAAGTGTCATCGTGGTGCCTGGGTGGGTATACCGGCTGATCGCGCGGGTGGTGTGGATGCTTTTCTGGATACTGACGCTGGGGATGGTGTCGCCGCCCACGGCGGTCTCGAAACAGGGGGTGCTGTACTCGCTCGGGGAGCACACGTACAGCGTGGACAAGTTGCGGGACCGGCTGGGCTACGAGCCGGTGCGGGACCATGATAGGGTGATGAGGCAGGCGGTGCGTTGGGAATTGGATCGGCGGCGGCAGCAACAGAAAGGGGGGACGCGGAAAATAGAATGAATATGCATTGTCGTGTGTAGAATCGAGATTGTATTATTGCAAGTTCAAATGGGCCAAGCTTACATAGTATTATTGCTTTATTCATCATGAAATATATATATTCGCTACGTGTATTTCGTTCGTTCTTTCACGCATTCATTCATTCATTCTTCTCATCTCCTCTCGCGACTTACCTTCACCTTCACGGCGCCATCAACGCCTTCCTTAACGGCCGCGCCCGCGCCCGCATCTCGAAGTCGTCCTCGCGCTCCAGCTCGTCGACGGTGTGGTCCCGCCCCACGTGGTTGATGAGCTGGTCCACCGTCGGGCAGATGACGTCCTGGTCGCGGAACCGGCTGCACAGCACGCACGCGAACTCGCCGTCGGGCGTGTGGCACTTCACCACGAACCGCTGCCCCACGTGGAACTCGCGCTCGTCCAGCAGCACCGCCTCGCTGCTGCTGCTGCCCCGCCGGCCCTCGCGCGCCGGCCGCCCCCGCGCCCGCTTCCCGATCTCCCAGAAGTCGTCCGCTTCGGCCTGCAGCCTTATGCCGCACCCCGGGCAGCGGCAGTCGCCCCCGGGCGCGAAGGTTCGGGCGAGGGGCTTGTTGCGCACGTGTTGCAAGTCGAGACTGTAGCGGCAGTAAAGGGGCTCGGGTTCGGACAGCACGGTCTTGGCGCGTCTCGGCGACGCGAACGACACGGCAGGCGGGGGCATCGGGACTGCCGGTGCCGGTGCTGGAGCCTCGATGGCCAAGGTCTGCCTCTGGCGCTGCTGTCGTAGCGCATCGAGCGAGCCCTCGCGAGCCGCATTGGACGCCGCGATGAGTTTGCTCATGTCGGCATTGTCGAGCTGGCGCCCGTTGTAGAGGGCGTCTTGCAGTACGGTGATGACGGTCTGCTGCAGCGCGATGATCTGCGCCTGCAGCCGGTTCTCGGTCACGGTGTCGCCAATCGCGAAGCGGCGGCCGAGGCGCTCGTAGCCCTCGTCGAATTCGCGGCCAATGAGGGCGCCGGAGCGCTCGAGGGCGTAGCCTACTTCGTCTTCTCGTCCTCGTCTCCGCGGCGGCGGGGAGCGGTGTCGGCTGCCGCTACAGCACCGCTGCTGTATCTGGTGCTGATGTTGGTTTTGCTGGTTGTTGTTATTGTTGTTGTTGTTGTTCTGCTGCTGCTGCTGCTTCCCGGCGTCTTCGACCTGCTTGCGCAGCTCCTTGATCTCCTTGTCTTGTTCCGTGTCGCGCTTGGTTTGGTCTCGCTTGTCCTTGACGCGGTCCCAGAGGCCCATCGACGAGGTGAAGGTGCCGATAAGGGTCGAGCAGAGCGTCGCAATGATGAATGTTTTCTTGAGGTTCTTCTCCTCAATCATGTTAGCGTAATTCATCTTGGCGGTTCGGTTCGCAGGGACCCGGTCGACGGGTCGTCCCTCGTGGCTGTTGCACTAAAACTGATCGGTTCGAAGGTTATTTGGGATGAACTACGGAATGCTCGGGGTGAGAATGACTCGAGATCAATTCGTATCGGAAATAATAAAACAAGTATTTGGCTTGTCGCACGAAGGGGAGTAAATGGCCCAGTCAGACTTCAGGACCATTGGGGTGCACACGCAGTTATTCCTCTTGGAAACCTGGTCAGGACGGCATTCGCGCACATCATCCTCTGGTCAGTTTGGGTTTCACTGTCGCAGCTGCAGCAGGCAATAAGTAAGTTGGAGGGGGAATACCGAAATTGGGAAAAAAGTCGACGAGAATATCCCCCCTAACCCCTAACCTACCTAGGTGTGACCATGGATGCCCGAGAAAGCCCACATCACACCACTGCCCTACCGCACCTTGTTGCTTCGTCGCAGCGACGAAGTTAAAGCGTGACGTCAGTTTTCTCGAGCGGCGGGGAGCTAAAAAGCCGCACCAGCGAGCTTCTGGGCTGGTGTGCGGGGGAAATCGGCCATCATCGACGGCCCTCACCGGTCAATTCGAATAACTGAAACGAAATCCCTCATCAGCTTTTGTGTTGAGATTGGTTACTTCTCCAGGCGGGAAGCCCAACTTGCGAGGCTCATCCCAGAAAGAAGACTCAGCTCCATCTGGAAGACGTTGACTGGTTAGAAGATTGTTCCTTCCGTTCTTTCGTTTCGAAAGAAGCAACGCGGTCTGGGCGCTCTGACTGTGCCTGATGCCAAGGACTCATCCCTGCCAGCCTGCCCATGCTCTGCATACGCGAGAAACTTTAAGTCTGGGGTATATTTTTACGATCCGCAACACACGCATCCAATGCCGTTGTCACAACTGTTCATTCGTCAAAATAATTGAGAAGCGCAATTCCCACCCTCGACTTCGAGTCGTATGATGTGCATACAGCAGGTTATATTTCCCCACAGCCATTGAGCTTTCCCATCGTTTTTCCGCGACGCCTGCTTTTGAGGGACAGACGTTAGCCAAGGCCACTGCGAGAGCGACAGCTGATGATGGCATCATTAGGGGTTGCGGCAACTGTTTGAGGAGCGGCAAGCGAAAGCACCTCGCTCAGCAGCTGGATCGGCTGTTCGGATGTCCAGATCAGTCATCAGTGGAAGGAAAAAGCGACAATTCCAGTGGTGAGGATTTCCTGATCGCGGGACCGCCGTTTGGGGCCCAAAGCCAGGGTGCGAGACCCGACAGTTGTCTGTGTAGCATTGGGCAGCGATGCAATCAAGCAGGACACCGCCAGCAACTGGAACGACTTGAATTATCATCTGCATGGGTGATGCATCTTCTCTGGGCGTTGGTGAGTGCAGCTTGGGATTATTGTCGGTGAACGAGTGGGAACGCTTCAGAAGAGGATGCAAGGTAAGATGTACATATGCAGACCTTCGAGCAGGAGCAAGGATTCTGCATCATATTGGCCGGATAGCCTTTCATGACATATCAATCAAGAAAAGGCTTTTTTCGAGCAACCTGTTCAACACTCTGAACAACCAAGAGCAATGGCCAAAAGTGGGGGAGCACTGCATTTCTGTCGCTTCCCAACTCAAGCTCAACACCGTCCGAGTCGTTGCCAATCGAGGCCAGGTAGTCTACCAACACACATGGCTTCTCCCATTCTATAGTGTATATCTAGAAGAAGAAAAAAGATAACATACCGAAAACCAACATTGAAAATGCGAAAACTAGGCAAAAAGATGGTTAGCATCTCTTGGTTTCGATCCAAGGACCTCCGGGTTATGAGCCCGGCGCGCTTCCCCTGCGCCAAGATGCTTTCACGCTCGGACAACCTGAGTTTGCATTACACAAACTTAGGCGTCGACGACCATACCAATCGACCAAGTCGCACTGCTTGATTGATGGTCCATGAAAAATATAAAGGCTTATCCCTCCATATATCTAGTTCTGCTGCTTATGGATGTCGGTTTTGGCGAGAAGGGGCCGATCTTCTTTAGTACTCCCCTCAGTGCCCTTTTCGAGACCGGCCCCCTAAGAGCTTGTAACTCTTCTGAGCACCTCCTGTTTGAGCAACTACTGGTGTTCCATGCCTAGTGACCGCAGTCGTATTTGGGTATTAACCATGCGTGATCAAATTTAGTGGCAAGATATGGAGATATCGTTGATAGATCACACTGGATTACGTGAATTTGGATGCATATACTTAGTACGTGATGGGGAAGGATGTAAGCAACAAAGGGGTTGTTGATAAGCGTCGTCGGAGACCCAGCAAACGACCACACCCTAGGCATACCAGTGAGATCTGATTACGCTCAATCCTGCCAATTCAGCCTCTTCTCCCTGAACAGATTGACCATCCCCATCGGCAACAGCCCCGAATCCACCAACCGCAACCCCCCAAACCGCGCCACCACCTCGGGCCCGTACAGCGCCACGACCCAGCGCCAGTACGGCTCCATCTCGTACCAGCTCCTCTTGATGCCGCCCCGCAGAGTGGCATACTGGCCGTGCGCCCCGAGCGCAATCAGCGCGCTCACCAGGGCCCCGGCGTCGTCCATTCGGACGCCGGCGCCGCCCCCGCCCTGGACCGGCCGCTCCAGCAGCTGCCGATACACGTCCACCAGCTCCGTGTTGTACTCGTAATGCAGCTCCTCGCGCCAGCGCCCGTACTCCTCGAGCCCGAAGAACGTGTGGGCCTCGCCGGGGCCCTGGGGCACCCAGTGGGTGTTGTTACTACCCGACGAGCTGTTCTTGTACGTGTTGGGCCACCCCTCGAAGCGCGCCTTGGCGGCGCGGTACTCCTCCGTCTCGGCCTGTTGGAACTTCTCCAGCAGCGAGGCCGGATCGGCCAGGATGGAGTCGCGCACCTGCAGGATCGAGACGAAGGGCGACTGCAGGTCCAGCCCGCCCAGCTCGACGGGGAAGAAGAGGAAGGCGTCCGGGATGTCTTCGACTTGGTACCGCTGGCGAAGGACGGCTTTCAGGTACTCGACCACACTGCTGGCTTCGACTCCCAAGCCCTCGGTACCGCGAAACACCTCGCGCTGGATGCGGGAATGGGTCTCGAGCATCGCGTCCACATGCGCCCTACCGAAACAGTTGGCGGCCTCGCCAAAGTTGGAGGTGAAGAAGGTGTTGGCGTAGCTGTTCCAGGTCTGGATAAACGAGAACATGCTCTTCTGTTTGCTGTGCAGCTGTCGCCGGAGCTCGGCGATGTGGGTGTCGACCATTCCCTGGTTGATTTCGAAGCGGCCCGTCTGCGGCGAGAGCTTCAGGAACCCCCATTGAATTTCGCCTCTTGGTAGAGAGTCGTGGATGGCCGGGGTGATGTCCGGGTCGCCCGAAATGCGGATGCAGCCCGTCTTGGCCGTGTTGAGCTCGGTGCCCGCCACGGCGGCGAATCTCTGTATGGTGGCCCACGCCTTGGTGGCGGCATCGTGGGAGGCGCTCCAGAACCAAGCGTCGTCGTAGAGGCGGTACAGAAGACCACCGCCGGTCGACTGGTTTGTGGCGAAGTCCAGACAGAAGAATACGGCCTCGCCGAAGACGTCACTCAAGGTGTGCGAGGTAGGGGTTCCGCGACAGCGGGTTCGGACAACCGTACTCGCAGGGTCGTCCGTAAACCTCAAGGGTACCTCCAGGAACTTGGCGAAGAACTTCAACCAGGCATCGGAAACGCCGAAGAATGCGAGAATAGTGTGGACGGTGGTGTGAGGGAGCAAGCTGTCCCAGCGGTCGAATGAGGAGTGAATCGCAGTAAAGTCGTTGTGGATCTTGGAGCAGACGGCGGCCTCGGTAGACAGGATATGGAGCAATCTCTGCTTGGCTTGCATATGGTTCTTACTGTCGGGGTTGGGCTCTGAATCCGACTCGGTTTCGGAATCTGAATCTTGGGAAGGGGCTGCCATCCTCATCACTTTGCCTCCGACCCTCTTACGTTTCGAGGCACCACGTGAGATCGACGGGAGTGCTCTATGTCTGATAGTTGCATGAGTTAGTATATAGACATGCTGAAGGGGATTCCGTAGGGAGTGGACCTTGCCTCACTTACCTTATGGTTACTTCTTCATAACATTCCTCATCCTCAGCTTCCTCCTGCCCCTCTACGAACTCCACTTTCTGAGACTCCTTGTCCAGTAATCGAGCCATAAAATAGTCTTTACGGTGCATACTGCGGCGGACGTGCTGCACGCTATCTCTCTGCCACCCCGAAATATCGCTTTGCAGATAGTACTCCCGCCGCAGCCCGTCGATCTCGGGGACGGGTTGACGGATGTCGGTCCAGGGTCCGCCCCGCCTGCGGAAGCTCTTGAAGGCCCGCTTGAAGAAGACGGACCACTTGACGCCGATGTACTGCAGGAAGATGGACTGCAGCAGTTCCTCGTCCATGTGCACGCCGTAGACGCCGCTGATCTTGCGGCGCTGCTCGAGCGGCACGTTGTCGCCCCAGGTCCAGGCGTCGAGCGCCGCGAGCCGCATGTTGAGCACGTCGGCGATCTCGCCCAGGATGATGTCGCTCCGGATGAAGTCGCGCAGGGCCTCACGCTTCTCGTTGGACAGGCGGTCCGACGCCAGCAGGCCCTCAATGACCCATTTCAGGGTGTAGGCGTTGAACTGGTTGGGCGCGGCGAGCTTTTTCTCGAAGTCCTTGATGCTTTCGGTCAACTTACTCAGGGTTTTGGCCTTCTTCGAGCTATCGGCGGGTTCGTCAATGAACAGTTCCTCGAGGAAACGGCGGAGATTGGCTTCGTCCACCTGTCCGGGTACGAAGACGTCTTGTTCCCATTGCCGCTTTGCCTCCAGTTTCTTGGCATTGTCAATCGTCTCGAAAGGCTCCGTCATTTCTTCGTCTCCTCCGACATCAGTAGTATCCGAAGGCGACTCCGGCGCGAGCCATTCAGTCACCAACTGGGCGTAGAGGGAGGCGTAAGCGTATTTCAGCGACATGGTATCCAAGTGGCCTAAGAGAGAAGCCTCCCACTTGTCCAGCGCCTTGGTGGAGATGGACGGGTCATAACGAGCTTGCGCAATGAAGGAATCCAGGTTCTTCAGCTCGACCTCGAGGCTCGCGTTTTTGGAGACGTTCTCGGCAGCATACCCAGAACCGTCGAGCTTGATGGCGTAGCATGACTTGACGCCATCGCTCAGGGTAACCAGCCGTTTGATCTTGTCACGGTCGTCCAGCGAAGAGAGGATGGCGGCCTTCTTTTCTTCAAAGGCGGCCCGACGTTTGGACAGTTCTTGCAATTTGGTGTTGGTGATTTCCTTCAGTGTTTCGGAGAACACGCTCCCGCTGTTTGAGGCCATAGTGAGTAACGTATGGCGGTGAGGATATCACCGCTCGTTAAATACAATCTTTGCGGTCCTGGCTCAAGGAATTGAAGGTGGGACGCTAGAAATGGGACGCTTGAAATCGGACAGTCAAATCGGACGGGGGAGAACGGACGAAAATACCGGACGAGGGAGAGACCGGACGAAAATATTGGACGAGAAACACTGGACGTTAAAGTTGCGACGTTAAAAATTGGACGTTGATGAGAATGGGACGTCACAGATGCGACGGAACCAAAGATGCGACGGAACAAGAGATACGACGGAACCAGAGATGCGACGGAATCGAGACAACAACACTGCTCAACACGGGTTGCTAAGGAAGAAGCAGAGTGAAGTGCTTTATATATCGCCGACTGAGGGGCGATTCCCACCTCGGGACCGGGGCACAACTTTAATACGGTAGTAGCCCGGGTGTGACTAACAGGCTAGCTGCTGCCTAAAATTGTGGCTCGCGCCTCTCCCGCCTGCAGCCAAGACCCCCGGGCCGCCTTCCGTATGGACAGCGGTCCGGATTAAGCAAGCTCGGATTTTCAAGCACTGCACTAAATCACGATTGCCAAGTTGTGTCATTGATATGGTGATAAATGTACCTGCTATTGTCTGGTGTTGAATCAAGATAGCACCAGAACGCTTCTATCAAGCTGGCCACCTTTACTGTGACACTCGGCGATATATCATATAGTACAGCAATGGGCTATTGGAAGGAAGTTGTATTCACAATGCACTCCGGCGATATATCATATCGACTAGCAATAGGCTATCAGAATGGGGGTGTATTCACAGTGCCGTGGAAGAAAGGGATTCACTACCAAGCTATGTGAATGCACGCTGGCTCCTCAATATTCACTATCGTGGTGAGTCGCCCAGACATAAGACGATTGATTTATTGGACGACTTACATGCGACGGAATGATGTCGTCTAACTTCAATAGAAGAGGGATTCAATATCAAGCTGTATGAATATACGCCGGCTCCTCTGCATTCACTATCGTGGTGAGTTGTCCAATAAATCGTCTTTTGTTCGGACGACTCATATGCGACGGAATGGTGTCGTTTGACTTCAATCTCGTGCAATTCAAGTCTTTCAACTATCCATAGCAGTGAATGCTCTCCAGTTATTCAATGCCAGGTAGTCAAGGAGCCTCAAATTGGACGTTTTGCTAGCTCCCAGGGCTCGAATTGAACGCTTAGGACTAGTTTGTGGTTCCTCAGGTAGCTGAATTAGGGTAGCAAATACGCGATAGGGGGTTTGCCGTTCAGAAAAGCGGAGCGCAGCCTAAGTCAAAGAGGTGAATATCGGGTCCGTCTGACTGTTGATGTGTCGTCCTATTCACCTGGGGTATTGCATTCAATAGCAAACCAGCATTCACCAGGCGACGAAACCTAGGACGAAGCCTATATAATCAGCCCTCCGTCCCATATTTTGTCTCAACCTTTTCCTTCCCATGGACCATCACTCTAGTCCCTCAGCGACACACCCTCAGCGACATACCCTCAGCGACACACCTCAGCGACAAATTTTTCGCCACTTCTTCGCCATTCTTCGCCGGTCAAACAAGAAAGCTTAGCACATTTTCCCAAACCAACCACACCCCATCCATACCAGCAACCACATCCAACATGGATCCCAACAAGAACGACGAGAAGAGCAACAAGAACGACGAGAAGAACAACAAGAACGACGAGCAGAACAACAACAACGGCGGCCACGTCACGGGTGACAACGCCATCCAGTACCAGGGCAAATACCACTTCAGAGGTGTCATCGAGGGAGACGGCCGGGTTTACTGCCTGGACTGCCGTGAGAGATCCGGCGCCTCCCACCGCGGCATGAAGAACTTGCCGAAGGACATCGCCTCCCACATGTCCAAGTTCCACGCCAACGGCGCCTACCAGCGCGACCAGGCCCGTGACCCGGACAACGAGTGGCTTTGCGCTTGCAGCTTCAAGGCCCAGTCCTGGCACAGCTTCCTGGCCCACATCCGCGGCTCCCATGGGTTCGTGGGCGACTCTTCCCACGTCCAGCGCAGTGGAGTGGTAAGTTATACATATAAGCGAATAGCCCTCTTCTAAAGAACTGCTGTATACTGACGACTTTGTTTTCCCTCTAGCTTCCCCACTACACCAAAGGCGTCACCCCCAATGGCGCGACTGTTGAGGAGAAGAAGGAGGAGAAGAAGAAGCAGAAGCAGGATGAGAAGGAGAAGGAGAAGGATTCCGTTCCCGAGGACACCCCTTACTGGCAGCGTGACCAGTACCACCAGGGCGGAAACGGCCGCGGCGGCGATGGCGGCGGCATGGCCGCTTAAACATTTGGGAGAACGTTTTGCCCCCCTTTCGGTTTTTCCCCCTTGCTGGGAACCTCTGCGATAGTCGAGACAGCGATATTTGCCCCCTCTCTGGGATTATCCCAGTATGAATTGACACACAATGGACACTATTAATATTGCTGAGCCTCTAGTGCTGTAAGTGCTTGTAAATTTTGAATTCTCGCCCTGGATATGCCCTCATCTTTTGCGTAAAATGGTAAGGACGGGATACCGACATCGCCGTATATCATATTCGTTCTACCCGGGTTCTCGCAGGGTTTTAAGTGTTAATAATAGGAACGGAAACCAGTCGCCGGGATACTTTATCCGTTATACCTAGTTTCTCGCAGAAATTTAAGTGTCAATAGTAGGAACGGTAAAAGAGGAATTTAGTACCCGGGATACTAGGTCCGTTGCACCTAACCTCTCGCAGAAATTCAAGTGTTAATGGTGAGAACGGAATCCGTTCTCTCCCGCATAGTAAAATGAGTATATATATAAACGGAAGCCGGTCTAACGTATCTCTTATCCCTTCCCGGGAAATAAAATGTCGAACTTATAGAAACGGAATCCGGTTAAACGTATCTCCTGTCCGTTCCCGGGAGATAATATATCGGATATATAGAAACGGAATCCGGTTAAACGTATTTTCTATCCCGTTCCCGGGAAATAATAAATTGAACGGAACCCGGTTAAACGTATTATTTATCCCGGTCCTGGGGAATAATTTATTAAACGGAATTCGGTTAAATATATTTCCTATTTCGTTCCCGGGAAGTAATGTGTCGGACGTCCATATCGACATGGACGTCGCCGACCTTTTACCCGGGTTCTCAAAAGACCGTGCGTATCAGTCGTGGGAACGGCATCCAGTCTTGACTGCATAGTAAATGAGTGCGGATTAGAACGGAGGCCGGTCTCAAGTTTTTCCAGCTCCGGTGTCGATAAAAGGTGATGCGTTGAAGACATCGTCGCCAACCGCCCCGTCCGTTTCACCCGGGTTCCTGAAGGACCGGGGGTGGCAGTGGTTAAAACGGCATCCGGTCCCAAATGCGTAGTAAATGAGTGTGGATAGGAACGGAAGCCGGTCGAACGTTGCTCCTGCTTCAGTGTCGGGAAAGAATATATTATTAAAATAAAAATCTATATTATTATTATTTTAAATAATTCCGTTTAAAATAGTCCTAGAATGGTTTTAAATATATTTAAATTCGTTTTTTTAAAAAGAAACATCTTTAATATATGCTAAGTTTCCCTAATAAAAATAAAATCCAGTATCCTGTAAATATTTTCCATTAGTGAGCAGTTTGATCTATCTAGAAGCCTAAGACACATGTAGGCACTGATATCTACGTAGCCACTGAACGCTGATCCTTGTTGACGTGGTAGAGATACTATGTCCCTTTTCTGCTTCATCGTAAGCTGATATACCAGTGCCCGACTTCCTGAAACCAAAAGCCCCCCGTTTTGTCAAAACTGCGAAACAAAGAGTCACTCCTCCGCCAGTGAGTGGACTTAGGGGTTAACACAGCCAACGCGAACATCACAGGGTATCTCACAGGGTAGCAAGGGCGAGATCTTTCGCGATTTGTGGCTGGCGTAAGGGAGGTGCCCAAAAAGAAAAGGGACCCTCAACGCCACCGCTTATCCCTTGCTTCGCCGTTGCCAAGCATCCCTTTGTCAACACCAAACCCACATTCCTCGCCGACGCAGGGCCTCAGCACGTACTGACCCTCTCCAACTTTCCTTCTTCGTTCCTTGTCTCCGTCAGCACCGCTGAATGATCTCCGACAGGCACGCCGAGCAACTAACGCCACGTCTAACACACCGCCGGACCTGTTACAGCAACGCGATACGCCTTGGTTTGCGAACAACGAGAGCTTCGAGGATCTGGCTAGCCACAGTTGTCAAGTGGAGGGACGAAGTGAGAATGTGTCGAAGCGGAAGAATCATATGAAGTATGGGAGGGCGAAAAGACGTAACGCGACTACTATCGCAGCTTAAATTCAGAGCTCCAGTCAACTAAACCAAAAGGACGAGAATACCAGGTCAGCTCATTTGAATCTTGTCGGAGCTTATCAGCTGCCGCAATCATGCAGAGGAAGCACGAAGGACAGTTGGAGAGACACTTACCTAAAGAATACCCGTAATGATTTTGGTTCGACGAAATGGAAGACCAGCCGGCCATAGAGTGGCTGTGAGCAGGTACGTCAATTATCCCTTCCTTGGAATTACGCGATCTGAAGAGTGGCGGGTCAGCTTGTTCGGTGCGTTCAGAGCAAAGTCATGCCCTGACCACTGGAGCTCAATTGCAGTTTCGGTAAAGACAATTGCGAAACCAAAGGATCTTATACTTGGCATTGAACCGGAAGCAACCAGAGGTAGTTGATGATGGTTGTTGGGCCTTGTCACGCCGCAGGTGGCTCCCCACGGGGCTGACTGCTGCGAACCACTAGGAAGGCTGCCTTAGTAGCCACTTCGACGTAATTGAATACAGGAAATTTCCCACAGAAGACGCGCACGCAAATGTCAAAATGTTCAAACGCCATGCAGCTGAACCTGCTCGTAAAAATTGGTGATAAGCTCTAGTAGACAGCCGAGACGCTGATTTGACAGCGTCGTCCTTTTGCCTAAATAGTAGGGCTGGGACGGGCGGGCTTGGTTGGTTAGAGCAGGTTCTTCGCGAGGCTCATCGTCTTGCTCGGGGCCAACACCTCTGGGGCTCAAGGCATCCCAAAGATAGCGGAGGGGACCGCGCAGGTACTCACTCTGACAAGGTGCTGTCAAAGTTGGCCCAAGGGCGGCCGAAGAAGTGGCTTCAGCATCATCCTCAGACTTCTAGTCACTGGTTTCCGCACGGACCAATTGGAATTCTCACTACATTGAATGATGTATAGTACTTACTGCCACTGGTTCCATGCCAGGTTCCGTTAACAAAATCCTGGGTGATCTGCTCGCACCGCCAGGAGGGTGCTTGGGAGGGTAGGAAGCAGCATTGAAAGTAGCCGACCAGTTGCAGCGCCGGGACGTCGTTAACCATCAGATCTCCTTCAATGCAAAAAGCATGGGTGATAAGCAATCATTGAGTTACCAAAATGGAATCAAAGGAGAGTACGAAGAAGACAATGGGATTTGCTATGTTGCCGAGGTGGGACGTAAGAGGCTTGCCAACAATGCTATAGTCACGCATGCACAAGTGGTTTGTGTAGAAGTACACAAAGGAACAGTGGTGGGATAAGGTGACTCTGTGTATAAAATGAGACTGCCTCTCTTGCCATGCTATTGCTTTCTGGTCTGTGTCATCACCCTCACGCAGACCCATTGCTTATTCCGTCGCAACTCCTACCGCATTAACATAAGCGAAGTCTCTTCAGACGAATCCTCGGACGAATCCCAAAGTCATTAACCGTGGCCCAAGAAGAACACGTCCAACCCATCGTCACCATGTCTGCTACCAACCTGCCCAACGCCATACTGGCCACCACCATAAAGCCCTTCCCCGTCTCGGTCGTCCGGGTCCGAATCGACAACCTCATCCGCTACGTCCAAGTCCACATTGACCTTCTAGCCCCTGAGCGCAACGTCATCAACGGCGAGGACCCCCAAATCCTCAAGATGAGCTTCCCGGCCGGCATCAAGTGCTTCTTGATGACCACTGATTCCCTGGAGCTCCAGCCGACCTCTCTCCAGCTCGGCGGCCTCCAGAACCACGCCCCCGGCCTCCCCGTCCCGTCGCACCCCGTAAGCCACGACTACGAGACCTTCACGGTCCTCCGCAATATCCGGGAGCGACGGGACATGCTGTGCGTGGTGTCGCACCCGGCGCACGCCCACCGGGGCCCGATGTGGCGCCGGGTCACCGAGATGCCCGGCAGCTGGCTCAGCGGCGACGGCCTGCGCTGCTCCGTCGAGCACAAGGGCGCCCGGGACGCCACCATGCACCGCTACGTGTCCGAGCTCGGGCTGGGCGTCGCGCCCGAGTTCTACGGCCACGTTACCGAGGAGGGCCGCGGCCTCGTCGGCTTCTTCTACGAGTACGACGAGGGCGCCCAGAACCTCAAGGAGCGGCAGGAGGCGGGCCACGCTTTTACCCGGGAGGATCTGCGCGCGTGCAACGAAGTGGTCAAGAAGCTACATGATAACGGCATCTGCCACGGCAACCTGCAGCCCCACAACGTGTTCCGCCGGCCGGACGGCAGCATGGTCCTCGTCGATTTTGCGAACTCCTACCGGGTCGGGGAAGAGCCCCAAGAAGGGACGGTGGAACATCTGCAAAGGATGGATCTGACGGCGCTTCTTGGATGGGCGAAGGTTTAAGTAAGTCCCGGGCCTATGTGAGATGATGTGCGGCCACTGACTATAGACGAGGTAGAACCCACGTAGATAATATATATGATGGTAATGCTAAATTATTTAAAGAATTATATCTTGTACCAGCGGTGTGTGAAGCAGGTTAGTGACGTTGAATAGACACCTACACTTCGAAACCGGATATGTAACCAGGAGCTGCCCGGAATTCAGTGAGCCAGGGGTAATACAACTTTCATCCATTTAGGACATACTGTGCTAGGTAATATGTACACGTTACTACTGTAGTAGGTTGTCTCGGCAAGTTCAGGGGCAGGTTGCGGCGTCAATGAATCATGCATGTCACGCCTTCTCGAAAGCTCGGGCGAAGTCGTTGGAGCAGTGGAGTCGGCGGCCCGCCCTGTTCGGCAGAGACGGCAGATCTAAGCAGAGTAGTGGCAGATCCAAGTTCAAGCATTTCGGGAGCGGGTACGCTGAGGTGTCATGAATAGAAAAATCAGGTACCGGTTCCTAAGCTCCGGGATTCCTGCTGGCCTAGTGACGTTTTACCATACTTGACTCGTACGCACGCGGAGCTGGGCCCTGGCAGTGCTGGTGATGAAGCCGATCAATGGATGCCACGAAGAAACCGCAAAGAAGCTCATATAAGCCCCTGCCTACCAGGAAGGACAATATGGATGGGCGCGACATAAGGTATAGCAACCGTACGTCTACATATCTGTGAATAGTCAGAATATCAAACCACTCACGACGAAAAGCTGAAGTATTGCTCTTGAAGCGTAGCTGAGTGTTCCTTAATCAATTGGGGCTGACCCAAGCAATTTGATGGATAAAGCTGCCCCACTGCCTCTCGGCCACTAGATGTTCCATTTGCCGCGAGGCCTGTAGCGCGCCGTGCAGCTGGATGAGACCCAGTAGGAATTTCTTGTCCAGCGGTCGCTAAAATTTTCTTTCCGAATAACAAATCAGCAACTTTTTCGAGGTGTTGATGGGAATCGCATCTCGACAACATGAATCAGAACTGCAAGGCCTTGTCGCTTGATGCGAAAGGCCTTTAGGAAGCAGTAGCTGTGCAAAGGTAGGTATTATCGCATTTCCTTCTTGTCATTTCAATCCGCAGCTTCCAAACGCCGGCCACTCGCTTTACCTAGGTATTCTCCGACGAGTCTTTCGCAAGGAAGTTCTTGACGCCTGGTACGTCTTGTACCGTGGCTCTCTGAGGGTTCGGTTCGTTTTGGGGGGCGGTGCTTTGGTGTTCACGCATCAAAGCATTGCCTCATGTCACCTCGACATACTGCAAGAACAAGTTCTTACCAATGGGATCATCATAGTCCATGCTCATCTGTGGCATCTGGAGGTTTCAATCTTCAGATGCCATCTCCTACATGAGCGAGGCTCCTTTCGCTCCTACATTTTATCTACCTAGCTATCCCTACTTGAATAGTAGTCAATGCTACATCCACCTACCCTTGTCTCTCTTGTGCATTGGTGCTTATCTACCTGGATCTTGCACGTGCACCCAACGGTCGGATGGCGGCAGCCATTCGAGCAATGAAGCCAGGGTCACAGCCAGCGTGTCGGTGGATTGGCAGCCGTCGCAGCTTCAAAACAGGCTGGCTCTGTTTCGTTTCTCGGCATAATCCAGTGAATCCCACCGGGCACCCCCGCTAGAGGCCTCGTGGGTTCTGGCCTAAGGTTCGTTAGTGGTTCCAGAAGGTGACAAGCACGACGTCACACCCACATGCCTTAACGTAAGGATTGGTGATCGCATCTGTCTACTCCTGCCAAGGCATGGTGTATCTCGTCGGGTCAGTTGGTATCACACTTATATACGCCCTCTTCGTGAGATTGGTTTCCTTTGTTGCAAGATATCACCAAACCACTATTCTACTTGTACATTAGTCGGCCTGCACCTGAAGATCCGGGCAACATTATCCAAATCCAATACCCAATACCCAATACCAACTTCTTCGTCCTTTTTACTTTAGCTGTACCATATCGTATTATTGATCCTACGGCACATCTTCATCCTTCACCATGACGCCCGAGAACTCCAAATTTTCGCACCTGCCGCTCAGCACCAGTGGTCCAATTGAGTGTGCAGTCAGCGGTCATGTGCTGCTAAACAACCCCATCTTCAACCGAGGCTCCGCCCACAGCAAGGAGGAGCGTCGCGAGTTCGAGCTCACCGGCCTGCTCCCGCAAAGCATACACACGTTAGAGCAGCAAGTGTCGCGCGCGTATGAGCAGTACAGCAGCAAGCCGGACGACTTGGCCAAGAACACCTTCTTGACCTCGTTAATGGACCAGAACTATGTCTTGTACTACAAGGTAAGAATCCGATCGCGGCCAACCACAATCTTATCTTTGCGCCGTCTAACATCCGTAACAGCTCCTCCAAGACCATATCAAGGAGATGTTCAGTGTAGTTTACACCCCCACAGAAGGAGAGGCTATCCAGAACTACTCCCGGCTATTCCGACGTCCCGCAGGCTGCTTCCTGAACATCAAGGACATTGACAGAGTCGAGCATGATATGGCGCAGTGGGGCCGCCCCGAAGACATCGACTACATTGTCGTATCAGGTACTTACTCAACCCCCCAACTATGCAATTCCCAGTGTCACCCGCTCACAGCTGACCAATCATAGACGGCGAGGAGATTTTGGGCATTGGCGACCAAGGCACCGGTGGCATCCTGATTTCTAACGCCAAGTTGGTGCTCACCACGCTTTGCGCCGGCATCCACCCGGACCGGACCCTGCCCGTGGTGTTGGACTGCGGCACCAACAACCAGGAGCTGCTGGACGACGAGCTGTACCTGGGCCTGCGCCAGAAGCGGGTGCGGGGCGAGGAGTACGACAAGTTCGTCGACACGTTCGTGCAGGCAGCGCGCAAGCTGTTCCCGCGCGCCTACATCCACTTTGAGGACTTTGGCCTGACCAACGCCCGCCGCATCCTCGACAACTACCGCCCCAAGATCCCCTGCTTCAACGACGACGTGCAGGGCACCGGCTGCGTGACGCTCGCGGGCATCATGGCCGGCCTCCACGTCGGCAAGAAGCACGTCAAGGACCTGACCATGGTGGTCTTTGGCGCGGGTACCGCGGGCGTGGGCATCGCCGACATGGTGCGCGACACCATCGCGTCGGAGAAGAAGATCAGCAAGGAGGAGGCCTCGAAGCAGATCTACCTGATTGATCGCCCCGGTCTGCTGACGGCCGAGTCCAAGGACCTATCGTACGCGCAGAAAATGTACGCCAAGGACTGGGAGGGCGGCGGTGAGCCGTCGCTGCTGGAGGTGGTCAAGAAGGTGAAGCCCAACGTGCTGGTCGGCACGTCGACCTGCCCGGGGGCCTTCACCGAGGAGATCGTCAAGGCCATGGCGGCCGGCTGCGAGAGGCCCGTCATCCTGCCCCTGTCGAACCCGACGCGCCTGCACGAGGCCGTGCCCGAGGACCTGCTCAAGTGGACCGACGGCAAGGCCCTCGTGTCGACGGGCTCGCCCTTCCCGCCCGTCAAGGGGCCCTGGGGCCCCGACGGCAAGGAGATCACCGTCGAGCCCGCCGAGTGCAACAACTCGGTCGTGTTCCCGGGCATCGGCCTGGGCGCCGTGCTGTGCCGCGCCAAGCTGGTGACGGACAACATGCTGGTGGCGGCGGTGCGCGGCGTCGCGGAGATGAGCCCGGCCCTGAAAGACGACACGGCCCCTCTTCTGCCGGGCGTCGAGCACGTCCGCCCCGTGAGCGTGCGTATCGCGCGCGAGGTCATCCAGGCCGCGGTCGAGGACGGCGTCGCGACGGAGAAGGAGATCCCGTCCGACAACGACGAGCTCGACCAGTGGATCCGCGAGCAGATGTGGGAGCCCGTCTACCGGCCCCTGAAGCGCGTGCAGTCGCACGGCGCCACCCGCAAGGCCAAGGGCGACCTCAAGGTTGTGGGGAGCCTGCCGGGCGGGGAGCACGTTGATAACTAATGGCAATGCAACTTACGTATGATAATGCGAGGTGAGACAGGATGAGGTAGAGAAAAGTTATGACGGTATAATGAATATAGCGAGTCTCGTGTTTTTGCTAGGATATAATTTTTACTAAATCACATATTTCCCAAACTTCCCTTCCCTCCAGTTCGCCGCGCTTGTTCCGTTATGCCAGGTGAAAACCGCAATGAAATCAACCCAACCCAACCAGCCCCCCCTTGAACCATAATCAATTGCCACCAAACTCCTGCCGATCTATCTATGCTTTCATCATCATCATCAACGCTTGGCGAGCGAGCGAGCCGACTTACTCCCGCCTGTCCCCCTCCGCCCGTCGCCTTAAGTCCTCGTTCATGCGGACGTAGCCCGCCTGCATCTCGTCGAGGGTCCCCAGGGCGCGCGAGACGGGCACGACGAGCCCCGAGAAGAGCTCGCCCTGGGTGAAGAGGGTCTGCCCGCCGTCCTCGCCCTCGGGCTCGAGCAGGCACCAGTGCTTGGTGTCGAGGACGACGGGGTGCAGCCACTGCCCGCCCCAGCGCAGCTCGCCGTAGCCCTTGGCGCTGTTCCCCGGCGGTTCCAGGACGGAGACGGTGTTGCTGTGGACCGAGGTGGAGGGCTTGAGCGTGTGGGCATGCGTGTTGCTGTTGCTGTTGTTGGACAGCATTGTCAGGAGCTGGTGCGAGCCCACGGCCAGGGGCGGGTGCCGCTGGCCCGACTGCCCCGGTCCCCCCGCTACCACTTCGGCTTTGATGGCGAAGGTGTTCCACTCGGTCCAGCCCGGGAGGTCGGTCAGGATGGCCCAGACTACGGTGGGAGGGGCGTCTATGAGGATGGACTCTTCTATTTGGTGCGTCAGGATTGACATGGTTTGTGTTGTGTGGCGCTTTTCTTTTGTTGTGACTTTTGTTTGTCGCCCTTTGTTATGTATTGCTGGTCTTGGTGGCTGGCGATTTAAAGTAAGGCTAGCGAGGCCGATCGATTTGCCAAGGCTTGGGGAAAATTGGAAACAGAAGTCGAGCCTTCTTTGGATATCGCGACAACCAGAATGAACGGAGTACACGTACGCATTTGCTTTGGGTTTTCGTGTTTTTTTTTTCTTTCTAGCTGACTTATAGTTCTTCCGAATGAATTTTGCTGGTAAGTTGACTGCGGGGTGGTGTTTTTGTTTTCTTTGCTTCTTTCGGGCCCGAAAACGAAGTTTCAGATTACAAGGAAACGATGATCATATTAGCGGCCCAATGCCAACTGATTGGTGGTGTTAGCGGTCCTACCACTGCGCTGCCTTGGCCACCCTTCGCTCTGTTCCTGCCGGCGGACTCACTGTCCCGACAACAAATACAATTTCAGTGTGGGTGATGCACCCGGCTGGATTCATCCAAGGTCAGCATAATGACTGCATACCTGACCAAATCAAAAGAAGGGTTCTGGTCAAGAGCGCTTTTCTTATTTCCGTCCTGACAACCCGCAAAATCGCGAACGGAATTGCAAAATGAATGATTGCTGACATGCACGGGCGCGGCGCATCGCATGCCAATGCCAATCTCTCCAAAGCTACAGGGCTCTTGCTAGGCTGCCATGTCGCTCTGTCGCCTGCCTGGCGGAGTTGCCTAAACCTTTAAAGTTCCAATCCGCGCCCCCGGACGCGGATAGTTATCATGTCCTTTGTTTCCCTGTTTCCCTCGACCTCGGAGGCCGCAACAATGCCGGGATCTTTTCTGGCGGGGACTTTGACGATATATAAGCCATGGGAATTGATGACTGACAAGTACATAGCAAAGATGGTATACATACGATGCCAATAGACTGATTACTCTCTCTCCTCTGTGCGAAAGAAGACTCATCATTAACAGCGACAATCAATCTTGACCTGGTCTTTTCCCCTCAATTATACGCAGTAGTCGTCGTCGCAACATAACCTGTGAAAACCAGCCAGTAAATGATGTCAGCGCATCTCGGACAAGAAGCCGCCGCCATGGCCGGCTTCGCCCACGGCTTCCGCCGGCAAATGTTCCACCCCGTTCCCCCGATCCCCGCCGCCATCGACCTGACCGGCAAGACGGTCCTGGTGACGGGCTCCAATAGCGGACTCGGCCTCGAGTGCGCCCGCCACTTCCTCGCGCCCCGCGCATCGTTCCTGGTCATGGCGGTGCGTTCACTGGCCAAGGGAGAGGCGGCCGCCGAGGGGCTGCGGGCCGAGTTCCCCGACGCGCGCATCGAGGTCTGGGAGCTGGATATGGCGTCGTTCCGTTCGGTGCGCGCTTTCGCTGAGAGGTGCAAGCGGGAGCTTATGGTAAGAGGAGGAGGAGGAGGGGGAGGCTGTATGCAGCAGTGCTGAATGCTGGGCTGGGCGAGTTCGAGTTCAAGCGTGTCGAGGAGGGACGGTGTCGGGAGACTACGCTTCAGGTCAACTACCTGGCCACCGCACTGCTGGCCATCCTACTACTACCCATAATGAAGCCATCCTCGACTAAGGGTCCCGGATCAGAGCCCGGGCGACTGACCCTGATCAGTTCCGACGCCGCCCTCACCGCGCCCCTATCCGACCCGGGTGAGAGAAACAGCATCCTCGACTCCCTCGACCGCACCGAGACCTTCGACGGGTATGCGCAGTACGGCGTCTCGAAGCTGCTGTTGACCATGTTCGTCGCCAAGCTGGCCACGGGTCACTTCGTAAGCGCCGACGACGTCATCGTCAACGTCTCGAACCCGGGCCCGACCAAGGGCACCGAGCTCATCTCCAAGGGCCCGCTCTCCACGCGCCTCTTCACGGGGGTGCTCTTTGGGGTCCTCGGCCGGAGCGCAGCGGACGCGGCGCGGACTTATGTGCATTCGAGCTTGGTGCTGGGGAGGGAGAGTCATGGGGGGTATACGGAATGGGTGGTTCGGGCGTAAGTTACTTACCCATTCTTCTTCACATCTCCCCTTTTTCTCAATTCCCGATCGAAGATGAACTCCGATGACTTCAAATATCGGTTTACAATCGACCAAAACTAACCGTCTCGTTTGTACAGGTGGCCTCCGATGATGTACACGGAAGAGGGTCATCGTCTAGGCGATCGGCTGTGGGATGAGACCATGGAGGAACTAAGCTTCGCCAAGGTTGAAGAGCTGCTTGAGGAGCTGAAACGATGAGGAGACGATTGCAGTGGGTGAGAGTATCATAGTCAAGCAGCAGTGCCGCCCCCTTAACGCACTCCAGTCAAGATAGATATCGTATTTGTACGCTGCCACTTCGTCGTCTCTTTTGCTACATTAAGTACACATGTTTTGCTCAGGTCCAACTCCTTACCGCGATAATCACACTACCAAGGTCCCCCGGACCTCGTCTGGCCGTCATTGAGTAGGACTAGGTCCCCAACGAACAGGCGCCAGCCTCCTCTCCGACCCCGTGTCGTCTCCGAACTCGGAGTCCTGCTGGCCCCCTTGGTACTTGTTCATCTCCCACGGGCTCACGATCGTATCGTCGTCCTGTTTCTGTCGTTTCTGGTAGTAGCGCTTCCGAGGGTCCGACCTGCCGAAAGTGACAAGCCCGTGGCTGTTGCTGCCGTCACCATTCTCGGGGGGTGCCCCCGGACAGCTTTGAAGACGAGTGTTTTGCCCGCCAGCGCAGGTAGAAGGGCCGCAGCATCGGCAGGCTGATGGAGACGATACCAATGCACAGCTCCAGGACAGCCAGGAAGACGGTCAGCTCGATGGTGCCTGTCAGGTTGGCCTGCATGTCCAGGTCGTAGAGGGCCGAGAGGCGGACGGCGGAGATAGCGCAGACGCTGGATGCCAGAGATAATGGTCAGCGGTTCACTTAGCTGACTCTTTGAACAGAATACTGCTAGAGAGATAAAAGAAAAGAGTGATCTTACCTCAGGCCAAGAGCAAAACAGCTGATCAGTACAGCCTTCTCCACCTTCCGCATCTGCAGCGACAAAATCACCTTGACGGGCAGCGCCATGATGATCAGGTCGGTGAGGATGTTGGTGACGCACAGCGCCTTGTACATCTCCACGGCGTTGTAGCATGCGCCCGGAAGTCCCGTGTCCCAGTTCTTGCGGATCGGGATGCAGACGAGCAGCATGGCCAGCATAGCCCAGGTGGCCAGCCGGACCCACCCCGTGCTGTTGAAGATGCGGCGGTAGAAGAGCAAGACGCTGGCTTTGAGGCAGGTGATACAGGAGATGTAGATGGGGGAGGCGGCGAATAGATCCTAAAAAGCGTTGCTCGTGGTCAGCATAGTCGGGAAGAAAGCAAAGGGCATACGATTAGGTTACCCCTATTTCCTGCGACTTACTTTGAGGATCTTGGGTAGGTTGTGTTGAACTGGATATGAGAGACATGTCAGTGATGAGAGTTTGTCCCGGACATAGCGGCGACTCACGTAACGGGTACTCTTTCATTGTCGGTAGGAAGTCATAGCCTAGGCCGATGGTAGTCCCTGTGATGCAAACCGTATTTGTCAACCACTCATTCTCCTATACGGATACGGCTTGGAAGTACCAAACTTACATGACATAATGATGCCAACGTACGCAATCATGATTACCTGTGGCAGTTGCAGTCAGTTTCGAATACTTGTCTGGGGAAGGACTGGTCGGATAAGAGAGAGCATGAGAAGTAAGGCATACATATCCAGTAATCACCAGATAGTCATCGGCTCCCAACCCCAATGCTTGCATTCGAGCCAGGATGCGGAATCCCAAAACGGCCGTCGTGAGAGCAATCACGATGGATTCCACGATGATGTGGTTACGCACCAGCGGCAACATCGGGATAGACACAGTCGCACCCGCCATGTTGAGAAGAGTGCGCCAATAAAATGACCGTATTCCGAAAGGAGTGAGCTGAAAATACAGAACAACACACGACTGGGACAGGCGAAGTTTGTGTAATCTGCAACTATTTTAGTTTTAAAATACTTATCTGTGTTTTTCGTCACCATGAACGGTCATACGAAGGGATGTAACATTCCGAAACATCACATCTTTGACCGGTCCCAGGAAAGGAAGCCAAGCCTCGGAAGACACCAGACTCCAACCAACATAGCAATCTCAGATGAGAGAGGACTGCTTGCCGACATTGAGATCGGATACGAACCCAAGTCGACTTTATGCATACATGCATAGTTATCACTGCTAAGGTTTGGAAACGAGAGGGGTATGTGACATGCTCGCATGTAACAGGGTGACAGGTAACAATACTCTCAACGGTCAAGTTCTGGTCAAGAGTTTGGAGGCAAGGGAGCGGGCAATAGGGTAAATATGGAACCTCAATACGCCATGGGGGGTTGGTAGTCGCCAAGGTCGCGGGGGCCGGAGCTTTTACGGCTCAACGCGCGTTGATCTTCATCTTTTGTGCTTGAAACGAGGTTACATTGTGGGCTGTCTGAGAGCGGGACGCGAGGCTTGGTATATAGCCTGATGGGCCCTGATAGGATGATATAAGTTCCCAGCCTGCCGGGAATGCGTCCTTTTGCGGCCCGGGGGGCACCGGAACTGGGAACCGCGTGCCAAGCCCAACGGCTCCACCACACGATGTATCCTCCCCCATACTCTGCTTCTGCGGTGCCGCACTCAGTACTCTGCGTAGCATCAATAAACTAGACCGCATCCGTATTTGGAGATTGGCCACTGATGGGCATCATACCCCCTCCCCTCGCTGACGCGGGCTCAGTTCTTTTTAAAACCCCAGGGTGCCCAGCGAGCTTTATCCCCAGCATGGCCAAGGGAACATATCAACTCGAATATTGATTCCCATTGTCACCCGGCCTGAGCCCTGTGACAGATAGACAGGCAGGTTCCCCCGTTTTGCCTGTTTCCAAGCAAGAAAAGAAAAGAGAAGAAAAGGGAAAACCATAGATCACAGCACCATGCCTTCTTCGCCTTCTCTCCTCTCGTTGGAGACGTTGGGCGCTTCCGTCCTCAACACCGGCGTCCTTCTGCGGCTCCTGGGTGCATGGTTCGGCTACCGCTTGCTACTCGCCTTGTACAACGTCTCGCCCTTCCACCCTCTGCACAAGTTCCCTGGGCCGCGGTGGGCGGCTGCCACTTTCCTCTATGAGTTCTGGTACGACTTCGTCCGCCATGGACGCTATGTGAACGAGATTCGGAAGATGCACGAGGTCTACGGTATGTGATGCTGTATTCTTGTTTTCACCAAAGCACAGCCGTGCCCCGTTTTCCCAAGCCGACCGAATCTTTTTACATTCTTCTGGTGTACTCAACTCCTGCCCCATGCTAGGCCCCATTGTGCGCATCAATCCCGAGGAGCTGCACTGCCTCGATTCCTCGTTCGTCAACGAGATCTATCCAGGCGGGGGCCGGATCCGGGACAAGCACCGGCACTACCTCAACGCCAACGTGGGTCCCGTAGCCGTGACGGCATTCGGGTCGGAGACGCACGAGTTGCACCGGATGCGGCGGGGCCCGCTCAACCGGTTCTTTTCCAAGGCGCAGATGGCCAAACTCGAGCCGTCGGTACAACAGCTCGTCCAACAACTCTGCGACAAGCTGCTGGCCTGGACCGGGAAACCCGGAGAAACGCCAGCGCCTCGAAAAGGAACTGGCGAAGGCCGGGGTGGACCCAAGCGGAAAGAACCTGTCCTGGGCCCAGCTCGAGCAGATCCCTTACCTCTACGGCGTCGTCCACGAGACCCTGCGCATGTGCCACGGGCTCAGCACCCGGCTCGCCCGCGTCGCCCGCACCGAGGACCTCATCTACCGCAACCAGGCAGGGTTCGGCTGGGGCGACGAGCCCGGGACGTTCGAGTACGTGATCCCCCGCGGCACGCCCATCGGTATGAGTTCCGGTCTCACGCATCGGGATGCCAGCGTATTTCCGGAACCGGAGGCGTTTAGGCCGGAGCGTTGGGTCACGGCGAGGGGGAGCGGAATACGGTGTTGGAGAAGTGTTTGTTGTCGTTCTCGAAGGGGAGTCGGATTTGCTTGGGGATGAAGTCAGTATTCTCTCCTTTTTTTTTCTTTTGGCCCCCTTTTTCTTGTCCACTTTTTCACAAGTAGGTGGTGTGTTTTAACGTACATCACGGACTGGACTTGTACTGATTACATTGATCTTTCTGTTACTAGTTTGGCTATGTGCGAGCTGTACCTGACGGTTGCCGCCGTCGTGCTGCGGGTTGCGCCGCGGATGGAGCTCGTGAGCGAGAACGACGACTTTGTGGCCATGGACCACGAGGTCATCATCCCTAAGCCCAAGAAAGGTACCAAGCCCATCACCGTGGTCATCTCGCCGGAATAGGACGTGAACACTGGGTTGGCCTTCTGGGTTGTTAGTAGATGTGGGATATAGGGGTGGCAGTCGACTTAGATACTCGATACTCTGGTTTCGGAGTCAGACTGTGATATCAAAGCTTTGTGGATTCTATGCGCTCTGCTATCTCTTAGGATATGCTGCTTTTGCTATGCTGATCTGCCCCAACGAAGGTTTGTCGCACTAGTAGCATGCAATGTTATTCCCCTGAGAGTAGCCGTATGCTCTGAACCCACTCACTACACCACATAGCCAGGAAGGCGTTGCTTTAGGTTTGGTCATATCCGGAGGAATGGCAATCCTTACGGCCCTCCACCTCGACCGCGTGTTCTAAACACTTTGTCTGGATGGCCTGACATTGCGGTATGTTGTACGACACAGCGTACTAGAGATTGGTCTAGGATGTCCACCAATAGAACACCATTGCACCCATCTGGACGTCTACCCCGGGATCTGGGATCTGGCGGTGAGCGGCGCAAAAGAAAAGGGGTCATTGATCTCGAGGGTATGTCACGTGGCATAGAACACCCAACCATAAGGTAGTGTCACATGCTTAGGTCTTACAGGTCGAATGTGGCCTCCTCTAGCTAGTATGGTAAGAGGGCGGCGTGGAGCATCTCAGTTTGCCGTACATCGATGACCACATCTTCAGGGGCTGGTTCTACCCCGACAAAGCGAGCAAGCGGCCTTGCCTTAGCTAAAAAGGGGGTAAATGCTGCTGGTAACATGTCGGAATGGTCCCAGAGACGGGAAAGGCGACAAAAAGAAAGTTCACGATATGCTCGCCCCCGGATTCGAACCGGGATCCGCTTAACTATCAAGAGTCAGCGTGCTTGACCACTAAGCTAAGTGAGCCTCCATCCATACTTGTCACAGATATATGGTCGGCGATCACCTTATCTACTGCTATAGGGTCGGGTGAGTGGTTCGGGTCGGCCATACTCACAGTATCTCACACCTACCTTTGGTAATTCTCGAAAAGGACAAAAAAGAAACCATGTAACATGCTCGCTGCCGGATTCGAACCGGAATGCGCCTGACTACTCGGAGTCGACGTGCTCTACCGTTAAGCTAAGTGAGCCTTCAACCGAACTTGTCGCAATTGTATGGTCGACGATTACCTTATTCCCTCTTATATAGGTAGGTTCAAGTGATCTTTTAACTTGTTGGCTTTCGGGTCGGCGTTGTATTCACAGCACCTCACATGGGACTTATGGGATTCGCCTAACGTATGAAAAGAAAAAGGGGGGCCATGTCACATGCTTACTCGCTGCTGCCAGACTCGAACCGGAATCGGCTCTGATTGGTTTCAGAGCTGAGCGCGCTTTACCATGAAGCTAAGCAAGCCTTGTCCGAAGTTCACATCAATATATGCTCGGCGACTATTGTGTTCAGCTACGGGTTTCGATCTGTCCATTTGTTAGCTTCCGGGTCAATGTCACCCAATCACAGCACCTCGTATGTGCTTTATGGGATTTTGCCAAAGGCGCAAAAAGAAAAAGAAAAAGAAGAAGGACTATGCTCGCTGCCGGATTCGAACCGGAATCCGCTCTACTACTGCTTCTCAGAGTTGAACGTGCTTTACCGTTAAGCTCAACGAGCCTTTCAATGGTGGCGTTATCGAAGTGGTTGATACTCGGCGACCACCCTATTTCCGCTTTTTAGTACAGGTAAGAGTATTGGGCTTTCTGGGAGCCCACTTTGAGGCCGGTGGTGAATTCACAACACCTGACACAGGCTCAGGGGGGTTTCCCAGAAGACTCAGAACGGACTGAACACTCCCAAAAGAACATGTGTACCTTCTTTCAGATCGTGCCCTGTGATAGCAGGAGGGGGAATATCAAATCTCTAGCGATATCATCACAACTAGGCTTGGGCGTGCAAGAAACACACAACAAGCGTTTGCTCATCCTTTGTCCATAGGTCTCAAGGCCTCTAGATGAGGCATCTCAGGGACTTGCATTACGATTGGAGGTGTTTAAGACATTAGAAAGCCCCAGTGCCAACCCTGACACGCAGCGCTGAGGCATCAACCTTTTACAGGCAGCCTCTGTTTGTCCCCCCCAGAGAATCATACTTAAAGCCCACCCCAAGAAGCACACTCATTTCCTCTTCTTCTTCTTCATCAACATCAATCCAGTAAACCTCCGAAGCAACTTCTTCCTGACAGGACCAATATCTTGCACTATATCTGAGAGAGATTTATACGCCTATTCCTTGTCCCAGGATACTCTTTTGCGTTGTGCCCCATTACCGCCCTCCCAACATAAAGCAAGTCGCAAATATGTCCCAGCTACCCAAGTGTTTCCCTTGCTATGTCTGGTACGTATATCATTTCAGAACTGTCTTCAGGAAAGATAACAAAGCTTACCCTATCTCAGGTTGCCTACCCACGAGCTGATATTCGACCTGGAGTCAGCTTGCACCAATGACTGCAGAGAGTGCCAAGAAAACAACCGCTGCTGTACACCGGTAAGTTTTGATGATTTCTGCCCCTGATATACAGTCACAGGCAGAGCTAATACACCACAAGGTGACGGACCAGCAGGGAGTCGACATAGCACATATCATCCACGAGGCTATCAAGACTCTTATAATTCTCGTGGCCGATAAGAAGACGTATCCGGAGGCGGCAATCTGCCTGAAATCGATCAGGGAAGCTCAACGAAAGCTACAATATATACAGCGCTCGGTTGAGCCGTGCTCAAGCATCGAGAAGGGTGTCAACCTAGAAAGCCAAGCGCCCGCAACCCGGAATGACGACCGAGGCGTGCACGACATCTGCGCCAAACTCGCCGCTACTGTGATGTCTATAACACCCAGGGCTGGCGCAGGCAAAGGCAACGGAAGAACCAATGACTCTGCTCTACCCAAGGCGGCTTCCGAGGTTATCTCACGCCACTTGGCCACGATTCCGACGAATCCAGCAGAAACGCTCACCACAACCGAAGATGATGGCCCGTTCCTGAGCCAGTCGCAGCTGCAAACTATTGGTTTACTTGCGGCCGTCGACCTTGCCGAGGCAAACCGGCTCCTTTTTGATATGCTGAGAACTATTGGTCGTGGTGCCTAGACGGCTTCGCGGTCGGTCCGAGCAACACATGATCGGTCACTAGGATGGAGATTAAATAACAGGAGACTGTTGAGAGGCATGGTGGTTCGATCAGCTCGCCCGCCTTGGATGAATTCAGACGAGCTAGTGACTGATGATATCCATCGGTTGAGGGCATGCTTGAGGACTTTACTAGTCAATGATATTACATGTTGGCCCCCATGGTGGGTGTGTTACACGACAATTTCGGTTACGATGCTTAGTTCGAGCTGCAAAAGGGTGTTCAGAGACGAATTAGGAATGTCAACAACTGCGTATAAGAGGTCCCTAAGTGCGGAGCAATACGAGGGGGTAAGCGTACCTACATATGGTTGTGTGCTGGCCGATGCGGCTGCGGTGTATTCAAGACTTGATCTCGACTGTTTCAAATCAGCTACACTGCCACTGGTATCTGTTGACTCTGAACATAAAGCGTAAATATGTCTAATCAAATCTTGCAAGATGCGATCGAAGCGGGTAGATCTTGGCGCCCATCTTGGCCGACGGTTGCCTGATCCATGCAACTTTCGTGTACACGCGAAATACCAACGTTTTTTTGATGTTGATAGTGGGTATACTTACCCAATGCCAAGACCGAACAGTTGGGGGCCTACAGGGCTAGCCGCTGACATGAAGGTAAAAGCAGAAGCAACGGTTATAATGTAGTGCGCGCGGGTAAGCTCAAATCGATGCGGGTATGATGTGATGCCAAGCACCAGGAACGAGATCTGGAAATGTGTAGTCAGGTCAGCTTATATGTGGCTCAGCCAACGTAAGCTGCTTGTTTTTTTTCGCCGTCATTCTCCATGGACTTGTGCAATATACTTTGAGCCGCATGAAATTATGCTTACATGACGATATAAACACTGAGATTCATTATGCGCCGATCGTCTAGAGAATAGAAAACTCGACGGTTATGCCCCAAAACAATGCTGTGTAACTTCTGCCCCAGAGATGACACCGCGGCTATGATGTCGGGACCAAGGATAAACGCCGTCCCTTATGGTTCGAAATTGTCCCTAGCTAAGCCACAACGAGAATATTGATGTTAATATTATACAGCAACATGCTACAAAATTGCTGCCTGCAATGCGCGGAACGGAATTGGAGAGCCGGCGATGCATGGTTCGGCACCCGTACTGATGGTGATACATTACTCCTATTATGACCGAAGATATCATCTTTTTCGGGCTGAGTTCTTCCTGGCGATTGGCTTCACCGTTGGAGTCCGTCTGTGATCAGTTCCGAGTATAGACACAGTTTCCAAGCCGAGGGTCAACTAGACGATGTTTGCAGTTCAGTCAGCTAATGAGGAGTCAAAGGCTATGCCATAGATCTCCTTGAAGGTATCTACGTATCCAGATATGGTAGTTCTACAGGTATAAAGAGAACGGCTCGTCGGTCCATCTCATGTTCTTCTTCTCTCGACATCAACTCATCACATCCTACAACCATTATTACATCTTCCAACCCACAAACACCAAAACACATATCTTCTTTCCGTCTTTCTTCAGACCTCCAACCAACAAAATGCAGTTCTCCGTTACCATCATCGCCACCGCTCTGGCTCTGGCCACTGGCTCCGCCGCCTGGGCCCAGGACCAGTACGGCAACTGGATCGCCAACAACAACTGGGTCACCATCCGCAACAGTAAGTGGTCTTCTCTTTGACTTCGGAAACAATAGATGAGGCCAGAAACCGTTCGAGCTTATTATACTGACAATCTGCCTCCCATCTATCTAGCCCACGTGCACGAGGCCTGAACCGGCAGGGGCACCGAGAACATCCAGTTTGGTGTCTGCAAATACTGGACTGACGGCATCGGCGGCAAGTTCAAGGGCAGTACGTGTTCGCATCATCTCCTATTTGTATGCTCGATATATACATACTAACGTCGTGGTCCTAGACTGCTCGAACCGAGACGGAAGCCTGGGCTGTTGGTAAGAGGAGCGTCTCAGCACTTCCCCACTACAGCAGATATGGACGGGGTGTGAGCAGTATTTGACATGTTGAGGCAACTCAGGGGGTATGGGTTGTAGTGACATATTAACCCTTAGTCGTTCTTTTGCGGATACATTCTTTCTCCTTTCCTTGTCAGGCCCTCTTCCCATCTTGGGGATTGGTGGCTTGTTTGATGTAGGACTGTATAGTTGGATAGAAAATACTTTCACCAGTGCAGAGCGTCATTTCTGTGATACAGTGTTTGACTATCTGGTGATTGGGGGGCGTCGGGGATTCCTTCACATCCAGAGGTCCGTTTCCGCCTCTGAGAGTGGTGGCAACTTGAAAAGGTAACCATGGTATATGCTATACCTGTAATAGGTTGCCGCTGGAAATACTAACTGGTAGTATGGGGTTATGATGTGAAATATATATGTTGTCCGCACGGGGGGTATGTGAGATAGCCTACGCCAGGGAAGGGCTTCGGATTTTTGATAGCTGATTCATTCAGTCAGAAGCAGAGCTGTCACATGAATTGGATGAGTTCAGCTGCGCAGCATTACCAGCCTGGTTTTTAACTGGCCGAACCCCTCTCCGCAATGTCTGCCAATACCACAGGACATGAGAAACTCTTACTTTTTACATCGTGTTACCACTTCCTTTGAAGGAATTGTCGGTCAGGTGCATTTCCGACCATGTCGGGCGAGTCTCAACAAGTCCCAGACGCTCATGAGTATGTCGAGAGCCGGCGTAGGGAACTCGAAGAACCTAGTACTACCACGCTCAGAGGGTTCTCATTCAGATATGGACACTTGAACGACGAGGTTCCACCACGACCAAAAACATCTCTCAGACCACCTGGTTCTCAGAACTCTCTTCCATCTTTGATAGTAACTCCGTCTTCTGCGCTACCTGGCCAAGCCCAACATGGGATCTACTTTGGGTTAGGAGAGAGCGAAATACGGTTGATCCGACTCCTCCCGGGAAGTAGGCCGACGATCCAATGTGAGATTATTCATGTTTCACTTGAGCTTGAACTCCTACCTGCGTATACGGCCATATCGTATGCCTGGGGCGATCCCAACGATACAGTTGCTATAGGAGTTAACGGCACCCGGTGGAAGATTACGACAAGCTTGCATGGCGCACTCAGAGCACTTCGAAAACCCTACGACCCTTTGCTCGTCTGGGCGGATGCAATCTGCATCAACCAGAGCAATAAGAGAGAACAGTCGTCACAGGTTCAACTGATGACACAAATCTACAGCAAAGCAAACTCGACCGCGGTCTGGCTTGGTCCAGAGTCGCATGATAGTAAATTGGCATTTGAAGCCATATTTGCTCTCTGTGAAGCGGCAGATCATCCACAGGAAGTAGAATTATGGATACGATCGAAGCCGCGCGAGCACAACTTTGCAGCACTGGTGAACCTCTTTGAGAGAAGTTATTGGAGTAGGGTGTGGGTGATCCAAGAGATTCTGAACGCAAAGCTCGTTACCGTTTGTTGCGGTGTCACGAAGCTTGCGTGGCAGATGCTGCAGGACTTGGTGGTGGTGTTGGATCGACATGAAGAACGGTTGAAGCTCCGTTTTTGGTCACATGAGAATATCTCCCGACACGGTCAGCCATATGCACACGTTCTGTTGTCCAGAGGACCTGCTGGCATCGATACTTTGAGAAGATTAGCAGGAAAGGGTGCCCAGCTATTGCTCCAAGTACTGAGGGTTTGCCGCGCGAGGCACACATCAGAGCCAAGAGATAAAGTCTTCGGGATTCTAGGTATCCTGCCTGGAGAAGTGCGGTTGCATCTATCCCCAGATTATAACGCCTCGCTCCGAGAGGTATATACAGATGTGGTCGGTTTTCTGCTTCAGACAACGAAGCGTCTGGACGTCATTTGCGAAGCAATCCACTTCCCCTTGCATACCAGTTCGATTGCTCTTCCAACATGGGTACCAGATTGGTCTCATGTTCAAAATATCGCAGGGTTAGGTATCTCCTACGCGTTTTCGGCTTCAGGCGAAACAGAGGCTGTCTTCAATTTTCCCGATAGCCAGCGGAAAAACAAGCTCAAGATATCCGCAATTCCTCTTGCTACTGTCCAAGTTCGCGGGATCGCAGTCGGAACTTACTCCGGTTTGGACGACTCACTGATGGCGTTCCTTAATTGGCGAGCCAAACTACTTGCTCGTTTCCCTGAGAGCGTCGCAATGGGCGAGTGGACTAGACAAGACGAGGCATTTTGCCGTACAGTCTCACTGGATCAAAGAAAAGCACACTGGGAAGACTGGAAGGAAGATGAGTGGGCTCCGGGCGCTTGGACTGATGTGTGCTATCATGTATTTGCGACGTTGATCGATAAGCACTTGCCATCGATCCGCATGGACGAGAAGTTGCAATCATGTGTAAAGGCCAGCAATAAGATTGCCGACATCGTTAATGATCCGGCGAGGATGAGAGTTCTGCAGGAACGATGCGAATCACGCATGATGGGGCGCTGCTTCTTTATCACCGAAGACGGGAAAATGGGGATGGGAACCGGGTTATTGGAGCCCCACGACGTTATCTGTGTATCGCTCGGTTGCTGTACGCCTGTCATCCTGCGACCGGACGGAGAAGATGGCGAGTACAGGTTCGTTGGAGATTGCTATGTGGATGGACATATGAATGGAGAAGCAATAGAGGCGTCCAAGGGAGACCAGGGCAGAAATCCGGAGTCGTTCGTGCTTAGGTGAATCAACAATGAAGCGCGGTCATCTCTTGACAACAGGGAAAGGAAGTCAACTTCTTAACTGGAAGATATGGAGACTGCACGATTCTGAGCGTCATATGTGTTGGCATTTCAAATTCTTCTGCTAGAGTGATATCTTATGTATTGTCATGGTCGATGCTGGTGTTAAATAAGTACCTACAGATTGGGAAATAAAACAGTTCGTTCTTCGCGTTGCATGTCGTCCATCGTCTCAGTCATCAACTACCGCAGCAAAAGCCAAGTGCAGCCCCACCAATTTACGGGTAGGTACGTTTTAGAGACACCTGTCGATTGACAGCGCCAGCTGTGTGGCCAGGGTACGCTTATCTAACCGATTCTTATCGCACGTGCGCCGCTCGAATTTGCGTTAGTAGGGTTGCGCATTCCACACACCCAAAGGCCGAAAAGACAAAAAATTACGGCGGACAAGCTGCCCTCACTCTAGTCCCGAAATTCCCCAACATCGTGACAATTTTCCATCTCCGACCGATTGTCCAATTCACGACACGACCGACACCACCACTTAGTACCGAGTCGCATATTAACCCGCAGCAATGGCCAAGCTCTCGTAAGTCTTGTTGTTTTTCCGTTCGACTGCCTGTTCCGTGCGAAGCGTCCTGTCCAAATCGAAGAGCATCAACCGAGGGAGGAATTTTTTTGAAAACGTGGGAAATGGTGGGGTTCAGTCGGCAAGGAATGCGATCACGACAACGACACTTTCGGCTGTCAACATTTCTGAACGGGGCCATGGACGAAATGGCTGAGCGCTGAACGACACATGCTCTGCAAGATGAACTTCTGCAACATCCCGGCCGGCTGTGGCTGCGACAATTGATGCTTTTGAACTGGACTCGACGCTTCGCACAGAACTTCCGACGAATTTTGCGCAAAGGAACAGACAAGCTAACACTGTTTCTCTAGCCGTGGTGCCCCTGGTGGCAAGCTTAGTTCGTCTCCCTCCTCCTGTTGTCCTTGGTAGTATTTGAGGAGGTACTGTGAATCTGCTGTCCCTGCTGCGCCCTCTCTGCTGGGAGATTACGTTCGAACGCCAATTACTGCCCGCCATAAATCGAAATACGAATCCGGTCTGTCAGCGCCCGGTCCCATATCGGGACATCCGTGAACGCTCACCCGCACATTACGAAACACCAGCACGGAAAATACATTGACGCTTTCTCCAACGATCTTACGAGACCCCGGTGCCGAGAACCTGTCAACCGCTGTGGCAGTGAATGAACTATGGTCGCTATATCACAGAGTTGACCCTATTATCTCCTGCCACCAGTTACAATCTGCTGCAGTAGAAACTCAAATTCTTTGCACTAGTACTCATGTTGCGATTTTCGCCTCGAGAGGTACAGGCGACGAGGGTTTCGGGTGCTCGATGGACCTATCGACCCACCACCGAATTTCAACCGCACGGGCGTTTATCTTACCATGGAGCAAAGCAGCAGCAGCAGCAGATTCACCAGGACCCTTCAAATATCCAGGATGACGCTTTGGTCCACTTATCTTTACTAACCTGCTTTTCGTACAGAGATGACCCTCGGTCTTCCCGTCGGTGCTATCATGAACTGCGCCGACAACTCCGGTGCCCGTAACCTGTACATCATCTCAGTCAAGGGTATCGGTGCCCGCCTGAACCGCCTGCCCGCCGGTGGTGTCGGTGACATGGTCATGGCCACCGTCAAGAAGGGAAAGCCCGAGCTCCGCAAGAAGGTCCACCCCGCCGTTATCGTCCGCCAGTCCAAGCCCTGGAAGCGATTCGACGGTGTTTTCCTGTACTTCGAGGACAACGCTGGTGTCATCGTCAACCCCAAGGGTGAGATGAAGGGTTCCGCTATCACTGGACCCGTTGGTAAGGAGGCTGCTGAGCTGTGGCCCGTAAGTTGCGCCCCGTTCTGTCCTGGAAGAGTTGAACCGCCCTGACTAACACGATCGTAACAGCGTATTGCCAGCAACTCCGGTGTCGTCATGTAAAGAAAAATCAGTTACAGAAACGTAGCATTTGCGGACAAGCGTTGGGGAACAAACCTTCATGTCATACGAATTGGGAAACCCGAGTCACCGCCATCTCAACAAGATGGGCCAGCCACTTCTCTCCAGTTGTGCAGATGAAGGGCAGGGAGGGTTTAAAAGTGATGATCTGGCAGGCTTTGCATTTGGGCTCATGGCGTAAAGGAAAGACACATCATACCATACATGCCATCCTGAATCTAATAAGAAAAAGATTCAGTTCCGATTGATGACTTATTTGACCGATTTACTGTTCTTTTATCTTTGCACTGATGAAAATGTTGCAACTTGACATCTGATTTGTGCAGCGTTGGAGATCGCTTGGATCAATGCCGACCCACTATCCTCAAAGATCATGATGCTCCGGCACCCTGTCTAGAACATTGCTGGGCACCGGAATGCCAATGGAGGGTATCCTTATTCTTGAATGCCAGACCTCTCGAACTTATTTAGGTGTGGCAGACTTTTCGCCATCACTCTGTTCTGTTTAGATTATCTCCTGTGAGTGATGCTGTTCAGGGAGTGATGCGGGGGCTGCCGTCTAATACCCCGCGATGCTTGGAATCGTTTCTAATAGGCCCCCTTCACTGATATGTCCAACCCGAAATTTACTGTCTTGAACGCTGACAAGGAATGAGATGAAGTTAGGCAGGCGGGAAGTAGAATTGCAAGGCCCGCTTAGTGCTGCTGTCTTCCTTCTTGTGCCAAGTGGGTATGATGGGGGAGGTCTACAATACGGGGTTGGCTCAATTGGGATTATTGGGATGTAAGTGATAGCTTGTGTGCGATGTCCAACGCTGGTAATGCAGTTTGCATGTTAATATTCGTGATTGGGTGTTCTTGACTCTCTTCTATGACCTTTGCAAGGTAGATAGATAGATTATCATCGTACCAAGATCAAGGAAGAAATGCGGTATAGGTTGCGATCGTCATTAGACGCGCCGGGTTTAGGCAGTTCGTCAACTGCCTCGAAGATCTGGGTGTTGGGTACTGTATAATTGCTATAGAGTACAGCAAGTACTGTTTGGCGTAGTCCATGATCAGGCTTGACTCTCAAGAAGCGCATGGGCTCTTGACTCTCCCGTCCAGATAGATCACTGGCAGCAATGACCCAATGAACGAAGATCCTACGAGGGCCTGCCTGGCGTGCTTCCCAGCACCACCAGGGTCATAGAGCCTGATGCTTCTAAGTAGGTTAAGAATCTGGAGAACCACGGCCCCGACGATCAGGTGACCAATAGCGAGCTTTCGGATACCAGTAGTGACGGATCTGATCTTCGTGCCAGTCTGTTATTACTCGCAAACGCAAAGCCCCAGCATCTTCGCAGGACCTTTACTACTGCCGCCACTTGAGAGCGCTGCACCAAGATCTGTCGGACGATTGAGGAACGGGTGATGAAGGGGGTTTTGCAGGCTATGATTGTTAGTTTGCCTATCCGGATGATTTGGAGTTGGCACCGGAATTTTGAGACTTGGGTTGTGATAAATGGTAGGTATTAGAAACATAAACTTGCTAATGTCACATGAGGTAGGTACACACCCCAAACGCCACTGCCACTGGATTTTACCACAAGAGACAAGCAGAGGATGCATTTACGTATAGCCTATTCCCTCGTGACGATTTACCTCTACTAATATGTAACCTACCTGCCTGTACTACATCAGCCGTCAATCTGGTAATTTCAGCACCGCCAATTGACAGGTGCGCGGTCAGAAGTCGCAATCTTATCCAACCCCCAAACAGAGGTACAGTATTCCGATTGCAATCATGGATAGTCATGTGCATGTATGTTTTCTCCCAAAAGAGATATGTTTAGACATGAAAACTGCATACATAGTATGCCGAACCTACATTAATCTGAGTTTTACGTCGTGTGGTCATGGAAGAAGTCACCATACGCAATCCGGAGTCTAGAAAGAGTTGCAAGTAATCGACAGCATGTTGCGCGTGGAGAATATAGCTCTTATATGCATTCTAACAACGTAGACTTGTCAGTACTAAAGCATCTGATTACATCCAATCCTCTGAACTTCTACTATGAGTAGCCACAATCCGCTGCGTGTATAGCCTCTTGGAATTCTCCGCGACATTCAGAGTATCATGAACCATTGTACTGTACCGTGGGCAAAACCCTCGAATGTCCTGTTCCATTCGTGTTCCTGAAACCTTGGACAGACAAGCTGGTGGCTAAAAGCTTGAGGACCAGTCAACAGTTTCAGTGGGCGAAAGAGGCCAGGCGACCTCCACGTCTTCTCTTAAAAAGGCGCTCGAGGTCGAGGGGGTTGCAGTCCAAGTTGAACCACCAAGGGCCGCCTCGAAGGTAATAGTGGTCGCACTGGTTGAACGTCAAGGGACCGACCGGTTTAATATTTGATAGCAACATGAAAGCCCAGGTTTTTTCCGACCAGGACCTGCATAAAGAAGACATGGCCCATATCGACATATAGCGGTACCTGGCATAACAACATTGAACGGATTAATGTAAGTATGCAAGAGCGGTACTTGGTCTGACGACTGCAGTGGCGGCTGTAAGCTTTTAGCAGCCGGCCACTGACAAGTCCGTTGGCTTTCCAGCGGTTATTCCGTTGCACTAGCTACACCGTTGGAGGGGCGGTGATACCACGTCAATAGCCACATGATGTTTATTCCACAGTGATACGATCAATCAAGTTGAGCCACCATCAACAGACTAGGCAAGCAGAATATCAAAGGTAATCGTTAATTCCAATTGATGCATTTAGTGCATGCGCGCACCGTTGCTGTTTTCGATGATTCATGAAACACACAGTACGAAGCTAAACCACGGCGACACCGAGAAAACATCAGGAGAAAGCAATTGGAAGTCCCAGTTCATCAAGAAATCGCGATTCTTGCTTATTATTACAAGTAACTCTAATACTAATTTTCCATAACCTGATCATGTAATAATGCCTTCGCTGTAGGTTGAGCCCAATGTGTGAAATTCCAAATGCTGGCCAGATATGTAGGCAGTCGGTACCTTTATGCAATATGTTCCGCTATTCCACCTGCTCGCTTCGCCAATGTCGTCCGTCTCAGCAAACCCCAAACCGGGGGGTTGCCATGGTGTTTGTTACAATTCCAGATAAGTATCATGTATGTGCTAAAAGTCACGCAATAGATGTCGCCCTCGCGCATCTCTCACATAAGCCGTCATGCTCTGTCTGCACTAGCTTCTTGCCAGCACAGCAGAGGAGCGAGCCATATACCAATCACTGGGGGTGGGGATGGGTGGCCCTGTGTTGTTGGAAAACCGCACCGGGGTGGAATTCCGGGATTGGTGTTTTCGCTGCTGCCTTCTTCGCGGCAAGTGTCGCTCGGCGCTTGGCCACCGCAGGTGACATGGAACCAGAAGCCCAACGTGCTATGTCAGATGTTAGTATGGAGACCCACGACTGTAGAGATAAAACAGAGATCATACCTTTCATGGATGCAGACATCTTCTCCGACTTCGTCATAGACCCGTAGTCTTTAGGCGCTTCGGAGCCATGTGCAGGGGCACCATTACCGTTGGGAGGACCGTGGGCGTTGTTCAGCTGCACCGGTCCGGGACCATTGCTCACAGGCATACTGGTGGGATGGCTGGTTGGTGGAGGAACAGCCGACGTGAAGCTCCCAGTGCTGCCATTGAAGTTCTTGATCTTGATCTTAGTCATCTTGGGGGCAACGACGGCTGGCTCAGGCGTTGGTTCCGGGGCTGGTTCTGGACGGTCGTGGGCGACATCGGTGAAGTCATTCGCTTGTGCCTTCTTAGACACCCGGCGATTGCGCTTGGGTTTGCGCTGATCCTCGTTATCCTCAAAATCACCATCATCCTCATCAAGGGAGAACTTCTTCTGACGCTTCTCTCGAAGGCCGTACGCAGACACGGTAGTCGAGGCAGTAGCAGTCGACGAAGACGTGTTCGGGCGGGACTCGTCAGGACCTTGCGTAGAGGGTATGGATGTAGTACTGTAAAAGGACCCGGTAGGTACTTCTGTAAGCCGTGAATGGCGTCGGGCACGGGCAGATCGGTTCGTGATAACCTCATGATCGTGGTTATCATTGGCGGTGTACTCCTCATCATGGAATGCCTTGCGCCTCCGCTTCCGGCTGGGCCTCTCTTCGACCTCGTCGGGATCCGGTTGAGCCTCGTTTTCTGTGGAGGGGTCTTCAGGAACCGACGTGGGCGCGTTCGGTTTCTTGGCCCTTCCACCGCGGCCACGCTTCTTTGGTGTTTCCTCGACAGGAGGTTCTGGTTGTGAACTGAAAGAGAGGTTTGAATCGCCATTCTCTTCGCCATTCTGACGTCCCCGGCGTCGCTTAGGTGGTGGTTGCGTTGGGACAGGCGTGGAGCTTCTGCTAGTAGCTTCCACGTCACCAAATAAGTTGGTGGGCTTCCTCGTGCGCTTGCCATGCACCACGTTAGGGTTGACGTCGTCAATCTCAGCAGCCTTGGCTGTTTGTTTGGGCCTATCTCGTAACCTGGCTTTCCCAACACCACGTCGCTGACCTAGTGGATCCTGCATGCCAATCTTGGAGTCCCGGTCGTCGTACTCGAAGAGATATGCAGAAGCCATGACTCGGTCTTGTTGTCGAGCATACAAGACCATGGAGTCTTCCTTGGGAGCGCGAATGCCCTTGACCTGGAAGTCTTTGCGAACGGGGACAGCATCAGGATCCTTGCTTAATGCCATCTTCTCGCGCTGCAGGAAGGCTGCCTCCTCTGCCTGGTACTTGACGGCATTGTCTTCGTCATCAACAATCTTCCTTAGGCGGACCCACTCTTCCTGCCAAGCCACAAGAACGTTGTTGACGGCAGCAAGACGCTCGTACAGATCCGCCTCCTTCAGTGAATCGACATCATCAAAGAGACTTGTGAGTTCCGATGCTGGTCGTGGTTGCTTGAATTGGTATTGTTTCTTGGCAGGAGGCTGGATTGACAGAACCTCGGCTTCTGGTACAGGCGAGTTGTTGGCTGTTGCGGCAGGAGTACCAGCTGGCGTATCTTCATTGCCGACTTCATCGGCGGCTTCCTCCTCCGGTGCTTCTTGTATAACCTCCGCCTCTGTCATCTCCTCCTCGGTAATTGCGGGGTACATGACCTTGGAGTCTTCGATGTAGGGTGTCAGATAGGCGTATGGGCCGTTGTTCACTTCCTTTTCTACTGTAGACCGAGCTGGAGGCTGTTCCTTGACCAGTAAAGTCTTCAGTTCTTTCTTGATCTGGTCTTCCTGCGGCTTATCAAGTGAGGTCTTCTCGGGCTGTTCTTCTGTTTTCTGAACGGGGTTCTCTTGCGGCGCCTCGACTGCCTCTTCAGGTTGCTCTTCCAGCGTTTCCTTTGGCTTGACTTCTGCCTTATCCTCAGAATGCACAACAGATTGTTGCTCAAGCTTCTCGGGAAGTTCTTCTACATGTTCCTCAATAGTCTCCTCAACAGTATCCTCAGGAGGCTGCGCAGTAGACTCCTCAGTAGGCTTCTCGACGTCCTCAGTGGGCTTTTCGATTGGCTTCTCGACGAGCTTTCCCGTTGGCTCCCCAGTGAGCTTTTCAGCCGGCTCCCCGGTAGGCTCATCGGTAGACTCCAGGGTAGACTCCTCGGTAGGTTCCTCGGTAGGCATCTCAGTAGGCACCTCAGTATGCACCTCAGTATGCACCTCAGTATGCATTTCAGTATGCATTTCAGGAACTGTCTCAGGAACCGTCTCAGTGAGTTGCTCGACAGGCTCCTCTGTAGACGACACGGTAGGCTTCTCTTCAAGTATCACCACATACGACTCTTCATGTCGTTCCTTGGGCTTTTCCTCGGGTTTCTCAGCCGTCTCAATGGTCTCCTCATGCAACTCCTCAGGCTTCTCCATGGGCGCCTCCGTAGGCGCCTCCGCAGGCTTCTCGGTAGGTTTCACCTCAAGTATCATTTGAGGCTCTGCCTCCGGTTTCTGCACAGACATAGCCTCCGAGGTCACAGGTTCTGGCATCTGGACGTCAGGAGGCTCTTCGACTTCGACCTTAGGTGGATGCGATACAGCAGTCTGCAACATAGTATCAGGCGCGACATCAGGCGCGACATCAGGCGCGACCTCCATCTTGGTCTCTACCGTGGCTTCCGGCAGGATCGCCGTGTCAATAGCGTTGGATACTTGCGCATCCTCTGACTTGTTGTGTTGGGCGTCTTCTTCGTCTTGAGCCATGTGAGCTAGCGGCCCCGCAGACCCAGTGTGAGAAGACCCCGAATTGGTTCGCTGGTGGAACGATTCATCCGACACCTCACTGTGGTGACCTCCGACCTCAATAGTGTCTTGGACGGGCACATCCTCCTCGAGCTGTTCTGCGACGAATGGTTGAGGGTCCAGCGTTGATTTCCGCGGCTGGGCACGTTTGGACGCGGACTTGGCAGGCTGCTCCGACGCCCGGCGCTTTGCACGGGGTTCGGGCTCATCATCAAACACCTCGCCGGGAACAGCAAAATCAGTCTTGCGCTTCTTCAGTGAGCGTGTAGTAGACGGTGCAGCCTTTGACGCGGTGGACTCTTGAACAACGTCATCCACTCGGTCAAATGAGTAGTCTATACGGGTTCTCTTGCGAAGAGAGCGCCCACCCTTACTCTCAGCATCGCCGGGAGAGGCCGCGACGGGGTCCAGATTCCTGGGCCGTGTGCGAGTACCTCTGGCGTTGGACGGGCTGGGAGTCTCAAAAGTGAAGGAAGATGACGGAGCCATGGCTGTGGCTGCTGCTGGCGCCGGGGTCTCAGTGGCAAGGTTTTCTGAAGACTCTGAGCGACGGTGTGAAGATGAAGCAGGAAAAGTCTGACGCTTGCGGCCAGAAAACCGAGCTCTTGCACGCTGACTGTTTGGGGAATCCATGGAAAAAATGCAACAATTGACGCTGTTGTTGGGCACGTATTGTAACCCCGTTCAAGAGGCTGCAAGTCGACCACAAAGAAGGTTACAAGTCAGAGAGAGGGTCGGAGATTATTATGTAAGTGGGTACCCCCAAAATTGAGCCAACTAGGGGATTGGCAGGACGTCAGGGAAAATCAGAAGGCGTCGGACCTCGAGGTATTGAGGCCGAACCAACAAGACGGGCAAAAGAAAAAAGGTGAAAGAGAGAATAATGCAGGTTTGAGGTTTTGATGATGCGCTCGCGCAAGGCAAGAGACAATGTGTGCCGCGGGCAACTCGTCTGTAAGAGCGAAGATGACAGGTTAGTACAGCCGCTCGGATGAACGCCAAAACAAATCCTGGCCGGCCGGTATTAGATGGAGGATGCAAGAATATGAGGCCGCAGGATATAGAACAGAGTAGAAAATAACACAGAGAGAACGCGCGCGCAATAGTGTAAGTCGGCAGGCATGTGTGTAGAAAGTCAATCAAGGTGCTTGTGTAATGACCGGATATGGAAGGCTGACGTGTTGTATGCTGCTGCTTGGGCGAAAGGTTTGAAAGACGGAGGATGAAACGGGATCAACCGGAAACATTGCAATGGCCGGGACGTGAGGATATGAATTGGATCACCACTTACAGTAGATGGAAGAACAAGGCGTGATGTTCGTGAGCCGATTTGCGTTTTCCGGCGGCTGTGTTGAAGAGTTAGGTCTCGTGACATGGTATTGTTATGCGGTTTAACACGCATACAGATACATACCTTACATTAGAAAGGGAGCGGCATGGACACACTAGCAGCGGGCGCTGGCCAAATCGACAACTAGTTTCTGGATATTCTGTCTCTGCTCTCTATGGAGAAGAGACTCGAAGAAGCAGGGAGGTGGTGGTTGCTGAGTGAGTGAGCGGTTGGTTGAATGATGTAGACGAGAGAAGTAGCCCTTCGGTCGAGTTTGGGGGCAAGTCAGTCAGTCTGGCGACAAGATGGTCCCTCAAGATTCAATAAGACGTATGAGAGGAAATAAGCTGATGGACGCGGGCCAAAAAATCAGATTGGCCAGAAATACAGTCTGTATAATCGCAGCAACAATACGAAGCGATTTGACGATGTTGCTATTGTATGCGAACGGCGTCATATAGCGTCTTGTTCATTTGGTCACTTCTCCTGCTTCTTATTCATCTCACAATCAATCTATTCAATCAAGCACCAGGGTCGATTTTTGGAGGTTCCAGCACAGCAAGCAGGGAGTGGCACTCCACCAGCCACACGCCCCAAGTTTTTCTCACAGCTAAAGGGCCCCGTCCAGCCAGTCAGCGCTGACGGTTCCGAGTGGGACCCCGTCTTGGGGGTTCCAGTCGAGGTTCCAGCAAGCCAGCATGTTCAGGCCAGGACGGAAGAGGCTTAGCGAGCCATCTGGCAAGTCATCTCCTCCAATCAAACTGCCAAAATCCTCGACCATTCCGTTTATGGGGCCTGCTTGTAGCCCCCCATTTCCCCCTTGCGGGTTGCATGCATGGGATTTGGGACAGGGCGCATACGTAGCTCTCCGTGGAACTTGTGACGATCGAACGGACGTCAAGACATAGAAGCTTCACTTCGACCACCTAGGCGAATGCCACTACTAGCTTAAGTCAACCTCGTAGCAGGTATTACATACTTCCGTCTGTATTCCAACAACAGTATCCTACTATCGAGTGCCTGCCCCTCATCAATACTGGCCCAGCCAGATTCCTTTGACCCAGAGGTGCGTAGCTCGAAGCCCCCCATCCAGCTTCCTCGTTGGAGGTTGCCCCAAAGCTTGCGAAACCCAGCATTCCCACTTGGAGCACCCGTGAACTGCTCGCATTTTGCATTCTTCGGCGTCGCTGTAATTGCTATATGTTTATACTTTGGCGCCCCTCTCCCACAATCGAATTGTCATTGTCTGGGAGCGCCGGGGGAGCATCGTACTAGTCCTCGAAACCACCGGCAGCTAGCTGACCATCCCAAATTACAGAGTACACACCTCATAGACCCACCACTTTTCTGGTAGTTCGCCATGGCTTCCAAGAAGACCAAGACCGACAACGAGCTGGACGAGCTCTTCTCCTCGCTCGGAGACGATGCCGCCCCCAAGAAGAGCCACCCCAAGCCCAAGACCGCCGCCTCCAAGGTCCGAGCCGACCAAGCAGAGAAGGACAAGGACATCTTGGCCGACCTGGAGAGCCAGTTGGGCGACCAGCCCGCCCGACCTCACACGCCGCGCCTCAAGGACGCAGGATCCAAACGAACGAGCACCCAAACCCCTCCTCCAGGTCGCCAGTCCGAGGACAACAGCAACAAGCCTGCCGCCGCCGCTGCAAACCTACCCCGCAAGTCGGTCGACAGCGCGCGCTCGCTGCATGCAAGCTTCACCCCGAGCGCAACGAGCTCCGACCTCCAGGATGCCGAGAAGAAAGGCACCGTTGAGCAGACTGCTCCCGCTGCTGGCGGCGGTTGGTGGGGAGGCATCTTTGCCACTGCTACCGCTACTGCCTCGGCCGCTATAAAACAGGCCGAACATGTCTACACTGAAATCCAACACAACGAGGACGCGAAGAAGTACCTGGAGTCGGTCCGTGGCAATGTTGATGTTATTCGAGGCTACGGTGAGTTCTCTTGCATACCTAATCCCTCGCACAAGCTCTAGTATTGAGCACGTGCAACTGCTGTTGTTTTCTACCCTGCGCTTGCGACTTCTATACTATTGCTCTCGATCGCCGTTCCGCTATAACACCTACATCATACTCCTGCCACTTGACATCTTCATCCACCTTCTCTTCGCCCTGCTGGTACAAGCCGCAACTAACCAGACCTCTTTCTGTAAATCTAGGCGACGAGTTGCGACACCGAGCTCTGCCCACATTTACCAACATCCTGCAAACTCTGGCGCCGCCCATTTCGTCGCACGAGCGCCTTCTGATTCACATTACACACGACCTTGTGGGCTACCCCTCGCTGGACCCATTGGTCTACGGCGTTTTCAGCCGCGTAATGTCTCAGGTCGAAGGTGGTGACCTATTGGTTGTGCAACGCGGCCACGAAAGCACGGCCCGTCGCCCCTCGGACGCCCACTACCGCGGTTCGTCCTCTTCTGCCGGCTGGCGCGACGGCCCATGGTGGCGACAGGTCGACATTCCCCGCGATCTCGGCACTATCAAGGGTCTTGTCGAGGGCACGAAGCTCTGCCGGGTCTCGGCCGAGAGCTATGCCCATGACTACTTTTCCGCCGACGGTGGGATCGTTGAAGCTCAGAAGCGCGCCCTCGAGCCGGTCGACGAGAACAACCCCGTCCGTACCAGCGACATCTTCCTGGCCGTCCAGGCGATCACGGTCGAGGCCGACGATGCCCTCTTTACCGGCAGCACGGCCGGCGAGAAGGAGAAGGCGGATAGCCCCGTGGCCGACGAGTCGAGCGATGCGCAGATCTGCTTCGCCGTCTACGTGTTCGACCCCGTCCACGAGATCACGTACAGCACCGTCAGCCAGAACGTGCCGGCCAAGTGGATCCGCTGGCTCGACGCGGCTAGCCCGCTCACCCCGGCCAGCGGCGAGTCCGAGGCGGCCCAGCAGGGCTTCCACGACCTGATGAACGTGCCTGACGAGATCCGAGAGATTGTTGAGAGCGGCGGCGTCGACCCCCGCGAGTGGGTGGCCGAGTGGGTGGAAGAGGCCCTCAGCTTGAGTGTTGGCATCGTTGCCCAGCGGTACGTGGCCAGGCGCATGGGCGTTGGTGATGGTGGCCTCGGTAAGGGTAAGCAGAGAATGGAGGATGTGGTCGAGGATGGCGGTGGTGAGGCTGCTCGGGCTGGATTGATCTGAGATCGATCGGTCTTGGTATCTCGTCCCTTCCTTCTTCTTTCCGTATGGTTTTCTGGTTTCGGAGTGTCGGGAGTTGTCATGGTTGACCCCCGGTATGATTTATGTTCGTTTTCATCAGCAAAGTGCCAAAGTTCCAGTTAACAACACCGAATACACACAAGCAAACGCAGGATACGGTGGTTCTATCCGATTTCTCCAATATGCCATCATTATCTCTTCCAGATCTTGTTTCTGTTTTCTTGAGCTCGGTCAGTCCGAACGCATGGATCAAATTGGTAGCACAAGTTATGAATGAACAACCTACTCTACGAACTTGGCCAAACATCCCTTTCCTGTGACTTCGTATGTGATTGCTACATCGCAAACGTCCTGATCAGCTATATGCTTGCATGAGTTCCTTGCCTATTTGGCTTCAGTTGCTGGGTTACTCCTGGATTGGGTCTTCGAATTCATCGACGATAGTGGTTTTGCTGTTCTTTCACTTTGCGGTACTATTACATCTCCAGATGAGCAATATCGAGGATGATTCAACTTATCTCATTACACCATGAATACGTTTCGCCCCCGCCCTATACATATCACATTTATACGTCTTGGAGGCAGACCTACTGCCAAATATTGTTAACAATATAGTCAATCGTCAAATCGCGGCGAAAGTCAGCTTGGGCTTCACTCTACTAGTTCAATTCATTAATACATATATGCTTCTCGTTTCTCTTGGAAATACCAATGCCCTCCCACTTGCGTGGTCCACGCTTGTTGCTCGCGACTTGCTTGTAGGTGCGTTTAGCTCACATCTTTCAATGGTTTAGTGATAGGGAGGAGCAGCGCCCATCCAAACAGATTCCCGCATCCGCCATGATGGACCGAAAGGGGTTTTCATCGTCGAACACGCCAAGCGTGAAGGCTATGCACGACTTCTACGCGCCTTGGATCACCCGGGACAGGCACGGCCGATGTATCGTCAAGGGAGGGTCGGCGGTCAAGGTCTCCATCCCCTCTGCTGCTGCTTCTTCGTCGCGCCCAACAGGTGGGGTAGGCACACCAGCGGGAGTGTCTCGGTCTGGCTTTCCTCTTACTACGCGAACTGGGCGGACTGGAACAAGATCTCCCAAAGAGGACGAGATTGGCATCGCGATCTTGTCGCCCGCCACGAAGCGTGCCTCGTTAACGTCGTGTTTCTCGTTTTCAAGTGGCAACGAGGAAATGGTACACACGTCGAGGTCGCAGTTGGCTTTCAACGAGAACTCTCGTCGCCATATTCCACGGCGGCAGATCCACCATCTCCCGTTGCGGTCCTTCTTCGACGGAGACAGTTCGGTTGACAGCAGGGAGCAGGGACAATGGTGGTGGAAGAGCCTCTCATACTTCGCTAGCTTTTTGGAAAAGAATACGGCAGCGAAACCTCGACAGGTTTCAGGGAAAGGTAGATGGGCGTGGCCGGATGACAGACACCACCATCTCCACCATTTACCTCACCGCTCTCGACTGCCCTGGGCGAAACGAGTTGTCGCCGCAATCAAAGCCAGGCCCCTGATAATAACCATCGCTGAGCTGGGTGGTGCTGCATCGGTCCTAATATTTTTGATAGTAGTAATACTATATGCGAAACCTCTACAGCAGAATGATCATGAAGGACAGCCTCAGGGGACGGACAGAACTCTCACAACGACGGCGGCCATGGCAGGAGGGGCGATCGACCGTACCACTGATACAAGTATGACATGCACCACTGCCATTACCTTCCCGAAACCCACGCACACACATAGCTTACCTACCATCAGTGCTCTTTCCAGCCGCTAGCCAATCGATGTCACCCATTCCTACCACCGTTACTCCATCGTCCGGCTTCCCCAGTGTCGTACCAATCGGGACCACTAGAACAGCAGATGCGCAGACTCCCATCACCCAAACCACGCCACTATCTCGGAAATCCTCCACCCACCCGCCATCAACCATATGGATAATAAGCCTGACGTCCCGGAACAGCTCGTCGCCGCAGCCGCTACCGCAGCCGCACAAAGGGGGAAGTTCCAGAGCCGGGACCTTTTCTAGCTCTACTTCCGTAGCAGCCACAGAGGACATTGCCTCCGCCTCCGCCCAGTCGGACGAAATGCCCACCCCCGAGACGCCGACAGTAACAACAACAACAACAACAGCAGCAGCAACAGCGACACCACCACCGCCACAAATTTCTCTCACAACCACTACCGCCACCACCCACAGGCCCGTAAGAGGGCTAGACATGATGAACGATGACGATACCAAGACAACGGTACGCGACGGCGGGGGATCGTGACCGCCATCCGACCGCCCAAAGTCTCGTGGCGCCGAGTCCTTGTCGGTAATGCCTCGGCCGCAGGGCTATGATGGATCTGAGTTCTTAATCATGCGGCGATAAATGACAATTAGCTAGAAAGAAGCGATGAGGAGAGAGCGCTCGCAGTGTGGCCAGAGGCCTTTCCATATGAGCAACATCATGGCACGCGTAAGCGGGTGCTGATGGGCGTTGGATATGATAGGATATGAATGGCTGCGTGACCAACAACAATGACGAGGCTGGGCTCGACTAGACCAGACTTCGAGACTCGTAATGAAAAGTATGTAATCCAATTCCACGCCGGCTTCTCTTATCTACCTATAACAACGTGGTTTCTGGAACCGGCTGTCGGGTGCATCGGTGGGGCTGGGGTAGATGTAGTCGCGATAGTGAAAGTACATACTAGCTACTAGCTGCCCTTACGGGTTGTATCCAAATGAGAGCCGGACAGGTCCGACTGGGTATTGAAGAGGCATTTCCGTTGAGGGAGAAACGATTTGACATCATCCTCATACGACAACGATGGCATCACGTCTGGCAAGCACACACAAAACAAAGGAGGGAATGACTACGAACAAGATCTAGCTACTCCCCGTCACCGTCCCAGTTGCATTCCCCTCTCTTGCGAATGAGATCGGCCGTCCGACAATCCCGAGTTTGATCGACTGTCTGTCCTCCATGTTCGCATCCAGGCCTTTCCTGGTTCCGACGCTCGAGATATTGCTATTAGGTAGTCCTGTAGACTGTGGGTGGTTTCTCATGCGACGAGACCGGTTCCGACGACGCGCCGTTCTCATCCCCCTATCGACATCCCCCGCCGGCCCCCCATGGTGCGGCAACACCGCATGCTCCACAATCTCCAACTTCGTCTCACAGGGTACCGTATCCTCCGTCCCTTCGGCGCGGCGATGGCGGGGGATCAGATGGTCATAGTACCGAGGCGCGACACAGCCCAAAATAATCAAGACCATTCCAATGTGCGCCAGGGTGAAACCAGTGATCATCAGGGGATCGTACCGCAGCGTGTAGAACTCTGGGTAGGCGAAGCTGAAGATGATGGCCAGGATGGGCCCGCTGACGTATCGCAGCAGCACGGGGAGGAAGGCCGGAATGCTCCAGTTGCGACCGCCGCCTACGACGATGTTGAGGTCGCGGCGGAGTTGGTTACCCTGGGACGTGTATTAGCAACTGTCGATCAAAAGGACGGTGCGAATATTGTAAAATTTGAGAGTAAAGGGGTGCTTACCGAGTAAAAAGCCAAGAACCAGAACTTGCTAGTAAACTTACTCCTCCCCATGAACCCAGGCACCGGCACGCTCGGCGTCAGCTTCCTGCACGCCAACCCCGTCGAAACCACACAGCACGCGAAGTACAACCCAATCCCCGCCGCCGCGCCAAACTCTGGATGACCCGTGCCGTGCGCGACAGACACCCCGATGACCTGCCCGCCCAGATAGCCAAAGTTGTACACCAAGAACGCGGGCAGGCCGGCCTGGGCGACCACGTCATCCCAGCGGTAGACGGTGGTAGCGCTGACGACCTCAGACCAGACCACGAAGATGAGGGCGACGTTGTTGATCCAGCGGTCGATGCCGTCGAGCAAGTAATACCCAAATTCGGTGCAGTAGGGCAAGCACATAAGGAACGACAAGATCGTCAGAAAAGTCACGATGACAGGCCGCGAATACTTGATCCCCGAATCCACCAGCAACGTCGCCGTCGCATCGAGCATAACGAACGCCGAACTGAACCCAAGCACCACCAACGTGAAAAACAGCAGCACAGCCCAGAAGTTCGCGCCCGGCATCTGGATCACCGCCTCGGGCAAGGTCAGGAACCCGACCACGAACGCCCCCAACCGCTCCCCCTCCTGGGGCCACCGCCGGAGAAACCCGACCACGCCGAACACGGCGAACGCCGCAAAGTTCTCAAAGAGCACGTTGCTGCCGCAGATGAGGATGGCGTCCATGACGGCGTTGGAGTGCTTGGCGTTGTACGAGGCGTACGAGGTGAAGTAGCCGAACCCGATCCCGGTCGAGAAGAAGACCTGCCCCACGGCCGTCTGCCACACGGTCCCGTCGGCCAGCTGGTCGGAGCGCCACGTCGCCCAGAGCAGCTTGACGCCCTCGGAGGCGTTGTCGAGCGACAGGGCGCGGCCCACCAGGATGACGGTCGTGCAGATGGGCAGGCCCATGGTGAAGTAGACGACGCGGCCCGTGAGGCCCACCCCGCGAAAGATGGACACCCAGATCAGGAACCAGATGAAGATGCTCCAGGCTACCGTCTCGCCGATGAGCTTCGTGTTGGGGTACTGCGTAAACGCCAGCACCGAGGACCCATCATCCGAGAGGCTCCCCACGATGGGGTTCGGGTTCGCCACGACATCGTTATTATAGAAATCGTTGAGCCTTCCCTCCCAGGGCAAGGGGCTCGTAAACGAATTCCGGAAGTAATTCATGATCCAAGCCAGATTGACCGTAAAGTACTGCACCACCACAAAACTGACAAAGACGGGCCCCAGCCCCACCCCCTTGAGCCGACGATGCACGTTGTGGAACGCAACCACAGTACCGCCGCGGTAGGCCTGGCCGATGGAGATCTCGAGGATGAGGGCGGGGATGGCGATGACGAAGACGGCCAGCAGGTAGGGCACGAACCACTGCAGGCCGTAGTTGTTGTAGACGACCGAGGGGTAGCGCAGCAGGTTGCCCTGGCCCGCGCACCCGCCCATGGCCGCCAGCAGGAAGGCGGCGCGCGACGGCCACTGGTCGCGCCCGTCATCGGACGACTTGGACGGCGGAGGCAGCAGCCAGTTGCCGGCCTTCTTGACGGATTGGAGGAGCCCCATGATGAGGGCGAGAGAGAGGAGAAGAAGGAAGGAAGGAAGAGAGCTAGAAAGCCTTCCCTACCACGCCCCAGCTGGTTGGGACTGGGTGTTGGTGGTAGTGTAAGTCGTGGGGACGAGCTACCAGTGTTGGCGCATATCAAAAATATACATAGACGCACACACGCAGAGAGAAAAACACACAGTTACCAAGACCGATCAAAATTTAAGCTTAGAATAAAGCTCAATGCAGAAGCGAATATGAGCAGGTAAGAGTTACTAGAGAGAGACGCGCCCGTGGGGAAACCGGCCGCGCGGGTTGGTCCTGGGCTGGGCGCACCTTTTTGTACGGAACGCCCATCCTCCTCGCGCAGTTCCCCGTAAGAAAGAGGCAATCCCAGAGGCTCGCCAAGCATGTATGCGGATCGATCGACGAGGAAACGGCGACATTTGATTGCGCAACGGGCAAAACCAGAGCGCTGGACACTGGGCTGGTGGTGGGTTCGCAACGGCATGTTGGTGCAGCTTTTCGCATCTTGGCAATGAACTCAGTGTGCGTCGCGCCGAGACGCCATCCCCGGGGATTGCACCAACGTTACTCCAGTATTACGGACGGCACAGGTAACTGGCAGTTTACTTGTATGTCAGTAAGCCCAGCGTCGTAACTAACAGAAACAAAAGCTTGGGGGAGGGATTCGTTTCCCAGGTTCAGCCGCCACGAACTGGCAGACACCACGCGAGTTGCGATGGGAGCCAAGACGAGGGTGGAGATCGACGTCACCGCCAGCCATTGACGCTCGCTGCATTTGCCGATATCCGCGTCTCAGCCTCTTGGCAGTTGAACCGATGTCTTGGAAGCAGCAAGGAAGACTCTGAAATCCTGGATACGGCTGGTTTGGCCATTGGGGCGCTGCGGTAGTGCTTGTTTCGAAAGAAAACGAGTTGCTGGATCTATCAGCAGGATCAGTGAATAGATCTGCGTATTAACAAATCTGGATTTCGTAGTTTCTATTATACATGTGTTTCCTCGGCTTCATTAGATGCGTTGTGCTTTCCTACCTTCCCGACGAACTCGTCGGGGGCAATCCTTGCCGATCGAGACAGAGTCGTCGCTCACATCTTCGCGGCAAAATATATCACCTGTGCCCGTACCATAGGCCAAGTACGATTTTGACCATCCCGCGTAGGACTATCGCTGTAGCCGTACTCTGGGCGACTTATACAGAACCCAGAGTGGAGTCAGGTTCGAGGTCCCTGCATGAACCAATCAAGTTAATAGAAAGGCCAGTCTCTTTCTAGAAAGCGTAACTAAATTGCGCAGATATCCACAAGGAACGCATCTGTCTGGTGCATATGCGCGCGGAAGGATAAAAATGCAGGCGACGACGTCAATATAAGTAGACATCTGTCCCACAGTGGTAGTCAAATGTCAAAGTATCGCTGAGAGAAAATCGGAAAGAAATAGTGGTGCAGTAAGTAATTGAAATACCGATGCCTATTAGCATACCAACCCCTTAACGCCATCCCGTCGAAAAACTCCAATGTTTTGATACAGAATGAGACCAATGTTCCGTGAAAAGGTCGTATCAACGTCGCACTGCTTCCTGGGTATCATGAAAAGACATCACGGCCAATACGCGCATAGCCATGCACAGGCGCGGTTTGCCTAATTCCCAGCCGCCGTCGTCTCTGTCTCTTCAGCCGCCTTTTCAGCGGGAGCAGGGGATTTTGCCGGGCTCTTTTCCTTGCTTGGCTCTTTTGGCGCATCGTCCAGCTCCATGGCATCATCCGCAGTAGGTTCCGACGGTTTGTCAGAAGCAGGTTGTTCCTTGGTGAACTCGGCAGACTTGGCCTCTGAATCCGATGGCGCCTTTTCTGAAGCAGCAGATGCTGTGGGCGCATTGTCACCAGCGGGGGCATCCTCTTTGGCGGACTCGGATCGTTCGGCAGCAGGCTCATCTTGCGCCGCGGCTACAGCAGGTATTTCAGGCTGCGCAGATCCCTTCTCGGCGCCTTCTTCCTTCACGGTATCGGCCTTGGGCTTCTCCTCCGCTGCCGGCTCGCTCATATCCACATCCCCGTCATTGTCTACCTTGGCGGAGTCCTGCTGGGCTTCTTTGAGCTCCTCCTCTTGCGCACTGATCCCAGCGGCCTCTTCCTGTACCTCCTTCTCGGCTTCAGTGGCGGGCTCGACGTCCATGGTGTCGTCGGTCTCCTTGGACTTGATAACGGTGGCTTCATTGCCGTTGACAGGAGTGGGCGCATTGCTGTCATCGTTCCCATCGGACTTGGGGTAATCTTGAAAGCGTTTCGGGCCGCTAGTGCGAGAGACGCCGTTTTGGCGGTCCATATCCTCATGGTCGCTGTCCTCGTACTCGTTGTTCTTATCGACGTTTTTGTCCCACCGTCGCTCCGTCATGCGCACATCTTTGTTCTCGTCTTCGTCGAGGTCGTCAAGCTCAGCTTCCTCTTCGTCCGTCATCGTCCCTCCGAAGTTACCAGGGATGTCCTGCATCTGCACTGATGGTACATGCGCAGTTCGCTTCAGGTTTTCGACCAACTGGTTCTTGATCTTCTCAAGGTACTCTGGGCTGTTGGCGTTTTCCATGTTGGATGAACGGACGTCGAGGGCGTAGTCGGGGCCGTAGTACTATGAGAGGGTTAGCAAATGCGACAAAGAAATGGGGGCTAGTGCAGCATACCTCGTAGTATTCATTAAATGGTAGAGTGCGCTCCATGGGCGCATCCACGAGTAAACCAGTCTCGAAAGCCCAGGTACGCGCAACGTTGCGCATTGTGTAGCCACCACCACCCAGGACCAAGGTGGGCAAGTTGAAACTCTTGACGTATTTGACACAGTTCGAGTGACCAGCCATACTCAAGTTGAAGCAACCAAGGCGATCGCCGGACAGACTGTCACCACCGCATTGCAGAACGACTGCGTCAGGGGCAAAGTACTCCATGACGCTTGCAATCACAGGCTCAAAGATGGACTTGTAGGAGGCGTCGTCGATTCCGTCTCGGAGGGGGCAGTTGACGGCGTAGTGCTTGCCCTGGCCAATGCCGATATCTCTAAGCTCGCCAGTGCCGGGGAAGTATTCGCCGTACTTGTGGAACGAGACGGTCATGACTCGGTCGGTGGTGTAGAAAGCTTCCTCAACACCATCTCCGTGGTGGACATCGATATCGATGTAGAGGACGCGCTTGTTGAATCGGAGGAGCTCGAGGATGCCGAGGACAATGTCTGCGAAGAAACGATGAGATTCTGCGGGTGAGAAACAGCAGGTTTGGGAAGCTTACCATTCACGTAGCAGAAGCCGCTAGCTTCACTCTTCTTTGCGTGATGAAGACCTCCGGCCCAGTTGACTGCGATGTCGCACTTTTGGCGGTTCAATCGTGCCGCACCTTCCATGCTACCACCAGCACTGATGCCGCAGAACTCGAAGAGACCGTCAAACACAGGGCAATCGTCTCCCACGTTGAACTTGGTCTGTTCGCGCTGGAAGTTATCCATGTTCTCCGGGCTGACCTTTTGCAGGAAGTCGATGTACTCGTCGGTGTGGAATTGGGTCATCTCGAGTCGCGTGGCAGGCTTTGCGCGGTAGATCTCCATCTTCTTGTAGACACCATAGTTCATGATCAGACTGTGAGCCAGTCGTATACGGTGGGGCTTCATGGGATGGCCGGCAACGTAGGCGAAGTTGCCAATGTCCGAGTCGTAGAAGTAGGCGACCTTTCTGGACGAGGGCGTGCCGAGCGCGATGCCATTGGTGTTGGCGTCAACCGGCGCTGCGTGCGCCATGGCGTCGGTTCGTGATACGAAGGTTGTTACAATATTGAAGGCTGGAAAGGAGTAGAGTCACCAAAAGAGTGACAGGAGGGGATATGGTGGTGCTCTGTTAATCGTATCGTAGATTGGTGATGGGAACGAGCGTGGGATAAAGCTTCAATCCATTGACTGAATTGACCAGCGACGCGAGGCTAAGGTAGTTGCTGCCGGCGTCCAAGGTACAGAAATATGGGTACGTACCACATATAAGTGATCGACACGATAAGCGTTATCGATATAGCGCTATCGATAACGCTCACTTCGGAGTTTTGTCGGAAACAGAGAGGAGGGGCAACCTGCCACAGCAGCTTCAGCCACAACATGAGCCATTTGGCCCTGTTCCATAACATTATGCAGCTGATATGCAGTTGATATCTTGATTAATTCGGAATTATGCCAATCACCCCAAGGCGAATCTCGGGATGGTCAACTTGAGTCCTGAGGAAGTAGGAAGGGGGATTTACGGTGTGCCACCTGTATATAATGAAATGAAAAAAGGACAGCATTCAATTGTCTATGTCCTGTGCCAATTGAATTGATGCTTCTAAACGTCACATTTGTAGCTGGAGGTCCCAAGCTGCCAGCTCCCGTGCAAACTCGTTGATGACCACCACCATCGCACTAAGTATCTTCCAGAAGTCCATTGCAAGAATTATATCTCGAGTGGTGTATATCTCGCATGGTAACGATGAACTTATCATCTCTTCCATTATATCACAACTATCAAATCCACTATCCAAAGTCGTCGCAAGACTGCTTCCAACTTGGACAGCAAAAGTCGAACCTACAATGGCGAAATCCAGAGCTTCAAAACACGCTGTCCCTATCTCCTCGCTGTGTACACGATTTGCTATCCAGTGCCAAACATGCCCATGCATTTTTGGCGCTTACGGACAAACTTGATTGCAGTCGAGCCCTGAGGAACTGTTGCGAACGTTTGTTGAGAATCAGGAATCTGTGGCTTGGCGAACTGCATCTCCCGTTGATCGTTTCCATGATTGAACTCATTGTTCCCAAGCCTTGATCCAAAATATCCGCTTTATTGAAGTTTATGGCTTGCACTGCCTTTCTTTCTGGGCTGATGATAGGTTTGCCTGCAACTATTTACATGGTATCAATACAATCAACTTATTGAACTAGAACTCCAGGGGAATCAACGAACAACTCGTCATTGAACAGGTAACTTCATGACACTTACTTCCACGTCACTTGAGGACTTGGGGAGGGAGCCCCCAAGTCTCTCCACCAGCGCTGCGCTGAGTCGCTGTAATGTTTGCCTCGACCGAATCGACCTCCTTGGCCCTTTCCAATTCAGCGCAGTTCATCTAAAAGCCTTCCTGTCTTCTCCGCGATCGTTCTTGGCTGGCAACCTAGGGAGGGGGCGAGGGTTCGGCGTTCGCACAGGCAGTCAGAGATGCCAAGGTGCGCTATCTCGACCAAGAGATCTGGGTGGGATGCGAAGCCTTGATATTGGATCTCACCGACGCCTCGACTTGCCGCTTCCAGGCCTCCGCCATGGGAGATCTTGAATCGTATGAGGGGCCAGCCCGATCGTTCTTATGTCTGTGCCATCTCCTCTCCAAATGTAGTAATCAGGACGGTCGACCCCTATCTCCGTGGGCTGGAGGGAGTGCGCCATCATTCGCCACGCGTCGGTATCCTCTGCCGGGCCACTGGAGTCTTCCCCCCATTCCACGAAGGTTTCCTACAACGGTAGCTCATTACTCTGGAGGGCCAAGTGCCACACAGGGTGCACCATTCGATCCCAGGAACATCGGTCGTCCAAGTGTAGAGTTATTTGGAATCGACGTTGATCGGCCAAGCACTGCGCTAAGCAATAACGACATCCGGTAGTTCAGATGGATTGGTGAACCATCTGCCGGCCGGGCAGACACAGTCACATGATGCAACGCCTTGGCGGAAAGACGAAATTCTGCTGTGATTTTGTGATCGGCGTTCAAGTTCCAACTCTAATAAACCATCATGGTATGAGATGGTATGAGATGACGTCCCACCCCGCAAAACGGCGCAAGGGAAGGAGTGGGGCTTGCGGGCAACACCACCGATTTTCCCCAGGGTGTCAGGGGAAAACAGCTGGGGATTTCGGGTAGTAGCCGTTGGGTGGGTGGTGAAAACAAGGTTGACTCTAGGCCGTTCCAGAGCAAGCGGCCAAGAACGACTTTGGTCCCAAACGTGCTAATGCGTGCCCAACGTGTGGAGACCGGTGGGAAACAACGGACGACGAGGCCCGTGGCGTGACCAGGCCAGCGGCCAGCCAGGCTTATCCCATTCCTCATCCCCTTACCGAAACTCTACGCCCGCCGAAACCTCGATTGGGCAGAGCTTGGCACTCAATGGCAACTTCCAGGCTTCGACAACCTTGAACATTGCCGTGATAGGAATTCATATCTACGTAATTGTTTCTCAATCGAATCGCTCTTCTCCAAAACGAATCGCCCCCTCTCTCATGCCATAGGGCTTGGCGCGCAAATGATTATTATAGTTCGGGCTAACTCTGCTGTGTGAAACGCTTTGTTCTTCGATTCGTGGTCAGGGGTGCATTGTGGTTGGCTGAAGATGCCGTCTCATCTCCAGATACAGCCTTTGCCATTTGGGCCTTGAGAAACCCAGTTGATATTGGCAGGCATGGAAACAAATCCGGGGAGAAAGCAATGAATCCGGCTCGTTTGCCAAGACGAACATGGCCCTACCCATTACGTCTTGGTTCGCATTAAAATGATCAGCAAACCTGCTTCTCGGTGAAGTTGATTTTGAGTCGAAGGATGTAACCTGATATTGCCGAAGCTCCAACGGCGAAGCTGTTCGTGATCCGAAGGCCATCACCTAAGTATTTCAGCTGCCCCTCGTCCCGCCCTCCCATCTCAACCTTTTCCTCTCTGGTCATCCTCTCATCTCCCTGCTTATCAATGCCTCTTTCTCGTCACGATTTCCATTCAAAGTACATCATCTCAGACTGAGACGCGCGCAAGCTCGAACGGTTGAAACCATCTTCCCCTATCTTATCATCTGCCAGGACCATCCCAGTCTCCCCTTTTATCAGCCACTCAATATTTCAGACCCTTCTCCATCAACAATATACACCCCTGTTTCTTTGAATATAAGATAGGCACTTTGTGTTGCTTTAAGTCTCGCCATGAAGTACACGACGTTGACTTTTGCTTCGCTGCTCGTGGCCTCATTGGCAAACCCGGTCCCGCGTCCTGACGGTGCCGTCGAGCCGGAGAAGGCCCGGATCAAGCCTAGGCAAGCTCCGCCTCCAGGGGGGACCTCCACCAGGCGCACCTCCGGGAGCTCCTCCAGGTGCCCCACCCGGAGCCCCTCCTGGCGCACCACCCGCGCCCCCTGCTGCAGCACCTCCTGGCGCCCCTCCTGGCGCCCCTCCTGGCGCCCCTCCTGGCGCCCCTCCTGGCGCCCCTCCAGCTCCGTTAGGGGCACCGCCAGCACCTGGTGCACCCCCTGCCCCCGTAGGCGCACCTCCAGCACCAGGCGCATCAGCGCCAGCTCCCGGTGTAGCACCTCCCGCTCCCGGTGTAGCACCTCCCGCTCCCGGTGTAGCCCCCCCCAGCGCCAGGCGTCGCACCCCCTGTACCCGATCCAAATGCACCACCAGCCCCCGGTGTAGCGCCTCCCGCACCCGGTGTAGCGCCACCAGCACCAGGTGTGGCACCTCCCGCACCCGGGGTAGCGCCTCCAGCGCCGGCACCCCCAGTCCCCGGTGCACCAGGCGTCGCACCTCCAGTGCCCGATCCAAATGCACCGGCACCAGGCGTCGCTCCTCCAGCCGCAGCAGGTCTAGCCCCCGCGGATCCCATCCCTCTCGACAGCGGCCCAGACACACCGCCCCAGCCCGCCGTCCAAGGCTTCGGCAACGACCCCGCCAACATGAACCAGCTCAACACCATCCCGCGGGCGGCCGTCAGCCGGGCCGACATGGGCACCGACATGGACACCGACAGCGGCGGCGCGCCCATCCACGGCCGGTCGCCCTACACGGCCGCCATGGTCGTGGCGCTTGGGGCGGCGGCATTGGTCTTGGTGTACTAGCATGAAATGATCAGCCGTGGCTTGTAAAGATTGGGTTTCGGACAACGCCCGGTTGGTTGGGAGTATGATTACCACACACATACATGAGAATGGGCTTTTGCTTTCTTCCCTTTCTCCCTCATCTCATCTCTCTTTTGTTTTTGTTTCTTCTTCTTCTTCTTCTTCTTCTACTCCTCTTCTCTCTTCCTTCTTACGATATACGAAACTGATGATATATTGTTAACATGCTTAAGCGTTTTGCCTTTCTTCTGCCTCTTTTTCTTCTCTTCTTGGCACTCGCTATGGCCCGCTTTATGCATGCCCCAGGGGGAAATGCGAAGGGGCAAATGGTTTGGGTTGACTTTTAAGTTGTTCACTTTCACACAAGACAAAGCTGCTGGCGGAAAACAAATACCGGGATCAGTTCTATCAAGTACCTACTGTTGGGAGGATTTTACACGGGATGCCTCATGGCCTTCGCTGACAAACTGGAGTTGTATACATATATATATATATACCACTATAGCTGTCGTTTACTCAATAAACCGGAATGAAGAATGACTGAACCGAACTTCTGTCCGGTCTCACGTGAGCTGGTCCTGTCTTGCTTAGAATACTCTGCACTTTACTCCATATGCCGATGAATTAACCCCCTCACTAGATAGATTCTTGGGCCAGCTTTACTCCTAACCCCTTTTCTTTTCGGTGATGTGGCTACTTGGGAACTCGCCATTGAAATAACATAGAGTAAAGTTTTATTCTCCTCTTCCACACCGTACCTGTCAACATTTGACGCGTCATAGATACTGCATCGTAGTCTCATTTTCACGATTACTGGGTCTTGGATTGGTGAAAAATTGATGTTTACTCGATTTGTGCTATCTATTCATCGTGTGTTTTATGTGGCTGACGGAACGTACCCATACTACCTACAATACAGGCTCATTGCTCATCTCTCGTCGATATCTGACACCTAGAAAGCATCTCTCTTGATGTGAGGCTGCAGAACCTCCAAGAACTTGAGATGGCGCTCCTTGCCGCCCGTGAGCTCCAGGATCTTCTCGTACTCCGCCTCCCCGATGCGCTTCCAGAAGATCAAGAACCCGGCCCAGGCGAAATCCACAAACGAGACCTCCTTGCCCTCAAAGAGCGGTCCCTTATCCTCATTCACAGCGAGCAGGGCAGTGACCTGCTTCAGCTTGCCGCTCTCGGCGAGCTTGGCCCAGGCCTCGTCGCGGTCGGCGTCCGTCAGCTCGTCGGGCCGCTTGCCGAGACCCATGGCCACGGCGCGCGTCGTTTGCCAGTACTCGTAGCTGGCCTGGTTGAGGACGCGCTCGGGCAGGAGCGAGAAGTAGATAGGGCGCAGGTCGCCCAGGATGCCGGGGAGCAGGTCTTTGGCGAGACGGTCATAGGCCGGGGTCTCGATCCCCGCCAGCGCGGGCTCCGGGTACAGCTCCTCCAGCTTCTTGGCGATGGCGAGCGAGTCCTCCAGGTAGGTGCCACCCGGGAGGATGACGGTGGGGATGGTGTAGTTGGGCTTGCCCTCGGGGAGCTGGAAACTGTGGGGTACGTGTTAGTGTCCATTGATCGGTGGGAGGGCAACCTGTTGTACATACTGTTTCTCAAAGCGAGGCTTGATATCCGGGTATTCGAGCTGGGAGGATTGTCAGTTATTGATCGAAAAAAATGAGATTTAACGCATGATTGGACTTACCCATTCGGTCTTGTAATCAACCCCTTTGAAGTTCAGGTTCATTCGCGCTGTTCAAAGGGTACTTGTCAGCTGGGCTCGTAAGGCGTTCGGCAATGCGTGGTTCTCTTACTCTTCCAGGGGTTCAGGGACCAGCAGGCGCAGCGGCCCTGACTCGGGAGGTCAAACATTGTGATCTGATTGGCCGGCATGATGGTGGTAGTGGGACACGGTGCTGCTGCAAAGACAATGGCTGTATGAAAGGATCGTGTCTGAGGTTTTATGCTTTGACAGTTGGTTGAGATATAAGAGCAATGTTGATTGATCAATTCGAGGGAAATGGCATGGCCTGATCGGGCCAATTTGTAGTGATCAGTGACCGCCTGCTGACAAAAGGGCGCGGGGTTGACAAGTGGAGCTCTTCAACAAATGCTATTGATGTCATTGCCCTCTAAACAAAACAGCAAGAGCGCCGCAAACTTGGAACAATGAGCTTGAAGTCGATGAGTATTGCCTTGTTGAATTCTTTAATGCGCTCCATTTTTATATGCGAGACCAGGGGTTTCATATCTTTCCTACTTACATACTCAGGTCTGCGGATTTGCAACTCTTTGAACGGTCGGGGATGCAAACCACCTACGATTTGAGCAAGCACTAGAAACGCAATGTCTTCAAACGTCTTTTCGATGATATCAATAACTTTATCGCCATTTCGATAACAGGACGGTAGAATTCAATCCCAAGGTTTCTAGCCCTCGAATTACGAAGTGAAATTGTCTAGTCCTTCCAGGCCAAACATGTTTGGCAGCGTCTCTCTCCAACACTACGACTCTCCTTACCATGCCACGCTTGTTGAAAGCTTCAATAGCCCAAGCCAACCGGTGTCCGATTGCGACGTACATGACCTTCAAAAAACGTCCTCCATGAGTTGCATGGACTTGATCAAATCCAAAAAAATGAACATGCCATCGACATTTTACAATGTGCTCTTGGCGGCGTTAACATAGGAGAGGCAGTTGTTGTTGTCAACGTTATAGGTCTTGTGATCCTTCTTGTACTTGTCGTCTGTTGTAGTGTGTTAGTCTTCTCCGCAGACCAAAAATTTGCTTGGAAACGAGATTGGGGTTTTGTCCTGGGCTGACTTACTGAAGTCCTTGAGGCCATCGATCTTGGCCTTGGTCGTCTGCTTGACGAAGGCAAAGTTCTTTGCATCATACTTGGCATCGTACTTCCAGGTCTTGGACTCGACCCCGATGGGGGCGTTGTCGACCTTCTGCTGCTTGTAGAGGTGGTGGTAGGTCAGGTTGATGATGTCGCGCTTCGTGTCCTTCTTTTGCTTGTCCTCCTTGACCTGGCCCGTCACCAGCTCGATGTGCGAGTACCCCAGCTTGGCCTGCAACTTTTGCACGTCGTTCTGCTCGTTCTCGTTGTGCGGGAAGTTCTCGCCCAGGGGGAACTTCTGGGTGAAGACGTACCACTCCTTGTCCTTGAGGCCCGAGTGTACCTTGGAAAAGAGTTCGTACGGCTTCGTGTCGATGTTGGCTCGGGTCTCGAGAAGGGCACCGGCGCCTTCGTAGAGGTCGCCGCGGGCGGTGACAATGGCGACATCCGGGTCAGGGTGAGCCACCGGGGTTGCCACTGCCAGTGTCGCCAAGAAGGCAGAGAGAAGATAGGAGAACTGCATTCTGAGTGATCTGGTGAATGGAACAAGTAAGATAGGTGTGAAACTATTTCGCAATATGTATGCTATTGATTCTGATTCTGAGCAGAACAAAACCACAAGCCAGAGCGGAATCTCATTTGGTCTTTATACTAAGAGAAAGGGGAGGCCCCCAAGCTTTGGCTTCTGTAGATAGTCCTGCTGCGGTGGCTAATTTATGTTATTCATTACTTACGATCCCTGATGCGCCTTTCCAACACTGCATGCTCCTGCTTTACTCGAAACAGCCATGAAGAAACGAAAAGGGGCTTTCTCAGCCTCAATTCTGCAGAGTGTATGCCGATCTTGCCGCCTCAGCTATACCTAATACGAGCTGTCAGCCTACTGGTAACTCAAATATTGCCGCTCTTGTTTGTAACCAATAATACATTTTCTACTTGTCCACATACTGTCGGCTGCTGACGAGGCTTACACAGCCCGACAGCGCATGATGGTGATCTGTCACACCCATACCAATCGATCCTGACATGAGTTTGCCGAGTGAAAAACAAACGACGCTGGAAACCGCCCCCGATACAGTCAGCAACTACATAGTGACCTGAAATCCTTGGGGCGGGTGAGTAAGAGCTGAATCAATCGGCGGGTAAGCTTTAGGGTATCGGCTATCTGATTGGGTCGCAGCCCCGATATTGGTCGACTGATTCTCAATACCGTCGATCCATAATTCCTCAGATATATAAATTAATGACTGAAGTTCCATGCATAAAAGACACAGCCAACGCCTCGCATGTTCGCCGTGGGTAACACGCGCTTACGGTGGTGACGAGGCTCGTAATATTTGTACGTAATGGTATCAGCATTTCCAAACGCAGGCAGCACTTTAGTACTATTTTGTAATCAACGTGATGTTCAAAGATATTTATGGACGTCCTTATCCGCCAGGATTTTGAAGCCCATCAGTCTGCCATGGGCTGGTGTTGCAAACCCTGCAACCCCTTTGTTGAACAAAGAAACTAAAAGCCTTACCGAGGCACTAATGCCCAAAAATAGAAACCCGGCCCTGCAGCCTGATCGCAAAACAGGTGTTACGTCATAGTACTTTCTGCCTGGGCATTTGCAGAAAGCGCCTCAAGTTACTCGACTACCGCCCAACAGTCGTTGGGTCATGTAAAGCCTGCGAACTCACAGCAAAGCAACCCAGAGAATTATTCAGCATCCGCGCTCGTGTCCAGAATAGAATCAAAGCACGAACGTACAATGGAGCCAGAAAGTGCCAACAAGGAGATTGAAGGGTGGGTCGGCAGCGGACTGATGGTTCCGGCCCGCATCATGGAGAGGCTTGACGTTGAGGCCGCTGACGGCCGCGCCTTGAGCGAAGAGGAGCAAGTTGCACTGCAAAAGACTCTCTCGGCCATGGAAGGGCACGCCCTATCCCCTGCGGCGTTCCTGAACCTCCTGCAGACCAGAGTAGGGTTTCCCATCGACTCGCCTCAGAGCAAGGAGACCGCAAACGTCCTCTTCCGCTGCTTGTGGTATCTGAGCACCATCCCTTTCCCACCAACTGCATCTGAGGGCCATTCGCCGCCACGTAACTTGACCATCGCCCAAACCACCCGTGGCCTCGCCTGGCTCTTCCCTGGCCGTTGCCGCGTCATGATCGGGCAGGGTAACCTCTCGCGGTCCCGCACAGCCGCCGACCACCGCCGCCTCCTTTTCCAAAGCCTCGCGACGACGACCCTCAGCCCATCAGGAAACACTGCGGACACGGACGCCGAGGCGCGGGAAAACCGCGCCGCCCGCAACGCGACCGAGGGCCTCGACCCCTACCAGGACTGGCCCGTCGTCAACCGCGATGCGGACGGCGACGAGATCTTTCACGACCTGCTCGAGGTGCTGTACGCCACGCAGCCCAAGGGCCCCGTCTGGCTCGCGTCCGTGGACCGGGACGGGTTCCGTTGGGTAGCCAAGGGGATCGTTGCGCAATTGCCTTCGAGTTCGTCACCGCCTAAGAGCATCGTTAGTAATAAGCTTCCCTCGCTTGACTCGCTCGCTATCCCGAGGGCGCGGCTGGAGACCTTGGTCAAGCTGGCGCTGGCGGCTGCGTTCTTGATGGAGCAAGATGACTGCGACACAGAGGACGAGGAGAATGAAGCAGAACAGCAGACAAAGCCTGTCGTGCAGTTGAGTCTTTCTGAAGTTGACGATGCCGCTCTCAAACGTGTACTTGCCCCTTTTTGCGGACAGGGTAAGGCGACAGAGCTAGTCTCGTGGCCGATGTTTGATGATGCGCTCAGGGACAATGTAAGTCGACCCATTCCCACCCAAATATGCCAGTTACTGAGTACGATGCAGCCTGAGTTGTTCCACCCGCTTTACGAGGTAGTGTCTCGCGCTCTGTTCGACCAGCCATGGGAGATGACTGTGTAAAGCGAAGCATTCATACCCTTTGGCATGAGATGGGTAAACGTGACTGAAGATTTCCCTTGCTGTTGTTGCGACCCCATCGATCATGACCTTCTGATTCTATGTCAGATAACTTTCTGTCAGAAGTAGGAGGGTAACACCGTTGGATTGGACAGCAGATCTAGGGAGGACGCCCTGGGGGACTTCTTGGTCGTATATACACAGATGGGGCGGAGCGTAATAACCCCTGTTCAACACTTTCCATTATAAGACTGTAGCACATAAGTCCCGTAATCAGACATTACGAATATTTGGTTGAAGCTCATTCTCGTTCAAGGCATGCGCATATGATATGTCTCCTGCTCACTAGTCCCAAAACCCAACACGTGAAAAGACAGGGGCAGATAACCATACTAATGCCAACGGCGATATATTACGTCTACGAACTGTCTACACATACACACCTGTCTGTCTACTCGATGTACTCAGGAAGCTCTACCAAGAAGGAGAGGAATTCCTTGCGCTGTCTACGCTCCTCGGCCACTCGCTTCAGATCGCCCGAGCGGGGCTCGTGGCAAGCCGAAGCCATGGCCGGTTCCAGGTCGAGCAGGTACTTCCCCAGCGGGTGGGCCGCCTCCTCGCGCTTCCGGGTGAAGCAATTGTCGCCGGCGAACGGGTTCGGCGGCTGTCTTGCGGCGTCGCTGTAGGCCGGAGGGGTGCCGAGGTTGGTGTCGGACTTGTAAATGGAGGGGCACAGCTCCATAAGCGTATACAGAGCCATGCTGGTCTAGTGTTTTGGAAGATAAAGGTCTCTAGGGTTTGTAAGAATGGTTTGTTTGTTTCAGATTTGGTTTCTATGTCCAATAAGAGGGGAGGGATCACTAGCCAGGGGTTGGGTTGGGGGGTATTTATCCCTTACTAGACAATGAGAATATGACAGGTCGCAATAACTTTGTCAGTCCTTTGTCCGCGGTTCTGGACAGTAGGGGGTATTAAAGACCTTTAGGGGACGTAATCTCCCGTTGTCTAGCGTACAATGCCAACAACGTTTCTGGAGTGGCCATTAATAGGGTTATCAATGCATTCTAAGGAAGTCAGATGGGTCATTTGTCCGGTATTATGCTAAGTCAAGACCTGTGAGAATGATGTAATATGAAGAAATAAGCTCACTATGGTTCCAAACTTGGGCTTCCGTTATTTGCTCATTATCTCGCCACGACGAATCAGAGAGATAGACTTGAGTATGATTTAAACCTGCCAGGTTAATGACGGACTGGATGTGGCAAAAAACAACTGACACCATGTAAGGTCCAAATATTCCCTGATGCTTGTCGGAGTAAATTTGCAGGGCATCTCACTGTCAATTTATCACCCGACTTTATAATTCTAGTAACACGGTTTCTATCACACCGCCAGTACGTAAGAAACATTCGGTGTTTATTCCTTCCTACTCCAGTGTGTATTCAACGATATCTCCGTGTCTCTTGAGGAATGCAATAACCGCTGATCCGAGAAATTATCATTGTTCCCTCTGAAGACCACCTGTTCACCCCACAAAGGGCAAATACTGACGTCGAGAGTTGATAGGTGGTGATCCATCGTATCCACGCACCGTTCGTTGTACCGTTCCCCTTTGGTCACTCATACACAACAAGCGAGGATACCTGTTGCCGCCATATTCAAGATGTGGACCTGGTCTGAGACGGACAAGATAGCTTTCGGCATCGTCCTTCTACTCGTTTCCCTCGTCGTCTTTGCCACGGTCCTCAGAATGCGCCGCAATTACAGGAACAGGGAAATATTGGTGACTGTTCACAACCCTTCGAGGGTGCCTCTCGCCGTTCGTCGCCGTCGTCGCAACAACAACACCACTTGGTCATCATTCCGACAACAGCAGACTAGAGCAGCAACAGCAGCGGAACCAACACGACCCCAACCCGCACGGCTGCCCGAAAGACCACATGCAGGGGGACAGGGACGGGCTGCGTGGTTTACATCTGTCCTCGGCGGCAATCGGCACAGAACCAATGCTGAGCCGGATCTGGAGGAGCAAGAGCTCGACACGTTACCGCCATACTCACCGCCACAGTATTCGCAGTCTACTCAGCCGGAGCAGCCGCCAAGAAAGAATTGATTTGGGGACTGAGCTCGCGCTTGCTGGCGCTGGCAAGGAGCCACGCAGATTCGCGGGTCAACATAGGCGTAGCTTGCAAAAATAAGGGGTTTAGGTCTTCCAAGTGCTGGCGGTCTCTCTAAAAGAAGGTGGATGATGAGACAATGGCCATTTCCTGTAGCTTCTGCAATCTTGCTCGGAACATAACTGGATTCCTGATAATATTTCACGTTGTCCAGTCCAAGCACCCGAGGGAAATCTTGATCTTGAGCAGCGGTTCTGATCCGAATTGAGGAGGGAGAGTGCGCCAGTGGGATAACCATCCGATTAAACAGCGACAACGGGCAGACGATTGGCCCTTATGAGAGACTCTTCAGTTGGTGGACTTGTATGAACGGCGCAAGCAGACTGGCAGGCATGTGGATAGCGTGCCGTATTGACCCACTATCTCCTGCTATAGCTATGCTACAAGTTGCCTTGGCTACATGTATTTATGATATCGCGACTTATTAAATGACTTGGGCCAGATAATGTACGGCCGATGCGCAAGTGAGACTGTGACAGCCGGAAATGGGGAGGAGTAGGATTGACTACACTTTTGATCAAATCTTTTCTTCCCAACACAGTATAAATAAGTAATTGAGAATTACCGACCCGGAGACGTGAAAATTACATAAAATCATCTGTACCGATCGGCTTCAAACATGATGCTTCGAAATAGGCAAATAATTATCGCTTGGAAAGAGCGTGATGATCATGGCAAAGGAGGCAGACCCGACTCCACTTGGAGTTCCTTTTAGGTGACTGGAGAAACCATCAAAACTTCCGACACGCTCACCAGACACAAGAGCTCGCTAAACTTAAAATGAAAATCTGATAAGATGCAAAGTAAGTTGCAGCAGGTTGAGGTCTGGGTATTGAGAATTCTGACCCAAACCGTAGATGTTTGTCACATAGTCCGCCATTCAATTGAAGTTGAGCCCACGACGAGGATGATGCAATGTGTGGCTTGTGACGTTATCCTTGTGGATGTGGCAGTGTGGAGGGGCTAAGCTTAGCCCGGGACTTATGCAAGGCTGATCGGGCTCGCAATTGCGTCACGTGCCGGACTGAGCTCCCCCAAGTTGTTGCTAAGCGAAAGCTGATGAGTAAGGTGGGGCCTTGCCCTTGAGGCTGATTAGCGTATTGCAAGGGACAAGAACACAAGGCAGCTCCGGAGCTGGCGTCAGTCAGTCAACGCTTGGAGCTACGGCCAGTCAGTACCTCAACATTGGCGGGCTGGGTACCATCACCACCAACCATCACCACCTTGCACCATCTCCTTCCGCCACGTTCTTTGCGCATCTTCTCCTCTGCGCAACCTCACGCACGCATTCTTTGCATTATTGAATCGTTTCAGGACCGCCATATCCTCATCCGGCATATTTGATTTCCCTCTAGTGCCATTTCCACAGCAGACATCATGGATCGGATAAACCGTATGCTGGCGGGCGCTGGCGGCATGGGTGGCCTCGGTGCTGCACCTGGCGCAGTATGTATTAATCTGTTCCCAATTGAAATCTGCTTTGGCGGCGACGTGTACTAATCGTGACTTGCCTCTGCAGGACAACGCCAACCTCATCGATAACTCCGAGACCGTCTACATTTCCTCCCTCGCCCTGCTGAAGATGTTGCGACACGGCCGAGCCGGTGTGCCCATGGAAGTTATGGGTCTGATGCTGGGAGAGTTTGTCGATGACTTCACGGTCCGAGTGGTGGATGTGTTCGCCATGCCGCAAAGCGGTACCGGTGTTAGTGTCGAAGCCGTCGACCCGGTATTCCAGCAGAAGATGATGGACATGTTGACGCAAACGGGACGGTAAGCTTGAACCCTCATTTTGCCACACAACTAAGTGCTGCTTAATACTAACGCGAATACGTCTCGCAGGCCCGAATCCGTAGTCGGATGGTACCACTCACATCCCGGTTTCGGTTGCTGGCTGTCGTCCGTCGATATCAACACCCAACAGTCCTTCGAACAACTCACACCCCGCGCTGTCGCCGTTGTCGTCGATCCCATCCAGTCCGTCAAGGGCAAGGTCGTCATCGACGCCTTCCGTTTGATCAACCCGCAGTCTCTGATGCTCGGTCAGGAGCCGAGACAGAGCACGTCTAACCTCGGTCACCTGAACAAGCCCTCTATTCAAGCTCTTATTCACGGCCTCAACAGACACTACTACTCGATCGGCATCAACTACCGCAAGACGGCGCTGGAGGAGAACATGCTGATGAACCTGCACAAGCACGTATGGACAGAGGCGTTAGAGATGGAGGACTTCCGACACGAGGGCGAGCGCAACAAGGAGCACTTCCAGAGACTGGTTACGCTGGCCGACGGTTACGAGAAGCGCGTCAAGGAGGAGACGGAGCTGAGTAAGGATCAGCTCAAGACCCGATATGTGGGCAAACTCGACCCGAAGAAGCACTTGGAGGACGTGGGCCAGCAGCTCATCGAGGACAACATTGTCTCGGTATCGCGACAGATGATTGACAAGGAGGCGACCATGCCCAAGAAGGACACGGCGGCCAACGGTCAGTCGAACGGAGACCACATGGACGTGGAAGACTAGGGTGTTTTACACGGAATAGGACTGCTTGACCCTATCCAAGGCGTTGACATTACTGCAGTAACATCCTCCTCTGTATAATAGGCGTTTGGTAGGCTTCATGCGACCCGGTAGAGGGGCTATGGTAAAATACGGCTTGCTTTCTACCTACTTTGATTTTGTATCCCTTGCTTTGCTTGACATGTTGTGACATCGCGGCCAGATTCGTCATTGCTTTACTTGATTCAGTCGTGACACCAGTCAGAGACATTGACTGGCAAGTGCTGAGCTGCTTTGTGTAGGCTATGACAACACCCTTGGGCCAAAATGATGGTCTAGAATTCTTTAACTGGTAGTTTCTACCATTGTCAGACACCTTTATCGCAGTGGCAACCCGACTTAGCTGCCAGCCATTGTTAGGTATAAAGCATTGCTTTGTCTCCTAAAGGACTGTACCTCCGGTAAAAAGGCATTGTGCCCTGGCTATATAGTCATCCCAGTCCCAAGGATGTAGGTCTTATGTCCATTGCGATCTTCTCCGTCATACTTTTTCTGTCTATAGTCAAACTTGCAATACGAGCCGGACTCTCTCAAGACTGTGTCGAACATTTGTCATTTACTTACATCTAGTATTGAGAACGTTCGACGTAACAGACTTTTTTCACATATCTTCTTTCTTTTACATCCCGAAATCTATCTATCTATCCACAAACAAACACGATGGTGGCCTGCTTGGGAAAATGCTTCGGTAAGTCGTCTTCGGACAAGTCGTCGTCGACGTTCTCGTCCAAGTCCCACCCGGGCGCACAGAGACTGAACCAGCGGCTCCGGGCTAACCTCAACATGCCGCTGCCATCACTGCCATCGATCCCATCGCTCCCATCGCTCCCATCGCTGCCTAGCGCCACGAAGAGCAAGGGGGCATCGGACAAGCCACTCCCTCCCCTTCCACTCCACGCCGCTGCCGACATCGAACTTCAGCAAAATCGGCAGCAAAAGCAGCAAAAGCAGCAGCAGCAGCAAATACCCTTGGACCGAAGTGCGACTGCCCGACGGAGCAACGCCGCCGCCGCCACCAACACCAGGGGCAGCAAACAAAACACCAGCAAACCCGCCCCCGTCGCCCTGCCCTGGGAGACCTCGCGCCTCGCCCACCGCGAGCTGACCGACATGTACAACGAAGTCCACCGCACCATGGGCCACATCCCGTACGTCGTCTGCGGCGTCGGCGCCCTCATCGACCACGGCTTCCAGGGCCGCACCGCCAACAAAGTGACCATCATCGTCCCCGAAGAGTCCCGCGGCGTCGTGCGGGCCTGGGCCGCCGCCTCGGGCAGCCACGACGTCGGGGCCGGGAGCGACTCGGTCGCGATCCGCATGCCCAAGGACGGGTCGCTGCGGCGGGTGCGCGTGCGCTGGGTCAGCGGCGCGGCCTTTGCCGGGTTGGAGATTGAGGACTCGTCGATTTCGAACGCGAGGGTCCTTGGGTTGGCGTCGCAGATTGATCAGATCTCGACGGCCTGGTTGCAGTACCGGGAGAGGCTTGCTGCGCCTGGGTTGTCGACGCAGAGGGAGCGGGAGAGGCTCGAGAGGGAGCTCAAGACGATGGTGAATGATATCTTCTGGTGTCTTCGCAGGGCGGCGGAGACGCGTACGCCGCTGAAGTCAGAGCATATGCGACTTTTCCTTAGTGAGAAGGTCTGGATGCCCTTCACTCAAGAGCATGAAAATGCCCGTTTCGAAGCTTCCCGCGCCGGGATCGACGTCGCGTCCGTCCTAGCCGGTCATCGGCAACGTGGCGAGGTACGTGCCCATGAGGAGTTGTTGCGACAGTATGGGATCGAGCACGAAGGGCTCGGTGGTGGGATCGTTGATGAGCAACCGGGGCCTTTTGAGGGCATGCGGGGTCTGGGCCGCGAGAACCGCAAGGATAACGGTTTGTTAAGTGTGTACACCGTCGCCACGACTGTCGTCTCGGAGGCGGCGTCGTCCTCTGTGGCACTTCCTCACCCGCTCCCGCCTCTACCGCCGCCCAAGGCTGCTCCCTCGTCGTCGTCGAGACACATTAGGGATCTGCCGGCGGCGTCGTCGTCGCGATCTGGTGGAGGTTTGAGAGCTGACCCTGCTGGCAAGGAGGACATGGCATGCAAACCTAAGAGCCCTTCGCCGGGTCGGATGTCAACGGAGGAACGAGGACGGAGACTCCACAGAAGCCTGTCAACGGCCAGGACACCGGAGAAGGAGTTCACGCCCGAGAGGCAGAGCCAACACCAGGCGCGGCACTCGGTGGACATGGTTTCGGGACGAGGCACCCCTGAGCACTGGTTGTAGGATTGATGATGGCTTGGGCTTGGGGCTCAGTTAAGGTAAGACACATTCATTTCTTACATGTCGGGTTTCAATTTCATTGTACAAAGGGATGAGTGAGACACGGTACTAGTGGCGTCTAACAATGGTAAGTCCTATAGATTTGATCGAAACAATGATATAATAACCTTTTTGCCTTTTGCTTGATAATGGATTGCAACTGTGACTGACTGAGGTAAGTGAGATAATGTCACGAAAACTCGATGTGATGCCCGTTAGGCTCTGTGGGGGCCACTAGTTCGTGTCCGGTATAAGAAAAGTAATCGTCCGTTTTATCTTCTCTCTCAGTACCACGGCCACCACTTTTCTTCAGTATTTCAATTCACGTCATCTTTGAGCGGGAGCAAGTAGGACATGGGCTTGTAATGATTCAACTCTGACCAAGGCCTCAGATTCCCTGATTCTTAAACGTTCGTCCTGGATATACAACCAGAGCGGGCATAAAGCTGGGTTCCCAGCCAGTAACATCCCTTGCAGCTCCTAGAAAGGGATACTATTTCAGGGCGTTCTGGCCACTGAAGCAGGGCATCTTTTGCAGTTGCACTGCCTAGGAAGTACGTACCTCAACTATCGTGGGCTACAGGGTAAATCCAGACTCTCACACATACGTACGCGAAGGGTGACGAGTCGGTCCGTAAGCAGTCAACCAACCAAATCGACGCTATTATTGAATGTACCTCTAATTAAAATCTCCAGCGTACTGTTTTCCCCGATAGAGGACTGTTAGTGGTTATGGAGGGGCACGAATCGATCGGGCACGGATCAGCCCGCTCGATCAGCCAGCTCGTAACGGCTATAAAGGTCTCCCCGCGAAGGCTTCTGGGACTTCGCAACCCTCTCATTCCACCAACAATTTCTGTGTCCAACCCAGGACACATTTTTTGCTTCGACTTTTTCTTTCGTTCGCTTCCTACCAAGCACCACAGGTAAGACATACAAGTGTACTCATAGAGTAGACAAGTGTCTATCCTTTACATAAGACCGATCCTGTACTTGGATAGGCTCAGTGTGAGTAAAGCTGTAAGTTATTTATTATTGTTTTATTTCTTTTCTAACCTTGACTGGACACCCGGTCGGAAGTGTGAGACTCACATGTAAACAGGTTGACCACCCATTGGTGATAACTGTTCGACATTTGCTACCAAGTTCCTCACCATCCAGAGTGGGAGCAAGTGCTTAAGAGTCATCATGGATTCTTCCAGTAGTAAGGTAATCCGCTACAGCGCGGCACAGCTGATCAAGGTCGGTCGGGATATGAAGTCATCTGTCCCAACCATTGCCTACTGTTCGCCCAAGAAGGATGGACCCCAGTACTTCTGCTGGTACCTGCAGAACGCCTTGCGCGAGGGCATCAAGCGAGTCCACTATGCCGCCAAGCCCTTGGATCACTTCGACAAGAAGTACGTTGCCAACGGTGACGGTCGCAACCGCTGGGTCATCCTGCTCGAGACCGTGACTGGCAAGTTCTTCTCCGTCGACCTGAAGCAGATCGACCCCTTGGGCAACACTCTCGTCGGGGTCAAGCCTGGCATCATCAATCCCGTCGAGGGTGTTGACTCCGATCATAAACCCTTGCCCGAGTTCGCCGATCTCTCTGCCTATGCATTCAGCAAGTGTGATGAGCTGAAGCATCCCCTTAATCTTTGGAGCTTCTTTGAGCGAATCGACGGCTTCGGCTTGACCCGTTACCAGCTTTGTGCCCACTGGGTCGATGATGACGTCGATGGTGGAGACCCCGAGGGTGACCTTCGAGGTAAGTTTTGACATTTTATAAACACATCAACTCCCCCCAACACAGCCCACCTTTGTCACTGGATCGCGAAGATGCTATCCGAATCCCACAACATCATATCTGACCAGAGTCACATGACTAACTCGCACCCTTACCATCATCACAGGTAACCGTTTCTGGGTCTGGTCCGTTCTCCGTATCATTGAGCCCGAGTTGCCTGGCTTCATTCCGGACTACAACATAAGTCCTCTGGCTTGGATCCATGTCCAGGACCAACCGGCCACCCCTGCCGACTCGGTCCTCCCCGGACATTTCTTGGCCTCGAAGGAGCCGCGTGATGTTCCTGACACCTTCCGCACGTACGTTCCCCCCCAAGTCGCGCGCCAAGAAGCGTCACATGCACATGCATTCCGACAAGGGATTTAACGGCGCTGCTTCTCCTGCTGCCCGGGCTGCTGCTACCTCATCTGTTGTTTCCTGGGCCCAGCCCCAAGGCCAGAACCATGGAACAGCTACCACTGTCTATTCCGGTTCAACCCAGGTTACGTCGACTCAACAGGGCCCCGTTGCTGCTGCCTCCACCCAGGAACAAGACCCTGAACACGGAACAAAGTCGAAGTTTACTGGTCTCTATCCGCCCTTTAATCAGGAGGGCCTCAGCAACTCACGATGGTCGAAGGATCGTGTCGACCCTGCCGAAGGCTCGTCTTCCATGAGCCCCTGGACCGACCATTCTGGTTCAGCCCAGGCCTCAACCCGCCCTGGCCTCACTGCCTCAACTTGGCGCCCCCAGAATCGTGATGCCAATGCTGCCATGTTCCCCTCGACTGATAATTCTGGTTCAGCCCAGCCTTTGACCCAGCAGAGCCTCATTGACTATCGTGACAACCTTGCCGAAAGCTTGGCTCCCATTCTGACCCCTGCCAACAACCAGTCTGCCAGCCGTAATGAAGCGGTTCAGGGATGTAACTCATTCTCCCAGGAGACCGAGGGCAACGGCAACAACGTCGAGGAGGATGCCAACCCTGCCTGGCTCCGAAAGGATGAGGATGTCGATGCATTTTCACGATCCACTGCGCCCTTCCGCAGCAACACGCGTACCACTGATCACTTTCGCTTCCCCTCTCAGCAGACTCCTCGCCAGAACCGGGCCGCTGAGAATGTTCAGGTGCTCTCCGAGTCCACTGGATCCTTTGATCACAACATGGGTACCACTGATCCTTTTGGCTTCGGCGCTCAGCAGACTCGCCAACGTCCCGGCACTGAGGATGTTCACACTGTCTCCCGATCCACCGGAACCTTTGGCAGCAACGTTGGTATCAGCGACACTTTTGGTTTTCCCTCACAGACATCTCGCCATCACCGTGATGCTGAGAATGTTCAGGCATTCTCCGACTCCACTGGCCGCTTCGGTAATAACGCTGGTACTACTGATCCCTTTAGCTTCCCCGCCCAGCAGTCTCATCAACCCCGGGATGCTGGTTTTGGTACCACCAACCCCTTTGGTTCCCCTTCTCCTCGTCAGTCCCAGCAGCACCAAGTCGCTGAGACTGTTGAGCCCACCTCTGAGTCCAACGACGATCTCTTCGGCAGCAATGTTGGTGTGGACAACCCATTTGGCTTTTCCTCCCAGCAGCCCGGCCAGGATCCCAGTCAGGGTTTCTGGTAAAAGCACTGCTTGATTCCTGTCCCATCTGTTGAAGCAAACATGCCTGCTTTTTGACAGATATTGTACAACAAGCTAGACTCTTCGGGTTGTTTGTTCTATGTTGGTTGTCATGTACATGATGAATATGGCGGTCCTATAGTATCTCTTTGTTTGGATCCTGCAAGAATCAACTACTGCATGGAAAGAAGCAAAGCGTTGCGTGAGGACTCAAGCCATTGTTGTCATGAAACCTCTTCTCCACGACGATACCACGTTGTTGTCCTTAGGTAGTCAGTACAAATGATACTGTTTGATACTGCGTTTGTGTTTTCATCCATGTGTTATTGCCCTGGCCCGTTTATGCCATAACTAAACATGTCCTTTGTTTCCCATCTTTAACATTGTACGGCAGTAGAATCGAACTCGTGACCGCGCAAACAACAAGCACTTGCTAGCACTTCGCCGTGACTCTGACTGAACCAGTAGTACCAAGCTTAGTAACAATTGGCATACTAATAGGCCTTATTACCCTACGGTCGAACATCACCTAACCACTCGAATGAAAAGGACCATGGGTGGATGACGACGTTATAACCCCTCCACACCTAACGATTCGTCGCTGAGGATATGGTTCAAGGACACAGGCACTCTATAATCCTACATGAACCACAACCACCACTAGTTGATATGTAGCCTTCTCTGACACACCTCTTCCATTCTGAATATCGAACTCGTCATGAAAGATGCCTTAGTATCGGAATTCATTATTACTATTTCTTCACAAAACTTGCATATACTGCCCTTCAGTCTGGAGTAGATCGGACAAGAAGATCCAAGATCGATCAACAATCGCCTAACCACGATGTATTCACCTGTTGTTAACGATCCGGAATACCTATATAATACCACCCACCTGACCAGGTTTTACCTCTTCCTCGACATCATGTCACCACAGTCGGCCACACCGACATTATTTGCTGACATACTTTTTTTCCGGAACAACCACCCGATCGCTATTGCTTCTTCAGCCGATCGTCATATCTTCTCGTCCGACCTAGAACGCCCGGATAATAATGCTTAATATCCGTTAAAACAATAAGAAAGTTCACCATGAACTTACCATCCAGTTACTACCGATTGAGAATCAACATGCTATCTTGTATTCAATTACTGCCATCCATCTTGGATGCCTATAAAGTGACCACTAATCCACCGATTGGATCCTTCTCGACCTTTTCCTCTCCAATCTGCTGCCATCTCAGGCACTTTTTGTGTAGAACAACCCAACTTATCTACACAGCATCAACCCAACACCAATCCTTCTTCCAGTGTTCGGCATCACCATAATGCAGTCTGGAAACAGCAACGGTGGCGCCGATCGCCGCTACACCAGTGTCCCGGGTGTGGCCCAGACACCCGATGCCCGACTGCGAGTGAAGAACGGCGAGCGTGAGCTGATCTTCGCCGAAGTCCAGAAGCAGCTGCCGCTCGGTGCGACCGAGCGCGAGGCGGCCATCTTGGCCAAGTTCATCGCCATCGATGAGATGGTCCGAGTCATCGCCGAGCGGGAGAAGATGTCAGCCGAGGACATCCTCGCCTTGACCACCAATCAAAGCGGTTTCACCATTCTCCACGTCGCCGCTCAGCACGGCCGAAGCGGTACGTATCGGAAATGCCTGCGGACACCCGTTAAGGTTGGACGATACCCCATAACCATACCCTCGTCTCATGATTTCTTCACGTTCTGTATACTAACTCGTTACTACTGTTATAGAAATGGTCGATTATCTCTTCCGCGAGCACTTATTCGTCAACCGATTCTCCCTCCGTACGACCATGCTGCTTGCCAGAAATGTCACCCTCGACCGGCCCATCCATATCGCTGCGCGCAGTGATTCTGTTGACTTCATCCGAAGTCTGGTTGCTCGCGGAGTCACTGTTAACTCGTCCGGTGCCGCCGGATTTACTCCTCTCCACTTCGCTGTTCAGCTGCAGCATCGTCAGCTGATCATTGATCTGGTAGACATGGGATCGGATCTCAATGTCCAGAATAGGGGAGGAGAGACTCCCCTCCATCTCGCCGTCCACAAGGGCGATTTGGAGACGGTCAAGTATCTGCTTGACAAGGGAGCCGACGCCACTGTGCGTAATGCTGGAGACTCCATGCCTGGAGTTGTGGCCCGCGGCGTGACCAACAGAGACGTCCACCAGCTGTTTGTTGACAGAGGACTGCCCTACTAGGGTTGATCATCCCGTCACATTGGTGTTTCGTCTGGTGACCAGCTGCTGACATAAGAGTAAGTACAAGACAACCAAATACTAGCATCTGCCACTAACCGCGACGTAGTACCCGAGGCTCTTGCCTATGCCGAATTCGCCTTGCATTTGACTAAGGCTGAGAGCGCATTAGGTACGTTGATCATCCGAATAATTTCAGGCATCCCACCTAACATGATTACTAGGCAGCCGACTCTGATATAGGTAAACAGATATATACCTATACTAAATCGAACCATAGGTACATCACTTTCCTGTATCCCTGTGCTTACTATTAAATCTTGATCCTCCCCGCATCTTATTCTTCAATATTCTTAAATAAACCATAGTAGATGAAAACAGTTACTATTATCTATCGGGCGCTTTCTTTTCGAAATATCTTTCAACAACAACTAACCTCAGAGCTTATGTCATTCTCTAGGGGATCAAGCACACCATTTTCCGTCCACCCATGACTCTGACTCGGTCCCTCGTCACACGATGACGATCAAGATCTGGATCGACACCTTCGACCTCACAGCCAATTGCGGAGAGAGGAGGCCCTCCAGAAGACGACCGGCCTGAGTCCGAAGCTGTCGATCAAGTCAACTGCAGCCGCTCAAAATTAAAACCGAGTCCACCATTCAAACCCTCAACAACATCAGGATGAGCTTGTTTCTTCTGCATGGAGACATTCCCCGACCAGCAGCAAGGCTCCCGTTCTGGAGTACAATAAGGACGTGGAAATCTCGGCGCTTGTCATGCTAAGTGCCAAGATCAATGCCTTGTTACTAGCTTCATTATTCTCATATAGATCTCATTACTATGCTCTGAAACCAAAGAGCTAAAGATAAAGTCACACATATATATAAGACATTATTATCCATTAATTACCCAAACCTCTTTTGTCATTATGAAACCTTTCTGGTCAAATAATTCAGTAAAGCCTGCAGACTTCTGATAGACGCCAAGGAGTCTTGCTCGGGCACGAAGGAGTTACCGCCACAGCAAGGTCGTAATTCAACAGCTTGTGCCAACGGGGACCTCATTCCCCTCCTCCTCATCTTCTCTCCCAAGTCTTTTTCACCTTGTACAGGAGCCTGGAAGATGTACGAGTCGATGTGCTACCTCCACCCCGGCCGCCAGTTACGCCACTGATTCCGCGACGGCTGCCGACGCCGCCGAAGCCAGAAGGCCTAAGCTTTTCCCTCTAAAGCGAAAGGTCAAGCTTCGACAAGGCCGCGTCTCGGAGTAGCCTTTCCGAAACGACCATCACCATAACCCGGGCAAGGCCCCTCGCGTGTACACCGAGCTCATTCCTTTCCGGAAGGAGATGGTCGACGGACTGAGTCTGGCCATCATCCACAACTCGCCGAACACCCTGGTTTGCGAGCGTGGGGATGATACCGGTCAGGACTGACTTCCCTGATCCATGTCAAAGACCATCCTTGTACCAAGCAAGCTAACGCTTCGCCCGACATCAACAACTACCTTATGTTTCTTGTTAAAAACGTTTCCAATACTTATCAAACCACCTCAGAGCTTACGCCAGTTGATAGGGGATCGAGTACACCAGTTAAAGTCCGCTGCCGGGTTCCGCCACCTAAAGGACATTACCATCGACCGACTACGCCAACTACATCACGGAGGCACGTGAAGTGCACCGAGTGGTGGACCAGCACATCATTGGCATCAGAAACCCTACTCTATAAATAGTAAAAACATCGCCGCTCATTATTCTTTTCTCTTTCTTCTCCCACCTCACACAATCGTTCAACATGGCCGAAAAGCTAAACCGGAACGATGAACCCGGAAAGGGTAAACCAAGCAAGTCGAGTACGCCCGAGCCTCAGGCCAAGATGACCGATGGAGAAACCAGTGAGGGTGGCGTACAGCACCTCTGGGAGCGGATTCGGGCTATTAAGACCCTCGGTGATGATAGGCAGAACGACTATCTCGACGAGGATATAGTCATTACCCGGCTTGCCTCGGAAGACACCGAGGGCGATGAGAACTCGTCGTTTAGCAAGTACGTGAAGTACGCTATGTTAACCTGTACGATGAAGGAACCCATCGCGGTTCTAGTCCATCGTAACCACCCTGACTCAAAAAAGTTAAGGGTTAACACGGAGGGAAACACGTTCGCTATAATGGTATGAGAACCTGCACGAATGCAGAAACATGGTCCGCAGCCAGTTGTTCTCCAATACGCGAAGATGGGTTGCGACTTTCCCGCTTCCATCAGAGCGAGCCTGAGTGGTAGAAACCTCCCGCCAGCATGGACCGCCTCCCGATCGAGACGAAGCACTTCATCATACAGACCGTCGGCTGGAAAGGAATGTCATGGAAACGAGGAGATTTCCGCATCTGGCACCTCGTGCCTGAACCGAACGGAAGCTTCTAACGACGAGAAAGAGAAAGAGAAAGCGCTATTTTGCGGCCTAGATTAATAAGCGTGGGATATCACTTTACAATAATCTGTTACGATTGAGGACGGCTATGCCACCTGGGGCCAGCTTGTTCCTTAAGGCACTGTTTCTACGGTTACCAGGACCGTGGCTCAGCGTTACTGCCTAGTCAAGGGACAACCAAAATTACTTCATTAAACCACGTCCTGAATTATCCCTGGTTCCCAACTCCATCGCCAGCTCATACGATTCTTCTAACCTTCGAGTCGGCACATTACTTGGCGACCATGGACGGCTTCCCCCCTTCGGTACCCCCAGAGGTTACTCGCCTCATCTTTTTAGAAGCCGTCAAGGCGCGCGGTTCCAAGCGCGCCGTACGCCTGCGCCTTGTGAGTCGATCGTGGAACCTCGAGGCTACAGAGGCACTCCTGGAATCCGGCATGTTCTATGATCGGTCGATGCAGAACCCGGTGTCGCCATTTTGGCCCAAGTACCTCATGCGCCAGCTTCGACGGCGCGAAAGCCTGTGCTCGCGGCCGTTGCGCATACTCCGCAAGGTGGCCCAGCGCACCGTCTCTTTCCGCACGCGGACTCAGGAGACAGATGACGACACCTATAACCGATGGATCGAGGAATACCTGTGGGAAATCTGCCAACTCTACCCCCGCTGCATCAGAGTCCCGTATTGGCTGGATGCCCCATCGTTGGAGTTGTGGCCGATAGAGCCAATCCAGGATGCAGAGCTGGAAATCAAGCAAGCTATGCTGGCTGCTGCAGCTGCCACCAACGACCTGGCACTTGTTCAGGAGCTGCTACCATCCTTTCAGGACTTCCCTGGCTTGATTTCACAGGATGGAGAATATCACGATGAAGACTACAAATTGCAGCCTGTACTCGGCTACCCAATCGAGATTGCGGCCTTTCAAGGCCACGTGGAAATACTGAGCATGCTTTTGGGCACAATTGAAAGCCCGTTGCATCTAGAAGACGCACGCGCCGACGGAATACTGGCTGCAAGTAGAGGCAACCAGATTGGCACCCTGGACCTTTGTCTGAAATCCAAACATCAAGGCTACAATGACACTCTAGTCAACGCGCTCCGAACGACAACGAGTGTCGCCGTCTTCGACCGCATCTTCCCACTTTGGAAGGATCTACTGCTAGACGACGGACGCTCCCATTGGAAGCCACGGTCACACACAGAAAATCAGCTACTGCAATCAGAATTTCTGACTGATAGGTTCCACGCGGCTGCGGGCCAAGCCAACCTGGACATGATGAAACATCTTGTTCAGCTTGGAGCTTCGTCCAGGTGTGTCTATCACCAAGACCGAGACAGCCATCTGCCTAATACGAGATACCTCAGGAACTGTGTCAGCCTTGCCGCAGCTAGTGGACATAGCGAAGTCATGGCATACCTCCTGGAAAACGGAGCAGAGATTGGCGAAGGGACACTGGGGGCAGCGAGTATGCACGGCAATGCTGACTGTGTGAGGATTGCTCTCGATTATGGCGCCTCTCATGACGACAATATAATATGCGAGTCGTTGATCCGGGCTGTCGAGGGAGAGCACGAAGAAGTGTTGCGGCTGCTTCTGCACTCGTTCGCTCCATTGGAGGAGGAACTTTGGAAACAAGCGCTGGACGTGGCGCGAAATGAGGGCCTGCTTTCGATGGCTGCAGTTCTTGAGGAGCACAAATAGGTTGGTAGTATTATTATTCAGGCGCATCTACCAATACGCTTTTCTTTTTCTTTTTTTCTTTTTCAAAATGGCCCTAACAACAATCTGAAAACGCTCGTATGATTTCTCTACGACGGTGAAATCCTGCACTCCACCCGATTAATCTGTTATATGATGATGCCCTGTGTCATGGAGGCAAAGGGTCTTCTTGTTGACCTCGACACAAGCACCTACAATGTCAGTCATCCATCTTTGCGGAGTGGTTCAAGTCACCGAAGAACGGGGATTACACCACCACAGATCCAAAAAGGGCGTTACGATTCAGTTGAATATGATCGCGTAATCGATCGCACCTATGAAATTTGAAACGAGAGAATGACCAAGACTCATCACGACCTTCTCGTTCGATCTCTCCACAGCAGCACCACCAAAGGTCTTCTCAAGTGACCCTGCTTATTCTAGGCACTGGCGTCGAATACGTCTCCAACCTTCCTTACACTGCAGGACGACAAGACCCCAAGATAAATGAGCCGAACGCTCGGGTTGGAAAAGAACCAGGAAAAGACCCAACGCAACCACCAGAGAGCCCAGGAGGAGGTCGCTGAGGCACGTCGCCCCGCCTGTGACAAGGCTGACGCCGTCGCCGTTCAGGCTCTTGCCCGTGCATTGTCACGCGAAGCCTATCCTTCCTCGCAATATACTGCCAACTTCATGAGATTCTTCACTGCATCCACCAGATGGATATCGGGCCCGATGACACGGACCCCGAGGTCATACGCGTCCTTGCGAGACTCCTTACTGACCTGGGTCAGGTTCTCGATGACATCGAGGCCTGCGCTACCCAGGCCGCTCGGGAGGTAGGCACCGATGAGGATGAGTAGGGTTGTCTTAGCGTGCAGTCAATACGGTCGCGTCATCGACCGCACCGAGGGATGCAACCACGTCACATAAGTTCCCCATCCTGATCTGTTTTCTCATACTCTTCTCTTCGCACTTTCGTACCTCTTCATTACTCGTCGGCAAATGAGAATAGTGGCACTAATCCGGAGTTTCCTGCAGATGCCCATGTTCGTATCAGTTTGCTACATCTTTGGCAAGGAGTGGGGCGCATGCAACAATTCGCTTCAGCCGCCGATGCCATCTGACACCGTAGGCCGACAAGACCAAAGGCGATATGGTCTCGAGCACCACACCTCCACCGCTTCTTAATGCGGGGACGCTGATGTCCGCGCTTTCTATCGCGGGCGACCCTGTGCTAAGCGAGTGAAGGAAGAAGGGATCATCTTCTGCCGCATACATCCAAATGCAGCAGAGCCGGTAAAGCCAGCAGCCTCAAAGTCCCCAACTTCCTCGGCTACTTCATAGGAGAACCCGGCCTCGGACTCCTCAGGGAAAAACGGTTGATACCACTTGCCCGACGATCTGGGCGATTCCTCCAGCGAAGAAGAAGACTCGCTGGTTTCGTCTCCTTCTATCTTTTCTCCCGTTCGCCATCTGGTCTCGAACCACACCCCCACTGCTTATTCCCAGACTCCAACCGCTTCGGCCGCGAGACACAGCCCCAGACTCGCCGTTTCCGTTTAATGGCACAGACGATTCTGCGTCATCATTATGGAACGGGAGACTGCGGAACATGTCTCGTTGGTGTGTTGCTGAAAATAATTAGACCTACATAAATCGCCTTCCAGTTGCACCGCAACCCACTGCGACTCCGCGACGTCTGGGAGTGCGCTTTTCATTCCCTCCACAGCCAGGGCCGTCGAAAACGACCCGGACCACTGTTCTCGCCACAGCACCCGGTACGGGCAGGAGCCACTTCCCCTCACACACGTCAGGCTTTTCGAGCAGCGTTTCTACCCAGTTGCTGACCTTTGACGAGTCGCTCTTATAGAGCGACACCGTTACTACAACTACCAAAAGCTCCCAAGGTCTGAAAGGCAGTAAGGTTGCGCTGCCATCATCTTGTCGTTGGCGTCGCTTCCCCGCCGCGACAGAACTAATTACTACCTAATGCCTGGCTTACGCGAGGAAGCGTTGCGTAGAGACGCAAGCAATAGCTTACCGAGCAACACGATCTCTCTTTTGCACTGCCATGACTGTTGGTGAAATTAACAACGTCAACCGCAATACCGCGGGCACTATACCAGACAGCAGACCTGCTGGTACTAAGAAAGAGATATTTGCTGTTCTTGATCTACAGCTGCGTTGTCACGGCTGATCAGGTTTCCTCGAGGAAGGAGATGAGGGAACATACCAGGGAAACGGAACGGTGTAGCTGCACATTGGCAAAGCACCGCCTCAACCACCAGATCTGGGGAGACGTTTGGGACCACCTCAAGGACTTCAACCTGGTGGGTCTGGGTAACGATGCCAAATCGTGTTTCCCTGGTTGAGCATCCAGCTACAACACCGACGGCTCCGACTCACGCTTCGGAATTATCCATAGCACCACATCTCAAGGAACAGCCTCATAAGCCCACCACGAACGACAAGGACCATGACGAGCTCATCGTAAACCTGCACGAGTGGCGCGAGTAGGTAGAGCGCGTCGTGGGCCAGAAGCTGAAGGGAAAAGGTAAGAAGAGCCAATTCGCCGAGCTTTAAAGCGGTACTAAGTAGCCCGTTCTTTTATAGAAAAAGTAGAGTGTTTTTTTAAGCGGCTCGGTCTCTTAATAACTGTTTAAGTCTTTAATACCTTTATAGGTAGAAAGTTCCCCACGCTTAAGGCTTCTATTATAAACCTGGAGGACCACTGGAAGTATAAATTTATCGACACCCTGCCTCCATAAAATAAAACTAGTAATATTTTAGGATTTAAAAGAATGCTACTTCGAAACATGTAGTTGGACAGAATTATAAAATTAATATTCATATTAACAACTTTGTATGGTAGACTCGAAGTGAAATCTACGTCTAAATCTTCTACCGTGCCCAAGTGACAGCGGGGTGCCATTTGCCATGTCTACTGCGTGCTCGCTACAGCTCCGGACTTTGCTGGATAAGATGTATCATCGGCAAAAACAGCTTCTTGTCCGCAAATGGACCCGTCGTGTCCTCCTGGTGCGCTCCCCAGCTGCGCAGCTCGTCCCAGCCGATCCAATGCCACGACTCGCACTTCTCCGGCTCCAGAACCTGGAGGCATGTTAGCTTCCACCGCATGGACGACCATCCGGGTGTTACAGTAAGTCTCACCTGCGGATCTTTGGCGGCGTCTTTCCTCTCGCACAGCACGAAGAGGGTGATGTAGTGCTTGTTCAAATCCGCAAAGACGTCGTTGGTTACCGTGACCAGCTTGAGCGCCTCGACTTCGAGGCCGGTCTCCTCCAGCGTCTCGCGCTCGGCGCAGGCGAAGTAGGTCTCGCCGAACTCGAGGTGGCCCCCTGGAAGGGCCCAGCTGCCTGAAATCCCGAGCCGTCAGTTATCCGAACCTTCGGCGCTAAGGCGAATGCGGGTCGGATCTTACCGCTTCCGTGACTGCCCATGCGCTTGCCCAAGATGACCTCGCCCTTTTCGCTGCGAACGATGGCGGCCACGCCGATGCGCGGGTTCGGCGCCTCCTGTGCGGGTTGGGTCGACATGATTGGATTCTGCTGACGTTAAAGTTGGGTTGGAGCTAGGGTGCACTAAAATCTGGGAGTGGGTGTACAATTGGGATGAAGAACAAGCCCACACAGTCTGCGTGCTATGTGATCAGGCAATTAGCACTGTAAGATATAAGAAATCTATCTCAATAAGATTTGGAAAGGTATTAGGAAACTCCTCGCAATATTGCTCTATATCTACCTAGTTCGGAGTTACAGGAAGCTAGGTAGGCTACAGCCAAGGTTGATTTACTCCCCTCACTTGACTACATGCGCCTCACCCGCGCCCTGCTAAGACTTAAGTGGGCCCACTGGACTGTCAACTGCCTCGACCACTACTTGCTCATCAATGCCAGAACCGTCCACAGCGTCCCATCTTTCTCTATAGTGACTCATTGTCTGACGGGCTGTCATGCTATTATTGACGAACGAGTCCAGAGCCAGTGCTGGGAAGACGACATGCAGGAGGAAATATACAAATCCACTGGCGACGAACCCGTAGACGAAGCTAAGGTCGTAAAGGTTAGTGGCTCCGACCGATACGATGATCTCGGAATTGACAGCGGATATGAAGCCTGGTAGAAGAGGTGCGCATCCGACAAAGAACTGTATTTATTGCAAGTCTGTCAGCTGGAATAAGGTAGTGAGGCAAAGATGGTTAGTGACTCACCGCAACAATAGAACGCCAATTGATACCCGCCGTAAACCAATATATCCCATGAATTCCACCGATATACAAGTCATCCACATTGATCTTCCTCTTATTCACGACCAAGTAGCTCGAGACCATCATTCCCACCATCGGCCCCAAGAACACCGAGTACGACGACAGCACCGTCAAGAAGATCGTCGACGTATTCGCCAGCTGCCACGGGTTGACGACCACGCTAAGCAGCATCGTGATATATGCACCGCGGCGGATATCGATATACCGCGGGAACGTGGCAGCCAGGTCGAACCCCCGCTGAGCGCGTTGCCGGGGACGTTGATGCCGATCTGCGAAACGACCAAGCCCATCGCCGCGAAGCAACAAGCCGCGCGAGTACCCGAGGAACCCGGGCTCTCGGCAATCAGTTTCGATAACAGCGACGGGGGGTTCCACACGGCCTCGCCGCCGAAGCGATTTTGCGTCGCGGCCGTGACCAGAATGCCAATGACGCTAGAGACGGTGCTGAAGGTGGGGAAATTGATGGCCTGGCTCAGGATAGCGTGTCGCGGACGTTTCGCGAATCGTGCGTAATCGTTCTGGTTCAGGATCCCCGCCGAGATGGCGCCGATGGTGGTCGTGACGATGCCGTAGACCATGAGCCAGCCGACGCTAGTGGCCGCGGCCTTCGGCGGTGCACTGCTAATAGTATCGCCGAAGCCCTCGGGGCCCATGGTGGCGAGCGCCCAGATCAACAGGGAGAGGAAGCAGACGATGGTGACGGTACTGGCGACGTAGAAGAAGGTGGCGAGCTTGTGGGGTCGGATCCAGGCGAAGGGGGCGCTGATGAGCATGAATATGACGTAGCCGACGAAGTAGGCGGAGGTCGTGCCGGTGCTCGCTGCTAAGGTGTTGGGGATGTGCTGGTCTAGGTTGGGATCCCAGGACTGTAGAATCACGTAGACGCATTCGCCGCCGATCCAGGCTGTGAAGCCATACCAGACTAATGAAATCCTATCAGTAATGTGCTTGGCTGTTGGAATAGTGGAATAGTAGAATAGTGGAGGAGGTTTCCTCACCTAGCGACAAGAAGATGCGATTCCAGATGGCAAATTGAGATCCCCACATGCCCCAGACCATACGGCTTACGACAGGAAAACCCACTGAGAATACTCTTGTCAATCACAGACAACAGGCAGAAAATGGGGTACATGGCGCAGGTAAGTCACGACTGACAGTTATAGTATGCGCCCGGCAACGAATTTAACACGCAGAAGAAAGCCGACAAGAGGTTCCCGACGACGATGCAGATGATAGCCTGCCACCACGTAAGCCCCAGCGGGATCAGGGCGCTGCCGGTCAAGTAGGTCGAGATATTGATGTTAGTTAGGAGCCAGGAGTTGCTGAAAGTTGAGAAAACCCATGTTCGGCGTTTGGCCTCGATAGGGCGAATGTCATTGTTCTGGGTAGCTGTCAGCAGGCGTAAACGTAGGACGGAGAAATGGCCGTCACCCACGATCCATCGGGATACGACAGTTTTTGATGACTGCGGCACCTCGAGTCGCTTGAACCAAGTTGTCAACATTTCGGATATATTAGCTTTAGTGAGAAACGTTTGATACCGAGAGGCGTTGTGGTAAGTTTCAGCCACGCAAGTAGGAAGAGTTTCATAGCACCCCCAGCCGGAATTTACTCGGTTGGAGGCTATCTTGTGCTTACTCTTAGTACTGTTTCTACCGTATCTCTCCGTATCGATAAACATGCCGCCGTGCGACTTGGCTGCATGGAGCTGGAGTAGATCTCATGCACACCCCGCTTCTGCAGCAATGATAAGCCCGCAGAAGCAAAAGCGCCCTGCACCTCTAAAGCTTTACTGAAAAGTCTACCTCCTTCACATAAACCAACCCGAAGAGTGGCAGGGATGCAGGTACTTCGAATGGCAGGTTACGCCGCAGCCACCAACAGGTGCTGCATTTACTACAAGAATACTCTCCTGCATCCTGCAAGTGGGTTGAATACCACACCCGATATTACCGACTTCCTGCAGGGGCTATTCATTTACTTTGTTATAACGATATTAAGAGGCGTAGTCTGACATATGAGCTCAAATTCTTTCGACAAGCTTAATGCTGTTTGTTCTTAGCTCATTGCTTGGCTATAACTCTCACCCTTTACCCAGCCACCGGTATCAGGGCCAGGGTATAATATACTTTCTCCTTCATGCGAGCTTGACCTCTTTAAGCTGCAACTCCCCGCGCCTGACGCTCTCCGCAACCTCCCGCCCATCACACCATGAAGATAACATTCCCCGTCCACGCTCCAGCCCCCCATCCCCCCTCCCCGCGGTCGTAAAACCATAGGCATCCCGCACCCCCTCAAAACCGCGACCCGATCCCCCGCCCCCGCTGCCGGCACACACAACCCCACCATCCCCCTCCGCGTCCCGACCAGCCTCCGCCACGCCATCACATTCGCCGCCCACGCAAATGCCTCCGGATACTGGGGCGCCCCGACCGCCTGTGGTAGATACGCGATCAGCCTGTTTACCGGTACCAGCCGCCTCAGCGAGTACCCGCCCGGTAAAGGCAACCCCCCATTACGACGCATGAAGTCCCCGAACCCGAACTGAATGCCCGGTCCCCGAGGCCAGTACGGACAGTTCTTCTTCCAGAAGCGGTGGTCGATCAGTCGAGGGTCCCAGTCCGCGGGTGCTGGTTTGAGGCCGTCGCGGGTGCCGTTGGCGACGAGGGTCCGCCAGAGGGCTTCGATGAGGCCTTCGTGGTCGCCGTAGGCGTTGGGGAGAGGCCTGCTTTTGCTGCTGGGGTTGGGGTCATTGGTGCCATTGTGAGGGTAGGTTTGGTCGGCTTCGGAGAAGTTGAAGGCGGATAGCGTGGCGATTTCGTCGACGAAGACGGCTTCGCACTGCCATACTAGTCTGTTGTTGCTCAGGCTGCCACCTCCCAATGCGAGCTCTAGTGACTTCTTTTCGCGAGTGATGCACTCGCCAAGGTTTAGATCGGCGTGGTAATCCCCCGGCAAGAACGCGGAGAGCGGCGGCTCGCAAAGACAGCAGATGGCCCAAGACAGAAGCTGATGTGGGCAGTGGGCGTGACGGTCTCGAATGTGGGAATGGGCAGTGGGACCCACAAGTTCGACCACCCTTTCTGTTTCCACTTGACCAGTACATCGCCTACCGGGCTGTGGACGAAGCGTAGGCAGTTCAAGTCGCCTCGGGCAAGAATCGCTCGGGTGAAGTTCACGTAGACCTTAGATAGCTCCAGGTTGTAGTCGGTGGCCAGGGAGGACGGCCCCACCGTAGCATCAATCGTGGGAAGACCCAGGAGGCCGTAGACCTTGTCACGTGGCTCGCTGGCCCCGGCGCCGCGTGAGAGATAGAGGGTCTCTATCAGTACTTCTGAGTCGACTTGCTGCGTCTGGCTTTCTTGTTTCTCGGACTTAACGACATTGCTCTCCGTCCGACGCATCCCCGAGATATGCAGGAGAAGCTTCCACTGACGCTCCGGGCAGCCACGGCCATCATGCAACCGTCGATTTTTCAGCAGCCCAATCTTGCTTTCATTCCAACCGCCACCTGGAGAGGTCATATGCTGACCCATCTCCGTCTCGAGACTCTCGATCAGGCGTGCGACCGTGTAGATATCCCCCAGCGTTAAGCTGTAGCCGCCCCACAACACAGGGGCGTCCAGCTGCGCCATGGCCGGCTCCTGGAGGATCCAGAGCCGATGCCAGTAATTCTGGGCGATGAAGCCCCGAAGAGCGAGAAACACCTCCGGCTGCCAGGGGAACATGGGATACGTATCTATGGAGATGGGCGTGACGACCGCGTAGTTCAGCTTATTCCTTGCCCAGAACTCGGCTAGCCGCGTTTCGGTCTTCATCTCCTTGGCCAGCCACGATATGGCACCGAAGGCTGTTGAGGTGTGTTCGGCGGCCGGACCCAGCCAGACGACCACCTGCCACGACACCTCGTAGATCTTGCGCATCATGCCCACTTGATGTCCTTTTTCGTCATCATCTTGCTGGCTGATGCAGATGGCATCAATCCAGACCTAGACTCCGCGCCGGACCCAATTGCTGCGTCGAAGTTCTGTTAGCAGTGCGTGGAGATTCTCGGAACCGGGCCAGATCCGACTTTTGCTGTCCATGCTGGGCCATCCCGCAGCGAAGTGGTTGAGATCAACGTGTGCAGTGTGACAGCTGATAGGCCTCCATCCCCTGTTTCGGTCTTCGCAGGCGGTTCAATGGTCACCAGCCGAATACGACGCGGTTGTAAAGGGGCGTATGAGAGTTTCTGTGGGTTGGGAGATGGCATTGTCACTGTTTGGATGAGCACAACTAAGAACGCGATGAAACGCGACAAGTAATGCTAAACATATTGATAACAGTAAGCCCTTGGGAGCAAAAGGGAACTAATAAAGTGGCCTAAAGGGGTCACTAACAACGCCCCCTGACCCCTTTCAGGCTAGAATCTGTGGGTTGACTCGCTCGTGTGGCACGTGCACCCCACGTACTTTTTGAAGTTCTATCACTCTCATATTGCGATTTCATTTATAAATGGGACCGCTATAGACAAGTAATAAAGATAAAGATAAATAAAAGGATTCATTTGGAATAGGACATATTTATACATATGGTGTCGAATTTCAATGAGGGATTAGAACTAGTACCTTGGTGGTCCGCGAGCTGAAGCGGCATGGCTTCTAGCCACCATGACTATCAACTGCCGCTGCAATGCAACATTGCGAAAGGCACCCGCTTTAGTTAGGTCCGCCCTTTAGCAGGTTGTCCACGACGTAGTTGTAGTTGCAGATGTTGTCCTTGGGGTTGGCGGTGACGGCGACGTGGCTGGTCTTGGAGTAGAGCTGCTCGGTTTTGCCGTTGGCGTTCCGCACGACCTCGACGTACTGGGCGCCGGCGACCATGTTATCGGCGCTGCCGTAGTTGAGACCGGGCTGGGCGGGGCCCGAGTAGATCTGATTGCCGCCGCTGTAGACCTGGACGCGGGCGCCGCTGATGTTGTCGGGCATGACGACGGCCCAGTTGACCGTGTCCTTGGCCCAGCCGTCGTTGCCGGGCCTTCCCCAGGGGTCCGAGGCGCACGACGAGCTCTTGAGGAAGGCGCGGTGCCACAGCGCGCCCGTGACGTCGTCGCCGTTGACGGGCCGCATGCCCGAGGCGGGCACGCCGGCCTTGAAGGCGACGTTGAACGACTTGACCAGCGGCTGCCACGCCGTGTGGCGGTAGTCGTCGTTGTTGGCGTAGCCCCAGAAGGCGCCGACGCCCTGCTTGTGCAGGGTGCCGATGTAGTGGCTCTCGCCCGCGTCGTTCCACGTGATGGTCTCGGCGAACTCGGCCTTGGGCGACATGCCCAGGATCTGCTCCATGCGCTTCGGGAGCGTGTCGAGGCCGCGGCGGTACCGGTGCTCGTGGGTGCCGTCGGGCTTGGCCCAGTGCTTGTACTGGAGCGACGAGAGGCCGACCATGTACGACTTGCTATGGTCCGCCGCGCCCTGGGCGACCTTGTTGTCACGGTCAATGGTGACCTCGCCCGCTGCTGCAGGCCACACCGTCTCCCAGGTGAACAGGCCATCCACCGTCTTGCCCCAGTAGTTCCACCAGCTGGCGTCGCTGTCGTAGTAGCCGTTGGTGTTGTCAAAGTTGGGCACAAAGTAGATCTGGTTGCGCTTCTTGCTCAGGGTACCGAAGAAGTTGCTCCAGTACGTGTTGGTGGTCGAGCCGGCATTGAAGGTGCTGAGGAAGTACTTGTTGTCGTACTGGTAGTGGCAGCCACGGTTCATGTACGTGTTCAGGAGCGGCTTGAAGGCGTCGGCGTTGTTCGAGTTCCAGATGTCCATGCTGAAAAAGATGGCGAAGTACTTGCCGGCCGCCTGCGAGTCCTCGGCCGCCTTGCATAGGTACTCGATGCTCTCCTTCGCCCAGCCCTGGCCAACGTCGTTGGAGTTGAGGTTGATGGCGAAGGCAGAGATGCCAGCGTACTGGGCATCGGCAACGTCCAATTTCGCATCTGCCTGGGACATGCCTTGGGCCTGCAATTATTGACTTAGCATTGGATGGTGCACTCGACCCGGAATGTGTTGAAGTTGAGTCGCGTGGGAACTACTTACCATGTAGTGTGCGAAGGCATCTCGGGCAGAGGCAAGGGGAGCCAAAGCCGCCGCGACGGTGAGAACGTTGCGGAAGAACATCTTCAGGTTGTGCTCGAAAGTAGGAACACTGATGGATATTGATATTGTAGACAACACCGGCGGTAAGGTCGTACTTATAGGTGGTTCGCACCTCTTAGCAGCCGACTGAAGGACGGATGCTTGGGACCATGAGGCGAACAGGGGAATACGAAGCTGTTGGTCCGCCAAAGGATTCAACGGACGACGTGGTTTAGACTAGATCAATAGCCTCGGCCGGAGGATGCAATAGCGTACTCCACCTAGTCCCTTGCCTTATCTCCACAGGCGAGCGTGTTGCCGAAACAAGCAGGTGTGCGACGGCCCGGCCCAGCCGTGCCGAAAATCCATCTGATGTTAACCGGGTAGCCTTGTTGGTATCGGACGAGATGTCAGTGAAAGTCTCATGGCCCCCAATATGCGACCACAGATTTCCATACAAGCATGTCAAGTACATAGCCACTGATGGATTCACAAGTCGCTTAGCACAGTTATCATCGAATAAGCCGCAGCGAAAGTGCTGAATGGATTGGGGTGTTTGCTCGGGTTTCCACGAGAGCGGTTCGCGTTCCAGATCGATCGTTTGATTACCACAAAGATCTGAAGTGGAAATTCGGCATGTCAGCACGAAGCGGCCCCATAGTATCCTTGTCGTCACGCTATCTTCTGTTATCCACTTTTGACCCGCTATCCGCTCCCGCTGCTGTCAGAACAGTAAGCACTGGGCTCGGATGGTATGGCGATGCATACATGTAGTAAGCTTGAGCTGCATAGGGTTCTAGTGCTGACGCCACCCGCACGCCGGCCGCCGGGGCCACAGGGGAAACTAATGTTTTTCACGTTACCGGACCAAGGCCCAGCATATATACCAATTCTATTTATAAATGCATAAGCTACACCCTAAGAACGAACACCGCACCATCTTGGCACATTTATAACGGACTATGAGAGCTAGTTGGACACGGAGCCGCTCATGAACACAGACCCCTTCGTCTTTGACCCAGTGATGGTGTAAGATCAAATCCAAGTCGGAAATGGAAAGACCTACTTTGGCGACAGGGGCCACGCTGGAGGCTATGGAACGCGTCAAGGATGAGAGGCGGAGGGCAGAGGTACGACCCAGACCCAGAAATTAGATCGGAAGAAGCAGAGTGAGTATGGCTACTGGGTGCGCGCATGCGTGTGAAAGCTGCAACAAGGAGGGAGCTCCAGAGTGTTGGGCCTAGGGAGAAGGGAAAGGCGAGAGACAAAGCAGCACCCCAAAGAGGAAGAGGCGCAAGCCACTATTCAAATGCATGCTGACGTGTGCACAGAGAGCCAGAAGTTGATGCTACACCGAGGGGAGAAAGTATTGGTATATAGCAGCGCAGCGAGCGCCACAAAAGGCGAGCAGAAGAGTGAGTCAAGCTAGGGGGGTCAAGACGGAAATGGCCAAAGGTCAGAGGCGGTCCGAGTCTATGAAAGAGTCGAAGAACAGGGGGGTTGCCAAAGCCTGGCTATACTGAGTTGGGTTTAGAGAAGGTGGTGAACGATTTGCAGGATAGCTGTAAACCCAGATCTGTTCAAGCCTGACTCACTGGTACGACATTAAAATTAAGGGGTGGCTAGCCTGACCCTTAGGCATTCCAATATTTCCTCTGTTGACTAATCACGTGTGTGCTATTATGCTGACTATGACGGCAGCGTGGTGTCCGACAATTAGTGAGTTGGAATATCATTTGACCAGCCCCAAATCGAATGGGGGCAAGGAATCAGCCTTCTAGGCGGAATTCGTTTTGTTTTTCGTCAGCCTGCAGATACAACACCAATGAGACCTTTTGTATGGTTGCGGTGGCGCATAGTAGGATCATTCAGCCCTTTTGTGACACTGTTTCACAACATGGTAAAGGGGAGAACTTGACGGGCCAACATGATACATATTATTATTACATAACACACTATATCACCCTCTGGAGTATCTTGTGGGTGGCGTATACCACCAACCTTCAGTCAAAGTTTACATCTTTGGCTTTATTCACACGTTTGTCGCCCCCATATACCATGCAGCCTCAAATCGACAAGAAAGGCAAGGAATGGGAGTCTGGGCTTTCCAAGCATATTCCTTGGACAGCTATCTCTAGCCTCGTTGGGTTTATGCTATGCTGCATTGCTTTAACGATTATCGTGTGGACTTCGGATGGCCGAGAAGTCGCGATCTGGCCTGCGCCCAAGCAGGATATCCCCGTCTCTGTCCTGTTGGCCCTGTCGATCGGCTTTGCCAATCTCTGCCTCTCTACGGTCCTCTCGAAGGGCTACGAGATCTCTTAGTGGCTTGCAGCCTTAAAAGTCGGCGAACTCCGCCGGCTCCAGTTTGACTTGAACGTACAACATCGTCTCTCCGTAATTATTGGGGAAAACACCAGAATCGACAGGTTCGCTATAACGGCCATGATCTCGTTCTTGGTCAGCGTCCTTGACGGTCCTCTTATTCAGAGAGCTTCCAGTGTCACTACGACCACATTCGAACCTGTTGATGTCGACGTACAGGTGAATGTGATGAACACTTTGTTACCAGCGAACTTTAGTGGGTACGAACTTATGTTTGACGACGGAACTTTCACCCCAATGTTTAGAAATATCAGTCGCGCCTCTGCCAAGCGCGGCGGTATCCCATTGTCGATTGATACCAGTGGAAAGAACACAACATGCGTCTTCAAATTACCAGACCCGGGGTTTGACGTGAGCTGTACTGAGGAGTCCTCCAAAAAGGAATTAATTAACTCCGTTACAGAAAATACCCTTTGGACGGTCCTTGATGGTGAGAGTACCATTACCATGAAGTCCGCACAGGTTTTCGGCATCCATTTCAGTTTCTATGACGACTTTGCCTTCAATCGACACACCAAAATCAATGTATCAGTATCCTTCAAGCAAGACCCAACATGCGCCGGCCGAATGTTCCAACGGAACTGCACTCTACGTCCTGCCATGGTCCAGTATCCGGTTATCCTGCGGGACGGCGTCGCTACTGTGGATGACTGGCGCTTAGGTCAAAACGAAACCCTGGAAATGACACGGATATCGGATGGGGATGCAGCCTTCGTGGAACCCGAAGGATTCTTTGCCAGAAGTATGCTTGGGGGCATATACATTTTCTTAAGAAACCAATACACCTCAAATGACACATGGGTGCTTGCGTCGAGATCGACGTACACACTCCCCGATATATCTGAAGTTTATGCTAAGGACCAAAGCGCTATCAACTACCTTAACTCGGATATTTCAACATACGGTCATTGTAACATGACCTGGGGGATCCTACCGGCGACATCATAAATACTGCGCGAGATTTGATGTTTCGCAGTATGGTCGCGTACTCTGACTACAACCGCTCTGCCGTGGCCCGTAGGTAGCCCCGAGTACGCCAAACCAAGTCAGCCAATATCTATAAAAGCCACTACAAGTATTTTGTTATTACGGTCGCTTGCATGGCGTTGCAGGCCCTAATCATATCTTATATGCTGTACGGATGGCATCGGCTAGGCCGCGACGTCTCACTGGACCCGTTCGAGATTGCGCGGGCGATGGGCGCCCCCGTGCTCCAGGATGGCAGCTCCAACAGCCGCATCGACATCGCGCTGTCAGATCTGAGATGTGAGGAGTTCCGGTATGGGGAAGTCTTATCGAAAATTAGCGATCCGTGGGCTGGCGCCGACCACAGTCACAGAAGTGATCCTGACACGAACTCGCATGAACTATTGCAATATGACACCCGAAGCGACGGCGAGACCACCGATGATGCTGTGGTGGACCAAAAGCCTCGACTGGGTCTCGACCGGGCAGAACGCGTGGGAAGTATACGGCAAGGGGTTCTGTACTGAGCTTAGGGATGGGCGCGTTTGGGTGCTTGGTATACATTATTGGCCCGGCCAAGTGGCCGGTTCTGGAATGGATGTCCGGATGTTACTCCATATATAACAGGGTTTCTGATGGCTGGATTATTCTTATCTGATGTGCCCATGGGGCCGCGCTGGAGGATGCGATGTGATGAATTGAATACGAGGTTACGTCGGACTTGACCCACCCACACTGTGCTTCGGCAGTTATTTCACCGAGACAGTATGGTTCAAAGGTTGATCAATAACTACCGCCTAGAAATTTTATCGGTAGAGTTGACGAGGGATGTTTTTACACAGTCATTTGGCCGCGATATTGTTTTGGTTGCAAGGTGACTAGTTCAATCCAAGTGTGCAATTATCCCAACTCAGTAACAACGAGGACCGGCAGTTCCTCGCTCGATAGTCGCGACGATGCATGGCCTCCGCCCACTTTCGGTGGCCATTGCACTGGCCCAGGCCGGCTCCGCCGCCGTGCTGGACCTCCCGATCTGGTTCCGCAATACCTACGTGAGTTCTCCCAGAGACCGCCTTACGCTGCTATGCGCGTGATACCCGACTAACGCTTAGTCGCAGGCCTTGGTCCAGCTCCAGGTCGGAACCCCCGCCCGAGACCACCTCCTTCTGTTCGACACGGGTAGCGGTACCTCATGGATGGCGGACAAGGAGTGTGCGGATCGCGCGTGCCTCAACAACAGCGGGTAAGCGCGAGAAAGCCTTTGCGAGATAACCAACTAGCTGCCAACAGAACTGGGATGGTCACTGAATGATGCCCGACAAAACAGCTTCCCTCGGACCGGGTACGACCCCAATGCATCGACCACATCCGTCGACCTGGGAGTCTACAACTCAATCGACTACCTCGGCGGCGCGACGGGTGGCCTCACCTACAGTGACTTCTTCGAGATCGGCGGGATCTCGTGGAACCAGACCTTCATTGCGGCCAACCAGAGCTCCTGGTCCTTCATCCCCGGCGACGGCTTCCTCGGCATGGGCTTCTCCTCCATCGCGCAGCCTGCCACCAAGACGGTGGTGGAGATGATGATCGAGGAGGGTCTGCTCGACGAGCCCAAATTCGGACTCTACTACGGCAAGGAGTTTGAGTTCACCGGGGAAGCTGGGGACGCAGCCGGAGAAGGGATCCTGACCCTTGGGGGTTCCAGAGAGGGCAAATACGTCGAGGGCGACATGACTTGGCTCCCCGTCCGCAAGGACCTCAACGGTACCGTGTACCAGCTCTGGCGCTCCACCCTCCGCAAGTTCACCGGGACCCGCCACCTCGGCGGCGACGACGACAACGACGGACAGCCGGCGCTCAACGAGACCCTGGAGTGGGACGCCGGAAAAGCCAACGGCGTCTTCGACACCGGGGCTGGCACGATCTCGGTGCCCGACGGCCGCATCGACGCCATCTACCGGACCATCGGGTGGAGCTACGACGACCTGTACTGGGGCCGGTACGTCCCGCTGTGCACCGACTTCAACGCGTCGTGGGCCGTCACCTTCACCTTCTCCGACGACGGGGTGGACTTATACCATGTCGCCATCACGGGGGACCGCCTGGCGCACTCCGGGTTTGCCGGGCGCGACGATGCGTGTTTCCCGCCCTTCGACTCCAGCGGGAGCGAGGGGCTCGTGCTCTTTGGGCAGTCGTTCATGCGCCAGTTCTACACCGTCTATGACTTTGGCAGCACGCGGGTCGAGGACTACAAGCCGCGGATTGGTTTTGGGGAGCTCAAGGTGGAGTTTCGACCACCCATTGAGGGCGACAGGGGGGAACGGCAATAAGATGCGGGAAAGGGGGGTGGAAATGGGGAAGGTGGTACTAAAATGGCGGGTCGTGCAGACGGGTAATCCAGGGATCTTCGGCATATGCTCGCTTCGTGACTGACAGCTGTCAGCAGCTGGACGGACAGATCATTGACGTGACGCATCTATTACACGTTCTCTTTCCTGATCAACGCCTATCTACCCCGCCAAGAGTATATAAACCACCAAACACTCTGGACTGATGACAGTCTTTGCTTATCTTCCCAAGTTTCATTACTTCTAGCATAGCTCTCACCTCAAATTCCATATTATGGCCCAAAGTGGAGAACGCCCCGGTCAAACAATGCCCGATGTCAAGAAGCACTTCGTGATCGTAAGCCACTTCATTTCAGCGAAGATCCCGAGATGATACTAACGCGTTCAGGTTGGCGGCTCGCTAGGCGGCCTCGCTGCCGGCTTGGCGCTGCGAGAGCTGGGCCACGACACGACGATCCTGGAGCGGAACCCCACGCCGGTCCTGGAGCACCAGGGGGCAGGCATCGTGGCCGGCGGGGACACGCTCGCCTTCTTCCAGAAATACGATCGGTGCGACCGTCCGTTCGCGGTCACCTCGCATCGCAGGCAGTACCTGGATAATGAAGGCAATGTCACGCACAAGGAAGACATGGACCAGAATATGACGTCGGTATGTAGTGCGTCATTCATCTATTACTGACTTCAATGGCTCCCGAGACCAGGCCGAGATCAACTACTAATGTTCGGGCAGTGGGATCTGGCGTACTACTTGATGCGCGCCAACTACGACGGCGTTGAGAATCCCTACTGCAAGGTGCCAGATGGGAAGCCGACAGACGGAAAAACGGTGCACCTCCACGACCGCAACGTGACGGACATCAAAGAGCGAGACGACTGCGTAGAGATCTACTGGAAGTCCGGCAGCGGGGAGGAGGGCAGCCTAAAAGCCGACGTCCTGATCGGCGCCGACGGCCCCAGCTCCACCATCCGCTCCATCCTCGCGCCCGAGGTGCAGCGCAAGTACGCCGGCTACTGCGCCCTGCGCGGTACCGTCCCCGAGAGCGAAGTCAGCGACGCCGCCCGCGAGGCCTTCTGCGAGAAATTTACCTTCTACCACTGTCGCGGGGTGCAGATCCTCGCGTACCTGATCCCCGGCAAAGACGGCACCGTCGAGCCCGGTCAAAGGCTCATCAATTTCGTTTACTACACCAATTTTCCCGAGGGGTCCCCGGAGCTCGAGGAGATCATGACGGACAAGAGCGGAAAGCGGCATCGAATTACCATGCCCCCGGGGCTGACGGACCCCAACGCGTGGGAGAAACAGCGGCAGATCGCGCGGGAGCGACTACCGCCCCAATTCGCCGAGATCGTCTGCGCCACCAAGAAGCCGTTCGTGCAGGCCGTGACGGACGTGCTGAGCCCGACCAACGAGTACCTCAACGGCAAGGTCATACTCATCGGCGACGCCCTGGCAGGGTTCCGGCCCCATACCGTGGCGTCGACGTCGCAGGCCGCCTTCGACGCCATGGTGCTCGCCGACTACATCGAGGGCAAGGTCACGTCGGAGCAGTGGAAGAAGGAGACGCTGGGGTTCGCGCGGTACATACAGAAGCGCGGGGTGGATATGGGGAACCGGAGCCAGTTTGAAAATTTGCCGCTGGAGGACCATATACACGACCGCAATGTTGCGTCGGTGCCGAGGGAGAAGGAGGTTTATCCGGACTGGGCGACGGCGATTTGAGCGTGTTAGACTATTGGATTGGATGCAATTATGGTGTAGCGTTACCTTGTAGCCTTTTTACTGGTTGATACTAAGCTATAGTGTCTCGATTGGGGGGAAAGGGGGGCACAATGAACCCAAAAAGGGGTAATAAGTGTTACCAACCATGGGTTGACTGAATCTTAACGAGGAAGGTCGATTGCAGCAAATCAGTGAAAGTGCGTTATTATTTCTACTTTCTCCGGTAGCCGTAGTGTACGGTGCTTTATTTAGCTTAAATCCCAGGTCAGGTTGACAATCACTCGATTGACGGGTGTCATCCTGACTCGAGTGAGGGAGAAACGGCTTCAAAAGTGCCTGCAGGCGTTTTCCGTTTCCTTCTCTTTCCGATTCTATATTTATGTACATCTTCAACCGCTGCCTCCGCTCCCAAACCGTATGAGTTTCTGCCTCAGCCGATCAAATCGCGCGCATCACAAGAGACGGTTTCCAACTCCTTTGCAAACTTTCTATTCCAATCACTCACTGCTTTCTTTCAACTGGACACTCAACATCAATCGTCTCTACCAAGCTTTTCATTTATCAAATAAAGATTGTATCGATGGGCGTTTGTTTTCTTTGATTGGCCAGACTTACTGTTGAGGCAATAATATGCAACTCCCGCGAGTCAGACCCACCTCCCGCGAGGCAGCCGCGGCCGAGCCGCAACCCGCGACGACGAGTCAGAAACCACAGCCCCAAGACGAGACGACTCCAAGCTCCTCGGCACGCACGTCTACCGACAACACGGATCTCAGAAACCCGGAGAACTTCCAGCACATCGCGGTGTTCGCCGACGCGCTGTTCCGGTCCCTTCCTGCGGACCTCGGCCTGCGCGGGTTCGACGGCATCTCGGCGGCGCTGGAGCAGAGCATCAAGAACCACTCGTTTACCGTGGCTTGTGATGGAAAGGAACATCCACTGACGGAGGCGACGTGCCGGAGACTCGGGTATTTGATGTACCGCCATCGAAGGTAGGCTCCGAACCAAGCACCTTGACCACCGACCGGCATGCATTTGATGCTGACTTGTATTACTAGGCAAATCATCGCGATACTCCGGCAGAGATACACCGATTCCGATACCGGATCGCAAATCGGCAGCCTGCTCCAACGTGTAACTCTTACTCAGAGGGAAGATAGTGGCATAGAAAGGGGCAACGAAACCGAACCAAACGATGACGAAGCTGACAATGCTTCAGTCGCCCAGGACAAGGTGTAGTAATTAGCTGCCTAGGCATTTTCATTGAACGAGAGAACCGATTGCGTAATTTAATGCGGAAAGGGGGAAGGGCATGAAACAGCAGCATCGATGGCGCACTCATATTAAAAAGGGTCATTAAGAGGTTTTGGAAATCTTCATTTAAGATACATATATTAATAATGAAAGGCATACCATGTGCATATACATACACGTATCTAGCCACATTGGTAGACCGGCGTCTCCGTGTGCCAATAAGCATACAAGTTCTTGTTCCCCTTGCGATCCACCTTGGTCCGCTGCCGCTTCTCCTCCTTCTGCGCCATCTCCTGGTGCCTCAGCTGCGCCGCCAGGATGGAGCGCTGCTGCGCCGCGGGCAGGTGGATCAGCGTGTTGCGGTCGCCGGCGCTCATGCTGGCGAGCTGGTGGGTCACCGCGGCCCGCTCCCGCTTTTCCCGCTTTGAGAGTGCTTGGGTGTCGTTGTCGCGCGGGCAATCCGAGTCGGACCCTTCGCCCTTTTCCTTCGCGTCGGGTTCGGCCTGGGAGTGCTCGAGCTGCGAAGCTACGGGTTTCCGTGTCCGGCGGCGGAACTGTTGGGTGATCGAGGGACCGGTCTGGCCTGGTGACGTCTGTCTCGATATAACTTTACCAGATGGTAAACGAAGGGAGTCTTCGTCGGCTAGTATTGGCCTGGTATGACTTGAGCTGGTCGTCGCCGCCCTCGACTCATCTGGGCTACTCTCTTCCTTTGCTTCATCATCTCCCTCGTCTTCATCTTCCGGTTCCGAGAAGTTGTAAAACTCGGCGAACTCGGAGTCCTCTGACACATCAAACCGGCAGTGGCCCTTGCCAGTCATGTGTTGTTGCACGGCTTGTACGGTAGCCCTGGTTGTCCCGCATTGTATGCATTCCCGGTACTCGGAGATAACAAGGTGCAGGTACTTGAAGAGGGTCTCTAGATCGACAATCAAGCTTTCTTGGTACGGGACAAAGAGGCCGTGCGACTTTTGCATGTGCGTGACGCTGTCTGAGAAGCTGGGCGAGGAGTTGGGGCAGAAGAGACATTGCCCGGGTGTGAAAGGTCGCATGGCGGCGTGGATGGAATCCGTTAGGACTGTCGAGTTGGTATTGGGGTTCGAGCAGATGCTCATGGTGGTGGTGGCGGTTGCAGTCGTTGTGGTTGCCGTTAGTGGCATTAGCTGGGTGCAGTTGGGTGCGGTAACTGTTTCTGGGACGAGCTTGCTTGGGGGTAGTAAGACTTGGTAGTATGTTGGACCGGCTAGACTGTTTGGATTAGGTTGAATGTAATGGAAACAGAGCGAATTTGGTTGAGATTATATCTGGTCTTATATAAGTCAATGGATCGTATTGAACTCGACATATGTCTTTCTTTCCACCACGAATTGGTCTCTGCCCGGAGTCTGATGTTACAAGCAACGGCCGAGACTCAGGCCTGAGCGTCCAGCTAATTGCACTAAACCGACGCTACCAAGCCGCTGGGACAGTGGGCCCACTGTATCTCGCCAATCAAACGACTGGTCAGATTGACGAGGTATGAATCATAATGACCAACGACGAAATCAGCAGCGGCTCGGTCTTTTACGATCCTACGGCAACTCTGACAAACAAAGGGGCCCTTTACACAAGAGTTCGGTAATCAATGAACACAACGTGCAACTCTCGAGTATGTAGGCTTGGACTAGTTGAGTTGGAATTGGCCTGGCTGGCAGACAATTGATAAGAGCAGGCTAAAAGATGGCACATGCTGACAGCTGGGGACAGCTGGCAAAGGGAGGCAGGTCCAGCGTGTAAGACAGTTTGAGTGAGGGGTCAGGGGGTTAGCATTGAGCTTATGCCGAGAACAGCCATAATTGACAGCTCAATCACGACTGCAGTTGCTGGATGGTATCGAAAGATAAACTATGCCCTTCTGTTTCTGGAGTAGAGTCGCATTTGCAAATGGCACACACCGAATATGGCAGAACTAGATCTGGCTGCCATTCGCACGTTCCTGATTGAGGTGGCCAAGGAGGCGGGCCGCATGATTGTTCAAGCTAGCCAGTCGCAATTGAAAACGACGGCCAAAGCGAACAGCAAGTTCAGCGCACGAGTGTCGCACATACCCAATTCATTGACAGCGTCTTTCCAGGCACCGATATCGTCACAGAGACAGACAAAGAGGTCGAGACCTTCATTTCGCAGCGACTTGGGGAGAAGTACCCTTCCTTCGAATTCTTAGGGGAGGAATCCCACATTGCCGGCCAAAAGATCCACGAAGGCGTCCCGACCTTCGTCGTCGACCCCATCGACGGCACGTCCAACCTAGTCCACCACTTGCCTGACGTCTGTGTCAGTATTGGGCTCGTGTTCGGCGGTCGCTCGATCGTGGGTGTGGTGTACAACCCCTTCGATGACGAGCTCTGGTATGGCCACCGAGGCGGCGGCGCGTACACCCAGAAGCACGGAGAGCCTGCTCAGATGCTTCCACTCTATGCGCCACCTTTCGAGGAGGCGGGGGCTGGGGTTGGTCGTCTCACGGGCGCCTGCATCGGCGTGGACTGGGGAAGCGACCGTGAGGGCCCCGAGTTCGAGCTGAACCTCAAAGTCTTCACAGCCCTGGCGCGGACCCAGCGCACGGGCGGCAAGTTCGTCAACTCACTGCGCTGCGTCGGGTCCGCCGTGTCCGCGATCTGTCGCACCGCCGCGGGTCAGCAGGATATGTTCTGGGAGTGTGGATGCTGGGCCTGGGACGTCGCGGCCGCCTGGTGCATCCTATCGGAAGCGGGTGGAGTTATTGTCGATGGCGGCGTACCTGGTAATTGGGACCCAGCGATTGACAACCGCCGCTATCTCGCGGTACGACCGGCTGCCGCGGGGCAGAGGCAGGCGATTGAGGAGTTTTGGTCGGTGCTGGGCGACGACCGATCAGATTATGGCCCACCATAGAGAGAGAGAAGAATGTGGCATCACACCTCACGTGATCTTGACAGTGTTGCCTTATCGGACGTGCTCTACGCAGCAATCTGCATGGTAATAAGACCAAGTTTCCGAAGCCTCATTGTTTGCTGTAATGTTAAAGCCTTCGCCAAATCATTTCGCGATCCCAGCGGAGGCTCTGCTCGTACTTGGCCAATCTGGTGTCTCAAACAAGACGAGCGGGCCCTTGAAGCTAAAGAGGGTCGAGATGAACTTACCACCACACGTTCTTCGCAAGTCTGATCCATTCGTTTGACGGCACTATTCCAAGAACCGATTTGACTTTCAGCTGCCAACTCTATTGCCCCGTGGACCGTCTCTAATCCGACTTCACTCCTCAAGATACCAAACTTGCTTCTGCAAACATCAACCACACATCCGATATGCAGTACCGATGCTTCCCGTACGCGTCTTCGTATGATTCCACGAACCAGTCGGACGGGGTTTCAGGAACTCGGTCAGCCGAACCTGTCCGTATGGCTGTGCTTTGTCATTTCACGATAGTACAGATGAGCCGCTCCGGGGTGTCACCCGGATCAGGTGGAGCGTATTCGGATCTCGCGGTCTTCCACAGCAGATCGCCGATCCCTGTATCCGTAGTATGATCCAAGTATTTTACAGTCAACGATACGACTGCCTGCCTTCTACCTGTCACGACATATAAAGTCGTCGCCACCGGTTCAGCTCAGAGATTATTCAGCACCCATACATCACAATTAGAATCAGATTCCATCTTTCACAATACCAATCCAAATCCTTTAGACAGTCTATTTCTATCACCATACCAGCCATGTCTTCGGCCTATGAGACCTACATCCCCAGCCTCGACGATATCGAGCCTCTCGTCAATGAGATCAACGCCAGCTACCATGCATACATGCGGGCCACGTCTGCCTCCCCCCAGCAGCGACTCGAGCCAGGAGGACGAGCACGCTCTGCTGGAGCAGGCCGCGGCCCTGGGCAAAGCCGCCCGGCAGCTTCGAGCCCTGGTGGCCGACCCCAACGACTGGATGATCGAGGCCTGCTGGTCTTATCTCGATGTCGCGGCGCTCAACTCTGTGATCAACATGAAGATTCCTGGTCTCATTGCCGCCGACGGCAGTGCTACCGCGGCGGAGCTGTCGAAGTTGACGGGCGCCTCGCCTGATATAATCTGTCAGTATTTACGATCTATCCTATGAAATGTTGACGTACGTGGCTGATAAGCAACCACGCAGTGCGAGTTATGCGTCAATGCGGCCACCGCTCCATCTTCAAGGAAACAGAACCAGGGCGTTACGAACACACCCACCATTCCCGCCGCTTACTCGACCCGCACTTCTGTGCTTTTATGGACTACATGTGAGTCATGATAACAACCAGATAGTCACGAGTTCATCGTGGCCGGGACTAATAACATGTCGCCAGTTCGGATGATGGACTGCTGACAGGTACCTATCTGACCCGCAACCTGGCCAAGACCAATTTCCACGTCGGCCCCGACAACACGTGCACTGCCTTTTGCGACGCATTCAAAAGTAAGCGGTCCAATTTTCCCAACCCCGAGATTCCCTGCATGACCCCTTACTGAAATAATTACCCCAAAGCCCGCGTCCCCATCTACGAATACTACGGCACCGTCGACGCCGAGCGCGGCGAGCGCTTCTCCAAGGGCATGGTTGGCTACTTCGAGGCGACCGAGAAGCCCATCGAGACGCTTTTCCCCTTCTCGCAGCTGGCGGCGGGTTCCACCATCGTCGACATCGGCGCCGCGACGGGGGCCAACGCCATCCGCCTCATCACCCTGTACCCGCAGCTCAACTGCGTCGTCCAGGATTACGGCGACATCGTCTCCGCGGCGGCGAATGCGGCCAAGACGCTACCCAAGGATGTGTATGATCGCATTGTCTGGGATGAGTACGATTACTACACGCCGCAGACGCAACATGGGGCAGCCCTCTACTTGATGAGTCATATTCTCAACGGGAACACGGATGAGTTAGTCCTTGCCCCTCTCCCTACCCACATACTACCATTACCAAGAAGCATACTAACCGTGCATGCTACCCCCAACAGCAAAGTCGTCAAGATGTTCAAGAACGTCGTCCACGGCATGACCCCCGGCAGCTCGACCCTCCTGATCCTGGACTGGGTCGACCCGCCGTCCTTCGGCGAGGACCGCCCCCGCGTCTTCGACTCGCTCGACATGCACATGATCGCCCAGACCAACGTCTACTCGCGCAGCCTGGAGCGGTGGGACACCATGCTGAAGCGGGCCGGCGAGCGGCTGGTGCGGTACTACACCAAGGTCGAGGCCAACGGGTGTGCCGCGCTGGCGGTGAGGTTGGAGTGATAGAAGCAGAGTTGATATTCTCGCCGGGTTGCACCACGTCCTTTCTTGTCGTCTCGCTCTTTCTTCCCCGTTCCCCTTTTTCCTAAGCATGTCCATAGTAGAGTAAATGCTAGGCTAGCAAAGAGTGCCGATGAATGAAAACCCACTGCTAGCTCTGTAACCTGGGTCGATTCATACATAGGCATCTCATCTCCTCTGTCTGACCCTGGTCGTGCTCGGATGGGCTGTCAGGTGTAACCACGCTGGACAATGTCCCGGACTCCGTTATCAAAAATTATCTTCACGTTCTATTGGCGTCCGGTGTTTCGGGATTACTGTTACATGGAAAGCTGATACCATGACAGGGCGTTGCAAAACGTCGTTCCGCAATATTTGAGCATCTTGTGCGAGCTGACTCTTCGATGAGGATCTAAAATAAAATACCTTGACAGTCAATTGTCGCAGTGGTAGCCCCCTCGAATGTGATCAGAGCAAATGAAATAAATTTAGAGCTAGAGGAGCTATGTTCTACCCATCTCAACCTGCTCAAATCCTCTTGACATAAAAGCTCAAGTCATCGTCACGGCGCGGCGCCGCATCCTGAAGCTCCAGGCTTATTATCCCCATCTGCAAAATAGGATCGATCACCACCTCCCCGTCCACAACATCCTTCGCCTTCTCCTCGAATCCCCACAGCTGGCTCATCTGCTTGTAGCCAGGGGATATGGAGGTCCTTCCCATGAGGCAGACGTATTTGTCTTCATTCGTCCTTCTACCAAAGATGATCTTGGTCGTTCCCATGATTTGGCCAAAATCGTAGGCTTCGAAGCTGGACAGCTGTTTGGTCGTGGCGTGTTTGTGGTCGTCGATGACTGTTTTGTAAACACCGGGTTCGTAAGTCATGAATACATATTCTTTTAGCAAGGAAGGGAAAACAGGGCCTCATACAGTGGGTTCTCAGGCCGTTGCTCAAGTGAATGCTCTGAGCGAAGTATTGTCTCCTCTTGACAGCAAGCTGGTTGACATGTTTCAGTACAGGAACAATATCATAGGTGGAATATTCGGAAACCCACCAATACTTCAGTCTGCAACTTCGTTGGAAAGTCGCTCGGGGGCGCAGACTCAGCCTTTTGGGGCTGCTTGCTCACCTCGTCTACCTGGAGGCTAAATTAGTGTCGCTTTCCAATGGTAGGCAATGATTTCGATACACACCCAGGTTCTGTAGAGCTGCAGCTGGGTGCTGACTTTGTTGTCGAGCTGGTCACGGTCGGTTCTACCATTGGTATAATGGTCCGAGTCGACTAGGTAGAATATTTAGTCAAAGATATGGTATATTCGTTGTCAAATTGGTGTTGTCATACTTGCTCGAAGCATTTCCCGGATAACTAGACACTTGGTAAAGTCGTTGAAAACGGCCCAGCTCTTAAGGGAACATGTTAGCGGAAAGATGATGTGGGGCTGGATCTTTTGGAACACATACCCGCTCTTTGGCTTCCGTGTAGTTCAGTGGCAGAAATGCGCTGTTGAAGTTGGGAATTTTGGTATACTTTTCCAACAGCGCACTAGACCATGATTAGCAACAGAGCATCAAGCTATTAAAAGACTAGGTAAGTTTACAATCGTTTGTAAGTGTGCTTCGGTGCATCGTTGTAAAAGGAGTCGGCGACCTCTTTGAGTCGCATCATGTTGTTCTCCGCCCCGTCTTTTGACTGCATCTTGGCAGGAGCTCCAACATAATGCAAGTAGATCTTCACTTCGGAGCTTTTCTGGATCTTCTCCATGCTTTCCTTGACTTCGGTAGTGACTTCCGTGTTGGCACCGTAGACAGTGAAGGCGGTTTTGGCTCTAAAGCAAGGTTTTAGTACGGGTCTGTGTCATGGCGTAGTGATTCTCTCAAACTCACGCGACCTGGAGCTCGTGGGAAGTGGACTTCTCATTAGTCATGATGGAAACCCGAGCAAAGAGCGCCCCGCCCTTGATGAAATCTGAAACTTGTCAACTATTGGATAGAAAGCTCTCTTGGCGGTAGAGCCATACTGGAAATAAAACTGTCGCCGTATTTTCCTTGGGGGTTGGGTGGAGATGTCCAGTTGAATGTGTACTTCGATTTCGCGCTCGGCTGTCGCTGTGCATCCACTTTGACTACGTACGTGAGCAGGCTTTTCTTGATCTGAGTTGTACTCCTTAGTCAGGGCTTCTCATAAAATGTTTGGATGTGGTGATAATTCTAACCTCTGTTCGGTCAAGAAACTTGGAGTCGATCTTGGTGTCTGTCCCCCAACCTGCGACTCCCGCACCAGCACTGATATCGAGTGTCTGTAGAAGCTCGCTAGGAGAAAAATTAGTAGTCTCCAAGTTTTGAAAGGCATTTGAACGTGGATTGATCATACTTGTAGTCTTTGATCTCGCTGGATTGGTAGATTAGGTCCATAGGTGAGTCTGGGCCGTCCGTCGCCTCTACGGTCACGGCATCGTGTACGCAAGTCTGCTGTAGGTAGGAGTTGTAACTATGCAATATTAGTTCTCTATAGCAACTTTAAATTTCAGGGATTTCTCTTGTTACACTTACCCTTGGCCTTCAGTCATGCCATCGGCATATGGAATTCGGGTTTGGCCGACCATTGTGAATGAAAAGTCAGGAGGAAACACAGATATTGTTTTTCCCTAGTTGGAGATTGACGAATTGTTTGGAAGGAGGCCTCTTTCTGTCGTCTCCTTCTAACACTCTTGTATGCTTTTATGGCGACGTGTTCGTGCCGCCATCGGTACATGGGTACGATTTCCTCGGTTCTTGAGTCAACTGTAAAGATCCCCTCTTCATGCGTAAGTACGATTCGGCCTGTAAGTAAGACACGGCACGGCACATCAGTGAGAAACGGCTAGTCGGTACGATATGGGCAGTCGGTGAGAGACGGCCAATCGGGAAGACACGGCTCAGCCTTAAATACGGCTCGGCCTATAAGTAAGACACGGCATGGCCCACTAGTGTTACATGGCTAGTCGGTGAGATACGCCACGGCCCTAACTATTGCGCGGCCTACTAATAAAACACGGCACGGCGCATTAGTAAGATGCAGCTAGTCGGTACGATATTAATAGTCGGTGAGACATACGCAGTCGCTACGACATACGCAGTCGGTAAGACACGGCCGGCCAGTGAGAAGAGAAATAGGCTATGTCGCCTTCCATTTCGTGTTCTATACGGGTATATAACTCTTGACATCTTTTAACTCTCTCCAACTCTTCTTATCATTATCCAAGTTCTACAGTCTCATATAACCAATTAAATCAACTCACTTTCACTATTCATACACTTTCTTCGCCACAATGGCCTACAAACAATGGATTGGCATCAAAAACCGCAGTCGCCTCCGCAAGGGCGACCTCCGCATCAAGCACGCAAAGCTCCAATCGTAGGCATTTCTCTCTCTTCATTGACCTTGACTTTTTTGCCTAACCACTTGACCTTTTTAGCGGCAAATTCTATGAAGGCAACAAGGACAATGAAATCAGCGCCAGCGACGTCGACAAGATCGTGATCGCGCCGCAGTCGCAGGGCACGGTCTATTCGTGCGGACGGTCCGACGCGGCCATCGGCACCGAGGGCGAATACACGCTCTACGATTGGGACGGCGAGCACGAGACCAAGATCTGCCGCATCTACTGGAGCGCTCCTTGGGGCGCACACCCCAACATTTTCCAGATTCGGGACTGGGACCCCAACACGTCTGATTACGTCATTCACAAGGATGACGTGCAGCAGGACTCGACCATTGGAAACGTCGAGTTGGTGGTGGCTAAGTTGGCTTGAGAATGAACGTGAAAGGGATTCAATTGTATCCTTGTCGGGTTAGAGGGATTGACAGCTCTTGAGTGGATTAAAGCTAGTTGAATGGAATGATGTGGAATACTCTGTACCGAGTTTGATAGCTGGTTGGTAACCTACATTGAGCCGCGGCAGGGATATCTGCATTGAAAGTACGACCATCATTCTATAGATCTGCGAAAAGAGCATCAGGTTGGATGGGCTTGGTACGATTGTACGTGAATGGGTGATGCAACTCTTGTGTATTATAAATGGCATACTCTCTCTATCTAAGAAGGGGATCACCAGATCCCTTTCGTACGAGGATATGGTGATCCGTGCGCGTGGCGCACGTGACGCCCCTTTCAAGTGCAGGCAGCCCCTGAGCTGGGTATACCACCAACTCATCCAGCTTTGTCTAGACATATTATGTATCTAGTCGGAAGAATAGAAAGCCATGGAGGTTCGCCCCGTACCTTGTCGAGCCAGATGTTGATGTTTCCCACGTTTTCTCTACTGTTTCAGTCGGAGGTGGCAGACTGATGGTTATCGGAGCCTGGACGGTTGTATGAGGATGCAAAACGATAGACGAGGAATGACCGGAGTTATCGTGCGTCATATGGTGTGTTGACGCGGACAATAGCGTCTTCTGTAGTCACTTGGCCAGAGGAGCCAATGGAAGTTGCACTTTGACTCAAGGTGCTGTTGTTGATGCTGGAGCCTGTGGAGATATTGAGATCGAGGTGGTAGAAAGACACTGGTCAACCCATGTCACCACTACAGATCTGGCTGTAAGTCAGCGTCATATCATTGCAATTGTGGTGAGAGCGCGGTGAACAGGCCGTCTGTGGAAGACAGTCAACATGAGGTAGTACCATACTTTGTGTAAAAGTGTAAGAGGCGCAAACATAGTTCTTAAGGTCACTCCTCCCTCATTCACAGCGCACCGATATGCCTTACATCTACTCAGGACTATTTGGCTTCCGCATGGCGCATTGTTCCAAGTATCCCGTAGTGATCCAGTCCTTTCACTAGTGACTCTGAAGTCGTCAGAGTTGACTCAGACAGCCTCAGGGTCTAAGACCTGTGTCCCATGTATGAGTATCAATGCAATGTCACGTCATAACCATGGAATAATTCTAACAAAGGTGTATTGTTGAAATATCGTGATGGAATGATAGCATGCCCCCAAGACCTTACCATCGATACTGATACAGGGCCAGACAAATGACGGTCCCGGCGCGGGCATGAATGAGCTCTTGGAAACGTTCCGAAACCCGTGAAAGGTGCTTAGGTTCTTGATGCAGATGACCGAGACGTTAATGTTAGACAACAAGCTTCGTTCACAGGCCCATGTCGATAAACTTGTGAGGACAACATAAAGCAAGTATTACCTCTTATTTTACGCATGGGGACGACATGAAATTGATGTGAGGGCTGGTGATAAGTTACAGGAGACTTCCAAGACGCAGGCTTGGCAATTTCCACCTTTTGCCATTCAGGGGGCTGGCTCGGTTGGCTGGAGTGTAACGAGGTCGACACCGTGGCATCCGGCAAGCGTGAGGGCACAACTCTTTCCTAGGTTACAATGCTATGTCATCACTCTGTTTTAACATGTGCATCATAGCTGTTACGTGCCCCTTATCATTTGTGTAACACACCAACTCGCCATGGCTATCGTGCCCCACATGCTTTGTGTAACACACCAATTCGGGCTTGAGTACCAGTGGTTCTCCTTGTACCTTGCTCCCATGCATGTGGCCATCTATGATCCCTGATCCCATTGAAAACAATGGGAAGTAATCTTCTTGTATGGTTCTGCATTGCTTCCGCTACCTAAACCGAAGACTTTCCTCAATTGGCTGCTACCGCCCTTAACTCAATCTGTCTTGATGAATTCCTAGGAATATTCCAGACTTATCATCGACTGGGGCAACCTTTCATTCAAAGTTCCTGTCGACTGGTGCAAATTGAGGCTTTAGATTAGAAACACCTTGCGCGATTGGCCAAGGCAGTATCTGACGAGATACTGTTTCGTGAAGTAACAGATCATGGCGCCATGATGAGTGTCTGATGAGGGATGCATATCCGATGAACATCTACTTCACCCTGGTGGGGTTTGAAAATGAATTGTGTATTCTCCGACTATAGTATACCTGCTGGGGCAGCATCGTATCTGACGGCAATCGATGCCTACTTTTCGTATAAGATGAGCCATCACATCGATGTTCAAGCCCCTACCATACCCCAATCCAACGAGACTATTGCAGCTCAGTCACGACCAACGCCATGACAACACTTGATGAACTTAGACGCGCCAACGAGCTTGGCATCATCAAAGGCCTCGGTGGTCTTCCTGGTGGTGTCAAAGAGCGACTGGATATTGATGTCATGATAGATACCAAGCCAGACACGTTCAACCTCTTCATTCTCGCTGTCAAGGAGCTTCAGAAGCCCGGAAGCACCCCAATTGCTATGCGGTATGCCGAAATTGCTGGTGAGACCCGACTTTACTTTTGCTCGTTACATCCAAGTCTTCAACTCATGGTTGATGCAGGTATTCATGGCTGGCCCCAAAGGAAGTGGGCAGGGGACACACTCGATGATGGTTCTGATCCCAACTACAACTACTGCCCTCACAGCCTACGAACGTTCCTTGCCTGGCATCGCCCTTATGTGGCGGCTATGGAGGTATGTGCTCGTTTCCTATCCAAGTATCCAATGCGACCTAATTACCATTTCTGAACGGTACTGATCTAACTGGTCAAGCAGCAAAGTATTTTCCTGACTATGCATGACCTGGCAGCCAAATGGAACTCCCAAAAGGACCGAGACAAGTATACCAAGGCAGCCGACGACTTCAGATATCCGTTCTGGGACTATTTCTGACCCAGAGGCGATCGTGTCACTTTCTCTGGTGTTATCCACGATGTTATCCATGAAGGCAAGAAGACCGAGTTTCGATACGATTACTCATGTCCTGTAGCATTCACGTCGGAGAAGATCAGAATCCTCATGTATCCAGACGATCAGCCGGAGATTATTGACAACCCTCTCCATCACTACAACTTCGAGGAAGACTTCATATCCGCAAAAACTTGGGAGGAGGAAGATTGGGCCAAAGACCAAGTATGCCAACACCTCTTTTCATCATGATAATTCCTTTCCCCAAGATTCCTTCGCGGCATACTCACAAACACAATAGGTAGCGTATTCAAGGCAGAAGACGAACCGCTACCCGAAGGACAAGCAATCAAGAACTGCGTTGAACGAAATTCTTAACATCTTCCGCATGGACTGCAACCGTGTCATGGTTCGCTTCATGACAGACGACTCGTACAGCGATTATGAACGTTTTTGTAGCGTACGAAAAGGCTATGATTCAGTGCTCCCAGGCCACACGGACTTCGTACAGCTTACTAGCACGGGCGACGATGGGGACAGTCCTGGCGATATTGTATCCTCCGAGCGTGTTTCGGGTTCATTGGAAGGACTTCACAACCTCTACCACAGGTTGATTGGTGGCGATTGCCCAAAGCTAAAAGATGGTTATACGTATGTCGACAGAGGAGGAGGGCACATGTCCAAGGTCCCCGTTGCCGCCTTCGATCCAATTTTTGTAAGACCCTCACCCACCAAGTGTCGGGAACAGAAAGGTGGACTATGCTAACTGACACAGTGGTCACATCACTGGTAAGCAATCCGGGCGGGGCAGCTCCATGTCTGGGGTAGCAACTTATGTTATGTTTCCTAGCCAAATTGAACGACTGGCCTCGATCTGGCAAGCAATCTACAAGGGCGAGGGCAACAACAGCTGGCTTCATCACGAAAACGAGCGCTCGAGCGAGTTAAAGCCTTTTCGAGGCCTGGCCGGTGACTTACAGTTGAAGGCGGATGACATGCGAGAATATGCGACATTGGGCTACACATACCCAGAACTCGGCATTGGGATTTCGGACAAGGATACAGTGAGGAAGACGATCCACGATATGTATGATTGGTCTATCTTCGACCCATCCGATCTGCGCCCGGCCACGTACGATGTGGAAGCACCTGATAACAGTGAGTCTTTCATGTTGCAGCCAATTCTAGAAGTGAACATACCCCATCTAGGCTTGACTTAACGCTAACCGGGCCTCTGAAAATAGTGAAACCACACAAGGTCGAGAAAAGCCGGTTCTTCAAAAACGTTTCACCGCCCGAAATCAGCGCTCTTAACCTTCTCAGCCTGGGAGTCTCTGCTGTTCAAGGCTTGTCGGTGGGTGGAGAAGACCCAGAACATTCAACGGCGCCACGAGAATGGTATATCGACAACTCGGTCAAGAGGTGAGATTCTGAATTTTATACGAACGCTTTTCCTCTGCCTGTTTCTATTGCTGGTCATTCTGGCAAGCAGTAACTGACTTCGGGCCCTCTAGGAATGCCTTTCGATCTTCCTTCGCCATCTTCTTCTTCATTGCAGAGGGCAAGGACGGCAAGATCTTGTCGACCGGAAATGCATTGCAGATACCCAGCATTGTGGGCGCCCATAATGTTTTCACGGATTCACCAAAGAATTGCCAAAACTGCCGCGACCTTGCTCGCGAAGATGCCGTCGTGACGACCACCATACCCATCACATCCAAGCTCATTGACTACCGCCACACGGCCGAGCTGAAGAGTCTCGAACCAAGTGATGTGGAGGGTTTCCTCACGGACAGACTCTGGTGGATGGTGAGCGCGGTAAGTACTTTCTCTTCCCGTACCATCGCATCGCATCGCATCAGCTACCTGGCTTTTCATTTTGTCCTTGCCGGCAAGTTCGAATCCGACATTTCTAATCTTGTTGCCAGCCGAACGGGGAGCCCCAGGACTCCCAGCATGCCGATCTCGGTTTCAGTATAAATATCAGCTCCCATACAAGACTCCCAGACGGTACGTTGGAGTATAGGCGACATCTCAAAATCATCGAGGATCTCTACGCCCAACGGGACCCAGTGCTCCGTCCTTCACCGGTGCTCCTTCCCCGAGTGACTAAGCTCATGATGAGTAAGAGGCGGGAATATGGCTTTGGAGGGGCCGCGCATATCCGGACGGGGTTGCGAGTTGAGGGGCACTTGGGAAGTTTTGCATTCTTTTGAGGTGGACAATAGGTGACCCATTCTTTGTCATCCAACTGCCCACCATTTCACCCAGTGGAAAGACTTTACCGTTACATAATTCAAGTCACTCATTCGTTTTTCTATACGCGTTGGGCTTTGCATCAATTAGTGAGATGAAACAACACCCATATTCCTTGTCGGGCCTGCCCATCTTTGACATGACGCGACTCCGAAGTGCAAGCTTACCCTGGCGGCGAATAGCTCGTCACCAATCTTGACCTCGCGGCACATCTGGTAGAGGACACGCTTCGCCAACTTCGGCTTGATGTAGACCTGGTCGTCCAGGATGGCAACATATCAATCAAAGCGAGGATGTCGACCACGGCTACTAAAGCTAATGCGACGATGCCGAGGGCTTCGAGAGCCAAACCACCAGTCGCTTTAGTAATGATTCCAAACACAAAGAGTATCCCAGAGATGGCACCAGTAGTAACAGTCAGGATACCGGTGACTGTGAAGACCATGTTCTCCATCGCAATGTCTCGCTTAAGGCGAAGGATGTTGCAGTTAGTGAATGCCACTCGGATGAGAAGTGTACTTAGACGAGCAACTGTTTAAATTCTTCCCACTTCCTCGATGCTTCTGGATCTAGTCTGTATTTCATCTTCCGGTCCATGTTATCAGCACTTTCGAAGTCATTGTCATGCAGTAACTTGTCGACCTTGGGTTGCAGCCCCGCGACTACTTCGTCCTATTGAGAGAGCCTGGTAAGTGGTGGTATGCATATTGTGGCTGATCTTGGTACACACGCTCTTTTCTTGAGTGAGTCAAATTCTGCCTTGAGAGTGTTGATGTTGTTCCTCAGCTGTTCGACTCGGTCTCTTCGATTGAGGTTGTCGCAGTGGAAAGTACCGCCGAGACTGTGCCCTACCGCACCCACACCGTCGCTGATCTGTTTGTTGAGTTTTTCTATAATTCTAGCAAAGTCGTCGGTACCATCAAAGATCTGCTTGCTGATTTCGTTTCCCACATTGCAACAACAATTGACTTGAAAATGATCTGACTGAAAAGTGTTGAGATATATTCTTGCTCCAGTCCTGACTATGATGTTCAGGGGAACTGAGCTTTGGTCACATAAGCAGCTAAAGTAGTACCATGATGATCCCCTTTTCCAAGCAAATATCCGAGCTCCCAACTATTTACTAAGAGGTCGCACGATCTCCCCCAATCTGACCAACTCCACCAACGAGCTCACCTCGTCCTCCCAATACGCCGCACTGGTCAGCCTCCCCATCACGACCTCGACATCCTTGATAAACCGCGCCGCCTCCTCGCGCGAGTAGTTGGCCACGTCCCAACGCAGCGAGCAGCCAAAGGTCGTGGCGCGCGGCCCGCCGGTACCGGCGACAATGACCAGCCCCTGCGCGCACCGGATGGCGATGCGCGCCACCCGCAGCCGCGCGTACTCGCCCAGCAGGCCCGGGACCCAGGTCAGGAACTGGGCGCGGTGCACATCGAGCAGCACCTCATCGGCCCCGCGGCCTTGTGTCTTGAGATCTTTTAGTATTCGCCGCAGCGGCGCGTGGCAGTGTCCTGTTAGTTGTCGTTGGTCGGCCTGGACGCGCGCGAGGAGGGCTAGACCCGTCTCGTGGCGCGGCACGGCGTGGAAATTGCAGACGCCCTCCATGACGGGGCCGTTGGTATCGGCGGCGTCGAGGGCGGATGGTGAAGCTTTGGTGGCGGCTAGGCTTTCGGGCATGAAGGGGAAGGCGCCGCGACCGGCCTCGAAGTTGTGGAACAGGGCGTGGGTGTGGCCGGTGCGGGCGACGTTGACGACGACCATGGCGGCCTTGAACACCGTTGACGCGTCAATACCGCTGGGCAACCGGCGCTTGAGCTCCGGCAGACCGGGGCAGTCGAACTGGTAGTCGAGGCCGTCGGGCGATTCCTCGATGGCGCGCCGAGGGACGCGAGCGGCCGGATAGATAGCGGCCCGGTGCTCATGCAGGGACTCAAGGCGGCGGACATGGTGTTCCACTGACAAGCTGGCCAGAGGAGAGTGGCGGAGAGCCTGGTACGACTCGGCCCAGGTTCGGAAATCGCCGTGCGCCGTCAGCTGCTGGTTGGGATGGTCCAGGGCATGTTCCAGGTCGGAGAGGAACAATCGCAGGGACGAGGCATCTTGGACTACGTGATGGACTGTAATTACGCAAGTATCCAACTTAGTTCATAATGCGATAGGACACGACATCTCTGCAAGGCTAAGAGATAAGAAACGTACCGTAGAGGACCATGGCGGCCGAGTCTGTTGCTTCGATCCGCATGAGGACGGCGTGAAAAAGAGGGCCTGAGATGCGGGACTGATGACGATGAGGGTAGTCCACTGCGAATTGTTCCAAATCAATCGCCTCTTTTAGGGGCGATCCGATGGAGATGCATTTATCCCACAGCAAATCCGTCGGCGCGAGCGTGATATAGAATCCGTCCTTCTCTTCCGTCTCTGCGAACAGCGAGGTAAGAACCGGGTTATTGGCCAGCGCTTCACATAGAGCCGCTTTGAATGCCTAGCACGGGAGCGATAATCGGTTAGAATCCTAACAATCAGGTTATCCTACGTCTGGGAGTAGGAATATACTCGCCTGGATCGTAGTTTTGTTGGTTTTCTGAACAGCTATGGCAAAATTCCAAGTATCGATGATGTGAGAGTCGACCAGGACCTGCATGTAATCATGCAAGGGAATCACGGCGGTGACATCGTCTGGCCACTGAAACCCCTGTTGGCTGACCACGTCTGCAGCGGCGGATGCAAGCTTCTGGCCCTTCTCAACACTGTGGCAGATCAAGGTGAGAGAAGCGGGTGAAAAGGGCGCCGTTGTCTTCTTATTCCGATCATTATGGGTGCCTGGGATGCGCTCCTCGAGCAGCCGGACCTGGGATTCCACGGTCGGATAATCCGCCATGTCGCGTATAGACAGATTCAGGCCCGTCGACTTGCGCACTTGATCTCGCACCCGCATCAGAGCGATGCTGTCGGCAAAGAATGTGACCGGGACGGCCCTATCGATGTCTACCGCCTCGATCCCAGTCGCCTTCTTGTAGGCCTGCAGCAACCCCATCTCCAAACCGGACAATCTCGCCTGGTCGCTGCGTCGCTCCTGGTCTCGGACATAATCCAAACAAAGAGTGGAGAGCACGCCCTTCCGGATCTTGCCAGACGACGTCCGTGGATAGTCGTCAAGGCCCAAGTCTCGCAGCCTCAGAATCTCGACGGGGGCGCATTTCGTACCCATCTCCCGGACAATGGCCGTGCGGACCTCTTCGGCCGACGACTGGGTCGAGTTCTCGCAGACCACGATGGGCACCTGGCCCGCCAGCTCGTCCGTCACGCCGACGACTTGGACCGACTCGGCGCAGACACGCTGGACGACGGCCTCGATGGCGGCCGGCGAGATCTTGGCGCCGCCCCGGTTGATCATGTCTTTGTATCGGCCCGTGATGGCCACCCGACCATCTTCCAACATGACGGCCTGGTCACCGGTCACGAACCACCGCCGACCCGTACTAGTGACCTCATAGAACGGGTTGTCAGTATCCCCCGCCTTGTCGTCGTCGCCGCTGACCAAGTACCCTTGGACCAGGCCAGGTCCGCTTTGGTGCAGCTCGCCGACCTGCCCGAGCGGCAAGGGGTCGGCGGAATTGGGGGCGCATATCTTGACAGACGCTCCCGGAGAGGGACGGCCGCTAGCGACCATGCCATCATCGTGGATGAACCGCTCGGGGGCACCCGGGGCCGACCAGATCGGGCTGCCTTCGGTCATGCCGAGTCCCGTCGAGACCTGGGTACTGCCCAGGCCACGGACGACATATCGAAGGTCTTCGGGGGTGATGTAGGCGCCCGCGAGGCAGACGTCCTGGAGGCAGAGTCGAGGTGATCCATCTCTATCTCGTAGCGCCTCGGCAAACCGATGCAGGGTGGTGGGTACAAGCATGGTGTGGGTGACCCGTTCGACCTCCATGGCCTCAAGGATCCGGTCGGGCTGGAACTTGGCACTAGGATAGACGAGCGCGCCGCCGATCATCATAAAGTGCAGGGTGAAGAAGTAGCCGGCCGCATGGTTGTTCGGGAGGACCGCGCAGAAGATGTTGGTCTCGGATCGGCCTCCGAGCGAGAGGTTCTGGCAGAAGGCGTTGAGCGTCTTGCTGGTGTGCGGCGCACCCTTGGGCCGCGAGGTGGTACCGCTGGTGAACAGGATGTGACGGGGCGCTACTCGGCCATGTCGGACGACATGGGCTTATCGTTCACTGGCAGGGGAATATCCATGACGCCACCAGCAGTAGCACGGTTCCCCACGAGCAGGTTCTGCAACGGATCCCAATTGAGAGCGCCCTCCGAGGAGGTCCCAGCGACCACTTTAGTGGTTGGAACCACAGATAACTTGTGGCTGATTGCATCAAACCTTTCCGCTACGGCCACACCGTCGACGACCACGACGGTGGGGCTCACAAGCCGGAGGACATGAACGGCTTCTTCCTGGTTGAGAAGGGAATCGGGGTGGAGCGGCACAAAGGTGCAACCGAGCTTGTGGGCTACCCAAAGCGACAAGATGAACTCGACCTTATTGTACAAGTAGGTGACAACGACGCCTCCTTTACCCACCTCGCGTTGGGAGAGACTCTGGGCCAACCGATCGACGGCAGCACCGAGCGTGTGGTAGGACCAACGAAGATACGCCGAGGAGTGGTTGTTGGCGGTGTCCATGTTCGTGAACCCATACAGGCCGCGGGGCTGGTCCAGACTGGCCACGGCGAGCCGCTCCCCAAACCTTTGCGCCGAAGTCTCGAGTCTCGACCGTATAGGGGGTTCGACTGGACAAGAACCACTGGATCCCTCGCTCTTGGCTGATGAAGTGAGCCCCATGGTCAGTGGAGATTGAGAATGGATCGAAATGCAGAATGTGTCTGCTGCCTGGAAGGGGATGGGGTCTCTGTACGTCACTGAACAGTCCCAGCGGTAGCTGCCAAGTATGGTGCCTTTATATCACCAGTAATATCCAAGGTTAGCACAAAGTATCATGCGCTATATCTCCGAGTTCGCAATTGATTGCTCTTCACAATCATCTAACCTACCTGTGTCTCGGGATTTGCCACCACAAGCGTATATGCGAACAATGCACCTCTCGTCAAACAAATTCAATAAAGCAGTAGTGGGCGATCACTGGCTTATGCAGGTATGATTGGCTACACACAACCAGAAATTGCTGGCATTGGTGGGGAATACGCACCATCTGTCAGATCTCGTAAAAAGTAGCCAATGAAGCTTGAGCACGGCATAATACATCAGGAAATCAACTTCTCCCCAGCAGATCAATAATGTCTCTATCATTGCGGGCCGAGGTGTGCCTCATTAGCTTCGACAACGCGGCTCGGCTGGTTTCTTTTTCCGTCTGATGACATCAATATTATGCTGTCATCAATAGTTGAACCCAGCCGGCGGCTATGATGAAACAGGCATGTGGCGTTTAGCCATGGCCCCTTTTCGCCGGATCCGAGCCTCCCGGGAGATGGCGATAAGAACAGGTGTCTTTCTTGTGGGTAGGGCGAAACCGCTAGCTCTCCTGGCACCGCCGCTATTCGCCATTGGAAGACCATTCGGCGATTATGGATTGTCCACCGACCGCGTTTCTCGCCAGACCGCTGCATATTATCGTAGTTGGAGCGGGGTGAGTCCTTATCCAGTATCCCGCTTTCAGGAGACTTTCCAGTAACTAAAAAGCCAGAATATCGGGGATACAATTGTTGAAGGATGCTACCCATCGTTTGGAGAACGTTAGCATCACTGTATACGAGAAGAACGACGACATAGGAGGAACATGGCTGGAGAACCGGTATCCGGGGTAAGTCTCATGTTACTCTCCACGTTTCGCTTTCCACAACTGATCGACAGCAGCTGTTCGTGCGACGTCCCGTCTCATACCTATCAATATAGCTGGAACCCGAATCCGGAATGGTCCCAGCTCTACGCCAGCGCCCAGGAGATCCATAGGTATTTGACACACACGGTAGATGCCTTTGGATTGCGGGAGTACTTCCGTTTCGGGAAGGAATGTGTCGGCGCCGAGTGGGACGAGGCCAGCTGCGAGTGGCTTGTCTCGTTTCGGGGGGTTCACGACGTCGACGGACGGGCCACGACGCGCCTCAAATGCGACGTATTTGTCTATGCGGTCGGAAGGCTGAACAACTGGAAGATGCCTGACATCACGGGCCTTTCCGAATTCCAGGGACCCGTCCTCCACACTGCATCGTGGCCCCGCGATATTGAGCTCGGGAACAAGAATGTCGCCGTCATCGGGAACGGCGCAAGCGCGGTACAGTGCATCGCCGGTATACACCAACTGGCGAAAAAGGTGTACAACATTGTCCGCAGTGGAACTTGGCTCGTGCCGCACGTTTTCTCTGGAAATGGAGAGCCTCAGGTCGACTGTCCGTCATCAATCCCACAATCCAATCCATAATGTCATTACTATTCGAGACACTGCTGACATTATGTTCGTACGCGCCCCGCAGACAGCGAAGAGGACGCCGCGCAGTGGAACAGAGACCCGGAATCCTATGCCGACTTCCGCTACGGCCTGGAACGACAACTGGCGTCGAGCTTTGCCGGTCTGTGGCTGGGCGCGTCATCCGAGGCCTTCACCCGCGCGGCCGCGCAGCACATGGGCCGCAAGATCCAAGACGCCGGCGTCCGGGCCGCGCTGGTGCCCGATTTCCCCGCGGGCTGCCGACGGTTCACCCCGGCGGACCGCTACCTCGACGCGCTCAACCAGTCGCGCGTGGCCCTGGTCAAGGGGACCATCGCCGGCGCCACGCGCGACTCCCTCGTGATGCAGGACGGCGCGTCCTACCCGGTGGACGTGATCGTGTGCGCCACCGGGTTCGACCCCTACACCCCGCGCTTCTCGGTCCGGGGCCGCGCCGGGCTCGAGCTGCAGGAGCTGTGGTCCGATCGGGGCGGCTATGAGAGCTACATGGCTGCCGCCGTGGCCGGCTTCCCCAACTTCTTTGCGTTTAACCCGCCCATTTGCCCCGTCAACGGCTCCGCCTTTCCCGGCATCGAAAGAACGAGTGATTACATCATCCGCGTCATTACCCGACTTCAGACCGACAACTTGAAGTCGATAGCGGTCACCCAGGAGGCTCAGAGCACGTTCAACAAATGGGTCCAGGGACGCATGGCGAGCATGGTATGGTCCGGACCTTGTTCCTCATGGTGTAAGTCCAACTCATGATCCCACCTATGATGGATCGACTTATCACTAAACGCCTAGCAGACAAGACAGAAAGTGGAAAAGTGATCATGCCGTGGCCTGGCACCATACTCCACTACTACCGAGCGACCGAAGTGGTTCGATGGGAAGATTTCGATCTCCGCTTCCAGGACGAGAGCATGAAGTATGGCAGCTTTGGAAACGGCATCACCTCCGAAGGCTTTGCCCCCAAAGAGATCCCGTGGCTTCCTGGTGGCCAATCGAGGAATCAGAAATCGCTTGCAGCAAGACAATCTTCTACGCCGCCAGAGCCCAAGCCAACACCACCCCAAGCACCACAAACAGAGCACATTTGACACCACCATCAGTACGTACCCACCTGTTCTGGCGCGGTGATGCTAGCATTATTGCTCACAATAACTTCAGGCGCGACTCCTTTCAAGTTGTACGGTCGGCAGGATATATCAAAGCCGGACATGGTAAGCGACGGGATGCAGGCTATCTGATTGATGAAATTGTTGTTACTGTTATTTTGTTATTATGGACTTTGTTTCAGGGAGCATCTAAGACGTTGGGGAGAGAGGATGGGGCCTAAAATACAAGAAATCCGCGTTGGTCTGAACTTGCGGCACAGCTTCTAATTGTTCCCGGTTGACGTAGGCCAAGGCAGTTGGTTACACATATGCTAAGCCACCAACCGTGTCAACTAACAAAACAGGGCCACTCGGGGTGCGGGACGGGGGTTCTTTTGCATGGCAGGACTCCTCGTTTCACAGTGGGGACTACCAACAGCCAGCCATTTTAGAACAATCAGAAATATCAATTGCAGGCGGGCTTAGGGAATGGCAAGTATGGCATTCTCTGCAGGAAACGACTATTATGTAGTGTCACCAACCAGCTTATTGAAATCACTTCTATTTCTCTACTGGGTATCCATCAGTCACAGTTCTGAATACCCCCCTGACAGGTCCTTGATGTTGATAGCGCCGCGGCAATCCGTGTCCTCAGGTATCTGGTCGATAGAAAACAGCCAGAATCCAAGGGCAGGCCTCGCCGCCTTGCTCAAGTCCTCTTCGCGGAACTTGGGGATCGTGCAGGGGATCGGATCCGCTCGCGAATACGTCGACTTGTCTATACGGCCGCTGAAGTAGTCATCCTCTCTCCAGAGCGCGGCCTCGGCACTGGCGCGGTCCCGTATCGGGTCCCCGAACAAACTGCACGATAGGTGATAGCGATATCTAGTCGTGGCTGTGCTTGTTATTGGTAGTCGCCCGTCCCCCTCCACACCCACGACGCCCCATCTGTCTAGAACGTCCGCCCACCTTCGCGGCGAGTACACGAGCCCTCTGTCGACGTAGACCTGAGCCAATTCCGCCCCGATGGGCCGTGGATCGCGAGGAAGACGCTCAAACACGGCGCCACAAGTGGAGAGCGGGTACGACCGAGTGAAAACTGCCCCGTCGGGCTTCAAGGCTCTCACGAGGCCTGGGATGAAGCGTCCTGGTCCTGCACAGTCGACGAACCAGACTTCGTCGAGGTTGCGTAACGTCTCGGCCATGGAGCGGCCCACGTCGACATCGTGAGCTTCCATCCCAGGACCCCGATAGAGGTTCAGGAGACGGCTTATGGACATGGCCAAGTTCCGCACACCGCGCCGGCTCCGGTCCACGACCGTCTTGAAGTGGTGCAGGAAAGGCGCCGCGTTTTTGTCCACGTCGCCCGTAAGTTCAATAAAGTCAAAGTTGGGGTTGATGTAGAGGGCTCCCGCCACAGATCCCAAGTCGAGCTTCTCTCCATCTTTGGCTAGTCTGCACGAGAGGTGTGCTTTGTAAAAAGACAGAGCGGTGTCTCTGGCATCCCGGTTGACGCGTAGTAGCTTGCTGAACAGGCCATTGGTACCGGTCCAGATGGCACAGGGCGCGCCATTTGTTTCCGATCTTTCCTCTCCCTCGACGGAGAGAAATAGGTTCATGAACTCGTGGCTTGTCAGCTTTACCTTTAAGATTCGCGGACGCTCCAACGAATTTTGCCAGATCCTTTGACGCAGCTCGGTCGGCAAAAGGGAGAATAGGACGAGCTCTGGACACGATATGATCGCAGGCGGCTCCGGGGTGTAGATTTGTAAGTGCGGTGGCAGCGAGTTCATGACTGCGGTAGAATAGTATGGTTGATGTGATGGGTCTGCGTGTCTGGATTTCCGGCAGATCTGCTCATTTGTATTAATGTTGGTCGCGATGCTTCGAGACTTTAAGATGTTCCGAAGTTGATAATTGGCTGACATTGATGTCACACCCGGTGCCACTTCTCCTTTCGTGGATGGCAGTCTGCTAGTTAAATTTAAGACCTGAGATTGCCCGTGTCTGTACTGCTCGGTAGCGTCGAGTTATCGTCCATAAGGCAGACCATCGACCTCCACACTCATCAGATTTGAATTCTACATCATCAAAAACTCCCATCGCTCAAATACTGGGTTCATCGTCCGGGAATCGAATGGTACGATCCGGTCGCTTTGGGGACGCCGGCCGGTCCGCCTCGCGCTCCAGCCTCGCAATGGATCCAGACACCGCCGCATCTGCGGGTGTATGGCCATCGGGTCGAGTGACGGGCCCCTGTATCCGAGATGATGCGTGCCTCGAACCAGACCTAGAGCCCATAGGTGTTCCTTCGGCGTTGGTGTTCAGTCTCGACCCGCTGCTGAGAATACCGGAGACACGGCCACGGAAACCAGACTGGTTGCGGTTTTCCTCAGATATGGTAAAGGACAGTGTTCGGGGGAGGTAAAAGCCGAGTTTACCCATGGGTATACTTAAGCCATGGACAACCTAGACGAGAGGGTCAGCGCATATTCCCACATGTGCCCTGCAGGGGAGGAGAGGGAACTTACCACACTGCATATAGCAATGAACCAGACAATCACCGTCGTCATCTCCGCTAGGCGTGCGACATCAGGTCGAGTCTTGCCTTCCTGATCAAGCGTCTTGATGAACTCAATGGTGATGTACATGTAGAAAATCCCCGAGACCCCGACCGGGCCGAAGAAACCCATAAAGATGGCTTGTCGAATATCTTCGATTTGGCGGATCCACCAGTGCAGACCGATGATGACGGGAGGGCGTCGGAAGAGCAAGACGAGGATGCCTAGAGGGATCAGCCGGTAAATGGGGATCACGTCGTTGTCGATAAACTTGTGCCATGGACAGACCGCACCGTACCACATGAATATGGTTACGTTCAAGAGCATGTCGATCGTGGGCTGCAGGGAGTCATCGAGGGTTTCCAGCCGAAACCAGTCGTCCCAGGTAAAGACGTTGCCGGCAATGAAGCAAGCCAGGACGTCGTCGCTGCCAATGAGCCCGCAGGTGCCGGTGATGAACAAGGCGAGGGACAGGGCGAAGACGAGAAAGCTCTCGCGGTCCACCCACTTGCGGTCTTCGGCAAAGTGGAGGGCTTCTTTCGCAACCCACCCGACGACGGCGCCATAGGCAACGGAGAGAAGAATGGTGTAGCCCCAGGTCTCGCCAAACCACAAACCCATAGCCATAGCGCCACCGCCAGACTCGGCATGGCCTCCGTCGCCGAGGTACTTGATCAGATACAAGGCAAAGAAGAGAAAGGGATAGCCAAGCCCGTCGTTGGCGCCCGACTCGGCGATAATGATGCGTTGTAGCTCCTTGGGGATGTTGTGGTCGGCAAACTTACCCTTGACAATCACATTGGACAACACCGGATCGGTGGGAGTCACGCAGGCGCCAATCGCCAGGGCGTGGAGGAAGGGGACACTGGGCACGAGTCCCCAGATGAGAAGACTCGTCAGAAGCCACATGGCGACCATGACCGGCCCCAGCAGGATGAGCAAGGGTTTCCATTCGTGCTTGAGATAGCGGCTGGGCAGCTGCACGCCTGCAAGCACCAGCTGCACGCCGAGGACCAGGCGCGAGAAGTAGAGTGTGATGGCCTCTAGGTTCTCTTCACTGCCGAGGGCATACTCCAAGGGTCGAATGAAATTCGTAGCATGAGGTGAGGCGACGACGCCAGACAACAGCGAGATAACTATGTATGCCTTGGTTAACTATTGCAGATCACGTTGGATGCGGAAAAGACTGGAGATGGGGAGTTAAAATGTAACTCACGTGCTTCTGACATGTAAAACCTTTCCTTGAGTAGGTAGGATACCAGTCCGTAGAGGGAAATCCAAGCCCCCAAGACGCTAATGACGACATTGAAGTTGCTGAGCTCGAGGTGCGGCATCTCGGGATGCAGAACAGCCAGCGATTGCCTCGACTTGCCCGTTGCTGATGACGTGGGCTGGTGGAATGCGATTGATTGGCTGCGATTAGCTGCGATAAGAGAGGGATCCTGCTGTGGCTTCTGCTTTTCCTTCCCACATGTGCAACGGCCAATATCGGACTGGCTCAAAAAGGACAGTCGATATAAAAGCAGAAGGAGAAAGCCAAGAGACGCCAACAAAAAGAAGAAAGGATGAGAGAATGGAGGCCAAGAGAGCTTGTTTGCAAAGTTCCAAGATCTGATCTTGCAGTATTGAAAGTGCCAAAGCGGGTCAGTCAGTGGGGTGCAGGCGTATGGGGCATTCCTAGTGTATTAAGCAGTACTGTAGCCTGCATTTAGCATTACGCAGGGCAGACCGTAAGGAGCTACTACCATGATTATCAGCACATGCTAAACAGAGGTCGGTTAGTCGGCTAGAACCGGTACATCGGCAGCCTCGTCGTGACTGAGAAGATGACTGACACCATTATCCGACGCTGTCGCCTCACGTCGAAGAGTAAATTGGTCATGAAATAGCAGCCAGTTAGCAGAAAGCAAGTTGATGAGAAATTGACGAGCCGCTGCTGGCAGGCGGTGAAGGCTAGTGCCAGTTTAGTTGTGGATCTTCTGATTAAGCTTAACCCCGTGTATCCGGCTTCACGAATTATGATTGGTCTCTTCCGGAATATCGGATGAACATCAAGGGTGACCCAGGCGATAGTGGCCACCATCGATCATGAAATGCGGCTCCCTCCACGGCCTCTCCGTCTCCGTGGCTGGGAGTCTTCATATGCGAAGCGATTTGAATGATCTGAGCGAACCTGAGAGTGTCCAGCCATTGAAAACCGTCCTTCGTAGAGATTGCACATGTGCTAGTATCAGTCAGCCACCAACGGAAGCTTGGGGTCCGTGCACACAGCCAGACTTAGCTTGTAAATGTGCGGTTCTAATTGGATAGATATCTTGGCAAGATCCAAAAGCTAAAGTTGTTGATCAGGAAGGTTAGAGCCGAAATAATTCAGTCCGGTTGAGAGCACGTCGCCAGAATATACATACTCATCTTCACCTCCCAAGAACTATGTGTATATATGTATACCATCTGAATGACCCTCATGCCCCTACGGCCCACAATCTGCTTCACAAACGCCGATCGAGCGGCCCCATTCGGACTTGAGGAACTGCGACACCGTGAGCTTCCTGGTTGGTACGTAACGGATCTAATATCGAGTAAACGCCGTTTCGGCATTGTTACTGAAAGCGCATCAGCCGGGTATCTATCATGGGTAAAGTAGGCATCAGGGGCAAGCCTACCGGCTCCAACGCTTCGACTGGCGCATAGCCCTCTTCAACACGACGGTCCTCGATATACCTGGTATAATACTCGTCGCCCTGCCGGGCTTGGCACGCCAGGTAGTGAGGTGAAAGCCGCATCTCCGTATAGATGACGCCGCAGGCCCATGCGGACACGGCGCGTCCGTCGACTTAGCTCTGGGTATATTCTTCCGGGGCGCTGTAGGTTTTGGACCCCCGGCCGCCGGACAACATTCAGATCCCGTCGGTGCTGCCGCTGCCCTCGAGGGGCCCGATCCACTGGCTAATGCCGAACTTGCTAATCTTCAAAAGGCCCTCAACCGTGAGCAGCAGGTTCTTGGGTTTCAGGTGGCAATGGGCGATGACCACGTCGTGCAGGTATTCGACGCCGCGCGCCAGCTGCTTGAAGAAGCACTCGGCTTCGCCGTGAGCTATGGGTCCGCCGGCGGCGCCGAGAAGCGAGGAAAGGGTCCCGGCTGTACAGTTCTGCATGACCTCGAAAAAGGGGCCCTCATCCTGCTGTTCGTGGAGCAGGTCAAGCTTGTGGACCACACTGGGGTGCCGGAGGTGCCTGGCGATCTGGAACTTGGCAATAACGTGGTTGCTGTGGCTCAGGAAGGTTTAGCCGGACCGTCGGCGAAACTCCTTGATGGCAAAGAACAACTCCTCCTGGCCATCGCTGGCTGGTGTGCGGTGAACTAGGTCATGCGGCGCTTGTACTTCGCGCCCGCTTCGAAGATCAGGGGACCTTTGCTGGCGAGTGTCTTGAGGCTTTATCAATCCTACCAAGTCTCCTTGAAAAGTGACTGGTACCGGAACTTGAATTCGCTTCACGAGAAGTATGGTGGTTCGTTTCAATTGTCTGCAAGAGCCTAAAGGTACTCCATAAGTCACTTACTTTGAGCTTACAAGTTTCAGGTCCGAAGCGAGGTGAAGCTATTGTGAAGGAGGTGCACCACCCCGGGCCACGCACTTCCTTGTACCTAGGTACCTTGCTTAGTTCCCCTACCCAGGTAGCTATCTAGGCCTTATAATTACCAGTAAGACCCTGATTTCCCAGCGGACCGCTCGTACCCATCACGCGCAAAGGAGAAGCCCTCTTCTTTGGCATGATGGCCGAGTTGGGAACCGCTCCGAAGTAAAACCCGCCGGCCGGGGGTTTTCGTAGGCTGCGACCTCGGGTTCGATTATCCCCACGGGCACGTCTTTCAAAGACGGGGAGGACACCGTCCCGAGTTCGCAGCTGAGCTTTTGCCATTTTATTCTTCTTTAGCAGCAACGAGTACCTCCTCGGTCACCTGACCTTTCCGGAATGCTGCACCAGATGGTCGAGAACCCTCACTGCATCATCAAAGCGATGTGGGCCGAGCTCGACACCGTCGACGACGGCGCTTATGGGCACCATATCTAGCGTGATCCCGTCCGAGGTGTTGCAGCTTCGATATCTAGTCAGTCATCGAGTCTATAGAAATACCCCCAACTCAATTGAGCTAATGCTAATGCTGACGTCCCCAAAATATGATGCTTTATGTCGCGAGTCCACCTGTCTCAACTCCCTCGGATGGCAGCGCCAGCCGTGGCAGAGCACAGAACCCGTTTATTAGAAAGACGACATCTCGATCCCGGACATGATTAGCATCAGCTTCACGCCGAGGATGCTCGAGAACGACCCAGCCCTATTCGAGAACCCCGATGCTTTCATGCCCGAACGCTGGCTCGGCAACAGTCAGCGGGCACAGACCCTGAAGAGAAATTCTGTCAGCTTTGGCACAGGAGACCGGACTTGTCTGGGGCAGTTGTAAGTCAACCTCCCTGGCAATGCGTCTTTATTATAACATTACCCGTAAGACTAACGGTTGGCGGTCCCAGTATCGGACGTCACGTGCTGAAGAAAGCGATCGTTTGCATTATATATGGATTCAACATCTCATCATTAAGGTCTCCGAAACTCAGGTATATGCCACTGGCACCAATCAATTATCAAAACCCATGCCAACAAGGATGTGCCAGGAGTAACGGCAGGGCTATGTGGGGCCGACGAAGACCCAGAGTTTCCACAGTGCAGAACTTTGCTCCGAAATAGGGGGAAGGACTATCATTTCTCGAAGATTTTCGGATCCGACCGATTTTTGTTTGTTGTCCTCCGAGCCGAGGGTTCGAGAAATCGATGCTAACCCCACGCGGACACAAGATGGCGTAAGCCCGATCCGCTGCCGCCGGCACCATTCCTATGTAGGTAGGTGAGAACTGACAGAGATCTCGGCCAGAGACTGGACCATTATTATGGGTCATATCTTGGAATGGGTTAGGCGGAAAGCCAGGCCAATCGCCGTGTCCTACCCATGCGCGTAACGCATCGTTCGTATATCTAGCCTACCGCACTTCGGAACAGCTGGGGTACTCCGTACAATAGATAGAGACATGATTACATATCTCAAAGATAAAGGTATCCCCAGCCCTTGCCCTCCCACTTCAGGAATCGCGCGTCCCCTCATCACCAGCATCGGCCCATTTTGTCCATCTATCCGTGGCGACTAGTGGTAATCAGTCATTTCCTATTAGCAGAACAAACCAAAACCACAATGGGTGTTATGGGTGCCGTCAAGGGCTACACCAGGCCAACCCATGGCGTCTTCCGCTTCCTGCCTGACGCCTGGGTTCCCTACGCCGAGCTGGTGCGTCTGGACCGCCCCTCGGGCTTCTGGGCCTACTACTGGCACTACCTGATCGGCCTCGGCTTCGCCGTAAACGTCCCGCCCTTCTCGCACGATGTCGACCTCGTTTCGCTGGGTCGTCTGGCTGGGTACATGGCCGCCTGGGTCGTCGTTTTCCGCGGCATCACTTGCACCTGGAACGACAACCTGGACCAGGACTTTGACCGCCGGGTCGCCCGCTGCCGCGTGCGGCCCATCCCCCCGCGGTGCCGTGTCCACGATGCAGGCGCACTGTTTCACGGTGGCCCTGATGGGTGTCGGCTTTTGCATCCTGTCTCCCTGCGGGCCCCTGACTTGGATCCACTCCGCCGTTGGCGCCGTGTTGCTGTTTGTCTACCCCTTCCTGAAGCGCTGCACCGACTTCCCCCAGGTCGAGCTCGGCTTCGGCCTGTCGTACGCAATCTTCCTCGCGGCCTCCATGGTCGGAAAAGACCCGCTGGCGCCCCTGCTGGACGAGGGGCTACCGTTCGCCTTCCGCGTGGCCAACGTCGTCGAGTCGTCCGTGGCCCAGTCTGCGGCGTGTCTATACGTTGCCGGCATCCTCTGGTGCGTCATCTTTGATACCATCTACGCTCACCAGGACTACCTGGACGACCTCAAGGCCGGCGTCATGGGACTGGCCGTGCGTCTCGGCCGGAAGGGAACCAAGCCCGCTTGCTACATCATGGGCACCGCGCAGGTGTACTTGTTGGTGTTAGCGGGCCAGCTGGCCGGGTTCGGCGCCGCGTACTTCGGGCTGGTGTGCGGCGGAACGGCGCTCATGCTGTCGTGGATGATCTGGGTGGTCGACCTCGAGGACGCCGCCAGCTGCGCTTGGGCATTTGGTCCGGGAAGCGGCTATGTGGGCGTGGCAATGGCGAGCGGGTTCATGGCCGAGTTCTTCTCGAAGAAGCACATGTACTAAGACTTCACCGGTGGCCGGGCTGGGTGGTTGAACACTTGATTTCGATCCAGTTGGACATGACCGAACGGTGTGTTGACATCGGCCTTTGGGTCTTCCTGGATGTCAGAGTAGATCCGATTGATTCAAGCCAAAGCTGAGCGGGCCTTGTTTATCGGCTATGGTAGTAATGAATAACCATATGCATTTACCAAGCCAAGACCTGTTGGTCAACCCTAAATCAAAGCATAAAACAGAACTGGAAGCATAAGTCGGTTCACCTTTGATTCTTCATATCTATCAATGTTGAAAGTATCCAACAACATGGCGGATTTTATGGTTACCGTATTAAAGTAGCATCGAACGTTGTTATCCACGAGCGGTGTTGTCCACGTGTCAATGCTGAAACCCATTCCTGGACTTATCCGACCGGCCCGTCCCCTTGACGGCCCCGTATCAAGACGCGCCGGCCCGACTCGGTCCGTGCTGCTAATTATATTCTAAGCACCCTGCCATCCTAGCAGACCCTTTATGATTATGCGCCCGGATGACTCAATCTTATCAAAGCCGGTTGTCACCCTGTCGGCCCCATACGAATGTGGACCGGGATGACTCGGTTCTCCGAATCCCTTCCGGTATTGAACTACCATGTGCGGGGTGACGGCAGTCGCGGGCGGGACCTACATCTAGGATGGCGATGAGAATAATACAGTTTTCATGGTGAAGGTGCCGACCATGGCAACAGAGGCTCCGGCCTCATCTCGTGCGTGCATTGTAAGTGCCAAGTCTTCCCGGGTGGACGACCGCGATAGACTCCTTGCCTTGACCAATTGTGTCGACTAGGACTTTTCTGCCTGTTTTAAAGTTTCATACAGTGATTTACTCACTCCCAATGCAGACGTTGTACTCTTAATCAATTGAGCCAGTCTTTGGGCTCTCCGTCCAAACTTTTACGGGTTGAAGAAAAGGCACGAATGTACGCGGAAGATCTCCATATGCGACGTTGTATTATTTGTGGCATCAATCCTTCGTTACAAAATAGAATCCACGCTTTTATTCGGAGCTCGCGGTCCGGTCTAAGCGTCAATGATCAGGGGTAAAGTCTTCGCCCAAACAAACATCCGGCTTCAAGATATACGACGTCGTCACCACAACACCCTTGAAATAAGGTTCCTCCTCAAAGACCATTGGTTTGCCCACTTGTTCCGCGTGGCAATAATGACCACAGGCATCAGAACGCCCACGATGGCAATCTATCCCGCGGGGGCAGATGTAGACCTTCCTCATGCCCCTGGAGTAGGAGTGATGGGTTAGAGACCCTGCGGTCCTGGTCGACGCTGATAAACTGCAACTATCGAAAGCATACTCGCTGTTGAAGACCTGCCGGTTGTGCTGGACCTCAATCGCGTCGCGGTACCGATGCTGTTCAATCCACTGCTGCAGCCGCGGGATGCCAAAGAACTTGGCTTCGCCTAGCAGTTTCTGGTACTGTGCAAAATCGAACTCATGATTGCTGGCATCGTAGAATAGCGGAAATCTGCCGCTCCGGAGGTAAGTCAAGATGTGGCGAAAGGTTTGGCCATCTGAGTCGATGAAGACGGCACCGTCGGCAGTTTTGGGATTGTTCCAGTCGCCAGAGAACATTGAGGTGAAGAAGGTGCTCTCGGCGGTCAATGTGTTCAAAGTGGTGGTGAATTGACATTCGCCGACTTGGAGTCGAATAAGGTCAGCTTCGAGGTTGCTTGCTGGCCCATCTTGTGCAGGGATGTCTTGTTGGGGGAGTTCGGCCATGTTGCGAAAGTTGGATGATACATGGAGGGGGAAGTATCAAACGGCCACCGGCAATGGAGACGAATATGGCTGCAACAAACGGCGGGTCTCCTGCATCGCTGACTAATACGCACGCGGCACGGATAAACCGTAGACCTTGGTGTGACCATAATCAAGAAATTGAGATAAACAAACACAATGCATTTCATCAACCAATCCACGAAAGGGTATCCTTTCGTACGATGTAATGATCTGTTGGCAGATGCGAAGCCACAGTCTAGCAGCCACCACACCATTGGCTATTTTGAGCTTTCTGTTTCATTCATAGCGGCCTCGTCTTCTCCCGAACACCACGTCGGATCCCAGGCGTAATCAGTCTCGATAAGCACGCATTTGAACCATGGTTCCTCGTCGTAAGTCGGAGACTTCCCAGTCAAATATTTCTCACACTCCTCCCAACAGAGACCCAACCGACCACGATGCTGCTCCCAACCACGGGGGCAGAGGTGAATCTTCTGGGTACCCCATCCACTGGTAATTACCAGATCGTCTGCCTTACTCGACTCCTCGAGGTAACGTTTCAGCGGCGTAATATCGTCAAACCTTTTCGTCTCGCGTGTGACCTCCAATGCAGGGCGGAACTGTTGTGTCTTAATCCACTCCTCCAGCCGCGGGATCCCGAAGTACTTGACTTCTCCCAAAAGTGTCTGGTACTTTGCGTAATCAAAGGACTGGGCGGTAAAGTTAAAATAGAACGGAAAGTGCCCCGTCCGTAGATAGCGAAGAATGTCTTTGAAGACGGTACCATCTGCGTCCACGAAAAGAACGCCGTCGGTGTAGTTCTCCCAGCGACCCGAAAGCATGCCAGCAAAGAAGATGCTCTGCGTCAAGGTGCTCTTCCAGGTGGTGAAACGACGTTCGCCGACCTGCAGTTGGATGGGGGTATCCTTGTTGCAGAAGGTTCGACGTGGTGGTTGGTCTTGCATAACTGTCTCTTCGATGCGGAGGTCCTGCATGATGCAAGGGGGGACGTTGGTTAAGGTTTATGTTTTCGCATGTGTCAGAATATGCTGTGTGACGCTCGTGTTGCTTCTTGTTTGCTGGGTGTGGCGATGCAGCAAATTGATGACAAGGATTTCGTCAAGAGGGAATCTTGCTTATTAATTACAGACGGTGATCGAAATGAAGCTCAAGATACATTCGATCATATTCTTTCTTTTACTCCCAACACCCTCAACCTTTGACACCGATACCTAGCTGGACGGGGCTGTACCAGCTCTATTTCGTAACTCCTATTCCTGCATGGATGCCTACAATTGGCAGCCTGTCAAATTGCCGTTCGAAATCGACTGCAGCATATCCTTTAGAAAAAGCATTTGGAGCAAAAAATTGGATATGATCAGTTCCCTTCCATAGACTTCTCGCTAAAATTTCAAGGTCGACCGCGAAACTAAACTCCGCATAATCTTCATGCTAGCTCTGCATGAGTCCAGCGATGCGTTGGTTTAGTCGGCCCGAAGCGAAATAACGATCCAGAACTTGGAAGGATGAAACATACAAAGCAAGTCATTTCATAACACGACACGAAAAGCGAAGTATATTTGATCATTTTCCGAGACGGTTCCCGTTCAACCTGCCTAATACGAGAAATGTACACTGCTTGCCATATCCAGCGAGAGGTACATTAGCCCTTCTTGGACTCATCGTAGTGCACATCGGTATGATGCGCCTCTGCATAAGCATCGACGTGCGTCCCAGCGAACTTTCGCGCTGATACCTTGTTCGTGAACAAGATGTCGATTTCCTCGTACGTGCGACCCTTGATCTCGGGCAGGCGAAAGTACGCCCACAAGAATACGAGGAAGGCCGTGGATCCCCAGAAGAAGCCACACTTGCCCCGCCAGTTCCATTCCACGGGGCTCTGTTCATTGGTGTTATTGTTAGCTGGCGGCGTATCATCCAAAGGGAATATGTGCCACTTACCACCATGTATGGGTTCAACACCTGGGACACGATGTTGATGAGCTGATACGAGCACCGCGCCAAGACCACAGACAAAGGCCGGAGTCGGATGGACGAAGTTTCGGAAATGATACTGTACTGCAAGTATGTTAGTCGCATCTTCCTCTGTGAGAATGGATAAACTGAGCGTCATGATGCGGATACTAACAGCAAGCGGGCCAATGGTTAAAGAGTACGTGAACAGCCAGAACAGGCACAGCCCACCCATGGGCCAGAGCGCCTTTTCACCCACGGACACATCCAAGATGCCGATGATGTACAAGATGGCGCTGAGGATGCCCGCTCCCGTGACGTAGATGGTCCGACGCCCAAAGTACGACAGCAGCCACCACGACACGACGGTTCCCACGAACGCCATACCTGTCGCACCAAGACCAAGACTGAATGAGTTCTTGACGTCCATTCCCGCGCTCTTGAAGAAAAACGTGGGAGTGTAGGCGAAGCTGCTGCCCGAAAGGATCTGGCCCATGAGCGTTACGCAGACGATCTCGGTCCGCCGGAGGTCCGTGCCGCGGAAGCAGTCGAGGTACGTCGTGCCCTTGGTCACCTCGGCCTCGACCTTGTTCGTGTGCAGCATCATGGCCAGCTGGGCGCTGATCTGCTCGTCCGACTTGCTGCCGCTGAGCCGCACGATGGACTTGCGGGCATCCTCTAGTCGCTCCCGTCGGACGAGGTACCAGGGCGACTCGGGGGCGAGGAAGGCGACCACCATCAGAGGCGTAGGCCAAAGCTATTCCAATGTTAGTCCAAGTTTCCAGTCCCAAGTCGAATGCAACCGAACTTTTCCTGGTCATGCTACTTACCCACTGAATGGCAAAAGGGATCTTGTATCCCATCTCACCATGAATGTTAAGACATCCGTTCAGGACCCCAGAGGCAATGAGCTGCCCAGTGGCCCAGCAGAGGTTGACATACGTCGTCAAGTAGCCTCGGAGATTGGTGGGGCAGACCTCGGAGGCTAAAGAGGGAATCGTAAGTAAAGATCATGCAACTTTCATCGCAGACATAAACTTACCATACGAAGGCGCCAACGTGGCAAAGACACCCCAGCATAGACCACAGAGGACCTGGCCCGCGAGCAGCACGCCCCGATTGGGTGCGAAGACCACGACGAACAAGAAGCAGTTCAGGATCCCCATCGCGATGATCATGACCCATCGATACCCGTACCTAGAGGCGAAATGGCCGTTGATCAAACCGCCTGGTTTCCAGGGATGTGTATCAGCAACTCAACCGCCTCTTCCACCATTCCCTTGTTGATGATACAGACTCACCGAAGATGCTGCCAACGGTGCTCGCCATGGACAAGCCCACTTGCCATGGCCCATTCACCTGGTATTCCCCGACATCCGGGTAATAGTCGCCGAACTTTTGCTTGAACTCGGGGTAGGCATAGAAGTTGCCCATAAGAATCGTATCATAGCTAATGGGTTTCCAAGTCGTGTCAGTCAGTCGATGCATGTGTCCCAGAGACTTGAGCACAGTATAACTCACCCTTCCATAATGATGCTCATCGAGATCATGACGGACCAGAAGACGGCCCTGCGGTTCTCACGCAGAGCTTGCAGCAGCGTCTGCGCATGCTCGTCGTCGGTGGCCTGCTTGGCCTCGAGGATGGCGCTGGCTCCGAGCTTGTCTTCCAATTCCCGGTCAGCCATCTTTTGATGGGTGGCCACTTGGATGGGGCGATCGGCGTCCATTTTCTATCGTCTAAACAGCGATCAAGGGATGATTTCAGGCGCGAATTATTCCCGTGCCTAGAAACCCGGTCGAACTTGGGGGCCCATGATGACTTTAAACCTGCGACATCACCAGACAATCGTACCAACTATGCTGGGGATATGTATTCATCTAGACGCGCTGCAGTAAGCGAGACATGCATCTTTCGGGATGTGATCGCCCGAACGTTGCTAGCCGAGCCCATCAGCACATCTCAGGCCATTTTTTCAGGGGGTCCCCACCCCCATGTTTGGAGCAGAATTGGGGAAACCTGGGGGAAACCAGGATTATTGACAGCTGTGGGGTTACCATCCTCTGGGTCGCTAACCAAGCTTTTAAGGTCTGGTATTGGTGGAATTACGGTAATTCAAAGCTTGGAGTCCTGCCGGCTAATATCCAAGGTCACTTTGTGCTCCTGACGTGCATGTTGTCGCCTTACCAGTTCCCAGGTTTAGTAGCACCACCCATACAGCTCGTCAGACGATACCGTCCAAGGGTCCAGAGTGTGTAAGTATGGTCTTCGCTATTGGGTTATCGTGCCGGTGCATTGAGTGGAGCCGTGACATCCGGCGGGGCAGCGGCCCGGACTGCTCCTGTCGCCACATGCTAGTGAAAACCCCTGGATCAGCCATTCCGGCGTGAGGGGACATGGGGCCTTGGCATGATTTTGAACAAGTTACCTTTTGAGATAGAATCTTTTTCCACGCCAGTAAGGCTATTTGTCAACGCTGTATTGAATTACAGATACTATCATTATCATTACCAACGCCGCCTCCGACGCCTGCACCAAATTATCATCAATATGCTAGTCCAACTGTTCCGTACGAAGCCAATATTTACTTATTCCTCCCCTTGGTCTTGTTGTATGAAAGCCATTGGCTCGTGTAATTTCCACTCGGTCTTGATGATGAAGGTCTACCCGGAGTAGCGGTACCAACGGTTTGGAAACGAGTCTCGACACTGGATGATCGTACTGATTCGGCTGGAACACAAAGTTAGCGAGAAAAATTCATGGTTCCGTTTTTGTCGGTATGCTCACTCTCCTTCCCCTTCCCCTTGTAGGATGGCGAATAGCTTGTGTTCGAATCAGAGACCGCAAGACTTGAGCCAGTTGATGCTAACAGTTCCCTGTTGCTTGTATCGGGGTTGGTCCCAGAAGACCTTGACTGATGTAGGAACCGAGTGTTCTCATGCATGAAAAGTCCAGTGCTAGAAGACGGGCCATCTTCATAATCCCTTCGGGCTTCGAATGGCGGACTCTGATGTTCCGATCTGGCTGATTCGAAGCTTACTGTGTTATGTGAAGAGCTTCTGGACCCTATACCACTATCCTGTAGGACGATGTGATCGTCGTCATCATCAGATACTTCGGGTTCACCTTCCTCAGGCACCGATCGTGTGCCCCAGCGGAGAGGGTATGCAAAACTATGTCCGACAAGGATGGCTCCGCCGTCTTGAGGTTGAGGGTCTCGCAAGCTCCTTCCCCATAAATTTGGTAACCTCGAAGGAAGGAACACCTGCACTCGATCGCGCTTCTTGGAGAAATGGATGTTACATCCACAGACCTCATGAAGTTTATCGGGTACATACCAATGGATGTTTCCGACGATCCTCCATGTACTGCCCTTCTTGGGTCCACGTCGTTTCTCCATGATGTTGTGCATGTCGCGGACTGTCAAATGCAAAAGGTCGGGCTCTGGATCGTGCAGAATGTTCAACATGCATCGTGAACATGGCTGCCCCTTGGGCTTCATCAGATGGCCAAAGTCGCGACCGAGCAGCACCACAGAGTGCAACTCTCTGGCAAAGTCGACCCACCCTTGCCCCTTGGCACTGATCTTGTGGCCCACAGACCACAAAGTTCCAGCTTGAGTAGCAACATCCATGAAGTCAAACCCCACTAAATGTCTTCGAAGAGAAGCTTTGACTCTGAATCCGAACCCATCTCGAGTGTAAATGTCGTCCTGGTGTGCCGTAATCTGTTGGAGAACACGGCATATCTGCATGACGCGATCTTTGAAACAAAAGTGACCCGCAGTGAGTTTAATAGTCTCCTCTGCCTTGGCTCCTAGCTTCATTGACATTTCAGTAGTAGAAGCTTCGACCTTGGCCCAGAACCTCAACAACTGGTTTGTTGGATTAGAAAGCACGAAGAATGCAGCGTTTCCTTTGTGGCTCTCTGGCGCTTCGTTGAGATCATCCTCATCAAAGATGAAATGGTCCGCCAAATCGACATCATTCTTTGAGCGCCGAATAAATGCTCGCATCAGGTGGAGAACGGCCCTAGCGCCGTCCACAAACCATGCTTGCTGGGCAGTTATGTCGTAAAACACAAAATATCTGTCACGAATCAGTATGAGAGTCGAAAGATAATCATCTTCGTAGCTGATTTGTTCTGAATTGTCTTTGGTGCCGACTGTCATCGAACCCCCGACGTTCGCTATCTTGCCGGCTGTAACGGAAACCCTGTCGAAGACTATTGAACTGTTTACGTTCGAGAGACCGGACCACTTGATGTCGTAGTTCGCGGCACGTGTTCCTGGAACTGAGTAAGCTTACCAACTCGATAACTTGGCTGGTGAGAAGCAATGAATAACTAGACCTAGAATGAAATCTCCAATCTCCTGAAACGAGCCGTACTCAATACCATGGCTTGGATTGACAACGCCAACAAACGGAAATGATCAAAACGTAAAATTCATACAACAAAGTAAAGCAGGAAAATAAAGGATTTTAAAAAATAGGAAATGAAAGAGCCATCAAAGTGTGTCTATGGTGAAGACACAATAGAAGAGATTGACACACCAGTGAAATTCGAGACGTTGCGACACCAGCCTAGGATATGACGGCTTCTTAGGACACGTTCGTCGTTCAAGGCAAGAGAAGATTCGTTCTCTCTTATTCTCGGAACACTCGGGTCTTCGTAAGATATGTAACTCAAATCAGAGTTGTGGTAGATGCCAGTAAATGGTTGCTTCAGTGGTTTGCATCACGGCCAGCATCGTCGAGAAGCCTTTCAGCACTGTCCGTCGGTTGAATGCAACCATGTACTTGGCGTTCGCGAGAGAAATCAAGATCTGGAGCGATACTTCTAGACCGCTACCAGCTTGAGACCTGCGAGGAATCGGATAACCATTGACGATAACTGGGTTTCGAAAGATACGGAGCCAGCATCGGGTGCTAGGGTCCAGTTCCTCATAGTCATGGGGTAGAAATGTGACTCCAATACGACAGACACCCGTGGTAATTGGCCCCACATCGTCAAGTTGAATCGACTCCCCGCTTGTTCTCGGTAGAACAGAAGATACGACAGGCCTGCATGCAGCTACCGTAGTTCGTTCTGGTGACTGCCGCAATGCTGCAGTGAGCCATGCCAGGATTTCTCCTATCTCTGCGACAGGATAAGGTAGTCCAGATGCTACCACCACAAAATCCCCGCGGGTGTATGATACGTCAATGGTCGCTTCTGTGGTTGTAGTTGCATCTAGACGTGCATGCCCGTACTCCTGGTCAACTGGGAGCGAATCCTTGACCGCTCGCTGAAGGGTATGAAGCAAACATATGCCAGTATCCCCCCAAGTCTGCTCAATATAGGCAAAACATGTAACTGCCTGAACGTCATTCCCGAAGCCTGTTATTGTGATTGACTGTATGAGGACATCCTCAACCGGACAAGAGTATTGCTGTTCGATATGAAACCCACAGAGGTTCCAATCAAGTCTGTACTCAATTTCAGCTTGTTTAATCGCCGTTCGGCTGAATCGCTTTTGCGGTACCATGGCCTTCATGATCAAACCTCTGATTTGAGTCTGGGTGTTGAAGGGCCCCGGGCAGTCCAGTCTATCCGCTGCTGAAACTCGGGATCCTAGCCATTGGAAGGCGGAGGTTTGATAAAGTATAGCTCTGTAATTATCCAGGTCCGGTAAACTCTCGTCATCGTTGCCATTGTCGTCATCTTCGTCATTAGAGTCGGCGGCGGTGATGTCGACATCGGGCAGGATATCAAGCTCCATGGGAGCGACATTTTCGTCCCTTTCTCCCCACAGAACCGATATCTTCTCCTCGACCGACATTTGATTGGGATCCACAGAGTGCCGAGCAGGGGGCTCAGCATATAATTGTTCGAGCTCGGCAATGATCTTTCTAGGCCTTTGTCAGGAAGGACGGTTTTCATCCGAATCTTCTTTTCGGTAAGGGACTTACTTGCGGTACCGATGAACCAAGTACATGAGCTTTCGGCGCTCTGGTGTGCTTCCATCACCACCAATGATGACTGAGAATGCCTGAAGAAGTTCATCAAGCCTTAGAGAAACTCTTTCAAACTCAGTTGCATCAAAACCGGAAGGCAATGATCGGACGAGCTCGTCTGCGAACACTGCGATATAATCCAGTATGGCCGGGTCATCAATACTCTCGGTGTCAGAGTACACAGTCTGGATTTCGTCCTGATCTCCTGATTCGTCGATGGTGGTGAGAGTTGCTTCGAACGGCGTTTCACCATTCATAATGCCGCTCTTGCTGTTTTTTCCGGTATCCAAACTACCGTAGCCTGAATCGGATTGGTGATCTATTGAGTTCAAGGGAAGATCCGTGTTTCCCATGATTTGGTCTCGGAAGTGTGTATGTTCTGGATGCACCAAGTCTGCATTGCTTTTGTTGGTCAAGTCGGTAACAGGACTAAGCTGGGCCGGAAGTCCGAATATACCATCCGAGGCTGTACTCGACGGCTCGACCATTGAAGACGTTTGCTTAACATCTTGGCTCGGGGAGAATGGCGACAATGGAGGCGGGGTTCGAATTACGAGACCATTGATGTCGTTCACACTTGGAAAACTCCCTATGCTAGTTTTTCAGTATCATCCTTTTAAGCTCTGCAAAGTAAACCTGGCATACCCGATGCTTTCTCTCGATTGCGATAGAAATGCCTAATTGACTCCTTTCTGAGTTTTTTGTCCGACACGACTGCTCCGTGCATCAACACTTCAGTATCCTTCCCTTCTAGCTCTCGCTGGCGAATTTGGTCATCAATGACCTTCCAATGCTCATGAGGGATGTTTCTGCTCAAATTGAGTTCCTTGAACGCCCTGATGTATTCGCGTCGTCTGACATCTTCAGTATAAATTCGCGGGGAGTGGTACTTCTGTTGCCAATGGACTTACTTGAATCTAGGCCAGCCATACTGTGCTTCCATCGTCTCCATCAGTCGTGGAAGCGTGAGACGCTTCACCACCAAGAGCTCACGTAGTTGCTGCTCATATTGACGCCAAATCTTGAGATCTTGAGTCTCTGGCGCACCGAGGTTAGGCGTTTCCATCGCATTGGCAGCACCTAACGCGCTGTGAGTGTTGCGAGTTTCATTAGACAGTGACCTAGCCGTTTCAGTAACACCTAACAGCTCTTGTCGCGGTGCTTGCCGGAAAGGAGAGCTGTTGGCTTAGACTTCCGAAGCCGCTTGCACACGTGGCTCTAATAGGCACAACCGTGGTTCATATCAGAGATAGGGCGATGCGAAGCAGGCTTGGGTGGGATGGCACAGCGCAGTTTACTTCAGATAAAGACTAGGGCGGTGTGATTATCTTAAAGGTAGCAGTAAACGAGTAATACCGATGGGTACGGTGCATTCGCGGTGATACGGTTAGGCTGACTGCTCTGCCTTGGGTTGCTGTCCAGGTAGGGGGTGGGTGACAACGCTGGCCTAAGGCATGACTACCCCGCACGCAACATCCTATCATATCATCTTGCTGCGGGTGGCTACGGCTCGCCACTCTATTCTTCATGCATGAATTCAAATATTGGCTCGTTCAAGTTATCTTGCGCGGGTCAAGGCATACTGCTGTGCCTAATAGCTGACGTTAAGAGGCGCGTGGGCCGCATTTGCGGCGTCTGCTGTTAGCTGCGGGGTTAGGGGGCTGAGTTGCGCGCGGTGCAGATATCGCAAATAAGGCTTTTTACATTTTACTCAGTTATAATTGATGCTGCCAGTTTTGTTCGGGGTCAAGGGATAGCTGAAGTCGAAATAAGGATAAAGTTATCCGGGAGGCCCAGAGTAAGTGCGCCCAGTTGAAGTCCCGTGCGTCGCGTAGGAAATGTAGATGACCCGACATCGTTACTTCACTCACACTGTCGATCTTTGAAAGATTCCGAGACCCTTTAATATTCGTATTTATTACTTGGGTCCAAGAAAAGGAACAGAGATGGTTTCGCGCCGTCTGAAGACAACAACTATATTACAAACCAGCTGTTTTCAGTTGCGCACATCAATTGGAAGGTTGTTTCGCTCGTGTCGATTGCCAACCTTGTCAAAAATGGACTTCAGGGGCAGTGCTTGGGCCAGCTGCTCTCACGATAAGATTAAAGCAGGGTCAATTGGCGTCTTATCGAGCTGCGACAGCAATACGAAAACGTTTGTACTGCAGCCAAACGATACCTGACATAGCACTGCACGATAACCATGGGGCGTAGGGACATCGATGGAGAATGGGAGTCGGTCATTGGGCATACACCAATAGACCATCCAATTGGCAAAGTCGCGTACGATAGATGGGGGATCTCCATCTACGACCATACGTACGACGGCCGAGTCGCAACCTACCTCCCTCGCCCGACGCTGACCAAAACCGGTCGCGTCGCGGAAGCAGGCCAGAAAGCCCCAGAAGCAACCGCACACTTATTGGAAAGCACAATGCGCGTTTCGCGGCCTGTCTCCCAAGGGATCAATTGCCCGGCTGCAAGAGCGTTTGGAGGGGGCACGAGACCGACCCCATGCTGGACGAGTTCAAAGCCCTAGAGGAGAAGGCCAAGATGGACTACACCGCTAAAAGCGACCAGGCCGAGAACATGTGGGTCCGCGAGATACCGACGAGCAGAAGATGTCGACGGATCTTCGACGCTACTTGGTGGAAACATTCCCGGCTGGCGCGACGAGTCCGGAAGCTGTGGTGGTCCAGGGCGACCTGTCCTCGGGGCACCATTGGGCTCGGGGAGTCCAGAACTTGGCCAGAGATCTTGGACTTGCCGCTCGGATTGTCGAAGTGACACCCGACCCGGACGAGCCGTTCGAGGTGGCCGATCGGCGATGGGTGGTTGTTGGCCCGAAGAAACCAGGAGTAGGCACACCTGCACATCCGGTTATGTACACAACAGAGAATCGACACGACCTATTCTATCAGCAACTAGCAGAAACGCGACACGAGAAGTTCTGGCAGCAATCAGACGCGGTCAGGGCACGGGAAGCGGCTGTAGCAGACGAGGAGCAGCGAAGCCAGAGAGCAGCCCTAGACAAGTGTGAGGACTGGGATGTCACCGGCACGTACAAGATCAGCTGTCCGTACATCGAAGACATGTAGTCAAACTTGATGTATGGTCAGGACTTGACCATCGCCGTATACCGGAAACGCACGGCGAAAGGAACCCAGATGTATGCGACCTTTGACTTCATCGTCACCAACGGGGTGTTCCGATTCGAGCGTCACAGAAAAGACACCAAACTTGCCGCATCCAGCCGGGACGACACCAAGAAGGGGAAGAAGGCACGACACAGCGACGATGGCGATGACAGTGAAGCTGAGGGGGAAAACAGCGACGACGGAAGCAACGAGGAGGACTACCTAAATTCCCATGAACCAAGCCGGAGTCCTACGCCCGAGGCATTCTACTTTGGGTCCATCCCACAACCATCGGCAGAGTGTCGAACGTGGAACTACCGGTGGCGCGGGAACGACTCCGGGACCAACGAAATACAGCTGTACTCAGACGAGGGACTGTTTGAAATCAAGTGGTACGGACCGCGGGCGGAAAAGCTGAAAGGCACCTTTGGAGGCGATTTCCTCGACAACTGTACCTTCACGGGTGTTCAGATTGGAGTAGGTGCGGACCTCGAAGATATCGACATTGCGGAAGAATGGGATAACCGAAATGAGCACGCTCACACCCTTGCAAGTCGCTGGTAAGGTCGATGGAGGTAGTTTCAGTCTTGAACGCACACGTGACTGCGGTATCCGGCTGGTAGGTACGTGTATGAGATTGGAAATCATAGGATCAACTACTGTTAGATCATCCCCAAGCCGTTGGCAATTGAGTTTTGTAGTTGAAACTTGCGTTGACAGTCCTGCTATTCTAAGTTGGGCCCGTCGTAGCGGGATCTCCACACTATCCCGCGGAAGGTCACGCGGTGACGTTCGCGGAAGCTCTCAGACCCCCTCTAGACGTCTCCATGACGTCAAGTCCCAATGGTATATTCATGTTAAATCGGACGTCCATCCTAATCTTGACGCTCGTAGAAACCATGACCTGCAACTTTCCAGTTTCAACTTCGAAACTTCAACTCCAGAATCGGAGTTGACCTCCCACTGCCCACCCAAGCCCCCGTGCACCACAAACAAGATGCCTGGAAGAACACACCAAGGCCGCTCTTTCGCCGATCACCTCGCAGATGATGACGAGCGCCATTACAGGCAGATGGACTACGCTGAGGCCAGGAGGAACACTGGCTTGAATATCGAAGGATACATGACCAACAGTAAGATGTTGATTCCTGTGGGGGGTACACACTACCAGTTACTAATAGTGTAAACAGAGCAGAAAGCGGAGCAGATGAACAGGCTGGCAGAAGAAGAGGTACGTATGGGCCTTGATACACTGGGGAGAGGTGATGACGATATGCTGATGCGGCAGCGAAATCCAGATCCGGTACAAGATCGCCCAGCGAGAGAAGAACGATCCGCTATATAGGGTAAGTATATGACAACGTCCCTTCTATTTGAGTGAGATTTGTCTAATTTACTTGGATGTATAATAGGCGCAACGAAATGGTAACAAGCCGTCCTGGGGTGCCCGGATCGACGCGGAGATCCTGGCCGAAGAGCAGGAGATGCTACGAAAGAAGAAGACTTGAGTAATAGTGCGGCTTACAGGACAGGAAAGAAACACGAGGATGTTGGACGTAGTTTTGTGTATGGAGGTGCGAAAGACAGAGATCAAAGTTCAATACGAATTATCTACCCAAACACCTCCATCATGAAGTGATACTCAATCCTCGTCCCCTCCGCCCGCCCCCTCGCCGTCAGCTGTCGGCAGTGGTCCGCCAAAATCTCACCAATGATGGGCGTGCCGCAGAAGAACACTCCTACCTTGAGATCCTTTTCATCCTCGACACTATCATTGTGCTCCTGATTCCCATTTTCCATTCGTCTGTTAAGATAGGCGCGGAACTTCTCCATGTCCTCGTAATGTCTGTCCAAGATGCCTACGAAGTCCGGCCGGCCAAGACTCGACTGGTTGATGAGCCCCGTCAGCGGCGAGGCCGGGTGCTCCGGCGTGCGGTGCTTTTCGAGGAGCCAGCGGTAGATGTGGGTCGAGATGTCGGCGCCCTTGCGCTTCTTGGTCACGTGCGTGTGTATGTTGATATCGAGATGGCAGTCGTCATGGGAGCTGTCGTCAGATCTATCCTGATGGTGTCGCTGCTGAGACCTCGCCACGGCATTCAGTAGATCGGAGAACCATAGCAGCTGGTTCCGTTCCCGCACCATCCAGTGGAAGTCGACGCGGCGGTAGTCGGAGGCGGCTTCGACCTGAGGTGGGGCTCGCTGCGCGGTCGATGTTGGCTCGGTTGCCGCTGCGTGAGACACCTCGTTCTCGCTTCCGTTCACGTGATGGCTGCTGTGTGGGGCATCGTGTCTTGAGGCCCCACTACTCTCGTCCTGCCCTTCATTGCTGTTCATTACACTATCCGTTACCTCTGATTCCCCGTGGTCTCTATCATGTTTGGCCTGTAGATCCGCCAGAATTCCAGAAAAGGGAGTGACGCCGATCCCGGCCCCCACGATGATGGTGTGGGAGAAGTCGTAGAAGCGCTGCGCTGGGGCGCCGAATGGCCCATTGATGCCGATCTCAATGTCAACCGTCTTGTCCTTTTCACCCAGCTTCCGCAACTTTGAAGTCCAGTTCCCGTCGGTCTTGATATGCAGCCACAGGTCCTTGCCCACGCAGGTGGAGACAGTGAAAGGGTGCCATTGGAAGAAGCTGGTTTCCGGGACTTGGAGAAACACGTACTGACCAGCTTCGTACTGCCACATTCTCGTATGGGGGATTGTGGCCTTGACCTCGATTGTCTCGTCATCCAGGACCTTGAGCGTTGCCTTGATGTGGTGAAAGCCCAGCCCCACTCGGACGGTCCGCTCAAAGATGACGAGGAGTGTCGGGAGCGCGAGGAAGTAGCCTAACATCGGCCACTGTAGCAACCCCAAAGCACCGTGAGCCATGAGAAGTCCAATAATGGGGAACATCAGGAGATGGAATAGCTGGAAAAGCTCATAATCTCTTGTCCTTATTCGAGAGATACTGAAAAGAGCGAGCAGATAGGATAGACCAAGTGCAGTGATGCCGGTGTATCCCGGCAGCGACCGGACGTACTCGACGTAGGGACGCGGAACCTTGTCCTCGCCGATGAGATTACCAACTGCTTTTTGGTTCTGCGGCCGGCTACCCCAATTGAATGACCCAGAGAGATGTCCGATGGCGTGCAATGTCGCGAGCGCAAGGGCCACCATGGATATCCTAATATGGAAAGCTTGCGACAGATCCCAATTGACGAAGCGAGAGACGCGACTCGAGCGACGCATGAAAGTCGCAAAGTACCGCGACATGCTCAGCACCAGAAAGAACAGCGTTGGGTACAGCGCCCCCGCGCACGTCTTGGCCAGAACCACGCCCCAGCCGAGCGCGGCCTGGTATTGGGGGCCGGTCGCGTACTTGACGCATTGCCATATACCAAAGGCGAGCTGCATGGAGACGACGAGAGCAATGAACAGGATCTCATGCCCATGCACGGCCCAGTAGGACCGCACGCGGCGCCACATGCTGAGCGACTGCACATAGCGTTGCTCATCGTCCTGGGCTTTAAGTCAAAGCACCCCTCGACGGCCACACCCCTCAACGGTCACCACAATAAAACAAAGTTACAATAATACAACAAAACAATAATAAATTAATTAAAAAATAACGAAAAATTATAAAATTATAAAATCAGTCGAGATCTATTTCGATTAAGCTCCAGGCCTCAGATTCCTTATTAAATTCCTTTTTATAATCTCCTCTACCGATTCCGACCGAATTATAACAAGGCGCGTTTACGCCGGCCCTACCGCCTCCCTTATACCGATTATTACTTTTACTATATAAATATATTTTTTATTCGGTACCGGAATAAATCTCTTTTTTTTCCTTTCTTTCTTTTTAAGGTTTACCTCTAATTAAGCCTTCTTATATATTAATTAATTAATTTAACTATTTAAATCGTTAAAATTCTTTTAAATCTTTCGAAATAATACCCTTTTAATTATTTTATTAAATTATATTAGGTTATTAATTAACTTTTCGGATAATTCTATTAATTACTTAAAGTTCCTTAAAGTATAAATCGAAATAATTAAAAATTAAGCCTTTAAATTTAAGGAGGGCGGCTCGAGGGCTAAAGTATTTTATTAAACCTCGAACCTCTTAAATTAATTATTTAAAGGCTTATTAATATTATAAAGGAATATACCGGATATTTTCTATTTACTATAGATAACTTTAAGTTTAAATATAAAAGTCTTAACTTTCTCATAATACTAAAGGAACTCCTTCTTATTTATCCCTATATTATTAAATCCTAAATAATAAAGAGTTACCTTACAATGGTACTTCCCCTTTAATATATTAAATATATCGATATTTAAAGGTTAAAAGAAGTACGATATATAAGCCGGTAAAAATAGGAGCTATATTTTAACCTTTAAATAAATTAATATAAACTCCTTAATATTATAAAAGAAATAATTATTAAAACTAAATAATTATTATTATTCCTCGTCCTCCGGTTTAATTTATAGTAAGAATACCTCCTTAAATTAAAATAAAGCTAATTTATAATTAATTTAACTTTTAAGAGATATAATAAAAACCTAGTCCCTTATAGCTTCGATTAAAGTATTCTCCTCCTTTAAGAATTATTAAAGTTAAAGTTATTAACTTTTAAAAGTATATATTGGAGCGATAAACCGGTTATCCGTATTAATTACTTCTATTATAATTATTTACTTTTAATTAACGGAGTCCTTTATAATAATCCTTCTTATATTTATTAACCCGATTATTATTTAATTACTTTTAGTACCTAGCTATATACCGACCTCGTTGTAATTTTAAATATATTAATAGGGGATAGATTGGATAAATTCGTGATTAAATCGATTAAAGAAATCTTGGATATTCTCCTCGGAGGTGCTTGTAATACGTTTAAAATCTATTTTAAAAAAAAGAGAAAATCCGATTACTTTCTATTTATTAAAAAAAATTTATATTTAATATTTATTAAATATATAAAGGTTATCGTTAGCTTTAAGTATATATTAAGCGAATATTTTTAAAACTATATATAAAAGAAAATAACTAAGTTTAATTTAAATAATTACTTATTAAGTAATATACTTTTTATCGTTATTATATAATACCTGCTAAGATAAGTTATAACGTTTTTTAATTTATCGGCCCTCGATTCGAACCCTTAAAGTAATATAACTGACCCCCTCTTTTAACGCGGCCTATCTTAAGCTCTTACCGTTAATAACGTATTAAATCGCGTGCTAAAGCTTTAATTCGTTAATTATAATATTATAATAAAAGAATAAAAGAAGAGGGTACAATTGAACCAATTTAAATAAAAATACGACGAAAACTAACTTATATACTGTTAAATCGGTATATAGGCGCGATTTAGGGGTAATCTATTAATAGGTAACCGTTAAAGGGTGTGGCCGTCGAGGGGTGCTTTGACTTATCGGCTTGCTTCGGCGACGGGATTTCCCACGACTTTACGCGATCCGCGAATTGAGCCCGAGGAATCTTTTGATGATCGTCACCGATAAGGCTGCGCAAGAAGCGGCGGCGCGCTTCGTCGTCGCGGTCGTTGTGGTGCAGGTGGTGCGGTTGGGGTTTGGGTGCGATTTTACGGTGCACGAGGTCGAGCCGGTGCTCGACCTCGCTGTAGTCGATCAGCCCATCCTTGTTCTTGTCGAGCTCGTCTAGAAAGCGTTCTATCTCTTCTTCATCTAAATGCTTGATATTATCGTCGTGAGCCATGCGGGTGGATTTATGATATAGTAGCGGACGATGAAAAAGTTGGGTAAGATGAGGTTATGATTGCAAAGCGACACACACACTGGATCATGTATTCCGTTCACAGCGTGTTGAATGGGATGATCGTGTATATAAGGATACGCGTCGTACCTTGAAACGTCACGTTTTGCCAATTGGCAATTGCGTCACCATAACAGCTTTTGGTGTCGTGGCCAAGAGAGTCCAAGACAGCCAAGTCGACGAGCCCGTAAGTAATCCAGATCCTTGGCTCCGGATATCAACGCCGAAAGCTGCCCACATTAAAAATAAAATCGATTGGTTCGCAAAATGTGTGACATTAATTTCAAAGATGCTAAATGACCGACAGACGTTTCCAACAATGTGGCTAACATATTAGTTTCAACCGCCTCTTCTCGCCTCCGCGCTCCGAACTTAGCTCACATTTCCCTCCAAACGGCCAACGACCTTTTCATATACCTCTTCTCGGAACTGTGCCTTATCTAAGTCTTCGTCGAACTCAAACTGAAATTTGATGCAACATCTTATTGCAAGAAAATAGTTCTCGCCTTCATTCTGGACGCGGGCCAGACACTCCTCTGCCGCGGCAAGGTCGGAGCTTGCGGTGGACGAGGCACGAATAATCTCCCATGGAAAGCCAAGCACGACTTCCATCAATAACACTCCAAGGGAGAAGAAAAGCTTTTGGATCTCTGAGAAATAAGGTGGTAGGTCGAACATTTGTTCACTCGGTTGATTTGACGTGTTTGGCCTTTCCGGTAGGTGTTTTAGCACATATACTGATTCGTATAGTATGCGAGACGAGTCGCGTTGGATGAACACAATTTGGTCGCTGGTGAGTCTGTGTGGCAACCAAGTGCAAGCGGGGAGTTGGAGTACAGTTCTTGCAAGTATCGGCGCCAACTTTACCTTGTGTTTAAACGCGAGGTGCGGGAGACCCATGTGCACTCCACGATGTTCCAGAACTTGCTTCAAGGAAACTGGAGTCCAGTCATTGCTTTGGGGTTTCAGCAACGAGGAGACTTTGAATCTGTTATTATTTGGCGATGCGCGATCCACCACAAGGCCGTATGCGTCTTGTGGCGGCTGGCTTTGGTGAATGCCGAGCTTCTGGCACAGATCATCCATAACCACATCGTAGCATGGTTTGCCAATAACCGCGCCTAGACTTCCCATCTCAACGAGCGCTCCGGTCGCGGAGCTTTTCGACGCAACTTTCTTTTGCAGAGGCCTTGGCCTAGTCAGTTGTATTGATGCCGAATCTTTGGTTTCGAAAGGATCTCGCGAGCTCTTCTGGATTCGGACTTCCTCCCATTGCCAAGATGTGGCCTGATCATTACGTCCCGATGGATCAAACGACAGAATGGCATGAATAAGGATGTTCTCTGTAGCCTTGTCTTCATCTCCGTGTCGGAGAAGACTAGGTGGGTAGCTTTCGATCTGTAGATTGACACCATGGCGATTGGGGCAGGTACACCGGATTGAACTGTTTAGTGCGTTGTAGACATTTTTCAACAATTCCCTGGTCAACCCGATTATGGCGCTCTGAGACCTTGAGCGCATCTTGGGCGATAGGTCAGCAGTTTGTCGCGCGAGTTCGCTGAGCTGCTGATTCGAAATGCGAAGGCGCGCTATTAAATCATCGTATTCCGAACCATTCCAAGCAGCTTTAAGTCGTGAAAGTAGTGAGGTGTCGATCTGAATGCATGTTAGTTTACTGATGAACAGCTTGGGGCTGGCTAACCTTTCTACCAGGGCTTAGACCGAGCTTCATCATCAATTCTCGGATCACAGCATCCATGTTCTGTGCCGTGGCCTTGAAGCTGTCGGCTGACGCCCCGAGACGCTCGTAAACTCTCTGCTGCAAAGCGCCGCCTTCCTTCCATATTTCCTGGTTCATATCAGGTCCCTCGGTAGCCTTGATATCGCAGAGAATACTGTTGTACGTGTTTCTGAGAATTGTTTGTTCAGTCTCGAGTTCAACCGAAAGAATACGAAGTCGCCGAAGGTACCCCTCCCTAGTAGTCTTTCCCGCAGCTTCCCTATATATCTTTATACCTTCTATGATGAGCGGAATAGCCCCTAGGACCACTCCTGTGATTTCGAATCCGGTAGCCATGGGTTTTGGGGACACTCTATGTCGGCATCTCAAGTACGGCCTTGACATCTCAATTTAACCCCTCCGGAAGCCCCCAAATTTGCCTGGTGATTGTAACCAGTGAGCGTCGAGTATGGAGCGCCACGTGCCGACACCGGCATAAGAAAAGAGGGGTAGACACGTGTTATGGATGATTGATTGTCATTTCTAGCCGATCGACTCAAGTCAGATAATTCTTCAGGTGTGCTCGGACGAAGTATCAGCAATATGGCAGATATACAACCAGCTGCCAGCGATATTTCAGCGCATGCTGTAGCCTGTACTACCTTGTTTCAGTCAACTGTTAAGTTCGCTACCACTTATTCCAACTTACAGGACCTCTCTTTGAAACTCAAAGACGAGTATGACAGATTTGAACTATACCTCAAGAATAGTGGCGCGACTCGCAAAGGACGAAGCTCTCTTCAATATAGGCTGCGAGACGCTTCCGCATTACGGCAACAGGTCGTGGGCCTCTTGCAAAATCTGACCGACCTCCTTGGCGATAGTTAGTTCAAACTATTCATATCTCCTGCATTACAGGCTTTACTGAGACTTTCCAAGTTGTGGATGTTTTAGCTGTCCCGGAGTTTTGCGAATCCGGAACAGGTTCCCAGGAATACGCCGACGAAGTAAATAGTCTTATTTCGGACCTCGCAAGGCTGATAACATGCTTGCTGAGACTTCAAGTCGCCATAAGGAACCCAGCACCGCACGACCGCTTCTCTCTCTCCCTAGAAGAGACGGACACAAGCTGCTATCATCCAAGTGATATCACCCACGTTCAAGACAAATTTCCTGCGGCACCTTCTACTTTGTGTGAACGTTTAGGCAAAGCAAATTCATGGAGACGCCGATACTTCAAGCACAGAGAGTCTCATCACAGTCGACTCCAGAACCGTGGCTGTACTAATGGCGATGGCGACGGCCAAAGCACGGTTGCATCTTCCATCCCCCAAGGTCTTAAAGACGATGGCAGCCCTGACGATAAATATGTGCTGATTGACGAAGAATGCCAGTCCGAGTCAGGCCAAACGGAAACCACAATTGCAGTAGAGGGTCAGATATTGCCCTTGATACCAGCTATGTCTGAGCAGGGGCCGTTCGAATGTCCCTTCTGCTTTTTCATGATAGAAGTCTCAACAAATAAGGACTGGGAGTGAGATATAATATCAGACGATCCTACAAGCAAATAGTAGCTAACTCGCTCTAGGAAACATATACTACGAGACCTTCGGTGTTACATATGTATTCACGATGACTGCCCCTGGATTACCCAGCAATTCGAGCGGCGAAATGATTGGATAAAGCACATGCGCCAGACACACTGGCGAGTATGGCCTTGTACCGCTGGGTGTGAGATGCATTTCCCATCTTGGGCCCAGCTCACCATGCATATGTCCCAAATTCATGCTAAAGATATCACACGGAGTTTGACCATGTCGCGACCAAGAACCTCGTGGACTGAAGAGCCCTGTCCGCTTTGCAACGAAATAATCCGATCTGTGCGTGATTATCGGCGGCATGTTGGCAGACACCAGTTGGATCTTGCTCTATTCGCGCTCCCAAACGCTGAATACGAAAGCTTGGAACCCAAGGAGTCATCTCAAGATACCGCTGCGGGAGACTCAAACGGGTCTTCGAGCACATTTGATGATTTCTATGAGGCTGGAACATGGGAAGCGAAATGGAATGAGGGTCCTACACCGTCAGGAATTGTTCGCCATAAACCTTTGCCAGCGGAGAGGCGCCGGGAAATGGAATTGCGAAGCCGCGTGGTACATGATAATGATAAGGAAGAGAGACATCGCCGTAGAGATCAACGCCTCCGAGCTCAACAACATGGACAACAACCACCGAGGAGGCACACGCTGCAAAGGGTCTCCAGCGATGGCGGTGCCCCCATCACAAAGCTGCTATCGGGCGGACAGGCGGAAGACTATCCCCATCAAACTGGTCAGGATGAGAAACATCAGTCTGGACCAGGAGCATGAGATACGTCAATAGGTGTGCCAACGGATGCACCTTGAGTTGGATAGCAAATGCCAGGGGATAATTTGCTTTGTATACGACGTAGAAGGTGTAATTACACTTTTTCTGATGTCGACGTGGCGGAGGAGTGCTTGCCTCGAATCCAAGCCCAGGGTGACCACTATTACCGCGCCATCAAATCGTGTATCAAGTTTGAGTTTCTTGAGCCTGAATCGGATTTGGACAAGGCGCCGTTTCGGCAAGAGGTATACGACAAAGTGGTGGGATTGTTGGAGGACAATCTCAGTTGAAACCCACGTCAAAGCACACAACAACTATTCGGAATTCGGAAGTTTTTCTTTAGTAGATGCTGGGAGACGTTTATTGCAAAGAACGGAGTCATCCGTAAACGGTTTGGTATAATAATGGACTAATTACATATTTCAATCCAATGGTCATGGATGATTCCTTAGTGTTCGCCAATAGAAGATTACTCACCAAAACCAGTACAACAGGCCATGAAAGCTTAGCGTTTGGAAGATGACAGTGGTAATAATCCTGTGACATCCGGTGTGTGATTAGCATGTATATATTGTGACTTCTCGCCTCACGATGGCGAGGACGGTAGCCGACTTACGCGATGGTTATGACAAGACCGCAGATTGTGTTTATATCGCTTCCTCTGCGCATCTGCACAACGCCAAACACTAGAAAGGAAATAGCCTGCAAGTTGGCACATAATTAGCTCGCCAAATATTGCACCGCCTAGGTATTAACAACATTGTTCCCGACCTAGGGACCTGCAAAGAACATTTCAATAGGCGAACACGCAAGAACATACCAGGGCAAGATATCCGTAGGGATGCATGGCCCACAAGGTGTGGTGCACGTAGCAAGCGTAATTCCGGAAGGTATTGTCGATTTCGAAGGAGTACAGCGCACAGCCCCTCGCAGGGAAGTGCTCAATCTTCAGCTTGATTGTGGCGGTCAGGACGCTGAGTATGAAACCGATGTACGAGAGCAGGGCACCAGCAACGCGGTGCAGATCGAATGCGTTGAATGTATCGCTCATCTCGGCTGCAATAATGGCAGATGCTGCTGAGGGATGTCGGTTGTAAATGCCTGGATGTGTATGGGATGGGAAGAGAAGCATGGAGATGGCGGAAGAAGAGCGAAGGGAGACCCTTCTGCGATGTTAGGTGAGTTGATACAGCCGTGAAAAGGTGGCCAGGTCTCGCTACGGCTGCAGTTGTTTCATGGTAGTTGCCCGTGTTGGGTGCTTTTAAGAGCGTCCAAGGCGCTCCTTCTGTTTTCACTTTTTATTCGCGCTTGTTGTTGCCAGCTTGGTCTGACTCACGTGGATGGAACGTATATCAAAAGTGAAATGAATGCGTAAGGAGGGAAGTCGGCTGAGTATCATTTGAGTCGCCCCCATTCTATAGAGGCCGATTTTCATAATGATATTGTTGGGAATGCATGATATTATTAGCCATAACACAAGCAGAATAGCATGATTAGATAGTTCTCTCGTGGACAACCGCCAGACCATACTTGTTAACTGTCTATCAAGGCAAAGATGTAGTTGACGACGGCCCTTTACCAAATGATACAGTACCCACAACAGATCCCTGCGATAAATTCATTACTTATCGGAGTAAGTACGGACATCCACCAAGCGGCACACGAGTGGCTTGCGGTCCCAGATGACAAAGACGTTCTGATCCAGCCAGTCGGGCCCCACGTCCGACTCGATGTCGAAATTGTAGAGCAGCTTGGCGATGATCAGCCGCATCTCGTGCCACGCCAAGTTCATGCCGATGCAGTTTCGCGGGCCCAACGAGAACGGCTGATAGACGCTACGCTTATCATCTTCGTAGGCGGGGTCGCCAAGCCATCGCTCAGGGGCGAAGAGGTCGGGCTCCCTGCAAGGTGAAGGACGAGAATATCAGCTACAGGGTTTCTTTTATCTTTTATCACAGCAAATCCTGGATCATGAACTGGAAACTTCGCTGCACTCAAGGGAAGGAGACGGGTAGATATTTACCTGAAGTTGTCGGGCGATCGGTAGGTGGCCATCCCATGAACGGAAACTTGCGTGCCGGCGGGGATCCACCTGCCTAGAATCTCATTACCGCCGGGTGGAATCATGCGTGGGACAGCCGAGGGAAGCGGCGGGTAGATCCGCAGACCTTCTCGGATGCCTACATTGCGGATCGTAAATCACTGTCACAGGAGGAAACGAGCTTGCGGGATATGGGTCAAGGGTGGCCTACATGCGTTGAGATACTTCAGGTTCGCAAGCCCCTCGAACGAGATAGCATCATTGCTCGGGAATGCCTGGCGAATCTCGTCGGACAAGATCTTCATCCTGTCCGAGTTGGCAATCAGATAGTAGGTGAGACCGGTCAAGAGTGAAGCTATCGGTGTCGTTAGACAGAGTGGCCCCAGAAGAAGGCTGCGTTGCGATCCACTTGAGTATACTATAACCATTTACTTACCTGTGGTTTCGCTCCCCGCGGTCATAAAGAGCTCAGCATTGACATGCATGTCGTCGAGCGACAGGGCATCCGAGGCCTCTACCAGACTCCAGAGATCGGGCTTGTCGGAGCCCTTTTCAAGGCGCTTGTTGACGCGCGTCACAGTGTGGTTGAAGTGCTCTAGTCGCATCTTGGTGACAGACTTGGGTTCGAACAGGCGGAAGAGCATGCGGGAGAGAGGGTAGTACTCGATGATCTGGAGATAGGGCAGGACGCGGAGCGTGTTGAACACGGTCGCGAGCCATTCCGAGTGGCCGTCTTTCTCGAGGAGCCCGAGGGACTCGCCAAACGCCAGCTCGGCTGTGATATCAAAAGTAGTGAAGTTGAACAGCTCGGCCATGTTGACGGTGGCAGCACCGGCGGACCGGCGCGCACGGGCAACCATGAGGTCGGCATATCGGCGCAAGATGGGCTCTTGGCGGCGCAGCGCCTGCTCGGAGAAGGCGGGGGAGAAGACCTGGCGCAGGGCGGCATGCCGGTCTTTATCTGGCTCCATGACCAATGTGTTTACTCCCTTGGCCGTGGGCCAAAAGAACCGGACCACCTTGGTGTTCTCCCGCTTGCCCTTGCGAACTAGGAAGATATCGCGCCAGGCGCGGCCGTCGCTGTAGCTGATGTCATTGGGCCCAAACCGGACGACGGTCCCGTAGGTCTGGTGCAGCTTGGTCATGTGTCGGACCTGGCTGCCCTGGATACAGGTGATCCAGTACGGGAGTCGGGTACATGCCGACAGCCGAGGTCCGGGGATGGAGCTGAGGGGATGCAAGGAAAGCGCATAGATGGGATAGACTACCAAGTAGAGAGCCAAGCAGGCGGCACCGAGGAGTGCCGCCGCAGCAAATTAAGCACGCAGATCAAATGAAGCCGCCAGCGGGCGATACATGATCACTTAGTAAGTTGATGCAATGGGAGGTGATGTCTGTGGGTGTTGAGTCCAAGGGATGTCCTTTGCTTGTTTTCGCTCGGTTTTCTTCTCGCCACGGGGTCTGCACCCTATCTAGCAAACTTGGAACTTGATCGGCGACATAATTCCTAGAAGTCATGTCCTCCGAGATTGCGGAACATGAAAGCATTTTGTTTGCTGTAATTATGCAACGTGAAGCAGAACTGGCGGGCATGAGTGTCTATGATAGGGAGGGCGGCCCCAGGAAACCGGGAATTGGGGCATTTGGCCTCCGCTAAAACAGCCACCTGTGGATTCTACTGTAGCGGCCCCCCGGCTGGATCCAGTAGCCCCTTTTGCATGTTACAGTGGGTCCAGTCTGCGTCTGTTAGCGGCTAGACGCCTGCATCTCAACCTAGACAAAGGACAAACATCAACTATGTCCAATCGAGGTCATTGATTATGCGCGGGATCGGTTCATTTCACGTTCCTACGGGGCGGATTATCATTTTGATTGCATAAGCGTGGTTATAGTCACAACATGACGCCTGTCGACGTGTTACGTTTTTCGTAGACAACATGTATGTACCCCGTTGACTCTTTGTCGGTAAACGTACCGAACTATAACCCCAGAAGACCCAGTGTCCCACTACTAACGACAGAAAACAGTCCAATCATGCGATCTTGTGAGGAGCATGCGGTGACACGCAATATTGAAAAACTTTATTACCTCGAGCTCCACCATGTTCTGCGTCTGCCCGCATTGGCCATTGGGTTTCCTACTTACACGTATTACCCAGTGACACCAGCACTCCCGCTTCGTATCTCCACGCTGAGCGCGGAATGGCATGAGGCCATTTGAACAGGGGTGATTTGAGTACGTGCAATAAGGGCTCCGCTACCGACGATGGGCGCTTGTTTGACAGTGGTAAAGCATGTAGCCATGAAAATGGTGCTTTTTGGGGCCGGACTATCGTATCCATTTCTGCCTGTGGGTCTCTTGTTTCTGCCAGGGGTGATAAATTTGAATGGGAAATTTCAGAAAACAAAAAGACGGTAGCAACAAGGTGATGCTCTGCCGCACACGTTAGAGGGGCACGCAAGGGGGGCACGCGAACATTTCAACGCAAATTGTTTTACTTTCACCTCTCTGGTAGCGGGTATCATGATGGTACCTGAATAGCTGACAGCAAATCAATGGATTCTCATGACGAATGATATGTTAGCATTGCATCAGGATGATATACATCCCTGTCTCTCTAGCTCAGACTGATAAGCAAGGAATCACATTGGAGTTTGATTTTGGCTTGGTATAATAAATACTTGATTCGGCTAATAATCTTGCTTACCCACAAAGGCATCTTTAGCAAACCACACATTTCATCAACTACTATACAACAACCAAAGGTCAATTCCACTGATAGTGCTGAGTACTCAGCATCAATATGGGGGACTGGCTACCTGACCAGCTTCCGGTCTCTCCAGTAAACGGAGAAGCCCGGGACCAGAATAAGAGCAGTAATCCCGAGTCCCAAGATCTGACATGGATGAAGACCAAGATTCGCGGCCTCATCTCCCAGTTTCTCGAGGATATCGATTACAACGGCCCGGTGAAAGGTGATGATTTCGACGGCCTGCTACAGGGAATGCACAACCAAGCCCGAGAGCTAGGCATCCCCTACCCTGAGGGCTCCAGGCCATGGTATTGCTTCACTGTCGGCCTCCACTATGCTCGGGTATGTTATTGTCTTATTCTGCCTGGATTTGGGCGCATTCAGAATCCCTCTATCTCCAATGTTATCCGCGACTAACCATGCCATGTGGTGCCTGTCACCAAACAGTTCTGCTTCCCTAGGCACCCTCTGGACTTGCGCATCCATATCGGCATCTTCACCTGGCTCGTAACTCAGGTCGATGATCAGGCCGGCAAGGACCCGGACGAATGGGGCCAGTTCGTGAGCCGCTTCCACGCGCGGGAGCCGCAGCCCTCACCAGTGGCGCGAGCCTTGGACGCCAACCTGCTCGGGATCCGCACATGGTACGAGCCGCTGGTGGCCAGCTTCATTGTCATCTCGACCCTCAACTTCGTCAACGCCACCACCCTCGAGGGCGCCGTGTTCAACTCCCCGAACTGGTCCCCCACCGTCGGCGCCGTGCGCTGGCCCTACTTCTTCCGCGACAAAGACGGCCTCTCAGAGGCGTACAGCTACTTCACCTACCCGCGGTCGCTCTACCCGGACGTCGCCTGCTATGTGGAGGCGGTGCCAGACATGATCATGTACATCAATTTCGTGAATGACATTATGTCGTGAGTTCACCTCGGTCTCATCCCACTTCTTTTTCTTTTTCCATCCCGTGCCCTATCCACGACTAACGCGTCAACTTCCAGGTTTTACAAGGAGGAATTGGCAGGCGAGAAGTCCAACTACATGCACAACCGGGCTTTCGCAGAGAGCAAGGACGCCTATCAAGTTTACGAGACCGTCGTCGGCGAAGCTCTAGAACTCTCCAGGCGTATCATCCTGGTCCTCGGGGGAAAGGGCAAAGAAAAGTATTTACGGGCGTGGCTCGACCAAGCCAGGGGATATGTCACCTTTCACCGGACCTTGGAACGGTACAGGCTCCATGAATTGGGTCTTGGGGAGAGCTACACGGATTAACATTGCCAGATGGTCTCGACGCGCAAATATAATTTTCTCATTGAAATATACCGTATTCACCATCATAACTTTAAGTTAGTACTTATATATAATATATAGGAAAGTGACAGATATGAACCCTATCCAGACGATAATGAAAAGACATGTTCTCGTTAGTCCATCAATTTTCCTCTTGCCTTAACTTCGTAGAACAAAAGCATGGATCTGAATGATTCTGACCTTCGTTACCTCGTCCTTCTCCTGATCGTAATATTCCCTAGCCATGTGCCGATTGAGTCCCAGGCCACTGATTTGACTGGCCTTGCGCTGGATTCATCCCCCCTTGACTCATATATGACATATCTGCCCCCGGGTAACTGAACGCATGGCTCGATGCTGGGTGTGCTTGCCGCGGTGCTGAACCATCTCGCTCATAGCAGCCAGTTTGTTGTTGCTCGACACCGTAAACAGCCTCTGATGATCCGTACGACTCTCGAGGGCCCGTCTGGTATGGCATATGGGCCTCTGGGTATCCTTGCATCCCAGCGCCCCCTGACGCCATCCGTGGTCGTTGGTCCGGAGTCGTCGAGCTGAAGGAGGGCGAAGGTGTCAGTGGCGTGCGTTGTTGCGTCTGGGCGCCAAAGCCTGAGTGTGCATGTCCTTGGTACTGCTGCGGTGGCGGATTCTGCTGGTGGGATCGAGCCGATGGCCTTGTGTATGGCGACCCTGTCGCACAAAAGTCGCTTGTTCCACTCGCGTCGGAAGCTCGCTGCTGCGGCCGGCTCGACTGCTGGGGAGTTCTGTGTCTGCTGGGGTACGGATGGTATCCACTGTGACCATGACTATCATCGGGACGGAAGACGTCAGGCCTTGTCCCAGGGGGCTGGTTTGCTTCCCAGCTGTTTGACTCTGGGGTCTTGAACCGATCGTACCGATCACCGCGCATTTCTGCTATAGATGCGTCATCCCCGCCTTTGGCTTTAGCCATGTACCCTTCGAAGAGAGTCATGGTCGCCTCGACCGTTTCGAAGTGACGGGCATCTAGGATGGGTGGAAGGTCCTCTGCTCCCGGTTCTTTGCTGGTCTTTCTGTCGTACCAAGCCAGTGATGCGGCAATTTGAACGGCATTGCGAATCTGCCGCCCGTTCCACCTACCCGCACCCTCATTTGCATGATGCTTGTCGTAGTGTTTTGTAGAGAAGTTACAAATGTCAGTCTCCTCTATGAACAAAGGCTTCTGTCCCGTAATCTTGGCACGCTGCTTCTCAATGGCTCGGAGGCGGTCAAGATTCATTCGTATGATCTGTTGGGTCTGTTCTCTTCCAAGCGCTGGGTAATACAATGAAAGATGTACCCTCGACTTGAACGCTTCATCGAGCGTCCCCACCCGGTTGGTGGTAAGAAACAGTATACCGTTGTAGTATTCCAGTACACTAGACGTCAAGTGGTTAAGTACATCTTCTTCATATGGTCATGCAGAGTGCATACCGTAGAAACACTGATACCAAGGCATTCCTCTGTAAGTCGTTACCTTCACGCTGAGACAAGAAGACGTCGGCCTCGTCAAGAAGCAGAATACTAAGCGCAAAGTCAGCTTTTAATTCAGGGTGTGATGATGTGTAAGAGATATTGTCAACGGGCTTATCGATTGGTGTAATCGCGTTGTAGTGCGTATTAACTTACCAGTTCCACAAATGAGCATGGCGGAAGATCTCGCTAAGTGAAGATTCGACCCCCTGAGGCGTAAAACCCAAGTCACCGCAGGTGATGACGAACAAGGGACGATTGAAGTTCAGTGCGACGGCTTCTGCAGTAGCCGTCTTGCCCACGCCTGGCGCTCCATGGAGAAGAATGACGAGGCCGCGACCTTTGCCACGGATCAAGTCTTGATCCATCATGTTTATAAACTCGGGACGCTCCTCCATTTCCTTGCGTTGGAAATGCGATGCGACGACTGCTTGGACAATCAGAATGTGTTTAGGATTGATCTTCAGACTTTCGAACGCATCGCCTTCAGACTGGAGTCGACGAAGGTACCGTACGTCTGCGTTGAAGAATTTACGCTCTCTGAGCGCATAGGCGTAGACGCGGTTTGGTAGAAGTAGGAAATCATCTGGTGTGAATGTAGGGTCTTTGTGAGGTTTGGCGTAAGGGTCGGTCTTTCGCATATCGATCGCCTCAAGGAAAGACACTCCATCTATCGACTGTGTACAATCCTGAACAAGTGACAGCTTTTCGGTTCGCTTCTGGTCACGCCATCTGATAATCTCTATCCGGTCTTGACAAGTGCGCATCTGTGGAATCATCGAGGCCAGCGGTCCAGTTGCGACATATGTGTCAACAGATATTCGGATCGCTTCTTTGACATCCACGATCACATCGCTCTCGATATATGTCGAGTTCTGAATTATTGGTCTTGCTGAACGATCTTGCTGCTTGGTTTGGCCCCCCTCAGCATCTGGTGCTCTCAACTGCCTTGTGTACTGTGTATCGAACCAAGGGCGGCTCCATCCACAGTAAGCCATGTGTCGAGAATCCACTGCTTCCTTGAATTGCATCCCTTGTTCCTTGAAAGTTTTCCGAATGTCTTCGCTATCTTTATGGAATCGTAGGGGATAGGCGGGCAGGCTCGAAACCTCTTGGAACCCCTCGAAGAAAGGGAACGACGCGTAACAGGTTGTAGCACCAAACTCTTCACCATTATAGCCGATAGTGTAATAGGTTAAGACAAATTCTTTGAAGAGGGTACTTGGCTTTCGTGTCTGACACGCAAGGTATTCAGGTTGGGACCAGTCATGGGTAGAAGTAGCATCCGGTTTTTCTTTCTTGTAACATCGTCCAATCCGTATGGTTGATCTGTATTCGTTACCTGCGGGAATGTGTATCGAGTCACGCGTCCTAACGATGAGCTCACCAGGTGGGAAGAGGAACCACAAGTCCTGGTAGCGTACCATCCGTGCCTCGGAGCTTTCTGGGTTTTCGTATCGTCGCGTATCAGGAATGATCCGGCTCTCCACAAATTCGATATAGCACTTTAGCTCCAGAAATGTATGGTAATTCTCCAAAAGAGCTTTTTGAAGAAGATGTTCGTCGATCCTCTGTGATAGGGATTTTAGCCTAGGCGGTTGCGCCTCGTTTGTTGTATTAGGGACATGCTTTGTCCCCGCAGCGAACGTCGCCTTGACGCTGGTAATCTCGTCCGGAAAGGAACGTCTGAGGCGAGCTATCGTTCCCTCCACGGTCTCCTTCTGAATTTCCTCGGTGAGCGATGTCGATTCACTCGACCAATAAACTTCCAGCTTCCTCAACTCTTCCTTCATTTTATCATGCGCATAGACGAACCACGCAAATGGGCGGTAGAACGTTGTCCTGTTCTGTCCTTTCCACTCAAGATCGGGGTGGTCTAGCACTTTGCATAACAAAAACAACAATGCTGGCGATTGTATGCGCACTCTCTGGATGATAACCTCTTCAGTGTCGTCGTAATCAACACGCCGCTTGCGATCGTTCTCATCGAGCTCACCTCGCCGTCTGAGCTCTTGGCGAACCTGTTCGCCGAAATCGGACCCTGCAATGAGCACCTCAATACAGTCCTTGCCGTCTTGATCACCGTAGCGGTTCTTGAACTGCTCAAAGTTCATATCTCGAGTCTCGGGTATAGTTCTCTCTTCATACCCGAGTTGATAGTCGTCCTCCAAATCAAAGCGTTCAGAGTTGGATGACACAGAGCTCACCACCTTTTTTAATCGACGTTCGAATTGATTCAATCGTTCTTCTGTACCATTGTGCGCCTCGTGAAGCTTGTTGTGCGCTTCTTGAAGCTTGAGATACCTCTCGCTTGCGGTGTGAGCGCTGGGGCCCCCAGCTTGTTCTTTGGCGACCAAAGTTTGTTGCAGAGTTGCAAGCGCCCCCTCTGATAGAGGCGTCGGCGGTACGAGGCCACCCTCGTTGGTGGTCTCTTCCGCCATGGTTCAGTAGGTATGGACCTTGGTTGAAGCAGCTGGACTGGACGATAATTGCTTGTATGTTGTGCTCATGGGTGAAGTGATCATTGTGACGACTGTGAACAAACTTTGGTACTCCAAAAGCGGGCATTGGTTAAAGTAATCATTTTCTTAGCCCCCAACACGGACTTTGTCCTTGCGGCTTTCCGACCCTCCTTGACCAGAGTCTCGTCCTTCTATCCTTGATAGATGGGTGGCTGGGCGCAGGTCTCGCATATGCGAGTTACCGGGTACCCCGCTTCCTGATACACAAGTCAATGCTCTGATTCGACCTCATCTACAGGTGCGTCACACCGATGAGTTGGCAGTGCATTGCCACTGTAAACAGGCTGTAGCCTGCTTCTTCATTGTAATGGTTGAAACCCTCCTGCATATCTAATAGCCTGATCTGACTGAGTAGAAACTGATGAGTTTGGTTTCAGTTAGGAAGTTCATCAGTGTCCTTGCACTTTCTCCTCATTATTTGCGGCATTTGTTGCGAATATGGCGTTCAATCAATCCATCGCCGGACAGTGCGCGCTTCGTAATCGCGGCAACGTAGCTGTCGGAGATTTGGAGGAATGGTTCGAACGAGAAGGGCCGAAAGTTCATGAAGCTTATGGAGTAGAGACATTCTACTCCACGGATCAGTCAAGATTCATCCCGGGCTCGGAGCCTCCGGTAGTGTGAGTGAATCCACAATGCACATTTTCCTACTGTTTTTGACCTATGGCAGGGCTTTGAGACAGTTTCTGGTCACAGCAGGACGGTTTCACCCCACAAGCCAGTCCGATTTCATTCAGTATAGCCAGCCAGGCCAGGCTCAGGAGATCAGTATTGACCTCCTCAACTGTTCGTGGGATGATGTTTTAAAGCAGCTAGAGGCTGCCAAGCAAGATCATCTCATAGCATCCAAGAAGTCAACACGCAAAGCAGACAGGGTTCTTGCAAGTGCCGCACCATACATGGAATTCTGGATCGAATGTTTGCCAGAGGAGTATGGCCTGAGTGTGGTCAAAGGCGGCCTTGCTCTCCTATTTGCGGTAAGCGCAACAACATTATTCCCAGAAAACAGGTGTCACCAGTCTCACAGTTGGAATCTATAGACTGCGCGACACAAGGTAGAAAATCGCGAGAAGATTATCCAGACATTCGAGGAGATCCCGGACATGATCCGTACAATGGATGCAGCATATAAGCTGTTTAACCGAGATGGCGAGGAGAACGTATCCAATATTGCAAAAGACTTCTACGACCAGCTGTGCGAGGACATCCCCCAATTGGTCCAGATCCTGAACGGGAAAAGCTCAAGTAATACCTACCCCAAACCTAATATAATTGAAGAACAAGTGTATTAACATATTGTGTAGGATTGTCCCGAGTGAAGAATCGGCTAGGCGGGGGCTTACCCGAAACGCAGACAGTCGATGGCGTACTGGCGCGGCTTAAGCAGAAGTGCTCGGCAATGGGATCCACAATCAGTCGAATCAAGATGAAACTTCAGGCCAAGAGCCACGATGATCTCCGGGCAATGCGGTCAACAACTGAAGCCATCAGGATGGAGGTCGCTATAATCTCGGGACAGCTCAACGGTCTTGTCACCAAGAGCGAGTTTGAGCAGCTCACACGGACGAACAACAGGAACTTGGTCTCCTTTGGCTCACATCTGATTGATTCAATGCGCCAAGAAGTCCGATCTGAAGTCAAGGCTATCATGGAAGCCCATTCCGCAGCAGATTTGGCAGCCGAAGCCAAGACTATGCTTTTGTGGATGACTCAAGAGAATGCGATGCTTCAGGAGCACATCGCAAAGCTTCAGATCGAGTACACCCATTCCAGACAACCTTCGCCCATACCCATCCCGACAAATCCGGCACTCACAGAACTGGACCTGATGCACATACTGAATGTTGTCCCCCAATCATGGACAGATGACCTGGCTTTTGTTCTCAGACAAGCCAGCCGTATGGATACCGACAGCAAAGCCAGGGCCCGATGGTTGATGAAAACGCGACACTTCCAAGACTGGTTCAAGGCGCCACACTCAGCCCTGCTACTTGCCGTCGGCGCCGTGCGACTAGAGAAAGTATCGCCCATGTCGGTCTTGACCAGCTCGATCGCCCTCAACTTGCTAGAGCTACCTAACACGGTGGTGCTACATTTCTTCTGCGGGAAGCACATGGACACCGACGCCGACGACAATCTGAGTGGGCCGCTGGGCATGCTGCGCTGTCTGATTGCCCAGCTGGTGCTCGCGTACGAGACGCCTCTTCCCAACCTGAATTCCATGGGCCCTCCCGAGTTCGTAAGTGATTGCTACAGTCGCACGTTAGAGGCTCTGTGTGAAGTATTCCGCCGGTTAGTGGAGCAAATATCCCAGGGAGTGACGATATTCGTCCTGGTAGACGGCGTTTCGTGGTACGAACAAGGAGGCTGGGCTGCCGAACTTGAGTTCATCGTCGGTCTTCTCAAAGTCCTGTCAAGGCAAGACAGCCTCCCCGTGTTCAAGGTCCTTCTCACGAGCCCGAGTCGAACCAAAAATGTGCAGGATTTGGTGGATCTCAGTTCGGAATATGTCTCTCTGGCCCCTGGAAATATGGACTACATGCCCTTGGTATAACATGCCCAGATTGGATCGTCGCATGCCAGGATTTGAAAGGGGGCGAGATTTCAAAGGGGGTGCACTTGACTAGTAACATTTGGCATTGTTCAAGTCTATAATAATTTACACGTTGTCTCAGCCACCTTTACGCAGAGCCAATGCTTCACTCACGAACGAAGGCACGGCTAACCGCTCGATTGCAAATCTATTGAGGCATGCCAAGATGTTTACAACACTTACCACTTACATCACAGTTGCATTCGGAGATGGCATGGAGGCACCGGGTTGTTTGGGCTCCCATTTGGTCTCATTCCGGACATGTCGACCACTTATTGTTGTCGTACACCGTCGTACGAGCCCACCACGTCAACACTCGTCTTCCCTCAAAAGGGGCGCCTTCTCTAAGTAACCTTCAAAGTCTGGTGGGACTTCCCGGAAAGACTGGACGCAACGCTAGATCCGAGTCCCCACCGCTCCACCACTCTTATACTCGTCCCGACCCATCTCTCCAACACTCCAGGAGGTGTCACAATGGCATTGGTTTAATGTTATAGTTTTGCCGTTGATAAATTCGGCGCGACTCTGGCCACATATGAGGCCCTGCAGTCACCATGCGGTCCCGTCAACGACACGAAAAAGGCCCTGCCCTGTTGCGGCAACGGAGACACCTGCCTAAGTAACAACATATGTCAAAATCTTGACAACCCCAAAAGAACGACTGGCTACTACCGACCCGGCTGCACCGACCCAAACTTCCCGGAGCTCGCGTGCCGGACGCAATGCAGTGAGTAGTACGGAACAGAACCAACCCGAGCCATCCCTTCCCTACAAAGGCATTTCGATGACGAAGGCGGTCCATTGCTAATCACTGTACCAAATGGGCATTTCCTTCGTAACAGAGCATCACAACTTGGACTTCGTTTATCAATCCGACAGAAATGTTTGGGCATGTTGTAGCGACACTTCCACCAAGATTGATGGGGCTGGTGGGAACTGCACACTCGTGTTACCAGACGACCCGGCCATGGGGGAGCCTTTCCAAGCGCCCGCTCCCGACCAGCTGGTTCCTCACTTCATAGTCCCCGTCGCCGGCTCCGTTCAAGCGTCCCCGTTACCATCGTCTGGCCGCTGCTGGCCGGCAGGGGCATCTGCGGGTATAGGGGTGGGCGCAGGTCTGGGCACCGCATTGTTCGTTGTCAGTGCCGGGCTGTGGTATTTTCGTAGTCGTCTCCTGCGCCAAGGACATGCTTCTGGGCATGACCCACAGCTGCGATACAAGACCACCAAGAGCCAACCCTTTGAGCTGAGGGGCACAATGAGTCCTCATGAGCTTGCTCACGATGTCAGACCAGAGGAGTTGCAGGCATGATGGATGGTTAGTTCTGCGCAAATAGCGATGGCACATGAATCTATGAAATACAATCATTTCCAAGCCTGAGATTTGTTAGGCTCAGCCGAGACCCAGCTGCGTTAACATCGCTACCTGAATCTGTCATGTTCTTTGTTTCTTATTACCCCCTCTATCTCTATTTACCACTTTTATCACATGGTTTAGCAGTGCCTGCCCACCTAGAAATTATCACCTCGCATCGTAAATCCCTCCTGTGGCCCTTAGGAAGACGTTGACGGGCGCCTCATATCTTAGCCCACCATATTTACGAGTCCTCCCATCTTGATCAGGCTGTTGTAAGGTCCGGGAAATAATGATATGCACATACTCATCATGGCTTGGACACGGCAAGGCAGAGCTCATGCATCCTATTGTAGATCGGACGCCACCTAGAGCCGCAGAAGCAGGCTGTGCTTAGGCATATCAGGCTATGAGGTCGGGGTTTCAACGCCACAGAATGAACATGGAAAAGACGCGATGTGGTTGGCATCTCTCGATCGGTCGAAGTGCGCCACATCACTGGGCTGACTGTATTATGGAAGGGTTTGGACGCGAGTATTTCGCCTACAGCTGATCCTCTTTTTGCTTTTCTCTCAGCTCTTGCGCCTACTCATCCAATGACTTCTATTAACGTCTCTCGGAACCATCCTGTGTGCCCTTTTCGGAAATGACAGAAGCAGATCGCCATCTGACGTAGAACGGGCAAACAAATAAACTCTTGGCAGTTGTCTGCCCCTCTCCCTAAAAAGGCCGGGCTGGACGTCAACGCATGGGCTCTTTCTGGTCTCTCAGCGACCTTGCAACTTCTATTATCAGAAAGCCGCGCGCGTTGCTGCACTACACGACATCTTCATTGCAAAGAAAACTTGCCCACTTGAGACTTGATCGCTGTTTCCCATGAGATTGCGTTGTCAAAAATGGGAACATATTGTTACACCTTCGCGACAGACAATCATGGGGCCACCAAGATCACATATGAATGGGGGCAATCTCCATGTGGCGATATCAATGCTACTCACAAGGTACTGCCGTGTTGCAGCCATGGGGATACCTGTTACAGCAACGCCTTGTGCCACGTCAGAGGCAATGCCCAGGGCAACACGAGCGGTTTCTACAGATCCGGCTGTACAGATCTAACCTCCCCGGATACTGTCTGCCGAAAGCAATGCAGTAAGGAGACACAATAACTGCTCGGATTTTATTGTCACTAACCACTCGCTGTGATTGCAACGTCAACAGAAGATCACACCTGGGACGTCGTCTATCAGCCCGACACTAAGGATTGGGCATGCTGTAACGGCACCAACTGCAACGATCCATTACCAGCAAACAAGGATCTAGGGGAGCCCTTTGCCGCCCCCGCCCCCGACGACCTGGTTCCCTACTTCACAATACCCCTGGGGGATACTTTCAACAGACCATCCTGCCGTCGTCTCCAACATCGTCAACGGAGCCCGCGCCTGCACCCACCGCCAGCTCACTATCGGCAGGTGCATCTGCAGGAATAGGAATAGGCGCAGGCCTGGGTATAGCACTCGTCGTGGTCGGGGTCGGCTTTTGGCTTCTGCGGCGCCGACGGCTCGAAGGACCTGTACCAGCGCAGGAAAAGGGGGCAGAACAGCAACACAGCGAATATGGAGAGGTCTCGGGAGCTTTCACAGGCTCCTCTAGAAGTTACGTCATTCCCCAAGAGCTGGAGATTAACAACGTCAGACCGCGGGAGCTTCAGGCGTGATGATCTGCTTCTAAAAAGCGTCTTAGCTCGACCTTGTTCAAGGATTATGTACCTACATATGAAGTATTTGAGATCATTTCTAATAGGTTTCGGTTACATTTCCCCGTTGACCTACAGGGGAAATAAAACAGAGATATTGACTAGGGTGGTTAATGATGTCTTGGTGGTACTCTCAGTAATTTCTATGCTGACTGTCGATCCTGGGGGCCATTTGCAGGAAGTGCCGTAGCTTGGCCCCCTCCAGGCCGCTTCCAACGCCGATTGCTTACAGCAATTGGCACCGTTTCTAATTGCATCTCTCGGTAAGATTCTGTGCACCGCCACGTGAAACCCCCATTTCTAAACCAGCCCCCATAGCCACTTAAAAGCAGCCGGCATATAGTCAAGGCCTTGTGGGAGGTCCGCAAGAAAAAGCCGAACCTGACGCCCACCTCCAGATCTTCGATTCATTTTACTTTCCATCCAGACACGCGGTGTATCTCCTACTTCACGACATCGAATATCCACAAACGACGGTCCATCTGGTGCCAGGCCGTGTTTTCCACACCAAATAGGTGCTGCAATGGCTGTAGTCTGTTACAACTTCAACGTGGACAAATTCGGAACTACCTGGACTACCTACACGCCCCTCGCCTCTCCCTGCGGTCCTCCCAACGCCACCACCTCCGTATTGCCATGCTGCAGCCGAGGAGACACCTGCCTGAGTGACATCTTATGCCACACCCCCAACCCTCATGAGGGCACAAGCGGTTATTACAGACCCGGGTGTACGGATCCAAACTTCCCCGAGTCCGCCTGCAGGACCCAATGTAGTGAGTGTCCTCCGATTACATTCGCGGAAGCCCACTTTTCAAGACAACGTGCTAATCAAACGATGGGGATCTGCTATCCAACAGAGGACCACACCTGGGATGTGGTATATCGCCCTGACACCGAGGTATGGGCGTGCTGCAACGACACGACCACGGGCGGAGCCGGAGATTGTGACGTTCCACTCCCGGGGAGCCCGTTGAACAAGGAACCGTTTCGCGCGCCCGCCCCCGAGCGGCTGCTCCCCTATTTCACCATACCCGCCGAGGGGTACAATCAAACGACCGCGACGCCAGCATCATCACCAACAGCTTCTAGCGCGGCGCCCACCAGCACTTCCATGGCGACGGGCCAGTCTCTGTCGACCGGTGCGATGGCCGGTCTCGGATTCGGCGTAGGCCTTGGGACGGCCCTGGTGGTGATCGGAATCGGGGCATGGTTTTGCGCCGCCGCCACAGAGCAGCTGTTTCGCGACTTGGTCTAGCGGCAGCACATGAATTGCGGCCATCACCCTCGGGGGGCTTGGATGGTGCCAAGTACATTGGTGGCTTCAGACGCTACATGGGAGCCCAAGAGCTCAATGTAAGTTCCAGGTCGCCAGAGCTGCAAGCATGATATATCCGCGAAGATGGGGTTAATACCGAAGATTAGTAACAGGAAATTAAGGGGAGGATATTGATATTGTGCCTTTGTTGTGAATTGGAGTTAAGCGTTGGATGGAAATTTGATGTCACCCCCTGAAACACGTTGTCGCATCATGTAAGCCAAACACCAACGCGTACACTTTATAGATGTCACAGTGTTTGTTCTTCGTCTAATATGTACATATGTTTTACGTGCACCTATCATTTAATCACTAACAGTGGACCTCACGACCAAGTCCCATTAGCTGGCCCAAAGTACCCCACCGCCGGCATCTCCAACCAAGGCACCCCCGCCCGTCCGCGGTATTCTTCCACACCGTATTCCCCCACCAATCCGGGAACTGCACGCCGGGCCCATACGTAACGGCAAAGAAAATCACAATCCCCGCGAGGGCAAGTCCCGTATCGAGTGCCGCCGCCATGACGTAGTTGTACTTTGTCCACCACCCTCTGAACCGCCGATAGATCAACTTGTTGAAGATGAAGTTCACGATGTACCAAGAGGAGTAGTTAATCCCGGTAGCGGGTGGCACGTTGTATGTACCGACGAAGATCAACGGCCAGTTGATCTTGCGCACGAACTCGTTGCCCGTCTTTTTCCAGAGGAGCCAGGTCATCGGGGGAAGCAGAAGGCCGATCCAGAAGAAGTGGTTGAGGCCGCTGTAGATTTGGCCGACCGAGTATAGGCGAGCGGGGCCGACAAGGCCCCAGATGACGGACGAAGAGTAAACGGTGAGGCCATTGGGGCACGAGAACCCGTTGGGTTGATCGGGGGTACAGACTTCGGGGACGTTGCCGAGCATCCAGAGGGTGACACCAGTTTGAGTAAGAGCGCCGAGGATGGTGGCGAGACCCTGCGCGAAGAAGAGGGAGCGCGAGGGGATCTTGAGGTAGTGGGCCAGCTTCATGTCCTGGGCGAAGTAGAGGGCTTGGCCGACGACATCGGTCGACAAGATCTTGAAAAGCATGGTGGCTAGTGGTTTGCCCTGGAATAAGTAGCCTCCAATGAACTCGGAGAGAACATTGACTTGGTTGGCGTCGACGTTGGTAACACCCTGGATCATGCCACAGGGGACCATGTAGACGGCGGGGATAACAATGGCGAGGATGATGCCCCACCAGGGCAGGCCGGTGCCGTAGCCCTCGGCCATGCCGATACTCAGGCCTGCAATGGCGACGACGATGCCGATCCACCAGTACACAGGAACCTGCTTGTAGGCCTTCATGAGACGGGCGTGGATGTCGAGTCTCAGTGTGCCCTTGAAGGCATGCTTGATCTCGGTCCAGTGGAAGAAATAGACATGGGAAAGCACACTGGTGATAGCAGCGAACGAAATGCCATAGACAAAGGCAAATGTGGCGGGCAGGTAGGGCGGCGAGTAAGCCGCGTACCTCTGCTGGTCAAACACGCCATCCGTCATGACTTGGGCGACGTCGTACACCTGCCCGTAGCGATCGTACACGTCGGCGGTACAGAGGGGCAGGTACGACGTGAACCAGACGTTGGTGTAGTAGAGAGCGGGGGTGACGACCCAGAACCAGAGCGCGAAGCCAAAGAAGACGTTGACGGCGGCCCAGTGGGGGCTCAGTAAGGGGTTGGTGTTGTAGGCGACCATGGCCCAGTCGAACGTGAGTGGGAACAGTCCCAGGCCCGTCACCATGCCGAACACCTGGTTGACCGCGATGTTGTCTGGCACGATCCAGCAGATCCAACTGAAGTAGCTGAGTCCCGTGAACATCAGGCCCGGGAACCAGTACCACACGAAGGCGCCCAGACATACGATCAGAAAGAACTTGATGCGGGTGATCTTCCAACCGTTGGCGACGGCGTTGGCCCGGGAGTGCAGCGAGCTGAGCAGGGCGATGTTGCTGAGGACACCGGGCCAGATCATGGTGGCTGGCTTCACTAGCCACGGGATCGAGAGACCGGCGATGCCGTATCCCATGAGCTGGCAGCATAGCACCACCAGGACCGAAAAGCCGGGCTGCAGCGAGAAGCCGTAGAACTTGGCGGCCTGGATGATGTTGGTCGAGTCGGCCGATCCGAAACCAAACGAGACGTTGGACATGATGGTGACCAGGGCGTGTTCCTTGATGTTGAAGTGCCGGTCGGGATTGAAACGATTGATGGGCAGGATCTTGGCGAGCGCAACGCCGAGGGGGAACGCTAGCAGCTCCGAAACGAGGGAGACGATCTTGACTCCCGGGTAGCGAAGCCCGAAGAACTGGTTGATGCCGGCTCCGAGGAACACAAAGACCTGCAACAAGTTGTCAGCAAAAGGATGTTCGCCATCTCGGTTAATCAGGTGTCAATTGCAACGGTAGGTGGACTCACAATTCCTAGGAACCATGCCCTGAACGTGTTTACCGGAATACCCGTGTCATCCGTCTCGGGCACGACAGCGCGCACAGCCGGGAAAGGGCTCGTGTCGGCCTCGTATTCCCCCTCTTTCTCCTCGCCGAGGACACGGTCGAGGTCGACCTCTAACTCGGCAAGATGTCCATGCTCCAGCTCAATGTCTTGGGTAGTGGGCAAATTGTGTGCCGTCTTGAGGTCGGATTTGACTTCATCGGACCCCGTGTTGCTGCGGGCGCCATTATCGGACGACAGGCGGCCGATCTTCTCCGACTCCATCTTGGAAAAGTATTGGCCGAGTGTGCCACCACTTAGTTTCTCCAATTGAGAGAACAGAGGCTAAGCAATGATGATGACTGGGCACGGTAGATTCAAGCAATCACCAAGAGCTGCCATGACGGGAGCCAAGTGAAGGCCACAGGGACAGAGAACGGCGCGTTGCCTCATCTTATTTAAAGCGCGCAGAGTTCAGCTGAATCGCAATCTATGTAGACAGACCCAATTCGGACCTAGATGACCAGTAGGAAGCCAAATCCCCATTTCCATGGAGGGGTAGGGGTGGAGGGGGATGCATTTGCCCTGTCCAACCTGCATACATCATCTGGTCGTGATACGACATCGCCGAGGTAACGTGAGCAAAGAGGAAAGGAATTGGCCAATGATTCGTGGTACCGTGATAAGGGAATTCTGCTAACAGACGACGTCTGCATGGAAGTCCGCTGCAGGGCCAATTGGGGGTGATTTGACCGCTTATCAGAGAATGCTGGGGTAATGGGACCGGGATGTTGTTGGAGTGAAGGCGAACCTTATCTCCCCCGATTGCTTATCTTGGGGCGAGGGTGCATCGGCGTGGAGCCCGGGGAACATGGCGAGGGCCAGGGTCTCGGATAATGGCATGTTCCCAAGGGGCCGGAAATCGTCGGACGCGTTACTTCCCGATAGTGACATATTCTATCAGGTCCCGACTTCGGGATCTGCCCTGATAAGGTCGACAGCCAGTGAAACGAGATGAAGCGGGGACACGGACATGGAAATCGTGGGGGTTTATATACACAGGCACGGCTGCAAGAGGTCAATTGAATTTGTCGCAAGTGACAAGTGTGACATGCAAGTAGACAAGTGAAACCTGTAGTACAACTCTCGCTTAAGGTATTACTACCTGGTTAACTTTGAAAGTACATACGCCGACATACCAAACGCCGTGGCATCAATTACCTCGATGGGGTATCAAACAGGAAAATGAGACTGGAATGATGCCACAAGGGCTCCACGAAGTGGCTGGTCAGGCAGGAAACAGGAAGATCAAGCCGTGTCCCGCTTGATGCCCTCCTTGTACATATCAATTGCCTTCTGCCGGCTCGCCTTGTGCTCGACGATCATCTGCGGATACCCCGCCTTCTTGGCCTGCACACCCGCGCCGCGCCCGTACGGGTCGTGAATGGCCTTCCCCGTGATGCCGCGCAGCTCGGGCAGGTACTTGCGGATGAACTCACCGTCCGGATCGAACTTCTCGCTTTGGAGGATCGGGTTGAACACGCGGAAGTAGGGCTGCGGGTCGACCCCCACAGAAGCACTAAACCCCCAGCCGCCGTTGTTGGAAGCGAAGTCGCCGTCAATCAAATTCTCCATGAAGAAGCGCTCGCCCATGCGCCAGTCCAGCAAGAGATCCTTGCACAGGAAAGAAGCCACGGCCATGCGCAGCCGGTTGTGCATCCAGCCCATGTGCTGCACCTGGCGCATCGCTGCGTCGACGAGGGGTACCCCGTCTTCCCCGTGCGCCAGGCGTCAAAGTGTTCCGCGTTGTAGGACCAGGTGATGTTGGCGTACTCGGGCTTGAAGGGCTTGTTCATGCAGACGTACGGCCATTGGACCAGGACGTGCTTGTAGAAATCCCGCCAGGCCACCTCGCTGATCCAGACCTTGATGCCCTCGGTGCCTTCGTTCAGCTTCTTGGTCTTGTTCCGGTCGCGCGCGTAGCGGACGGCGGTCCGCGAACTGAGTGTACCGGCTGCCAAGTGGACCGAGATGTTGGAGGTGCCAGGTTGTGCTGGGAAGTTACGTTTCGCATGATAGTTGCCAATCTTCTCCTCGGCAAACTTCTCCAGCCGGTCCATGGCTTCGTGCTCGCCGGCGGGGTAGAGAGCATGGAAACGTGTAGCGTCCTTCTCGGAAAGGCGCTTGCTCTCGGGCGCCTCGGGTATCGCGGAGTCAAAGAGAGCCGCCAGCTTCTCTCTAGTAGATTTGGGATTGGGCTCCGGCGGGTCGAAGAGATCCAGCAGGTCGGGGTTCGCGTGCACATGGGCGACCCAGGACCGATACCAGGGGCTGTACACCGAGTACTGTTTCCCCGTCCCAGTCGTCAGCGCGCCTGGCGGGACGACGCAGGTATCGTGAACGACCTCCATAGCAATACCGCGCTCGGCACACGAACGAACCAGCTTTGCTTCGCGCCGCAGCTCGTCGACTTCGTATTCCATGTTGGCAAACAGGTGGCTCGCACCCCATTCCTCCATGAGTTGGATAATACGCGCGGGTATCTCTTTACGCTTCTCGACCGTCTCGGCGTATAAGGGAATACCGAGCTTCGCCAGGTCCTCCTTCAACACCTGGAGCGTGCGCAGCATGAAATCAATCCGGATGGGCGCCCGGAGATGCGCCTCAAAGTCCTGGGGGCTGACGATGTACATGCAGACCAACGGCACCCCGGCCTCGCGAGCCCTCTGGCTCGCCATCCACAGCGAGCGGTTGTCGCGCGTACGCAGGTCCATCTTGAACCAGTGCACCACGGCGTCCTTGACCTCGATCTTCTTGCGCGCCCCGGCCGTCTCCTCCATGGCCTTGACCAGCACCTCGATGGGCCGGGGCAGCTCGTTGTTGTTGTAGGCGAGCGCCCGCGCGTTGGACATCTCGTGCGGGTAGAACTTGCGCAGCACGACGCCGTTCTCTTCCGCTTCCGCCGCAAAAGGGTGCGGTGCGCGCAGCGGGTCGTCGGCGGCGCCATTCTTCTTGTCGTGGGAGCCTTCAATCTTCTGCTTCTTGGCCTCGAGGGCCTCCGCCTCTCCCTTGGCCGAGGTGAACGCCTTGCGCTTCGGCGGCATGTTTGCGTAGCTTCGCGGTTTCACTCGAATCGCGGATTGCGTGGCGGCGGTCAACGTGGTTCGGAAGAAAGCCGACGAGGTGCGCAGTAAACGCAGACCCATGGATGGAGATAATGGACAAAGCAATTAGGACTTCCAGAATATGAAATACGACTACGTTACATGAAAGAGCATGGTTGCTACGAACTTCGAGCTTAGGTACCACTTACCTTTCGTGCCATGGACCTTACTCGCGCAGGGAGGCTTGTCTGGCCTCGATGTCGAATGCGTCATGGGTGTACCTGAGATCGCGCCGCAGTACGAGCAGATCTGAGGAAAGGGTCCAGCCTAGATCCCGGAAACGTTAACAGAGATCCCGGGCTAGCCTGTTGAGGCCTGGCGCCGTGTGGTTGTCTTTGCTTTTTGGGCCCAGATTCAGTGGCTGTCTCGCTATCAGGTCGTGCATCGGACTTGGAGCTGCCAAGTAATCGCAGATCGTAAGTGGTAACCAGACTCTCTCTGCAATCGCGTCTGTCTCAAGATATATGATTAGGTAACTCTAGGGCGTTTGGACATGTTGGCTGTCTGCATAGAGCAACAAGCATATGTTTCAGCTCAGAGAACAGGCTGAGAGACGAACCCTTCGTTGGTCTTTAACAGGTTTACGGAAAATCGCGTTACTCGTCTGATGTCTCAGAGCCACAATGTGTTCAAACATCTTCCTCCAACAACCAGATATTGGTATGTTGTCAAAAGATGACATCACAATTGAGGAAGACAACATTTACGAGTCTTTGGGTGGAAGCTGTCACACCTTACACGTGACTGCAAAAGGGTTGGATCGGTGCTAGCCAGCATCAGCTGGGATAGCTGCTCGTAAAAGCATCGACACTTCGAAGCATTGCCATTGTGAAGATGAAATGTTAGATCTCTGCCATCATATTCTTGCCTAGGGCCGATTTTAAGCTAAGTTGTCAAAATCAGAGCAGCTGCGGTTTTTGATGTCTACATCGAGACGAATCTATTTCCCGAATTCGGATTCATTGGTCATAAACAGATCGGCTGCCAGAGGTGCGAGAGAGCTCCAGAGGGCTTTGTAAAAAACCGCGGCTCTGCATCATGACATGTAACCACTTCCAGCGAGTCGATTGATTCCGGGTTTTCACTTTTCCAGTAATACGAAGACCGAATTGGCAGATGGGTTCACTGATACCTTGGAATCAACATGACCCAAGAGAGATTACCCATACGCGATCATGGAACGGGAGGGAGGTGGTCGTTTTTACAACTGTTTTTTTATAATGTGTATTGTTTGACCCGTATCTGTGCCGTAGTGTAAAGCTTGAGCACCACAACTTTTTCAAGGCCAATATTGCTTCAGTCTTCGGCTTGGAGGCTATCGAGGTAGCCCCAGAATCCCAATCCATTGAAGGGATAAGGAGACTTTGCTAGCCGGTACACAATCACGCCCTCACAAAAGGTAGAGTCACAAGAGTATCGATCGGATTCATTCGATTGCGAGCCGTCGTGGAGTGTGTCAAATCGAGGTTTTTTATTTCCGTTCCGAAATGCAGGTGGTGACGTCTCTCTAGTCGGTGCTAGATCAGAATCAATGCAGAAGCTGTCCATGCCCTTGCCCAGGTCGTCATCGTTCGTTCCGTCCAAATGCCATATCAACACCAGTCCCAAATCTGTGATGGCGCGCCGCTGGTTAGCATGAGACCCAAGAGCATCGCATGTTGCGGTGAGGCGTCTGGAGGTTCGTACCACAGAAACAAGAAAATTCCTCGCTTATCGCTGGGCATTCCAGACGCTCTTGACGAGGCCATCACGCTGGCAGAGGCGGTTCATGGAGTCATCGGACTCGCCCATGGCGCGGACGAAACCGCAAAGGGCGTAGACGTGGTTCTCGCCGGCGACGGCACGGCCGTTCTCATCAACCTTGGCGATGGAGATCTGGACGGAAGCGTGGTCCTTGGCCTTGATCAGACCTATGATTCATTGGGTTAGTCGCTGAAGGCTAGGTAATTTGTTTCGAAGATCGGTTATCGCTCACGGTTGGAAGCCGAGCACTTTCTCGGGATGTAACTAGAAAACAACCAAGGTCAGCATTATTGCCCACATCCAGATCGCGAGTTTTTGGGCGTCGCGGCGGCGGCGGTGGTGCAAACGTACAGGTCGACAACTTGGCCCTTGTCGTTCTCCATTTTGGCGACTGTGTATTGATGATACGGTGAGGTCGTCGGGGATAATTGGTGGTGGGATGGATTCGCAAGTCGTACGTCGGTTGCTACTTTCAGCGTTGTCGCAAAAGGCAAATTTCTGGCGGGGGATTGGACTTTTTCGTGAGTGGGAGTGTGTGGGCAAAACTGCGACCTAATCCGGGAAAGGCTTGGGGCACAAGTACGTATCGGCTTGTGGCGCTTTCTTATCTATCGCGTGGCTTAGAGAATTAGTGGCGCTGACCTCAATCTGTGGCTTTAGTGCAGCTTTCTCTCGGTACCCACTCAAAGCTCAAAGCACCTGACAGCGCGCTTTGTTCGCGGCAAATCGACTGATCATTAATGGAGTCTAGCAGCGGCTGGCCGGTGCCTGTGCTGCCAGCTGCCCCGCTACGGAACGGGTTCAATTGTTGACTTCGCCGTTCACGGCCTTCTTGTATTGGATGTAAACCGTGAAGTAAGATCGAAGTATTCAGAAGCGTTATTTCCAAATCGGGGCTATTATTAGATCCAATGCACATCTAACGGCCTGCTGCCAGAATTTCACCCTGCATCACCACTTTACGACTGGATGCGCGCGTCGCATTCCCGTCACGTCCCTGCGCCAGGCGATCAGGATCCACGGGGTCGGAATGGCTTCCGCCGACGTCTTTCAGTCACCCCCTGCGAAGCCGCCGTCGGCTCAACACTACTCGATGATATCTTCCTCGCCAGAGTTGCCTTCATTGGCCGACCTTGCTCAAAGGCAGTCGAAACGATCGGCACCTCTACGAAGTGGTAGCAATGCTGCCCCAATACCAGCAACAGCTCTCACGTCTTTCACTAGTGCCAAGGACGTGCTGTTACATGCGCCAGATGCTGATATCGACGCGGAGCAAGCGGCTCGATCACCGTCTCCGAAACCAAAGCCGAAGACTACGAGGAAGCGCGCAACTAAAGCGAAGCCTAAACCGGAGGCAACGACTATACCGGACGAGCAGGAGGCGATTGTGATACCATCTGATTCGCCCACCGACAAGCCAGTGAAGAAGTCCAGAGCGAAAAAGGCAGAGACGGCTCAATCGACGATATCGAGCCGAGTCACGAAGGCGACCACTACAAGCAAGAGCAGAGCTAAGAAAAAGACCGAGACGGTTTCACGGCATTTCGCCTCCAAGACGGAGAAGGAAAAGGGGAAGGGGAAGGCTGTCGCGCTTGAGGAAAGCCCACCCATCGCGTCGGAAGTGCAACAACCAGATCTACCAGGTGCAACTGTTGAAGCCGAAGTTTCTGCACCGCCTGAAGTTGCGCTTCCAAGACGGAGGGATTGGACACCACCTCCGGCAGACGGTCTCGATAATACCGAATTGTTGTCCTCAAGCAGCAAGCCACCAATTACAAAAGAGATCTTCCAGAACATGTGTCAGGACTTTGCTCGGCCTGGGGAGAAGGAGCCCATCGCCAAACCTTCGGCGGAGATTGCCGAGTTCCTGAAGAAGCGCAAGCTGAACGATCTCCCGGCAAACGAACAGGCGTCGCGCTCGACAGAGACCTCGCCTACGAAGCCCGCCGTGGCCAAGAAGAAAAAGAAGATTCGCACAATCACCGAGTTGGCGATGGCTCCCTACCAATTGCCTGATCTGGATGACGGCATTGTGTTAACGCCCGGGAACACGGAAACGCTCCTCAAACACTTCGATGTCGACGGGGCTGTACAGGCGCAAGCTGACCATCAGCGTATTGTGATGGATTTCCAAGAGGAGAAGGGCAAGGGCAAGAAGAAGAAAGCGCCCGCCAAACCGCGCAAGAAGAAAGCAGGGACTGCCGAGGACCCGATCCTGCTGTCGCCCAGCTCGGCGATGAAGCAGGCCTCCAATGTAGACTTTTTGTTTGGGACCTCCAGCCAGCTGCAGACTGATGAACCCGCCGAAGTGCTCCGCGATCTTCAGGCCGCGATCCAGGCCTCCAATCGAGCTGAATATGATGACGAAGATGATGACGATAAAACGGGGCTTTGGCACAAAGGCGCGCGAGACGTTGATGGGAGCTTGCTCATATTTAAGGTTGTAGACTCCAGCGATGGGGTGGAGCCTGGCAGAGGGTCTCCGTCTCCCGCCCCGGAGACTTCAACGATGGACAACGAATTCCCAGATATAAGCAAAATATGCGCATCGAAGTCGCAAGCTGGCTCATCCAGCTTAAAGACGACACAAACCGTCCAGTCTCAGCAGGCAGTGCCAAGTTCACGAACAACTGTACCTAGCAGTGACACGCCAGCAGCAATGGCGCCACCACCTCCACGCGCACCTGCGCCAGTTGCACCAGCTGCCAAATCGAAACGCCCTGACTTCACAATATTTACTGATGCGCAACTTTCCCGTAAAATAAGTCAGTATGGCTTCAAACCGTTGAAACGGCGAACAGCTATGATTGCCATTTTGGAGCAATGCTGGGACGAGCAACAACCTGCAGTACCTATCGAGCCCACCACTGCCAATTCCTCTACAATAGCGGCACCGGCTTCTGCACCCACTGAGACGGTCATATCACCGGCCAAGAAACCCCGTGGCAGACCGAAGAAGGATACTGCTGCGACAGCCTCTACGGCGCCAGCGGCAACCGCATCCCTGGCACCCGAGTCACAAAAGCGGAGTCGCCCGCGAAAAGGCTCCGGCAGCCAAAGTCCAACAAAGTCTCCAAAGCGTGCCAAGCCCGCGTCCAAGGCGACCAAGAAGAAGGTTGTTGAAATTGCCGACTCAGACGATGAAGAGGATGTTTTGTCGGTGTCGGCGGGCAGATCCTCGCCGGACCCGATTTTCTCGTCGCCGCCCCCACTCGACCTCTCCATTTCTGAGGACCCGGCCGACATGTCTCTGATCAACTTGTCGCCCACCGACCAGGAAAGCTCGACGTTCACCTACATCACGAAAGCCGTGACGTCGGCGCCGCGGTCGACGGATCCGCAGAACCCGTCGTGGCACGAGCTGATGCTGATGTACACCCCCGTCATTCTTGAAGATTTGGCCGTCTGGCTGAATGCGGGAGAGCTGACGCGGGTGGGCTACGATGCGGAGGTGTCGCCGGTGCAGGTGAAGCAGTGGTGCGAGTCGAAGAGCGTGATTTGTCTGTGGCGGGTTAATTCGAAGGGGGCCGAGAGGAAGCGGTATTGAGGTGTGTTGTAGAGAGTTGTTAGATCACTGATGAGCGGTTGTTGGAGTTGGTCATGAGCGCGCGTACGGCATTCAAGTCATGAAATGATATCCCCCTTATTTGTATATATACATACTTTAGATGCGATAGACTTCGCTTACGCTCTCTGTTTCAATCGATACACGATTATGCATCCACATCACTGGCATCTTCCTTGCGCTGCTAATGGTTGGAATCAGGCCGATGGCCATTTCTGCTGCTAGCTCAATGAAAATGCGGAGGCGGGGCATGGCGGTTATGGTGAGACCCACACAGACCTCGAAACTGAGCTACCAGGGGAACCTCGGCATGGGGCTTCGCACGACCTCCTCGATGACATGTAGAGACGACTTGCTCGCGATACTTCGAGGGCGGAAGTTCTGAAACATGTCACAATGCATTTATCATACTTTTCGGTCTTCTTCTTATGAGTCTTGGGGATTTTTGAGAAATCCTCGCACCGCCAATTATTGTTCAGCTTTTGTCAGCCCTCGGCAACAGCTAAGGGCAATCACCACAACTTTCTCTCCAACTAGGCGCTCCGCTCGCCGACAACTTACTTCGGGTATATACAGTTGCCCGGGGATCTACGGTATTCGTCCGCTTCCGCAATTAGGCAGCGCGTTCCGTGTCGGCAGCATGTATTCGACCAGCACAAAAGAGCCCAAGGGCCCGCCGGCAGAACCCCGGCCCAGCTCCAGCATCATCCTGCTGTCCCACACGAACCAGGTCCTGCTGCTGCGACGGGTCAAGACGTCCCGGTCCTTCGCCTCGGCCCACGTCTTTCCCGGCGGGAACCTGTCCGAGTTCCACGACGGGCCCGTCGCACCGCCAGGTGATTTGGCCCAGCACCAGGACAGTCTGGCTTACCGACTCGGCGCCATCCGGGAGACGTTCGAGGAGAGCGGGATCCTGCTCGCACGCAAGAAGGGGGCGCCGGTGGATGATGATGGGTTGTTGGTGCTGTCGACGAAGGAGCGGGATGAGGCGCGAAAAGCGATTTATAAGAATGAGGTCAAGTTTACGGAGTGGCTGGATAGTGTTGGGGGTGTCGCTGATACAGGTGAGTTTTACTCGTTCATATGGCATCTCGATGGAGCATACGTATCTATACTAACCAGTTTGCAGACAATCTACTACCATTCACCCGATGGGTCACGCCTCCAGCTACCCCCAGGCGCTTCACCACGCAAATGTACATATACATGCTTCCGTTTCCTCACCGCTCCGCCGTGTCACTTGGGGTCGATGACTCCATCAGCAATGCGGCCATACATGCCGAGTCGGTCCTGCCCACCCCAGATGGCACCGAGATCACCACCTCCGCGTTCGAAGATGCCTCGACCTGGCTCTCGAGACAGCAAAGCGGCGACATCATCCTTTTCCCGCCGCAAGCCTTTCTCTTGACCGTGATATCCCAATTCTGCCACGGACAATCGCCCGACTCTTCATCGTCACTTTCATCCGACAGCGGCTACTACCAGCGCCAACGCGACGAGCTCACCGAGTTCCTCCACCGCGTCCCCACGGCCTCCAAGCCCCGGTCCCTCAAGAACCTGACCTCCCAGATCCCCTGGGCCGACAAGTGCATCTCGCCCGTCACCACCATGGTCACGGACGACGGGCGCATCCTGCTGAGCCTCGACCGCCCGGGCCCGGAGCTCAAGGGCACTGGCCGCGGCGGCGACTTTGAGCGCGTCGTGCTGGTCCGGTTCGAGAAGGGGACGGCGAGGCAGGTGCAGGTCTTGGATCGGGAGGAAGCGTTTCGGATGCTGCGGCCAGCGGGGGCGAAGGGGGCGGTGGGGAGTAAGGAGAAGCTGTAATACTAGGTTCATATAAATATATCCATTATTTCCTGACACATCTGGATCATGTAAGTTTCCTGTGACGCAACTATCATTCGAGTTTGTTGATCTTCCTTCGTCTTTTTCCACTGAATTGCTGGGATGGGTGAAAAACCCGGGCTTGCAAACCAGGCAACAAATCGTTTGTACAGAGACTTCCATATTTCCGAAACAAGGCTCGTATGTTTTGACACTAGAAGGGGATAGACTGCATATTATGGTGGTCGCACAGCTTTAACCGTTTGCTCTCGAGGAATTTCACATGCGGATGGGATCAACGATCAACTCGCCTCCCTTACCGATTGATCGGGACCTCCAGGGCTGACCGCTGCAGCAAGGGCGGGTCGTGTTGGTTCCATGTAAAGACGACTGCAATGCCGATACAACAAACTAAGGGGCCAAATCAAAGATCTCGGTCCCCTTGCAGTACTCATATAGATGCTGTTTGCTGATCGTCGCTGATCCCACAGAGCGCCACGATGGGCGACTTGACTAGGTACTCACTCGACGTCACACCAACTCCTCTGAGAGGTCACAACCAACTTAGCATTCCTAGCACTTAGGCAGAGTACTCGAATTCCCGCATATAATATATAGCCCAGGCGGCTTCCACCCATCCTGTTGTCTTCTCTGCCATCGCCATTCCCTCTTTTGCCACTCAATTTGTACCAAGTCATCCAGACAGAAACCGAAGGCTTACGTCATCTCCCTTATACACGAAAAACTATCCATCCGACCCTCATTCATAATGAAGCTCTCACTCGCCTTCAGCCTTTTAGGCACCTTCTATTCCTTGGTATCGGGCTCTGGAACCTACCACGTGGACCTCTGTAAGTAGCAAACCAGTACTCTCACACGTCGACCTCCGCCAAAAGACAATGAATGGCAAAACCTCACCACCGGCTTCAAGGACGGGCTTCGCTATTTCCTGGTCGAAGACGCCTCGTGCAGATTCAGAGAGAGTCTTCTTGACAACAGTGGTGGCTTATTCTACCCTCCCGGTACCGGCCTCGGAAAACGAAACGACCCCTTCGGGAGCGTTCAGCTGATGGCCTACCAACTGCAATGCGCCGATGCCGTAGTCGCCCCAGTGCAGCCTCCCAACTGGGTTGCTCCGATCCCGTAGTCGTCCCAGTGACCACTGAGAAGGTTGGAGCCTGAGTATACAACGCAAGACATGTTTCAACCTACCCCAAAGGGACTTTTCCTTTTCAACCACTCAACACATTTTGCGCGGACGGGAGGAGTTTCCAACGTTCGACTTCTATTCGCCTGAACCTCATGAGGACATATCTTCATCCGGTACCTAGCTTGTTAGTCGTTTTATAGTCACGTACTATAGCTACTTATTCAATTTATTGGGCAGCACATCATGCCTGCATACCTGAGATACAGATAACAATGTGTCGTGTAAACTCCATCGTACTTCTTTGAGTGACTGAAAGGAGCGTATGAGCACCTGACTGCCAATTTCTCCTCAGTTTGGCTTTTCAGGACGCGTATCTGTATACAGCCCCTTGTCATGGGCATGTTATGTTGTAAGGTGTCTCGCGGTCAGCCTGGGTCGAAGAAATTGCGCCATGGTCATGATAGATCGTCCAGTGTGGGAGCCCTCCCCCGAGGAAGCGTCGTGGAATAACCCCTAAGAGACGTTTAGGGGAGATTTACGCTATTCAAAGACATGTTTCTAGATGCCAAGAGGCCCTCCAGTCATAAGAGACTCGAGCTCCTGGAACAGCGCAGCACAGCAAGGGGCACGGCGTCGGTTTCAACTAAGATGACACAACCCACTTCCGATCCCGGTGCCGTGAACCTGGGAACGTTCAATTCGTTAAGCAGCGGTGAGCAAACAGAGTCGCGAAATTAGGAAATTTCGGTTCCCGTAACAGGACCAACTCCAACAAGGGAGGTTTGACTCTTAGATAGATTCGCCTGCTGTATAAAAAGTAGATAGATGTCGCCTGAAGAGTTTCCAATCCTTCGACATCTACCTCACTCCAACAACTACATACACCACAGTTCAATCCACCAACTGCCAGAAACCCCATCAAAGAAAGCACCAACCTGATCCTCCACCACCATGAAGCTGTCCATCACCGCTTGCCTGCTCGGAGCTTTCTCCTCTCTGGCATCAGGCTACTCCATCGATATCTGTAAGTCGACCATTTCCACAACGGCCGCCATTCTTCATAGTCCACCAACGTCATGTCTTGGCAACACCTAACTCACCACTCATCGTCAGGTTCGGACGCGTGCGACTCCACGGCATGCTGCACCACCATCACCGGCCCCAACGTCGACCCCAATGACAAAGACGATTGGAGTTACCTACCCGCCGGCTACAGCGGTAGCCTTCGCTACCTGAAGATCATCGATGGATGCTGCGATTGGGACGGGCGCCTCACTAATACGATCGGATGCCACTCCGCCGTCTATGAAAGCTCGACGAACCCAAGGCTGCACGCGGCGACAAAGTTCATATGCTGGCCAGAGCCTTGAGGAGGTATGAAAGAAGAAGGGGAGGAGGGGGGTTATGGTAGGAAGACGAAGAAACGTTTGCTTCGCGCCCCAGCATGGAGAGGCCACTTTCGGTGGTGGTTGAGGCAGGATCAGAGAAGGTATCGACCCTGATAGTACTGTGGTTTCAAGGCGTAGCACACTTGTGTTAGATGTCCCTGGACATTTTGACCGTTGTGGAACCTTTGACGAATTACTTTCGAATTATTATTTGGCATTCGAGTCTAGCAGATCTTGATATCCTCACATTGTGACTGCTTAAACGCCTCCCCGTTCATGATCCCGTGCACGTACGCCTCCCCAATAAACGTGTTATACCCGTCCCCGTCCGGCCTCAGCACGAGCGGGACCCGCCCACCCTCGGCCAAGATAATTCGATCCCCCACGCGGGCCCCCTCGGGCAGCAGCGCGAGCCAGCCGTTGCCGCACCAGCCCAGCCGCCGCTCGATGGCGCACTCGCAGTAGAGGGCGAACTCGGGAAAGCCCCCGTCCCAGTTGCCCGACTGCACGGTGTAGACCAAGGGATGGAGCCCGGACCCCAGCGACCCGTACCGCCTCTCGTTCCGGCGCAGCACCTCGAGGCTGCGCCACCACGCCCGGTACAGCGCCTCCGTCTCCGCGGGCTTCTCGTGGTCGTATGTCCCGGCGCACAGCGTCTTCCAGTACACGGCACCGGTCGCGTCGGCGGCGTCGGCGAAGGCCAAGGCGCCGCCGTCCGGGTTGGTGGGCCGGCGGCGGGCGGCGAACCGCTCCCACTGGATCAGGACGTGCCAGTGCTCGGCCTCCTCGGTGAAGACCCTCTTCAGCTCGTCCTTGAAGTCGCGGACGGCCATCTTCTTGAGCGCCCACTCGGTGGGCGCCTCGTCCCCCCGGGCGACGACCTCCGCCTTTAGTCGCGCCACGCGGTCGTCGTAGTCCTCCGCGAACTTGTTGTCTTCCGAGTAGTCGTACCGGGGGATGATGGCCGCGGTCTCGGTCACGGTCGCCACCTCGTGGCCGCGCAGGACCAGGGTCACGGCGTCTTCGGGGAACCGCACGGTGGCGGCGGCGGACCCGCGGGCGGCGTGGGTCCGCCGCGGTCGGTCCATGGCGTCGCGTGTTAGGGGCACGGCCATCGAGGACGAGTTGCTCCAGTCCGTCACCCACGACGGCAATCCCCTCCTAGACGACCGAGGGAAGATGCCCAGGACGTCGAGGCTCTTGGTCGTGAGAATGAGTTGTTGGGACATCATCCGGTACACGTAGACGACGGGGCTGGCGTAGTCGGCGTCGATCTTGATCTCGTTCACGGCATCTTTCGTCGAGCTTAGCCTCTGGATATTCCTCAGAATGCCGGATACCGCGTATATCTTGTCGCGCGGGTCTTTGGACTCCCGTTGCCGGCAGCCTTCCAACAGAGTGAGCAGGATCTCTGGCCCATGTTCGGCTTGGGATCCCTTTTTTGTCGAGCCATATAGGCCCAGACGCCGTTGCAAATCTTTGACGGTAAAGTAGGGCATTATATCGCGGTTCACAAAGGTCCCCTCCTCCAATGTGGACCAAATGCGCAACCGGAAGCCGTGGTCGATGGCGGTGCAGAGGTCCTGCCAGTCGATCTTGTGACGTCCCATGAAGAGCGTGATATTCGTGGACAGCAGAATCTCCTGGAGCGTCCAGGACCGGTACCACCACGCAGACTTTATGATTTTCCAGATATGCTCGTCGCCGCCGTACAGCTCTGTGACCGAGTTCTTCACACGCGTAGCCTTGTGGAACTGCATCAGGGTAAGCGGCAGCGTCTCCTGGCTGGGGAAGACGGAGTCGGAGGCGCCGGCTTTGCTGTCCTGACGCAGATGCTCCAGCATCTCAAAGATGCGCTGGGTCTTCTTGCTTTCGGGGCCGAGCCATACCACGGTGCATCGCGCGTTTCGGTAGATGCTGTCCATGATGGGCACTTGAGCGTTGCGCTCTGCCACGTCTGCCTGATTGATGCATATCGCATCGACCCAGAGGACGACGTTGGCCGCTGCGTCCGGATTGGGCCGGAGGCTGAACAGGATATCGTACAGGGATTCGTAGACTTCGAACCGGCAACCATTGACGGAGATGACTTTCCTCGGCTGGTCCGGGCTTCCCCACACGTAGCTGAGGGCATCGTACGTCTGGGCCGACTCGTCGAGACTAACACTGGACAACTGCACCTGGATCCCATGTTGGTCTGGAGCCGGCACGACCTCCAGCAACCGGATATAGCCTTTGTTCGGGATGGCTTGATACTGATACTCAGGCAGCAGCTTTTGGGTCCATTCAACAAGATCTTGCTCCTGACGTTCTAATGTCATTGTCCTTTCCAGCTCGAGCGCCGGTGACGACGGGTCTGACGATGGCGGTGTCCGAAAATTGCTCCATTTTCTCGTCATATACTTCTTGAGGTCTCTCTTTACACTGAGCGTCGCCTGTTCCCAGTCTTCTTTTCCGGAGGCCATTTCGAAGATGCTTCACGAGAAGGGGGGTTGTTTGACCAAGTTAATGAGGGGATTCGGTCAGCTTTGACTTATAAGCAAAAGTTAGATTTGTTCGAGGTCGTCGGTAGAGACACCACATGTATTGTCCCTCTTGTCTGCGTGGTACCCCCATGTTACCTGAGCATAGGTGGAAGTGGGGACTTCTTTGTTTTTGGCGACCAATGGTTCAGCTTCTTCTGCCATAGCGCCCAGCGTGACCAGTCAGAATGCCGGGCTAGGCCACTGGTGCTATTTGCTTACGGACTAAATTCTGACTGCATGCGCACCACTTCCACTCGCTCAATTGCTTTTCGAGGAGCTGAACTTGATTTTCTCATGTGTTTTCGATGAGCCAGAGGGGGGTTGAGGAGCTAAGCCCCGCGCCAGAAGAACGCATCCCTTACTTCTGCGCAACGAGTCGCGATCAGTGGCCAGGAGCCGACACCCCCGACGACATCCGGTATCTAGCAGCCGGTGCATCATCGGGGTTTGCTCCCGTTCAGTTATGTTCGAGCTGATTGGCGCATCTTGTAGTTATGGCCTCGGAGCGGAGGAAGAATCTCTTGACTGAGGTCTACAAGTAAAGAGTGGGTGTCTCCTGATATCAGGCATATTATTTGCATTTGACTCTGGACGTTTACAAGGAGCAAAATACTCATGGTATCTTCCCTTCAAAATACAAAGCCGTTTGATAGTCTCGTCCCTAAATGTTGGATTAAGCAAGATTGATTCTGATGGCGGGAGTGGGTCTGCGAAAACCCACCACGGTGTTGCCGTTACCTAATGACACCCCATTCAGCCCTGTCAGGGTCCTTTCCCGACAGACGCAACTGTTCATAAAAAAGACCCAAGCAGGGGAAAAGGTAGGCCCATGCTGTCAATTAGGCAGCCAAATCGCTTACTGATAACTGCTTGGATCATCTCCCTCTCCCTTGATCAATTTTCCGTTAGGCGGCTATGAGTGGGTAGTTGATGAGCTTTGCTGTAAGTTGACGTTAGATTGGTGGGATACGAAAACATCTTCATCGCAATCTCATTGCCTACTTGAGTACTTGCTCTACCGCGCCAGCTTTATTCCTCATCACTGCTGCTGGAGTCGGTTGACGCCACTCTCCACCGCGCTTGACCCATCACTTTACCAGTCAGCAACAATGGCGCAGCTGCCTTCGGGCGCCTGGCGCAGATATGGCACCGTCTTGCTGGTTTCGGTCGCCGCCGTCATCCTCTACGCCTACATTGATCTCACCTACTCGCTGCCCTGGAACCCAGACCGTCCGAGCCTGCCCATGTTCCCCGCGGCCCCGCTAGCCAAGGCCTGCGACGGCACCCTCCCTCCGAGCGCCGACGACAGCGCCGCGGCTCCAATCCCCAACATTGTCCACTACATCTGGCTGCTCGCCGACCCCACCGTCCTGTCCCTCGACTTCAAAGTCTTCATCAGCGTCTACTCGGCCCACCTCTTCTTCCGCCCCGACAAGGTCTACTTCCACACCGACGCCTCGCCCGAGTTGTGGGAGCGCACCAAGGCCTCCGGCAGCGACTGGAGCCGGCGGGTCCTCAATCTCCCCAACGTCGAGCCCAAGTACATCGACAACCCGCGCCTCACGACCAAGGGCGTCGAGATTGACACCTTCGGCGCCAAGTCGGACTTCATCCGCGCCTACGCCCTGCGCGACCTAGGCGGGATCTACCTGGACGTGGACGCGACCCCCTGCGCGACGTGGCGCCCTTGCGCCGGTCCGGCTTTGCCAACGTCGTGGGCGGTGCGACGGCGCTGGCGCCCAAGCACACTGGCTACGTCAACACGGGCGTGTGGCTGTCGCGCCCTCGCTCGAATCTGGCCGTCATCTTCGTCGAGGCCATGGACGCCTTCTACAACGGCGTCTGGGCCATCAGCGTCGGCATCCTGACCGACCTGGCCTACCGCCTGCACGCCGTGCCCGGCGAGGTGCTCATCATGAACCCCCGCGCTTTCGCGCCCGCCAGCTTTGAGTTGGCCGACACCATCCGGCTCTTCCGCCCGTATCGTGATGCCATACCGTTTCCATCTGCTGGAAACAACGACGACGACGGGCCGCCCCAGGAACTGACGAACACGTGCTCCGATGCTCTGGCTTGGCTACGGCAACGCGAGCAGCATGCGGCCGAGCCCTGGAAAATGGACTTCTCCGCGACGTATGTGCTCCACGCCTTTGACGACGATGCCTCCGAAGTCGGCGGCGGGTGGGACGGCAAGATCACGCTTCCGTACGTGCTCGCGCGACGGAGCAACTATGCGAGAGCCGTGTACCCGGCTATACACCATGCTATCAAGGCCGGCGTTATTCCTGCAGAAGAGACCGCGTGACGTCTTGACCTACTGTTCGAGGATGGATATGCTAATACTAATTTCTGGTAACACTGAATTTGCGTACAGTTGCTTGCTGTCTGTGCTTCTATCGTTGATAGTGCCCCTCTTTGAGAAGCGCCAAGCTTACCGCACCATGGGCACACGTTGAAGTCCGCCGGGTTGCAATGGATTCATATCTTCACTGTACTGGAATCCGCCTCTAGCCAAGTGCGCTATTTGTTGGCGTTCTGTATACCACTCCTGGGGTTTCACCACCTCAATGCATAGGCGCAGTGGCATTTTGGATTGAAACGGGCGGTAGTCATATTGTATTCCTCTCTTAGGCGCCGGGGCAGCACCATATCGTGTGAGCATGCGCACCGTTTCAGCGGCTCCCGGCGCCAAGGAGTTTGTGGCGAGATCCATAAGACTCCTCGGGTCGTCCTCGCCGGGAATAAATTCATTGCCAGGATCACAGGGGCAGCCGTGGTCAGCTGGCAAACCAGCTCGGATCAGTGCTTCGACCCCAAGATAGTTGCCACGCGAACACAGCCTCCCGGCTACTTCGCCAAGATGGTCGGCTTCCATAGTGTCGCGGCTGTGAGGGTGGTAGCATCTGCTAAGGATCTCCGGGATGTCCAGAACCCGAACCCCGTCGATCAGGTAGGCCATCACCGCGGTAGAGTCGAGAAGGGCCGCGTCTAGGAGTATGTCGACCCACTTATGCCTGAGGAATCGCGATGGATGCGCTGCCAGTAGGGTTTGCAATGCGCCGACATGGTTACCTGCCATGGCAGCCTCAGCCGACTTCATGTTGACAAGTGCAATGCGCGAGAAAAGAAGCTGCAGCATTTCCAGGTGGCCCTGCCAGGCGGCTATCTCCACGAGCGTCGTCGTGTCCGGATCCCTCGCATATGAACCCAGGTCCGGGCGGTCCGGATCCCATCCCAGGTCCGAGTGGTCCATGGTCGCAAATGGCGCACCGTTGTCGATTAGTAGTCTAGCTGCTTCCACGTCTTTGTTGAGTACCGCTCTCATAAGCGCTCGCCTCATGGCCCGATCCCGATCGGTAATCGAGCAACCGTCGAGACCATGGAGGTCGAGTACATTCTGGATGATTGTTGGTCTGTTCAGACTGGCAGCTACCTCGATGACGCGTATCGCATGCGGTTGATTGGGGGAAAGGCGGTTCTGCCATTCCAGAAGCAGGTTGAGCATGTCCATATCGTCGTTCTGGACTGCTGCCGCTACGAGTTTCAAATTGTCGGTGCTCATGGAGTCGAAATTTGAAATAAGTCGCTGAACTAGAGCAGGCTTTTGAGCTTTGACGGCGGCGTAGAGAGGTGTCCCGAGATTGGGATTGGGGTCATGTAGGTGGACCTTGTGTGAGCCCACATGAGTCGTACCGGAATCGGGGTCACCAACAGCGTACGGTACCGCCGCGGCAATGGCCGGCTCGTAGATGGCCTCGAGGCCCAGCGCAATGGCGGCGGTTAGGGGCTCCTGGTACCTCTGGTCCCTGAGCTGTTTCCGCATTGCCCCTTTCTGATCTCGCGACCCTCTCGGGGTGAGACCGTCCAGCTTCCGGGTGATGCCTCGGTACCAGCCCGGGTTTCCTCCCCACCACCATATCTCCACCTCGGACGAGTGTTCGTTGATGTGGTGGCACAAGGCCAGCAGCGCCGCGTAATATCTTGATTGATAGTGATGCTGCTGCTCTTCTCCCCCTTCAGCTTCTGTCGCTGGCGACGGCGACGACGACGGCGGCGGCCCAAAGAGTATGTCCAGGATCCACTTGAGGCGCGTTTCGATGGTCGCGCTGCGGGAGGTCGGGAGTATACCCAGGGGCCGCGAGAGCCGGTATTCCAGATAGCGCGCCAGGAACGGGACGGGGCTCGAGGCGAGGCCGGGTCGGCAGCCCATGAGGTTCTTGGTGTGGAGCGCCTTGGTGGCCTCCAGGGCTACCAACACTTCGTGGCTGAACAGCTCTGGTTGGTCGTCAGTCAGTCGGTCATTTCGGTCTCGAGCTCGAACAATCTGTATCAACATACGACAAGAGTTGGTATTGGGGTGATGGGATTGGTATTAATAAGAAAAGGAAGTGGTGGTAGTCGTACTGCAAACGCGGCGGAGCTGCGCGAGGAACGGCAGGTCGGGCGGGACCACGAGATGGCGCAAGATGTATTGGATCATCTCCAGCGGTAGATCAGAGATGCCCTTGGAACTCATCTTCAATGGTATATATGAATGGCTAGGTCTCAATTGCTTGAGCGCATACGTGAAGTGGGATTGAGGTTGCAATGGTTGAGTTGGGCGGGGAGCGTTCCGAGTGCGGGGCTGCAGATGAATTGTTGCAAGCAGGTTGGGTGTTTCCAATGGCATTCGCCAAAGCTTCCGACCCCAGGGTTATGTCGGAACTTAGAGCAATCAACTGTTGCGAGTAAACGAAATATAACCTATACTTATTCCGTTATAAGCATTAGATACGTAGGTGACTATTACCTACTGTAATAATCGTTTAACTGGAATAATATTGTTTCGATTTGTTGGGTTGGCCGGTTTATTCTCCCAGGGGCTTGGCGGAGCGATGCTCTGCCGTTGGGGAAGTAGGAAATGCCAACCAGTGGTGTTGGTTGTTGGTTGTGTGCGGCGCGGACGGCTAGGGGTACAGTCAATTGGCAGTGCGATTCATGGTGCCTCACTGGGGCGGCTTTAGGCAGCCACCTACCCGGGGAAGTTGACGATTAGCATGCATGTAGTTCGAAGGCATTCGCAAAACCAGATATATACCCTTTCATATCAACCTTCACGAAAACAATAGGATCAATCAACCCGAATATATATCTGCCTTCCGCTGTTGTTGCCATTTCACCTCAATTAGTCATTCCGTGAACAAGATGGCCACCTTCTCCGACCTGCCGCTGGAGATAGTCCGGTTCATCCTTGAGTTCGCCCTCACTCCTTGGATGTCTTCGGGCGTGTCCTCAATCTGAGGCTGGTGAACAGTGAGCCATCCAGTCCAACACCGGACGTCATTTCGAGTGACTGTACAGGCACTAACAAGACTTGGCGTTGAAAAGGGCTATTTGACCAAGAGATCATGCCACTGATTGGCAAACAGGAGGTGCTCCGACACGAAAGCGTCCGCTGCCGCACCATCCATTGGCACCACCCCAACGACGGGACCGCCGTCCTGCTCGAGTCCGGGGTCCTGTTCTTGGCGCGCTACGTCCTGGACCGCCCGCACGTCCAGAGCCCGTGGTGGGCCAATTGTTCGGCCATGCTTAACCACGGGGTGGATACCGTCCTGGGTACACTGCAGCCGCCCGACGACGATGACGACGATTTCCGGCGTCGGCGCCTATCGATGCTGACCGCCCACTGTCGTTGGTCACTGAACAGACCCGACAAGCAGATACGGGCGATTACGAGGACCCGTCGAGAGCTGGACGCCATCCCTGGCAATCCCCCCTGGGTCTTGTGTTTGATCTTCCCCGAAGAAGGTAGGGTGACCAATCAGGAAGAAAATTGGATACTCACCCATAGCTGGGTTCTGTTTGGCCCGGTTCAGAGCGTGGGGCTGGATAGCACCGTGGTCAATAATGCTATACGCGGGTGATTGATCCTCTCCTCTTTTCCCCTTCTCGGAAAAAGTGAACTGATACCGAGAGCCGTTGCAGAGCCACGCTGGATCCCAGCCAACCTCCCAGTACCTTGAGAGCCATCGTCGACATCTTGGTCGACGCCGGCAACGCGACACTCTTTCGCGACCTCGTCCGACACCTGCCCGAGCCCTTGAACGTCAACCGGCGGCCGTACAACCATTACCTAAGTTCAGCCGTGTGCTCCGGCCGCCTAGACATGGTGCGGGCCGTCCTGGACATGGTGCCGGACCCACCCCAGAAGCGGTATGGGGACTACTTCGAACGTTGCATCGCCCTGGCGATCCGCTGCCGGCATCCGGACATCGCTTGGTTTCTCCTGGGGGTGCGCCTCCCTCATCAGGACCGCGTTTACAAGAGGTGGGCATTCTTGCACCACAGCCTGCGGGAGGCCTGCCGCGCGGGCTACACCGACCTCGTGGCCCACATCCCCGAGACGGGGCGGGCCCTCGAGGGCGACGGCAACACGTGGTACCTCGGCTGCTGCCGGACCCCGCTGGAAATCGCCTGCGGCGCGGGCGGCGAGGAGGCCGTGCGGCTTCTTCTGGCGGCCGGGGCGGACCCGAGGGGACTAGGAACGCGGCACGAGGGGCACGAGGGCCACAAGAGGCACACGAGGCACACGAGGCACACGAGGCACACGAGGCACACGAGGCACACGAGGCACACGAGGCACACGAGGCACAAGAGGCACAAGGAAGACAGCGAAACGCCGGATAGCGACACGATCGGCCACCGCGTCTTCAGCACCGGGTCCATGTTCGCGGCCGCCGTGGGCGGGCACGTCGGCGTCGCCAATATCCTCGTCCACGCCGCGGGCTTTCAGCTCGACGAGGCCGAGTGGCGCCTCGTGGCGCGAGGCGTCATCGAGTGCGGCCAGGCTGTCTTCTTGGATTGGATGCTGGCGCAGAAGGTGCTCGACTCCGGCGCCCCCTGCGACGAGGCATATGTCGGCGAGCACTTCAACCTCCTGGGTGAGGCCTGTGTCTGGGGCGATGTGGAGATCTTGAGGACTCTCGATGCGCATGGGCTTCTACTAAACCACCCCGTCTGGGCTTTGGGGTTGAGACCACCATCGTATTTTGGCCCGGAAACATTGTTGGAAGCAGATTCAGTGACACCGCCTTCATACCCGCAGAATAGAGATTCCTTACTCCGGCGGTACGGCTTGCAGCAACCCTGCTTCCGTTTCGAGTCTCCGCTGCTTGCCGCCATGAGCTGGTCCAGGGCAGATGTGGTGGAGTTCTTTCTTGGTCTAGGCTGGGCCCCCGTCGAGGATGTTTTGGTCACGTCTGTTGGGCCATTGTGGAAAGAGGACCGGTTTCCTAGGAGAGCGCTCCGGCATACGGTGAAGTCCGGGCTCTGGGCGTGGTAAGCTCGTGAAATGCCGCCTTCGTAAGCGGCTAGGGAAATCTTTCACCTGCGGCAATGAGCTCAATTGCTTACTTCAACCTTTTTACGTCTGTCGCGGGCCTCATGCATCATCCTCTGCCTTGTTTCGGTGCCCTCGCTCCACAGACTCCAGGGAAGCTTTAGGGTAGCTGTAGGATAGCTCTAGGGTAGCTACCGGGTAACACCTCCAGCTAACCCTATTCCCTGATCGAATGGATGCACGACTCTACCGTCATATAGTCAGCACGTAGAATACGTGCCACTTCCATGAGATCGCTACGCCAGCTGGCTATCCCTAACCACCGTCCAATACGGCACAGCTTCTTGGAGCTTGCGTTTGGGCGGTCTCGTGTGTGAGCGAGGGCGCACCCGCTCAGGGCCTGAGCGTGGCCAAGCGCCTTGGGCGGGACGTAATCGAGCCCTGTTCTGCCAGACGAGACCGATGGTCCGGCAACCAAGATGCGAAGGCGCCGATGATGCGGTGACAGTCAGAACGTTATTTAATTCTTTAAAGTAAACACAATCAAATAAACATAAATGTCGCGGGCGAACGTCCTGGGAGATATTGGGAGACGTGCAATAAGAGAGACTCTGGCAGAAGTCGTCGCCGCGGGGGACGTAGTAGTGGGTCGCAATCGGCATGCGCCCGTAGACCACCTCGACCTGAACGGGTGTGGGCGCCCGTAATGAGGGGTGGCAGCGCTAAGCGACAAATCTATTGGCGGAGCTCGGGGGGCAGGATGGTAAACCTGGGGAACTGGGCGAATTGATTTAGGGGTTTTGCAGCTTGCGTTCAATGCTCGACTTCTGGGGGGGGCTTGGTTCCAGGTGGCTAGGTCCCCTAGGCAACTGTGATTGGCCTGTTTCTAGCGTAGAGAGCGTCCTACTCCTAGAATACCCCGCCCTAAATGACTGCCTAAGAATGAGGCAAAGCAATACGGAAATCGAATGTCAAACCAACTGCGAATGCTATTACAATGTTGACCACGAATCTATTGTGCAGTCACTCCAGATTCCAGGGAGATCCTTCTTGACGTCTAGTCTGCTTAGACCTGCCCGTGCTTATCCCACTTAGTTTCATTGACCCGAGAGCCATTGGCTGAGAAAAACGCAGTGTCCATCCGCTTACTTCAAACGAACGCTTCACCCCAATCCGCATGGAGTCTTTTCATCCGTACCCGAGACTACCACTCGAGCTCCGCCAAGCTATATGGCAAAACTACCTGGACGGGGAGCGTATGCAGCCCCAAGTCTACGCCTTCGAATTCCGTTACCCCAAGCGTAACCTGGTCGCGATAGATCCAGGGCTCGATCCGCCGGACCCAGACGCCATCCACTTCCATTACCAGGCGCAGCCGGAGGACCGCGTCGTCTTGCAGCCGTTTGCTTTCTACCCCGGGGAGGGAGGAGGGCTCGCTGGCGACCTGGCCCTGCTCCAGGCGTCTACCGCGCCGTGGCGGGCGGCGGCGGCTACCTGTGCTGTATCGCGCCAGGAGGTGTTGCGCTTGCTGCCCGACGTCATTACCTTCCAGGCCCTCCCAGCCACATGGGGTGATAAGGAGCCCGCCAATGGCGCCCACTGGTCGAACAGTGGTTTTCCTTCGTACGCCCTGCGCTTCAACGCAGCCGAAGACGTCATCCTCTTCTACGCCAATTGGACTGATCTGGAAGCGGTGATCCGCATGGCGCAGACGTCAAGCGGCCGCACTCATGAGTCGTTCGCCGGCATTCGGAATGTCGGTCTCGGGACCCGGGGGCTGTTGCAGGGCTGGAGCACCAAAGGTATGCCACACTGCTACCGGCGCCGCGAATGTCTCTGCGACACCGACGCCTGCCCCGCAGACGACACCTGTCGGCTGGAACCGCTTCCCGGCTTCCTGGAGATGTTCCCGCAACTCCAGACGCTTTACCTAGCCGACACCAGGCGCGTCGTCATCACACCCCAGTACATGAGCATGATGAGGTCCGAGTGCTCGTTCGAGTTCTGCGACACGTTCGAGGGCTTTCCTACCGACGACGAGGGGTGGGTGGAGAAGGAAGACGGGACTCGGACGTTCTATCGTTGCCCAAGTAAGCGGAATATCTGGCCGGTCTTTCAGGCCGTTGACTTTGTGCGTCGGGCTGTGGTTGCTTTTGACGACAGGGACGACGGCTGTTTGCTACCGAACCACCGGTTCTCTGTCCCATGGGACCCCAAAGTGCGGGAGATACGCCGGCGTTGGCGCCGCGCGTTTCCTTACTACAAGTCGCTGCAGCATCTGGATATTAAGTTCCTAGCTGACTTGTTGACTCGTTATCTGCCCGATCAAAATCACCATGATGGCGACCAAATTGACATTGCAACCATGCAATGAAGTGGCTCAGGAGGTCCAAGAGCCGCAACCTTTATCATGATAGACACGACGTAGACTGACAGGTTCCTGCGCGACAGGAGCACCACTCGATACTGAGCATCTAGGAGGTTATTACAGAGGTCAAGTCAAGCACTTAAGCTGGATGCGAGACCACACACACCAGACTTTACGCACACTAAGATAAACGGTGGTTTTCTTCTAACAAGATCGGAGCGATCGTAAATATGAAGCACGAATCTCTTTTCTTCAGCAGTGCCGATGATGTCAAGGGTCCGGTCTGCCCCTCTGGTACGCCCGAAGAGATGGGTTCAGAATCGACGATCTCCCCCCACAAAAAGCGTCATGGACCGTGGCCTCGCGCCAATCGGCCCCTCACTACCGAGAATCAATTACAGCCTCATTGCTACGCTGCCGCTTGTCATACGTTCATGTATGTGAAAACGCAGACTTGGATCACGATCGCTTCCATCTATAACTACAGTGCTGTTACCGTAGAAAAGTGTACCTGGCAATATCCTTTGACCATCCACTCCGCTCATAGACTACAACCACAATCACTCATCCAGTATCGATATATCTGATCCTCAATTGAGCACTGTCGCTGTATTATTACGTATTTGGTCCATAATTCACCCCCATTCTCATATTCTCATACACTTATAAAAACGACCATGTCGCGCTCCCTGTTGTCAAAGAGCCTCCGGTTCGCTCCTTCCACGCTAAGCAAATCAGCATTCGCCAACAAGCCCCTCAACAGCTTCCACACCTCACCAGCCAAAATGGCCAGCAACAACAAGCTCAACTCAGACACCATCTCGGACATCACCGCCCGGGAGAAGCAGATCACGGGCCAGGACGACCCCGTCAAGGGCGGCCCGACCGCCCAGGCCCAGAAGCACGCCAACCAGACCGTGAACCCCGACGCCGTCTCCGACATCACCCAAGGCGAGCGCAAGATCACCGGCGCCGAGGCCCCCCTTCAGGGCGGCCCCGCCGCCATGGCACAGAGCATGGCTACCCAGGTACGTTCCCCCTTCTTCCTCCAAGTCATCAATCTCTCGTACCAAGTACTAATACCCCCACTGCAGCAAGCGCAAGCCGCCGGCAACAGCGACGGCGCCCACGCCTCGGGCAAGCTGGACTCCAAGACCATCTCGCACATCACCGCGGCCGAGAAGGAGCTGACCGGCCACGATCGGCCGGTCAAGGGTGGCCCCACCGCCCAGGCGCAGAAGCACGCCAAGGAGCCCATTACGAGTGAGGCGCTGCACGATATCACCGAAGGCGAGAAGAAGGTAACGGGGGAGACCGCGTGCCTGGCGGTCCCACTGCCACGGCGCAGAGCGAACTTGCCAAGTCTCGTCAGTAGAAGAAGTATGAATAGGAAATGAAAAAAGTGTATTGATAAACAACTCTTTCTTTGCGCTGGTACCTATCTCCCACCCCTCATGATCACCGGAGATAAACTTTGGGACTGGAGAACGTTAACGACAGCGTACACAATTTCGAAGGCAAGTTGCGGAACGGATTCGTCAAGGGGGAACAGTTTTATCAGTCTTCCCGCCGGAAGAAATCTCCAACGTATCAGGACAGTATTCACCAACTATGGCAAGAGTATTTCCAAGCAACCATAAACTAAACACCGAAGTGACTGCAGCAACCCAGCACCCTATCCAATCCTACACAATGTATCCCAAGGGATATCTTGCGTGCATCGAAATAGCCACCGTCTCGGATCCGGTCGGCACGCTAAGTATATGCTGGTGCCATGTATGCCGGCCCGTAGACAGCTGGCTCGACCTGGATGAGGGGATCTGCCACGCAGCGCCAGACTTTGGGATGCGCAGGCTATTGGGCCCTTTAGCCCCCAGTTGTCGGCTAGTAAGACCCACGAGGCGGGGATGCCGACGGGACGATGCCAGGTGAAATAGAAGTGTTGGGTTTCGGACCACGTCCTGCGTGGGACAAACCCTTGGACACAAGACAGTCTGTGGTGAGAGCCCCTTGAAGCCCTCGTGCAGCACACCCTGGCTGTCGCCGACGAGAAGAATTGCCTGGTTTGAGCATCCTCAGGCAATAAGCGATGGTGATTGCGGGGCGGGATGTGATTATGAGGCGAGCTGGGCCCAACCGGGTTGGGTAGACAACGCGTTGGCGCTGGAGGAGTCCCATCCGCCAAATATCCCAGTCAGCTGGTTCCGTTGCGGGCGTAGGCGGTCTCAGAATGAGCCCGTAGCGGTTGCCATGCAGTCGTACGGGCAGCCGCTCGCTGCGCCCCGGCACCGGAAGGAGCTGCAGCTGCAGGGCCTTGATGGCAACCCGTGGCGACGATGACCTACCTGGCGCGAATCTCGAGATGTATGGTTTGGTGGTAATAGCGTGATAGGCGACACTCTCAGCCGTGGTGTCGCGCAAGCCGATTTGAGCACTTACGTATTACCCCATGCCGTATACCATCCCTCCTAGGCATGAGGTTAAAACTGCACCACGTACCCCGAACTCCGAGCCCCTGAATGAACCCATTATCACACCGGTCGTTCTGTATAAGAGAACAGTGTGGATGCGACTACAACCTAGGCAAATGGAAGTGGGTTCATGTAATTATGGATGTATGACCAGACTTATATTGAGGATACGTGATCTGCGTCGAAGTGGATTGGCAGTATCGTCCCTCAAGATCGGAACATGTCGGGACTTGAGTAGCATTGGCCAAGAAAATGGAGGGGGAATCGGTCTTGTGCTACCTGCGCCGCCTGGGCATCGGATAGGCTGGCTTGCGTGCCCATCTTCCCCCGGCTGATCAAGTCCCGAAGCCCATTCATGTTCCCAGTTTGGAAGCCAACCACAGGGCAATTCAAAAAGAGGTTAAAGCTACCCCTCAGTCCGGTGGAGTCGAGGTGGTCACGTCGTGGAGTCAACCCCAGTCTCCAGCCCGACCCCAGTGCGGGGGTGGGGTTATCCACCCGGACGACGAGACGGGACAACGCGGGGAGTTTGCAGGCTCAAGTCCGCTCAGTATAAGTAGTCATGGAAGGCACACTTCTCTTTGTCGGTATTATATTTCCTGGTCGCGTCAGCTCTGGGACTCTGGGTAACGGTTGACTATGGCCATACTGTCTGGACGCTCGTTGCACTGGGCCATTACGGCCACGGCCGGCAGTGGCTTTCTCCTGTAAGTCGTCTTGGCTTTGCATAACTCGCGCTCTCCCTCCACCGTGCCGCGTCGCCTCTATGATGGTGATACTGTGTTGTTAACTACTCTCCAGATTCGGTTACGACCAAGGCGTCATGTCCGGTCTCCTGACCGGCGTCGCCTTCACGGCGCGCTTCCCCGCCATCAACACCAACCCAGGCGCGGGCGGCAGTGCCTCGCTGCAGGGCACCGTCGTCGCCATCTACGAGATCGGCTGCTTCTTCGGCTCGCTCCTCGCCCTGCTCGTGGGCGAACGGATCGGTCGCAAGAAGACCATCATGCTCGGCTGCCTCGTCCTCTGCGTCGGCGGGGCCTTGCAGGCGTCCGCCTACACCATCGCGCACTTGATTGTTGGCCGCATCGTTGCGGGCTTGGGTAACGGCCTGAATACCAGTACCATCCGTAAGCGGTCAATCGAGATGATCGGTCGAGTACTACTGACCACCAACACGTATTTATAGCAGTCTGGCACTCCGAGTTGATGATGGCCCATAAGCGTGGGAAAGGGGTAGGTATTAATATGTCAAACCGAAAAACGAAAAATGAGAAAAACAAAAACAACTGACAAGTGTTTCTGCAGCTGAGTATAGAGCTAGCCATCAATATCTTTGGTGTCATGACGGCCTACTGGGTTGACTATGGCATGTCTTTCGTGGATAATGATTCGCAGTTCCGCTTTCCCCTGGCCCTTCAGTGTCTATTCGCTCTCTTCACCTTCGCGGCCATTACCCCACTACCTGAGTCACCGCGCTGGGTAAGTTACTCACCACCACCTTCGGGCCTCTCATACGCAGACTTTGACTAACTCCCCGATTGTCAGCTCATCGCCCGAGACAAGTGCGACCAGGCTGAACATATACTCCGCTCTCTGGTCCCCGTGACGACGCCCACCGAAGACGCCAACGAGGTGGTCCGACTAGAGATCGCCCTGATCCAAGAAGCCGTGCAGGAGGAGCGCGAGGCCTCCAAGGGAAGCTCGTACCGGACCTTGCTCCAGAACGGCCAGCAGCGGTTCCGGCTCCGCACCCTGCTGGGCATCGGCGGCCAGTTCATGCAGCAGCTGTCGGGCATCAACCTGATCACCTACTACGCGCCGACCATCTTCCAGACCTCGGTCGGCATGTCGCACGACATGTCGCTCCTGCTGGCCGGCTTCAACGGCGTGGCCTACTTCTTCTCCTCGCTGATCCCCATCTGGCTCATCGACCGCCTGGGCCGACGCAAATTGATGCTCTTCGCGGCGGCCGGCCAAGGCGCCTCGATGGCCGTTCTCGCCGGCACCGTCCGCAACGGGTCGGCGCCGGCGGGGATCGTGGCCTCGGTCATGCTTTTCGCCTTCAACTTCTTCTTTGCCGTCGGGCTACTCGCTATTCCTTGGTTGTGTGAGTATATGTCCATGTCCCCCTCATATCATACCGTCATAGCGCTATCTAATTAAATCCTGGGTGCAGTACCTGCCGAGTATGCCCCGCTCGCCATTCGCCAACGTGCCGCTGCTCTGGCTTCGGCCTCCAACTGGATTTTCACTTTCCTCGTTGTCGAGATCACCCCGGTCAGCATCCACAACATCGGATGGCGCACATACGTGTACTTCTGCGGTATGTACTCGGGGAAGATCATAACGCGTGTTTGTTTATAAGTGCCGGGCTAATAGCTCTCGAGTTTTTAACATCTGCTTCCTGCCCCTGATATACTTCTTCTACCCGGAGACCCGCAACCTTTCCCTGGAACAGATTGATAAGCTGTTCACGGGAGACAAGGTCCTTCTTCACTGGAAGCCATCCATGGGTGAAGTCGGTGGTGGCAACACCAGTTCCAAACGTGCTGCCGAACACCAGGAGAGGTCCGCCGAACAAGCCGACAAGGCACATGAATTGGCAGCTTAATCTCACCGCCCGACTGGTGGTTTGTGCTTTAGTAGGCGACTTACAAAGGCAGGATTCTACACGGCTCAATTTTGAGAATCAATATTTAATAGATATTGTAAATGAAGCCAATATACCCAAAGTAAATCACCCAAGATCTTGCCTCTATCTACGTATTCTTGACTAGGAGTGAGCAGATGAATCAAGGCAACTAAAACAATCATTTCCTCAAGAGAGTAACACCTCCAAGAACCGCGCCAGCCAGGGGGAACAGGGTCCTCGCCACATGCAACATACTCCACCGGGTGACGAGTTCCCGCGCCTGGTCCAGCGTCGTCTGCGCGACGAGCGTACCCGCCTGCGCCTGCGCCTCGAGGGCGAACAGCCTGTCGTTGGTCGGCGTCATGAAGACCCAGGTGAAGGGCACCATGAGAACCGTGAGGGCACCGACCAGCAGGGGGGACCGCCATCCCCGCCGCGAGCCGACCCGGCGCCTCCGCCAGGCCGCCAGCCCGTAGAGCAGGCAGGTCGCGACCGAGAGGGCGGGGAGACCCAGGTGGCCGTAGTGGTACGTGCGGGCCCACTGGGTGTAGAGCAGCCCCGCCGTCGGCGTCGTGTCGAGGAACACCGGGACCGCCACCAGCGACAGGGACATCATGGCGCCGGCGAGAAACGACCCCGTGATCAACGCCGTCGTTTGGTAATGGGCCGCCGTCGATTGGGCCGGATCCTCGAGCCCGTCCACGATGGCGCCGCCGTCGATGAATTGTTCCACCCATCCAATCGTCATCATGCTCCGCTTGGTGTCGGCAAACTTCTCGTGGTCTCCCATCAGGCGGCGCTTGTACTCGGGGTCTTGCTTGAACCGCTTGTAGTCGTCGAGGCGCTTGAAGATGACTTGGCTGAAGCAGTCGAATTCGGCCAACTTGGCCATTTGCGGGTCGTAGAGCTGACTCATCATAGCGCGCGTCTTCTGCTGGTTATGAATCTTTTGGACATGCCCTTGTGGTCAGTTCGAGGGCTTGATGGAGAGAGAGAGAGAGAGAGAGAGAGAGGAGTGAGTGAGAACCACTCACCTGTGTCCACCTCACGATTCCGTATTTGACCATCAGGTCTTTGGTCATCGGTGCGGATACTTGGGTCATGTGGTGGCGGTAATCCTCCTCACTCATCCCGGCCTTCTTGTACCCGCAGATGGTCAGGCAAAGGAATTGACCATAACCCCCAGGAGAGATTACGGGCTCATCAATCTTGGACGCCATAATTACTGCGGCTATTCGTATTCTTTTGCTGGCCTTATGTAGTTAAATGCTGATGGAATAGGAGAAAACTGGGGAACATGAGACGGGCTGCGTGAGTTCATGTACTCGATCAGGTGTGTGGATGGAATGAAGAAAGTGGATGTTCGGAATCCGAACATCTCCAAACTGTTGGTGTCAACTCCGAACACGTGGAAACTACACCCAACACCATCGGACACCGGGAATTAGGCCTCGGACCAATCAGAATTCGACATCGCAAATTGTTGATGACATAATACACGGGAATGCTTTTGAATTGGATTTAAATTAGGACAGGGGTCTCCCAACAGCCCACGGTATCAAGCTGTTTGTTGAAGTAGACCTGGTCAGACCTTAGAGGCAGTTAGATTGACACAATTAATTGCCCTGAGAACACCAAGAGTGGTACAAAGATAGAAATGACTAAATTAAAAGCGACGCAATACAATTAAGTAGACAAGACTTGGTAAAAGACGAATAGCGATTGCGGCAATTCAATAATAGTATTCCCATATCTATGAAGGTAAAAAAAAAGATAAAGCGTACCCCCTCAGCCAGAGCCCACGTCTCATTCTATAGGTAGGGCTTCTAGATAAACTATGAAAAGTAGCTATGAATAAACATGAAGACTAGTCCAGAAGGAAAAGCACTTCTAACTGTAATACTCCAACAGCCAATTCCTCAGATCCCCAATGGTCGGGTACTCGAGAAAGAGACTGCCCGACACCGCGACCCCGAGCTCCTCGCGGAACTTCTCGGATATGACCAGGCTCATCAGGCTGTCGACGCCCAGCTCAGCGAAGCTGGCGCCGTCCCCGAGGTCGGCGGCATCCAGGCCAGCCTCTTTGGCAATCAGCAACACGGCCTTGGCCGCGACGCTGTCGGTGGCTTCCACATGCACGACGGGGGCAGCAGCCGGCTCCGAAGACGGGGTCGGGATCGAGACCGCAGGCGCCATCTTCTTCTCATTCTCCCCGCCTTTGGAAGAGAGAGGCTGTTCGGAAACCGTGGTTGCCACCCTGGCTGTGTGTTGTGTCTCCGCGGCCGATGACTTTGACGGGGCTTTGAGAGCCGGGGCTGTCGTTGTTGTTGTTGTTGCCGCCGCCGCCACCTCATCGGGCGCCGAGAAGAACCGATTGAGGAGGATGCGTGGGTACTGGCGGAACTCGATGCCCGCGACGAGCCCGACGATTCTGCTGTCGTTGTCGTTGCCGGCGGGCTCCAGCACGTAGACGTCGCCGAGAAACACGGACGGGTCCTCGGGCGTGGGCAGCATGCGGACGTAGGAGCGGTAGCGCCCCCCGGCACGAGGGGCCGGGCGAACCGCATGGAGCGCCAGCCGGGCGTGACGCTGTACTTGGCGCGCGTGTCGAGCGCGTCCGAGACGTTCATGACGAAGCCCGCGAGGTGCGCCACGCCGTCGATGAAGTGCGGCGGCACCGTCCAACTACCGGTATTAGAGTCGGCGTCGGTGGGCAGCGTCACGTCGGCAAAGGCCTCGAGACCGTCTACCACGACGGACTGCATGCCCCGGTACTTGGGCGCGTAGTCGACGAGGTTGTCGGCGAAGAGCCGGTACGCCATGTTGTGCGAGAAGCGGTTGGCCGTTGTTGTGGCCGCGAGGGCCTGGATCCGGCCGACCACCAGGTGCGCGTAGGGCCGCCAGGAGCTCAGCCACTCCCCGGCGTCGCCGTAGTGGACGCTGGCCGTGGCGAACGGCTGCTCTTCGGGGACGCCGTGAGCACTGACATTCTGCCAGCGGAGCTGAGCTTGTTTTGTGTGGATGTCGTCGGTGGAGATGGTGACCTGGAAGAGCTGCGGGGTCTTGGTGTTCCTCTGGGCCACCAGGCCTTTGACGACGTGGAGGTCCCGGATATCGATGGAGGTCGGGCTGGCCTTGGGACCGGCCCCGGAATGGAGCTTTTCGTAAAGATGGGAGCCCAACGTGTAGGCGATGTCGGCATGGATCGACTGCGGTGGACGTCAGTACCACTACTCGGGAGAGAGAGAAAAAGACAGATAGAGAGAAAGACGACTGGAAGGATGGATCATAAAGGTACTTACCGAGGTGACCACACCGCATCCATTCATCTTGTGACCGTGGGCGGCAGCCAGAAGATGCTTTTCCATGAGGTCCGACTGCATGACGACGGTGCCCGCGACACCTTCAAAGCTCTCCTCGACAATGCGCTGGACCGTAGAGGTGGTGCGCAGGTCCGAAATAGTCGCCGCTGTCTTAACGGCGGCAGTTAATTCTTTCTCCTTCTGGGCGTCGTAGTACGTGTTACCCTTGGTCAGGGCCCAGTCGCCCTTGTACCCGATCCAGTACTCCTTGTAGTTCCAGGCGTACGTCGGCAGGTCGAGCAGGCGCAGCCCCGCCTCAAAGGGTCGGTGGTACTCGTTCCAGTCCACGGGGGCCCCGGCGGCGTGTAGTGCGGCCAAGCTCTGCGCCAGCGTCGCCCAGTTGTTCTCGTCGCGCCGCAGCGACGGCACCGCCACGCCCACGCCCTGTGACGGAGAGGACAGCGTGGCCTTGACGAAGTTGATGCAGACCGGGTGGGGCCCGATCTCGACCCAGTGCGTCTCCTCGTCGATCATGGCCATGGCCGCCGCCTTGTCCAGCGCCCCGACGTAGTCGACGCACTCGCGGGTGGCGCGCCGCAGGTACTGGGCGCCAAACGTCTTCTCGTCGAACACGACCTTGCCGATCAGGGGCGAGATGACGGGGAGTTTCGGCGCGTGGAAGATGACGCCGCTTGCGGCCACCGCCTCGAAGTCTTCCAGGATCGGGTCCGTCTGGGACGAGTGGAAGGCGTAGGGGACGTCGAGCATGACGCACTTGTAGCCGGCCGCCTGCAGGCGCGTCATTACGACTTCCAGGTCGTCGGCCAGACCGCTGAGCACCGTCTCCCGGGGCCCGTTGATGCAGGCCACCTCGTACTTGGGCTGGATGGTGGTGGTCTCGCCGCCGCCGGCCAACACCGTGTCCTCGATCTCGGCCAGCGGCGCCCGTACCGCCATCATCTTGTGCGTATCCGGCTGGACTTGCTCCTCCAGCAGCCGGGCCCGCCGCCCCACCAGGTAAATGGCATCGCTGGCCGAGAGCACGCCGGCGACGCAGAGGGCCGCGTACTCGCCGAGGCTGTGGCCGATGACGATGTTGGGGACGACGCCGAGGGACGCCCAGTATCGGCTCAGCGCAATCTCGACGGCGACGAGGGCGATTTGGGTACACAGAGCCGAGTGGGCATGGTCGCGGGGGAAGCTGCCGTCCAGGACGGGGACGAAGGAGGGGAAGCCCTGGCCTCGCGCGATCGAATCCAGCTGGAGAATCTGCGCCCGGAACGTCGGGTCTTGGTGGAAGAGTTCCAGGTTCATCGACTTGTGGGATGCGCCCTGCCCGGTAAACGCGAAGGCGACGTTGGGCGGCGTGTTCGGGATCGGCTTGTGAGACCCGGTCGAGCCCAGCAGCGAGGCCAGTTTCTTGCGGATCTGCGCCACGTCCGAAGCGGCCACGGCAACCCGTTGGTTGTAGTGGCTCCTTCGGGCCGTCGTCGTGTACGACAGGTCGGCCAACGATGTGTCGGGGTGGGCATCCAAGTAAGCGACAAGTCGCTGGATGTTCCCCTCGAGCGAGACCTTGCTCTTGGCCGATACGGCGACAGTATGTACCGGTCTCGGATCTCGGCCCCCGTCGGTCACAGCCTGGGGAGCGGGGGCCTCCTCTAACACGATCGACGTGTTGCCACCGGCCGCGCTGAAGTTGTTAACTACGGCAATTCGCTTGCGGTCCTGGTCGCGGGCCCACGGCTGCTGGGTGTAGGGGATATGCACGTGGCGCGCGGCCAGGTCCTGGGGCAGGGCGGGATTCAGGCCGTTCTTGATGCCCACGTGCGGGGGGATCGCACCCTTCTGCAGCATGAGGAGCACCTTGAGCATGGCCGTGACGCCGGCGACGGCCTCTCCGTGGCCCACGTTGGCCTTGACCGCGCCGACGTGAAGCGGCCGGTGGGAGCTGCGCCGTTTTTGGGGCCCCGCGGGCGCAAAGACGTCCGTCACCGACTTCATCTCCTCCTTGTCGCCCGCCTGCGTCCCCGTGCCGTGCATCTCGACGAAGCTCACGTCGAGCGGGTCGATGCCGGCCGCGCCCAGGACCTGCCGCGTGAGGAAGGACTGGGCCCCGGCGTGCGGGTGGGTGATGGACACGGCTTCGGCCGAGTGGTTGGTCGCGGCCCCGACGACGACGCCGAGGATGTTGTCCTTGTCGGCGATGGCATCGTCCAGGCGCTTCATGACGATAGATCCCACGCCGTCGGCGCGACAGTACCCGTCGGCTTCCGAGTCCCACGTCTTGCACGCGTTGGGCGTCTTGGTGAGGAAATGGCCGTGGCTGAGGCCGGCAAACGCGTCCGAGTTGGTGAGGACGTTCATGCCCCCGCCACCACCATGTCGGTATCGCCGCTCCATAGCGAGGTGCAGGCCGTCTGGATGGTCGCCAAGCTCGAGGAACAGGCCGTGTCGATGCTGTAGCTGGGGCCGGAGAACTTGAAGAAGTAGTTGATGCGCCCGGGGCCGAAAGCACGGCAACCCCCGGGAATGAAATACGTGCTGATCTCCTGCGCCGTGTTGACCTCGCGATAGTCGTCGCTGGCTTGCCCGTAAAAGGTCCCGATGCGGTGCAGGTTGGATGCCGGGGTGCGGTTGGCGACGTAGCCCGCCCGTTCTAGCGCCTCGTACGCCGTCAGGAGAGCCAGCCGTTGCATAGGGTCGGTCTGCTGCGCCTCGCGGGGCGACATGTTGAAGAACGGCGCGTCAAACAGGCCCGGCTCGTCGATAAAACACCCGTAGGCGGTGTGGCTCGCATTCATGGCCTTGCCCGCCGGGTCGTGGTGCGTGTCGACGTCGAACCGATCGGCCGGGATCTTGCGGTGCACGTCCAACCCTTGCTCCAGGAGCTCCCAGAACTTGTCCGTGTCCGTGGCCCCGCCCGGCATTCGGCAAGACATACCCACAATGGCAATCTTGGCTTGGCTAGTGCCTCTAGGAGCCTCGGTGGTGGACGAGCTGTCTGCTGCGGCCGCAATGGCCGGGATCAGCTCTTGTACCGATACATCTAGAGACGGCCGCTGGGTGGCGAGCGTGGACATGAGGTCTTGGATGGGAAGCGAGTTACGGAAGACGGATATCCGATAGACCGTGGCCAGGTTCTCATTGGCCTGTTGCAGAAGCGACTCCACCACCGAGTCCCATTGGATCTGACACTTCATGATCTCGGTCACTATCTGTTCGAGCAACTCGCGTGCGCTGGTGCCCGGAAATGGCTGGCCCGTCGACGTGGACAATGCACTCAGGCTGATTCGTGTGGCTTTTTCGTCCAGCCCACAAAGGGTCGGGCAATCGCCGACGACGTCCCGCACATGGTCAACGCTGTAGATGTGCTCCGCATGGCAAAGGCCGCCATAGACGGGCAGGCCGATGATCGTGCGGCCCCGGAAGAACTCGGAGACACGGAACAGATGTTGAAGTCGGGAAGGCGGCCCGCTGATGGTGACGGAGCTGCGGTTCCAAGCACTGACGAAAACCTTGCTAGTGTTGGGTGTGTTTTCGGACTTATGCATGGTGTCTAGTTCACTCTGGATGTCTTCGACGGCTGTATCAGCCACCACGGAAGCCCAAGATTCAGGGGCCGCTGTGGGGTCTCGAGACTCGAGGCTCTGCGAGATTCGGTCCACAACCACGCCCAGCCGGAAGGCGATACGAACTACGTCAGCGCCGGCCACGGCCAGGTCCGACACGCAGGGAGACAAGGAAACAGCCGCTGTGGCCAGCAGACCGATGCCCAAGCCGGCAAGAGCCGTATTGGCGGCGTTGAAGTTGTACTCTTCCACATGGTCTTCGTAGTATCTAATAAGGTGTAAAAAATTTGGTGAGAAACAAGTAAAGGTAGGAAAAGGACCATCGTGATTGGCTAATGTCAGGGCAGGGGTGTTGTTGTTATCTTACGTGATCAATGTACCCAGTTGGACAGCCACAAGTAGCACCCCATCGATGGCCGCGCCAAGGGGACCGCTTCGGAGTTCGGCATGGTCCACGAAGTTCAACACGACACTGAAGGGGGTGAATTGAGCTTGGAGGGACGCCGGAAGAAGCCGCACCTCGGCACGGATCAACTCGGTGGCCTCGTCGAGGAAACGTGCCAGGACGGGATGCCGCCTCTGCTTGCTGAGCATATGCAAGCGGCGGCACAATGTAGCCAGGTCATCGCGAGGAAACTCGTTGCTGAAATATAATAGTTGCATTCTGGAATACTCTTCAGAAGTATCCGACGTCGCAGGGGTGGAGTGAGAAGACATCTTGACCGGCAATTACGGAAGTTATCTGCAGAATCTCATTGATTCAGCCAAGATAGAAATGTTATATCTGAGAGGGTGTCTTATCAAGTGGAGGATATCGTTCAAGTATATGTGGTGTCTTGTCCAATCGATCGGCTCATGCACCCTCGGCTTCACAGTTCTCGGTGGTAAGATGGATTTGGGAACCCCGTCTTACCCACTTGGTATGGCTTCGGTGACCATAATGCAGCACAAATGACAACTAAATCGCAAGGCTTTTCCGAGACCCGATGTAAGCAAGGGGGCGTTTTCTTGCGAGGTGTTGGGTGGCGGAGTCGCTTAATATCGGGCTCCTGGGCTCGGGCTTCGAAGGTTCAGCCAGGTCATTTCCTCGGTTTCTGACCACCCACAATGGAACTGCATGCGAATTTCGGATAAGGTCGCCTTTGAGATTACCTCGAGTAACATTGCCTACCAAGATAGGATGTAATAATTGGAAAATGGTTCGGAATAAACTGGAATAACCACATGACCGGTATCGTGGTCCCTGAAACTGACCAACAACTATCCAACAACCAACCAACAACCGATTACCAACTAACCAACAACTGACCAACAACGTGGTACTCATTCGTGTCGAACTTTCTCCCCCTGCTAATTCTCACCTTTCTTTCGCACAATTTTCTGCAGTCATGGGCGTCGGTGGCTACCAACAAATCAACAAGTCGTTCAACGTGTGCGCGTTTGAGGACTACCTCACCACCCAGCTCAAACGATTGCCGTACTTGCAAGATGTGGAACAAATCAGCCCTCGGGTGATCCGCATCCTCGGCCAGAATCCAGGAAAGTTCACCCTCCAAGGCACAAACACCTACATCGTCGGCACCGGGCCCTCGAGGCTGATCATCGACACGGCCCAGGGGATCCCCGAATGGGCCGACCTGGTCGAAGCCACGCTGAAGGACCTGGGCATCACGCTCTCCCACATCCTCCTGACCCACTGGCACGGCGACCACACGGGCGGCGTCCCCGACCTGCTGCGCCTGTACCCGCACCTCGCCTCGGCCGTCTACAAGCACTCGCCGTCCAAGTGCCAGCGCGAGATCCGCGACGGGGACGTCTTCGCGGTCGAGGGCGCGACCGTGCGCGGGTTCCACACCCCGGGCCACTCGCACGATCACATGTGCTTCATCCTCGCCGAGGAGAACGCCATGTTCACGGGCGACAACGTCCTCGGCCACGGCACCAGCGCCGTCGAGAACCTCGGCCTGCTCATCGCCACGTGGCGCAAGATGCTGACGCAGGGGTGCCGGGTCGGCTACCCGGCCCACGGCGCCGTCGTGCCCAACCTCGAGCTCAAGATCAAGGGGGAGCTGGCCGGCAAGACCAGGCGTGAGGCGCAGGTTATGGAGAAGCTCCGGCTTCTGCAGCAGAGTCAGAATGGCGGCGGCGGCGGCGGCGGCGGCGGCAAAAGGGCGAGCGTCACGGTCAAGCAGCTCGTCGTCATGATGCACGGCGAGGCGGTGAACGAGGAGGTGAGGATCCTGGCCCTCGAGCCCTTTATGGAAGAGGTACTGCGGAAACTGGCCGAGGATGGCAATGTGGGGTTCGAGATACGCGGCGGCGAGAAGAAGTGGTTTGGGCTTTGATTTTCGGTGTTATTTACTTGGACAAATAGATAGATGGTGGCGACTCGTATTTTAGGCAAGTTTGGGTTTGGTTACTTCGGTCACTACTTGAATAGATTAAATGTTTACTTTTCGATCCACATGATAAATGCTGCACCAAAGTTGCCCGAGATGGTTGTGTGAACTCTCGACGAACAGGATGGGCGAATATATCCAAACGCAAGAGATGCGGAGAACTCTACTCTCTAACATCAATCGTGAGTGGCTGATGTTCGTCAATACTGTACAGTTGGCAGAATGATCAAAATGCGTGTCAATGTCTTGATTTGTCTCTAGATACGTTTCGCAGTCTAAACAGCCCATAAGGCACTATCTCCTTCTACGTAATGTGTCGTTACGGCGGCGATACCAACCAACTAGCGAACCGTCAGGCCTCAGGCTCCACCATCGATACCAAGCACCTTGCCGTTGACCCATTCGCCCTCCTTGCTCGCCAAGAACACGACAGCATTGGCAATGTCGAGAGGAAAGCCGTTGCGGTGGAGCGGCGAGGCATGCGCCGCCATCTATTCGCATGGTTTAGTCAATCAGGGGCCAGTCTAATTCCGCGCGCAGGCAAGCCGAGTTTTGTTGTGGAGAACTTACCTCCTGGAGCTGCTCGGACGAGTATTTCTCCCCGCCGGGGATGTAGTGCTTGGCGACATCCTGAAACATGTCGGTCACGGTGCCTCCGGGGGCCACGGCATTGACGGTGATCTTCTTCTTGCCGCAGTCGATGGCCAAGACCTTGACGAAGGACTCGATGGCCCCCTTGGAGCCGGAATAGACCGAGTGGCGCGGGACGGCAAAGGCGTGGGCCGTGTTGGAACTCATGAGGATGATTCGGCCGCCCTCTTCCAGATGCTTGTAGGCCTCGCGGGCGACGAAGAACTGCCCGCGAGTGTTGATGGTGAAGACGCGGTCAAATTCCTCCTGGTTGGTTGGCAAAGTGTCAGTGTCAGTCGCCAAGTACCTAAGTAATCAGGTGAGGGGAACAACGGGAACACGGGGAACACCATTCCTTACCTCGGTAACCTCTTCCAGGTGGCCGAAGGACACCACGCCCGCGTTGGAGCACACGATGTCCAGGCGACCCCAGACCTTGACCGCTTCGTCAAAGAGCTTGACCGTCTGGGACACCTGGCTGACATCGGCTTGCAGAGCCACAGCTTGCGTCCCGAGCTGCTTAATCTCTGCGACGACCTTCTGAGCAGGCGCCTCGGACTTGGCGTAGTTGACGATGACGTTGGCACCGGCACGACCGAGCTCCATCGCCATGGCGGCGCCGATGCCGCGGCCGGATCCTGTAACCAGCGCGACCTTGCCATCAAGGCGAAAGGGGATGTGGGCAGTGGTGGATCCCATGGTGTAGAATGAAGTGTTCAATAGATTATGGAAGTATGCTTTAGTCTGGCTTGAGGCTTCCGTCTTACGCATCTGAGTTAGTTGATATGCCTATTAAGTAGGTTCTGGAGGTGCATTGCCCGGACTTTACCAATTTTCCGCTTTTCCGCAACTTGATGTCACGATACATGTCGGCGGAGAATCCGGCATCTTTTCGGTCCATTGTGAAGAACAGGACTGTGTTGTGAAACCTGGACCCCTTTTCCGAGCTCGCTTACTCCCCCACGGACCCCGGTATTAGTAATCTCATATCGGACCCCGACACCTTGTGCGTGTTCTGCTAGACACAAAAATATTTCTCCAGCTAAGAGCTTGCCGATATAACGATCGCATTATGCTGAGCTCGGAATCCCATCCCGTCGTTCTACCCCCCAAAGCTCGCACACAATGTCGTCCCCACAACAACGACAGCAACCCGCCCCCGAGGATGTCATCGGATGCCAAGCCGCTCTCTTCGAGTGGGCCGAAAGCTTCGACACAAAAGTGAGCAGCATTCTACCCGTTTATTTGGACAGAAGCTAACGCAAGAAACTCCAGGACTGGGACCGCCTGCGCTCGAACCTGGCGCCGACGCTGCGGGTCGACTACCGCCACGTCATGGGCCAGATGTGGGAGGCGATGCCGGCCGACGAGTTCGTGGCGCTGGCGTCGAACCCCCGCTTCCTGGGCGACGCCCGCCTGCGGACGCAGCACTTTGTCGGCGGGGCGTCGCGGTGGGAGCAGACGGCGGCCGGGCGCGTCACGGGGCGGCACCAGGTGCGCGTCGCCCACCAGCGCTACGCCGACGACGCCCTGAAGGAAGTGGCCCTCAAGGGCCACGCACACGGAGAGCGCCACCGCGTGGTTCGAGAAGGTCGACGGCGTCTGGAAGTTTGCGGGGATCTGTCCGGATATCAGGTGGTCCGAGTACAACTACGACGAGATGTTCAAGCACGAGTAGATACTAGCTAATGCTCTCATGCTACTGCTCTGAACCATCATGTCTATATGTCGTCCAACCTTGGTAGATTGCAAGTATAGAAAAGTCTAGGACTTATGTAGTCATAGTGTTCCATGCTCTAGTCCTTCACTCCCTAGCCAAATCAACTTCACATTTATGTATCTCAAGATATGCTTCGTTATCCCGCGAATTTCCATTTTCTGTCCTTCAATCATTCTGGGCTGGTTCAAATGTTCCTCTCTTCCTCTGTTCCAATTTTCCCATGAATCTTTCGTAGAGGACATAATATGTTTAATAAAAGGAATCATCTGTAAAAGTGGACAGCTATACATGGATTTTATGGTTAAAGTCTTTGTATAATTGCTCTAGAGTCTAAACTGTAACCACAAAGCGCCCAGCATTGCCATCAACGACCCATTCATGCTGGCCCAGTGGAGGGTAAGTAAGCATGGAGCCAGGGGAAGAAGTGTCGCAACAGCCCGACGGTGAGACACAGCGGGGTGCCCGGGGGAAACTTGGCGGTGCCGTGGACGTTGACGACGCCGACGTTGCGCAGGTCGTAGCGGCCGTCGGGGTCGTCGGCGGCCTCGAGCATGGCGGCGGCCAGGTCCAAGTACGAAACAAAGGACTCCTGGTGGTCGAGGGTGAGCTTGTGGCCGCGCTGCACGTCGAGGGACAGGCCCCCGGCTTCAGGAAGATGCTCGTCAGCCAGCCCGCCTCGGCCCGCAGCAAGGCCTCGGCCACCTTCAGGTCCGCGTACACGTGCGACGCCGCCGCCTTGAGGACGGGCCGCAGCCAGCTCGGCGTGTCGCGGTCGAGGTACTCGTCGGTCGACGCCGAGGACAGGAGCAGGATCTTGGGGAGGGGACGTGGCGGAGACGGAGACGGCTGCTTCTGCTGCTGCTGTTGCTCCTGATGTCTCAGCTTCTCGAGCGCGCTAATAATGGTACGCACCGAGTCCTGCGACATATGACAACCAGGCACGTTGTCGTTGGTCGTAATGGCGAGGAAGGCGGCCCTGCATCCGCTGAGGCAGTCCAAGAACAGGTCTACATCGTAGATGCTGCCCTCGAAAACCTTGACCCTCTTGTTGTCCACGGTTATGGGCAGCTGGTCCGCGAGCTTGGCCTTGCTCCGGCAGTAGGCGTGGATCTTGGCATCCGGCTGCTGGAGGATCAGTTCGATGAGAGACTTTCCGGTGTTTCCCGTAGCACCAAGTACGGCGTAGGTCGCCATGGTCGCGTTGAGGGAGAGGGGATGTCAAGATGGCCAATGCAGGGTGTTGATTGTTGACCAACCAAAGATCCAAAAGCCGTGGTAACTACCTAAGCCAAATGCCAAACCTTCGCACATACTGCTTTATTTCTGCGATCACCAGGCTATTTCTTGCACCTCCTAGGACTGCAGAGGAATGCATAATGGGAATGAGGTGGTGTACACCGAGGCATGTTCGGATTCCGAGTCGTCGCTTGTATATTCTATCATTGGCAATCCCGAGGCGCGTTTCGGAGCTGGTTGGTGGCGCTGGAAGCCCGACCAGTTGGCGGATGTCGTTCTGGGGCGTCTACATATTGACTATCGGAGAGACTCTGGTGGGGTAGTCCTCGACACGGACGTAGAGGTGGGAGGCTGCGTATGCCACATATTATGCTGACGTGATCGCTGAGCTGGTCCTGCCAGTGGATTGGAATTTGCTCTTCTCCAATCGTCGAAACGGTTTGGGTCTTATCCGACAAGGCGGATCTGATGTAATACCCATATCCACTTCCAGTGTGACAACTGACAGGTATCCGATCCTTATATAGTATGTTGTGGAACGCGTCAGCGTTGGCTGACTGTGTACAGGCCCACAGTCCCCAGAATGGGGTGCTTCTGTGGAGTCATGTTGTCCAACACTGTCTCGGCAACTCGGCAATCTCGGACTTATATTTGGAATGAGCAATACAAATCGGGCGAAAGACACGATGTTGACATTGTTCTACGGAGCTAGTCTATGCACTCCTACCCGGATGAGTAGGACCTGTAGCGCACTTCGATTGCCACTGCTCCCCTCGTTCCTGTCTCCGAGCATACCCTCTTCATGACGGACAAGCGGCCCGTGGCGTCATGACAGCTATTGATCAACTCGCTCAGGTCGCTGGCGCTGACGGGCTGCTGATGCTGGTTGAAGAGCTGAAACATGCAGAGCTCGCGCAGCCGCGGAATGGCCTCCTTCTCGGGCGCGATGGTGGTGCTCTGGTCGACCGTCGCATTATAGCTGATGATGACGAGAGCGCTATTGCTGTTGGTGCGCAGGATGGGGAGGTGCTCGCGTAGCTCGGCAGAAACTTGGTGCATCGAGCTACCCATCCCTACTGGTGAAAGGTCCATCAGGTAGACGGCCGCACTGCGTACTGGCTGCCGAGTCCCAAGCCCCCGGTAAGAGGTGGCGATGCGCCCGCCGCTCTGAGAATCCGTTTGCATCGTGTCAAGAAGGCCTGGGCCTCGATTGATCATGCCAGCGTGCAGATTGTCTGGGGTGTCGGACCCGATAAGCTGCACCATGAAACTGAGGTTCAGGTACTGTTTTGCCAGCATTGACGCCCGTTCTGTTCCTGTTCCACCGACCTGGATTCACAAGAGTGATTAGTGAGCCAGGCATCAATCAAAAATCCCGGGGTGTATCAAAGGAAACCCACCTCGACCACAGACGCCGGAGACATGGTATCGAGTCGGTCAAAACAGCCTAGCGACTTGATGAGATCCACATCAACCCCGCCGCCCCCCGCGCTCCTCGGCCAGGACGTGCTGCAAATAGGCGGGCCACTGCCGCCGCAGCTGAGGGCTCTGCTCACACATGGCGACGAACGGCACCGTCGTCCCCGTGGCGTAGTGGTAGGCACTGCTGGTGGGACTCGTCGAGGCCCCAAAGACGTGGGTCGCCCGGGCCATGTGGGACGCCGCGGGCGCCGCCGTGTTGGCGAGGAACATGGCGGCGTCGTGGTACGAGCGCTGCGTGACGAACTGGGCCGAGAGCGCCGTGTGGGCCACGTGGTCCGGCTGGGGCTCCTGGAGGAACCCGGCCGCGGCCGTCATGCGCACGACGCGGCGCAGATGCATCTGGGGCACCGACGAGAGGTCGGCGATGTCTTCGAGAGACACGCTGTTGTTCAGCGGGATGTACGCCAGGATTTGAAATTCGCCCAGCCACTGCAGACAAGCAAGAAGCTGGTTCTTTTCTCGCCCCGTCCAGTCAGTAAACCTGTCCAGTTGTCTTCCGAACGGCAGTTCTCTTCCGAACTGGACTGGAGAGTTCGTGATTTACCTGAAACGCAAGCCGCTGCAGCAGTTCTGCCGGGCCGAGCAGCATCGTCTGGATTCTGGCCATGCTGGCCGATATTGATTGCTTCATCTGCAAAATCTCCGCGGAAGACTTGCCGTCCACCACAGGCGGGGTTGGCGTTTTGGCGTAAGCGGATATATCCGAGCTGCCATGGCGACCGTGAAATGTCAGATCTTCCACTTGGGAGCTCAGCTGACTGAGAAGAGCTGCAATTGGTGCAATGCTGTCTGGCATGGCAATCGTCATGGTCCTTTTCTCTTCTTCTACAAATGACTGGTTGAGTGGGAGCTGCGAAGGCCCAACTGATTAGTATATCTATTACGGGCAAGCATTAGCCCGCAGTCCTCGGATACCAAAAGGACCTCGCATATCACCGTACCTCGTTCGGAGTTGTCCACAATCCCCCGCATCTCACGTGAGGCTTGCGTTCTGTGTTACGTCAGTACTTCGCTCTTACGTGAGCTGCGCCTTGGTCGGCCACAGTGTTCCCATTGGAATCGCCAACATGGTGGTTGTTGTTATCGTTGTTGCTGTTGCTGTTGCATGATTGGATGGGGCGGGTCCATCATGATCCAGGCCCAGCCTTTGCATGGGGGGCGGGATGGGCTGGGCAACCAATCCCGTACCCTTTGCGATACGTTAAACGAACCCTTTGCCTATTGGCTGAGGTCGTGGTGCTGCTTAGACGACCCCAGAGAAGGATTCCAAGCCACCAACAAATCTCACCGCCGAGAGCCCGAGCCAGAATCCTGTGAAGCCACCCACAACAGATCCTTCGAGCCTGGGTTTCTTTCGTATGGTGGTCTACATATTAGATAGCCTCAGCAGCTTTGCGCTCAGCTAGCAGGTAGAGTAGAAATGAGTTTCTGTATAGATCCACCTAAGACCTTATATTAAAAAGAAAAAAAGAAAAGTTGCTTGGAAAACGGAACTCCGAGCATGCCACGTCAAGTCGCCCTGCCGGATTCCGGTTCCCCTCCGACTTCCCCCGTCGCACCGCGGCCCAAACTGCGTGACAGCTGCCACGCCTGCGCGTCGTCCAAAGTCAAGTGCAGCAAGGAAAAGCCGACCTGCGCACGTTGCGCCAAGAGGGGAAGGCCATGCCAATACTTTGTGACCCGAAGGGGTGGCCGGAACCGAAAGAGCCAGTCGCAGACGCAGAGCATGTCAGGCTCGCCCGGGGGCCCGCCGGCAACACCCCCGCCCCAACCACTCCCAGCACCGCGGCTGATGTATACATAGACATGGACATGGACACAGACACAGGGCTAATACCGGCCGCCAACGACTCGATCCAAGTCTTCCTGGGCAAAGATGGGACAACAACCTCGACAGAGACCGGGGCGAGCAGCCCCCGTCAACCCCACGGTCAACTCCTCGAAGCCCAACAGCAGCTATTGCCGCTGGAGGACCTTTTCGCGTCCCCCATTGACTTTGACATGTCGGATTTCACCAGCATGATCGACTTTGACCTGTCCGACTTCACCAGCACGAACAACACTGGGTCCGTATCAAGCACACATGACTGGGAAAGTGCACACCCTCCCTCTACTATGGACGCCGCCGTCACGGACACGCTGGCCGACGTGAACAACGCCATCTTCTGCTTCGGCGACAGCGCCGCCAGCCAAGAGTCCACCTTCAGCCTCCCCACCTCCTCCTCCTCCTCGGCGCCCCTCGGTACCGGAGACGCAATCACATCCGATGGCTCGTGTGGCTGCCACACCCGGGCCCTCGAGGTCCTGAAGCAATTTTGCTCGCCGAGGGGGCCGACGCGCGCCGCCTCCTCTTTCGACTCCCTGCAGGCCCTCATCGACGACAATGAGCGCGTGCTAGACACGGTGGGCACAATGCTGCCTTGCGACTGCTCGCAGGACGGCTTCCTGTTGGCGACCATCTCGCGCATCGCCTTCAACGTCATGGCGCGGTACGAGGTGGCGGCGCGTGGCCAACGTCATGGCTTCAACCCTGCCTCTTCTTCATCTTCCTGCTCCTCCTCCTCCTGCTCATCGTCCTCCACATCTGCACCCTCCGCCACGCCGTCTGTGGCAGCCAGCAGCGATGGCAGCAGCGGCCACGGCAATAGCGTCGGTGGTGGCGAAGAGCACCAGCCCATGGCGGCGCGGGTGGTGCTGGGCGAACTGTACCGCGTCCAACGTTTCCTCAACGGCTTGTGCAGGCGGCTCCAGCAGATGGCCAGCCTGGATGCTGCGGGCCGCGGGCGGGAACCCTCCTCCTCCTATCTCGGCCTGCTCGGGGGTCCGGGGTCCGGAGACCACATGATCAACAACAACAAAATAGGCGGCGGCGGCGGTTTGGACGACGTATCACTTCCTTTCTCGCCGGCCTTCTACTGTCAGCTCGAGGCGAACCTGCGGCGGCGCCTGCGGGGGCTGTCGACCGATATCGCCGAGCTGGTCCGAACGGCATGAAGAAAGAGCGCCTTGATCGCTGGGATTAACTAGATTTAGAGGCTGTGAGAAACTAGATATCATAGAAGGAGATACATTCATTATCCCAAATCTTGCTACATGGGTTTCGTTCTGGGGCATGAACTCAGTAACTGAGTCTCCGTACCGACCCTATTCTAGAATTGCTGCCAGTTGCATACGATACGTCCCGCTAGTGTGTATTTCAGGAGACCAGGCATACGGTAGTTTGGCACTCAGGTCATCTTCAGACAAATAGAATATAACTACGGTTATCCCTTAATCGAGGATGTTGAGTAATAGTATTTGAAACGCTGCCAAAGCACGTAAAGTCCAATAGCGGGTTCATATTGCGCATCTAAAGTCCACTGTCCAGCCATTTATCTAGTCCCTTCCGGGATAGCTGCCCTTTCGCACGCTAACCCATTGGTTATCTGGCATGCGCGAATAGATCTCCACCACGTGTGGCTTCAGTACCATGGGCTCAATGGCTGCGTTATACGTCTTGTAGAAGTCCTTCTTGAGTTGGACCTACTCGGATTCGCTCCGTTAATCACCAACCAGCGCAAGCGAGGTTTTGTGGAGAGAAAACTCACGTTCATCATGTATTCGACGCTGGCATCCCAGTTCTCGACCAGTTTGAAAACCCCCGGCGTCTTCGGGTCCCGATATACCTCGAAGAATGTGTTCAGGGGGTCCGCCGTCACCGCCTCGAACGTAGGGGCCAGAGCCTTCAAGAAGTCCTCCACTTTGGCCGCGTCAACGGTGAGGGTAATATGGACAGAAATGGACATGTCTGCGGCTGCTATAATTCGTGAGCTGTGGATGAGATGCTTACAGATACTCCAGAGCAAAGGCAGGCAAAGAAAGATATGGACGAGTCCATCGGGGACTTGGCATACGAATTCGGGTCAGCACGTGCTGGGTGGTAAGCCGGATTCGCCCCACATCTTCGGGGATGCACCCATCTTTACTTGTCACTTAGAAGTGGAATTCGGACTCCGGAGGAAAGCTTCCAATTTCCAATATTGCAAGTGGTATTGAATGATGGCGGAAATCGCCAGTGCTCGGGAAATACTTTCATTGGTCCCTACTGCGAGGGTGTGGCTTGTCGTGTTGGTTTCAAGAATTGGATTACATCAGCTTACATACGACCCCACCACCCACCATTTGCAGCCGGATGACGGGGCCGATGTTGCAGCGGACATTAGGAATTGTCCGATGACCGAAATCACAGAATTTCCACTGCAGGCATAAGCTACATTCTCCATACAATTCAATAAATCAAGTAAGTGGCTGAAACGAAGGAGCTGGACCAGCGTTATCAATCGACCACCCAAGAGCTTGATTATATGAACCAACCAACCGGCGGTCGTTGTTCGGTTGGCTAAACAGAGTCAATGCGTCAACCAGAACACCCAATATTCGTGTCTACCAATCAAGAGCATATTTCCATCAATCAACCAACCACCAGTACGTCGGTTGGTTGGTTGGTTAGTTGGTTGGTTGACAACTGAGCCGGACATGCCCAGATACACATTATCACTTCAGTGAGAAAGTAAGAACATGAATCCTTCTATAGTTCTTTCGGCCTCTCCAGTTCTTGAGATCGACCCCCTCTCGCGTCCCCCTTTTTCAAGGCGAGAGAAACCTTCTTCAAAACATGCATTCTCATATAAGACGATTCTGAGAGTTTTTGTATTGTAGTACTATTTAATGCTCGATACTTTTAAATGAATTTTATATCTATATACGATCGTACGTGACTTGGTAATGCAACTCGTGTATATTAAAAAAGGCATACTCTCTCTATCTAAGGAGGGGGTCGCCAGATCCCTTACGTATAAGAGTCTGGTGGTCCGTGCGCACGACACACGTGGCGCCCCTTTTCAATGTGGGCAGCCCCTGAGCTGGGTGTACTAACAGATACCTAAGAGGCAGATTTCTAATCTTTTGGATAATCATATAAGGGGACGAACATAATAGTACCATATAGATATATATTATCATAGCAGTGAGGCCCAACATCGTTTCCTACTCTCCTATTCTAAAGCTAAAGGAAAAACACGCAATGGACGGGATTAAACTCTGTCCTGAGCCTTGATGTCCTGAGCTGCCCGATATCCCATGGCGTAGGAAGTAGCCATGGTGTGACACGTAGTGATATTCGGCATGGCGGGCGAACCGATGACGCGCAGGCCGTGCACGCCGCGAACCCGCCAGTTGGCATCGAGGACGGACCCCATGGCGACGGTGCCCACGGCGTGGTGGAAACTGCTCGAGGTCTGCTGCACCACGGCCCAGACGTCGTCGTCGCTGGTGACGTTGGCGCCCGGCAGGAGCTCGGTAGGGAGCAGGGCGTGCAGCGATTGTTGGCCCAGGAAGGCGCGGTACTGCTTGTAGGCGTACAGCATGGCGGCCTTGTCCCCCGACGTGCCCCAGTAGGCCGCGTCGATGACGGGGGCGTCGCGGTAGTCGCCTGTCGCCAGCATCACGCGGCCGCGCGCCTCGGGCTGCACCAGCGCGACGTAGGGGAAGACGGCGCTGCGGTCGGCGTACTCGGGCCGCACGGGAAAGGTCGTGTACGCGTAGATGACGTGGGGCCGGTCGGACGGGAGGCCCGTGTGGTAGCTACCGTGCCCCTCGAACACGGAGTCGGGCAGACGCACCGCGCCAAATACGTTACCGTTTACGGCGCCCAGCAAGCCGTCCCCGTTGGCCGCGTACTGGTCCCGCGCTTGCTGGGCTCCCGTCTGGTTCTGGGTGAATTGCCAAACCGTACCTTGGTCGGGGACCGTGTCAAAGGCGAGAACGGCGTTGTGGTGGTCCATCAAGTTCCGCCCCACCTCGGGCGAGTCGTGCACGACGGGGATGCCCATCTGCTTGAGGTGTTGGGCCGGTCCCACACCCGAGAGCATGAGCAGCTGCGGGCTGCAGATGGCGCCAGCCGCGACGACCACCTCGCGTGCTTTGATGGTGTGCAGCGTGTTGGTTAAGGTGTCGTTGTAGGTGACCGACTCGGCCGTCTTCCCTTGGAAGCCGATCTTGGTGGCCCAGGCATCGTGGCGCACCTCAAAGTTGGCCCTCGTCGCGGCCAGCCAGCCGAAAGTGTTCCAGGCGTAGCTTCGGGTGCGGTTGCTAGCGCGGATGGCGTCCGTTTGTTCCGTCACGCCGATGCCGTAGCCGGAAACAAAGTCGATCTCGGGCACGTGGAAGGACGAAGTGAACGCATCGACGAAGGGGCGGTCGAGGGCGAGCTGGAAGCGTTGCGACGTGATCTCCAAGGGGCCGCTTCCGAACGAAGACTGGTTCACCGCCACCTGGTCGGCGGGGTGGGTGTCCGTCTGAAAGTGGGTCGTGGCCCGGAAGGCTTCCAACATGGACTTCCAGGCCAGGCCCGGGTTCCCGGTCAACCGGGCCCACTCGTCAAACACGGACGAGGCGCCGCGGCTGTATCCCATGCCGTTGACCGCGGACCCGCCGCCGAGAGCCCTGCCCTGGACCAAGTCGGGCGCGCGCCCGGCCAATGCGGGATCAGGCGTAGAAGCAAAGTTCCATACGTACTGGCCCGTCTCGTAGAAGAGTGCAGGGGCTGTTGTTCCACCATCAGAATCAGTACAGGTCATATTATGAAACTAACTACTGTAGCTTTCAAAGAATTCACGTACTGTTAACCTTGTCGTCGAGGCTGGAATCGGGCCCGGCTTCCAGGAGAACCACCTTGACCCGAGGATTGCGGGTCAGTTCTTCTGCCAGTACTAGCCCGGCAGGGCCTCCGCCGACAATGACATAGTCGACTTTGGTGCTGTTCGGTTTCGCTGGTACCGCCGCTGCTCGTTCCAAGGTGGCGGCCAAGGCCAGCAGGATGGCGCTGCGAAGAGAAAACATCTAGGCGGGTGTCCGTTTCTTTGTATAATGTGCAATCAAGGGATTATCCTGAAGCCGTGATGTCTGGACAGTCTTCCCTTCAAGCCCTCACAGCAAAGGCAGGAGGTTCTTATACATCTCACGAGTTTCGATATATTCCACTTCGGCGTGTCAGACATTCTCGGTGCAGCTAGCATTAGGCACAAGCCTGGATCCTTCCAATCCTTCCAACGGGCTCGGCCAAAAACGCCTGTCGACTCTCAAGGGGGCATAATCTTGTTGTTTTGTTTTTCAGCTGCTATTGATGTTCAGCCCCAGGGGCTAAAATTAGGTCTTGGTGGGAACATTCGGAGTTGGGGGTGGGTAAGCATCCTTCGCAATATACATTTCAATGAGAACTGTCTGTCATGATCGGGTAGCCGATGGCAAGTACATAATTACATTTGACACCACCGTGATACCTGCTCGTTATGAGTCGCTCGCGACATATGGTGTTGAAGATTGTATCAAATCAAAGTCAAAAGTCGATGCACCAGTGCTGAGCACACTAAACGTTCCTTGGCATACTCAGATAAGGAAATATGCATTATGCACCGGGTGTGAGGCTTAATGCACTTGCATGTTTTGTTGTGTTACAATTGCGTCGTTAAGCTAGCTCTCTAGTTATTGGCTCGCCTCGCCTTGGTAGCTCGCCACGCCACTGGTACCAAGTAAATATTGGCGAGCCTAGAAGTGTCTCGGGAAACTCCGGCTCACATAAGCACAAAGTACTTGGGTTGCACGGCAGGCCGCTATTTGTTGCTGATTCTCGGCGTGGCGTATGTGGTAAGAAAGTATTGTATTACATCAGCAGGGTCGGAGTCCGATCTGCAGGACGGAATGCCACGCCCTGTCGACTCCGACACTCAGCCGATTTCCGAAGGATTAGTGATCAATAAGCCACACTATTGTACGCTACTCATTTTGTGGCGGCTATCCTGACATTCTTATTGCCAACATTTCTCAATCACGGGAAGAGTTGGTCCTTGGGCCATCGAGTATCAAGTTCACAACCATTACAACCACACCACCGAGTTTCTTGCTAACAGTCGACCAACATGGAGTTGAACAAGAAGGTCATACTCGTCACCGGTGAGATGCTTCAACACTCTGGGCACACTATTCGGAATACTGATACTTACGATCCTAGGTGCGAACAACGGTATCGGCTACGAGACTGTCGCAGCTTTGTCATCGGCATCATCGGACTTTCATGTGCTACTTGGTAGCCGGTCCCCTGAAAAGGGCGAAACTGCACTTGAAGGCCTGCGATCCTCCCTCGGAGACTCCCTCAAGGCTTCTATTTCCGTGGTTCAACTCGACGTCACCGATGCCAAGTCGATTGAGGCGGCCAAGGGTCGGATCGAAAGAGAATTCGGTCGATTGGACGTACTGATCAGCAACGCCGGCATCATCGTCTACGAGCCCGTGGATACCCTCACGGCGCTACGCCGATGCTTCGAGACCAACGTCTTTGGCGCCATGATGGTCACCGAGGCGCTGGAGCCGTTGCTCCGCAAGTCGTCCCGTCCCTACCTGATCTACGTGTCCTCCGACATGGGCTCCATCACCAACCGGCTGGACCCCGACTTCAAACACAAGGCCATTCGTGGGGAGACGTACCGAATGAGCAAGTCCGCCCTCAACATGCTGGCCGCTTGTCATCGCTACAACTACGCTGACTGGTGCAAGGTCGTGGCTTTCAATCCGGGGTGGTGCATTTCCGACCTCACTGGACCCCAGGGGCGTGAGATGCGCATCCAAGGTGGCGCCAGGGACCCCAAGGAAGCTGGACTCGCTCTTTTAGAGGTCGTTCAGGGCAAGAGAGATGCGGATATTGCGAGAAACGGGATGGTGGATATCGAGGGAGGCATTTCTCCTTGGTGATGATTCGGCCGCAATAGCATTAGGTTACAGCGATTGAGAAGTAGACACATTACTTAGTCAATCTGAGAATTGCAAGGAACATAATATTGATTACGCTGCTGATCGGCCTTACAACGCGCCGTTATAGTAACACATTCGTCGTCCGTACAACCACTTCGTGACTCTCTGGATGGGCGTGTTTTCGAACTCTTCCTAGGCTAATGGGCAATTGTTCATTTCTTACGTCTAGAGGTCATGCGCAACATCTCCGACCAGCGGTGCCTGCGGATCGACGTTCGGGATACTTATGTCGGGATCCGAAGCCATACATCAACCGATGTGTTGGTCACGTATTATGAGTCTTACACCCGACCACAGTAACCCTCGGAGAAAGGGGTGATGATGGCCGGCCCCACAGCCAAGCGACCAACGTTGCGGGAAAACGGTTATGTTGCCCAAGACAGAACAACCAAAAAGGTCCTTGCATCCATGGACTACTGTTCTAGAGTGACTGCTCTAGCTATATCGTCCACGTTGCACTTGATCACATCGTCATTCGTATACAGCATCAATCACCAACCACGAGTTTGTCTTCATTTTGTGCTTGACCTAATATCTCGAAAATGTCTGCCCCAAACCTTGTCCAAGTATCGCGCATGCGGACGTTGGCGACCACCATTCACGACGCCGCGGCCCAGATGGAGAAAGTATTGTTGGAACACCATCAGCCGCTGCCGTCGTTTGATGAAGATTCACCTGTGGCTCTCCCTGAAGCAGCATTGGCCTTCCAGAGTGCGGCGATCGGTAAGGCCATTTGAGAACACGCGTATTGCTCGTTTCGGGGGTGTACTAACGCGTCGACCTTTCCAGGTGCCACCGCAGAGCTCCATGATCTTCTCTTGGATCCACTGGACCTTTTGTACCAGAAGAGTTCGGTAGGCAACAGCACGATTTTCCTATTACCTGAAGCGTTATGAATTCATCCGTATGCCGACTAACCATGCCTGCTTACTATATATAGCATTACCATTTCACCAGCCTTCAGTTTATTGCCCGATTTCACGTGGCCAGCATGATCCCCGCGGGCGGCAAGACGTCTTACGCCGAGATCGCCCAGAAAACGGGTCTCCAGGAGTCCATGGTACGCCGCCTCCTGCGCCATGCCATGACGATGCGCATCTTCCACGAGCCCGAGCCCGGAATGGTCGCCCATACCCAGGCCTCCAAGCTCCTGGTGACGCCCGAGAAGAACGCATGGTTCTGGTTCCACCCAGAGGTGGGATGGCCAGCCAGCGTGCAGGTATGTAATAAACGCGCGGAGTGGGAGGACCAAGTCTTGTTGTTTGAATATATAAGTAGTACTAATACTGACTATCTCCTTCTCGTGGTGGTGGTGCAGTATCTCGAGGCGACGCAAAAGTGGCCAGAGTCCCAAGAAGCCAACGAAACGGTAAGACCGACTTAACTGAAACAGTCTTCTCAATTCCTTTGCACAAGTCTGAAGGAAGCTAAGATCACAACTACAGGGATTTTCACTCGCTGGACACAGTGGCAAGTCCATCTACGATGTGTTTTCCGCTGATCCAGAGCATGCATTGCGATTCTCACTGGCCATGGACACATTCGGGGAACTCCCCCAATACCAAATGTCCAAGGTCGTGGAAGGTTACGATTGGGCCTCGTTGGGCCGGGCCAAGATTGTGGACGTCGGCGGGTCTGCGGGCCAAATGTGCGTGGCGATGGCAAGGAGCTTCCCGGCGCTCAACTTCGTGGTCCAGGATATGGCCTCGCTCGTCGCTAAAGGCCAGGCGAATCTGCCGCCAGAGCTCGAAGGCCGCGTCCAGTTCATGGCCCACGACTTCTTCGGCGAGCAGACGGTTCGGGCCGAGGCCTATCTCCTCCGCACCGTCTTCCACAACTGGTCCGACAAATACTGCCTGCAGATTTTGCGTGCCCTCGCGCCCGCTCTCCAGCACGGGGCCAGGATTCTGATCAATGATGTATGTCTGCCTAAGCCAGGGTCCATACCTGCGCACATGGAGCTAGACATGAGGTGGGTAACAGAAATACTCCAACTCCTAACTTCAGGGTAATCACTAATCTCTGTATCACGGTGTAGGAACCTGGATCTGTTGATGGGGACCATCTTCAATGCCCAGGAGAGAGACTTGAACGAATGGGTGCAGCTGCTAGCCAAAGCCGACCCGCGGTTCGTGTTCCAGCGTCTGGTCCAGCTCAAGGGCTCCGCTCTTGCTATTATCGAGGTACTTTGGGTAGATAATGCTTAAGGATTAGGGAATCCCTGAATGTGAAGTTGAATCAAGGACGGAACGGGCGCCTTGGAATTATCCATGTGGACCTTCACAAACACTCTTCATTGAGCAGTTCTTTATCTCATTTCAAGAGCCATACAATAGACATATTTTCTTCCCTTTTTGGTTTGGTTGCAATGGCAACACCAGCAAATAGCTTCCAATCAATACAATACATGGAAATGGACAGGCGTGTCTTTAGACATCCTCAACCTCCCATCAAATGCGTTTCAGACGCGACGTCGCCGGCGACCTCCAAATTATGAAATAAGTACCAATCAGATAGAACATCCTGGGTCCGTAGTTTATTGGGGCTAAAGGATTTGCGTTGCATATTACAAGGCCTAATCGGCGTCCGAAATTCCACTCCCTAGTTACCTAAGCAGTAAGCCTCGCTCTCCGAGGTCTCCTAGTGAATACCCCATTTTCAACAGATACGTCATTACTTTCCAAAACCTACCAAGCTTATGTCGGGATCGGCGAGAGCCGTTCGGGTAGATTTGAAGTCGAACCATTCGGCAACCAGGCGTCGTATGACTTTCAACCCAGAGCTCGGGGTCAACTAAAATTCGATTTCATGATTCAATGAAATCGTATAAGATATATAAGACGGTATTGAGTCCTGTTGTATATTAGCCCTGTCCTGTATTCAGTAGCCACCCGTAATTATAAAGAGAACAAACACCCTTTAGATTATTCCACCTTCAAGCATCATCATGAACACTGTCGACCTGCAAATCTCGCCCGAGCGCTTGGGTCTTGTCCGCGGCGTGGCCAATCCCCCGGGGACACTGGAGGAGTGCAACCGCCTGCTGGAATACAACCATGAAGCGCACCACGTATTCTTCCGCGAGAGGGCCGGCATGAACCACGTCACCCACAGCCTGCTCACCTGCTTCGCCCTGGGCATCGGCGTCGAGGAGCTCCGCAAGCGCTACGACGACGAGGCGGTGAACCAGCGGGCCATGCCCCCGCTGGACGCCGACCTTCTGGGCCGGCTGGACGACCCCGAGGTGTTCCTCGAGTCCATGTTCAACAAGGCACAGTACAACACCTTCCTGCACTTCTTCCGAAACAAGATCGCGGCCGGCGGCGGCGGCGGCGGCGGTGGCTGGAAGAAGGTGGTGCACGAGTACGTCTTCTCGCGCACCGACGTGGCCGAGCGAATGCTCTCCAGCCTGTTCGACGGCCTGTACCACCCGCTCATCCACCTCGGGCTCGCCATCGAGTTCGAGCTGCCGGGCCTGGTGGCCGAGGCCCTGGCCCAGACCGCCACCAACGACGACTGCAACCTCCACGGCCTGTTCGGCAAGTGCGAAGAGGAGGCAGCCAAAGCACAAAACAACCAGGGCCCACCGCCGTCGATGCTGCAGCTGCTCACGACGGCCCGCGAGACCGAGGAGCTCCGGACGGCCCCGCGCTGGGAGGACCGGTTCCAGATGCTGCGCAACGGCGTGGTCGACAGCCGGGGCAGCGCCGCGTTTGCGCGCCTCGCGGGCCGCTTCCGCGTCCGGCCCGACGAGGACGAGATCGAGTTCCGCACGGCCGAGATGGTCAGCGTGGTGGCGTACATGTGCGGCGCGGCGCAGCGGGCGGGCCGCCCGCCCAAGATCGACTTCTTCTGGATGCACTCCGTGACGAGCAGCGTCTTCCTGACCGTCATCGGGCGCCAGCGCGACTGGATCTCCCCGAGAACCGGGCCCGCCTCCTCACGCGCAAGGTCTACACTGACCTGGGCTGGTACGTGGTCGCCGGCAGCGCCCCGCTCGACAGGGAACACCTCGCCGGCTACTCGAGCCCCGAGAGCGACGGCATGTCGTGGGAGGACGTCTTCGCCGCCGTCACGAAGGAGCATGACGATGGCCATGCGGCCAAGTTCATCCGCGCCGTCAAGAGCGGGGAGCAGGTTTGCAAGCAGTACGAGGGCACCAAATTGGGGGAGAGTTTGCCGGTAACGGGCGACATGTGGCTTAAGCTGGCTAGGATGTGCCAGGACACTACCAAGAACATGACCCGAGACGTCAAGTGGGTCAGATTCACGGGGCACGATGAAGCTTGGGAGGGGCCTGACGCGGCTTGGATGCGCCCAGATCTGCTGACGAAATAAGCGTCACTACCTGTATGCAAACGATCCCGATGTTGGATTTCCTAGCTCTATACTTTTAAATCCATTTGATTGAATTTGTTTTTAAGGTAACTCGCTTTGTATTGGTTTTTTGTTTCTGCTAGGGAAGCTTGGTAAAACCCGGAAAAAAAGAAATAGTTTGAAGACTTGATTACATTTCCGACTGGCCGCCTACTGCGTGGTGTATTTATATATCTTCCCTATAACTGGAGACTGAAATTTAGTTAGCATTTGAAATCGTTGGTTGTACCATGGCAATAGGCTGTTACTTCATCTTGTATAAGGGGATGAGGTCCATTATTGTGTGGCTCTTTGTGGGTTCCGCGAACGGATATGCTTGATAATATAGACGAATCGGTAGAACCTCAATCTGATGTCGAGCGTATATTCAGGGCATATAGTTTCTGAATTCTAAAAGCTGCTGTTTGCCTCCAACTTAAGACCATCACCCATCATATAAGCGCTGTACATCATCAGACGAGCCAGCTATGCCCCCAGGCTTAAATCACAGACTTTTCTGGACCTGCGTCGGGCAAGTACGGATGCAGCCAGGGGAGGAAGTGTTGAATGAAGCCCAAAGTAATAGCCATAGGCGTGCCGCTTGGAAGCTTGGCCCCCTGCCCCGGAACCTTGTTCACCACGCCGACGTTCCGCCCCTCGTAGCGGCCGTGCTCGTCGTCGGCCGCCTCGATCATGCCGGCGGCCAGGTCCAGGTAGCTGACGAAGCTCTCCTGGTCGTCGAGGGTGAGCCGGTGCCCGCGCGAGATGTCGGGCGAGAGGCCCGAGGGCTTGATGAAGATGGAGGCGATCCAGTGGTCGTGCGAGCGCATCACGGCCTCGGCCCGGTCCAGGTCCGCGTAAATGTTGGACGCGGCTCGCAGCATGATGGGCCGGAACCACTTGGGCATCGAGCGCGCGAGGTGGTCGTCGATGCAGCTGGCGCTCAGCAACACCAGCTTCGGCGGCACGTACTTGGATTCCGGGCTGGCTTTGCTGGCCTCGTCCCGGAGCCGGTAGATGGCGCGGATCGCCGTCAGGGCCACGTCCGTGTTGAGGCGATGTCCAGGGCTGTTGTTGTTGCTCGTCACGGCGAGGAACACGGCTTTGGCGCCGCGGATGCAGCCGTCCATCAACGTGTCGTCATCCATGCTGCCTTCGTACACATGGACTTGTTTGTTATCAACCGCTTGGGGGATCAAACGGAGCAGCTTCGGCTTGTTGCGGCAATAAGCGTTCACCCGAACCTCGGTCGACTGTGCAAGCAACGACTGCACAAGGGCAGAGCCACAGTTGCCAGTGCTGCCAAGAACGGCATAGGTGGCCATGGTGAGAGCTGAAAAGGGTAATGCGTAATGCGTTCGGTAAGTGAACTCTTGAATTGGTGTTGGAACCCGGGATCCCCTCCAACCATTAACAGTGGTTACTCTATTTATTCAAACAAACGGTTTGGCGGATTTTGCATCGGGCTTCGCGATGGTCGGACAACTAGCACTGTCCAGAGCTATCGTATCATGCCCGGCGTAGTTGTATTGTCCGGGTAGACGTCGCCTCTCACACTGTCAGCTGACAGAATCTGGAATCTTACATCGGCCTCCGAGCATGCGCAATCGGAGCCCGAATCCTTATGACACGGACCAGCTGTGATTGGCGTTCTAACATACCTAGACGATTCTCGCTTAAGGGATTGAGCGGATTCTAACGTGATGCACAAAGGGGGTACAAAGTGGGGGCATAAAGGGACCATTCACGGAGTCAAATTGACTTCTTATCCGTTCTGTGTACAGGTTAGTCTCGTGTTATTGATAGGCGCCCAAACAGTAATTGGAGTTCTAAGACAGACAACACCGAAAAAGGCTAAGGAGGGTTACGAGGTAGGTTGCTACCAACGAGGGTGATAATAACTGTAGCTACGGTGGCTACCTTTCAATAAAGAAACTGCGCAATAATACAACTGCTCGCTGCCCACTAGACTGTGACACACGGCCAACCGCAATGCCAATTACACATGAGTTCCAAATGCCTAAGATCTGATATCTAACCCGCCTCAGAAGTAACCCGCCTCAGAAGTTTCCCACCACACCCGGCTGAATGGCCTCTAGCTTCTGCACCAACTCGGCCCACACGCGTCGCTGCAACACATTTCCCTCGGGACTAGTCACCGTCGGCGCCGGCGATGCGACTGCGCAGTCGGACAAGTACTGGCCGTGCGTCTCGGCCCCCGAGGATCCGCCATGGACCAAGGTTTTGCTGCCGACCTCGGGCGAGCGGCCCAGCATGGCGCTCGCCGCGTTGACGACGAGGATCAGGGGCGAGAGCGGCGTCTCCTTCTGCAGGTCGGTCTTGCACAGGCCCGGGTCGACGCAGTTGATGGTGACGGGGTACGTCGCCGCCGGGTGCTGCTGGGCGATGGCGCGCACGCCGTAGACCTCGAGCAGCTTGGAGACCTGGTACTGGTCCAGCCAGTGCTTCTCGGCGAAGGCCTTGTCGTTGAGCGTCGCGAAGATCTGGCCCTCGGGCGCCGTCTTGTGGGGGAACTTGGTGAAGCCGTGGACCCCGGACGACGTCAGCGACAGGGTCGGCCGCGTGCCGGGGAAGGCGGCGGCGGTGGCCTTGAGCTTGGGCATGATCAGGGCTGCGAGCAGGAACGTGGACACGACGTTGACGGTGATGGACGCCTCGTTGTCCTCAAGCATGGTGAAGTGCGGCGGCGCCACCCCGGCGTTGGCGATGAAGATGTCCAGGCGGTCCAGCTCGTTGTTGATGCGGGCCGCGAACTGCTTAACGCTCGCGTAGCTGCCCATGTCGAGCTTCCACACCTGCATCAGGTCCTTTCGGCATTTTGTTGTTCTCTCAATGTCTTCCTTGGCGGCGTTGCCCTTGTCGATGCTGCGCACGGCGAGAATGAGCCTGGTGACGCCGAGATTGATGAAATGGCGCGCGGCTTCTTTTCCCAGACCCGTGTTGGAGCCGGTGATGACCACTGTCTTCCCGGTGTAGGAAATCGTGGGAAGGGGCAGTTTTTTGAATAGCTGGCTGTAGAGGAACCCCATGATGAAGAGTTGTTGGTGAGGAGATAGAGAAATGTGACTTTTGGTTTTGGTTAATCCCCTTTATCCTTATTAAAATGTTGGATATATATAATATATGTGGATGGAGTCTCTAGACAAAGGACAAAGACCACGGCTACAGTGGATCATTAGTGCAGCTGACAGGGAATCGCTGTATTTAATCAGCGGCCATCCCTTTGTGTCTCACTGACATAATGTGGCGCAGCGCCCTGTCGGACCTAGGACTTTTGGCTAGGTCTTACGCCCGTCTCCCGTTCTGGGCGACTGGACTGTGGTGGCCCAAAGCAATCTGCCGTAAGCGAAAATGCCGATGCTCCGGCCAATAGAACAAAGAAGCCCGAGATGGCTGTTCCAATAGGAAACCCCCATTAAAAAGCGGACCGGACTGCCGGACAACTAAACTAATCCGCAATCTTACCCCGCTGGTACAGTTCACATTATTCGGGGTCGTCTTCATGCCCGACATCTTTAAATAGCAACCGGGCGTCCAAAGGTCGGCAACCGAGCCAACAACTACCTACGTAATATTACCACACCCAACCGCATCGGGATCTCGTTTTCGGAACAAAAGCAAGGAAGAGATGCTTGTGTTACTCAGCCTGCACAGCTGATGGATGCACGACGTGCCACGACTTTCACACACTGAGAGCAGGAAACAAATCATGTCGCGAAACAGGAGAAATTGTATTGGAAGTGGATGAAATCATCCCCCCACACACATCATTCTATCTAGTAACAGTAAAACCAACAACTCTGCTTGGAAATGAAAAAAAGGCATCTCAATGAAATAATAGCCAGTGATTGATTACTACTCCCCACGCCGCAGCGTTGCCCGGCGCGAGGTCTGCCGTCCGGGATGAAAAGCTTCGGGTCCCAGGTACGAGGTGAGGTCGAGCTCGCCGTTCTTGAACTGGCAAGCCAAGAAGGTCTGGATCCCCGTGGCCTCGTCCAGGCGGCGGTGCTGGGCCAGCTCGGCCAGCACCCGCAGGAAGCCGTCGCAATAGCGACCGCGGCCGTGCGCTTTCAGCCAGCCCACCAGCCCCTCGGCGATGCTGGCGTCGTCGCGCCCGTTGGGCCGCAGCTGGATGTAGATCTTGACTTCGGGCAGGGCCTTGCCCGGCGCGATGTCGAAGTAGTACCAGTGGGTGCGGAAGAGCACCTCGTGGCCGTCCTCGTCCTCTCCTTTCGGAGCCGGCAGGTCGGCCGTCTCGGGGAACTCGTCGGGGAGGTGCAAAACGGCTTTGATCAGCTGGAAGAGGTTGTCGAACTGGTCGGATATGCCAGGCGTGTCGATCCGCCCGCCGAGCGTCATGATCTCGCGCACCGAGGCGAAATTCGTATGGGGCGACCAGAAGTACCACTTCATGCGCGACTTGGCAGGGTCGATGTTGTCCACGCTCACGGTCAAGGGTTTCATCAACTGGCCCTCGGGGCTGCTCTCGAGGAATTCGTGCACCGAGGCCCGAGCGGCATTTCCGGGGTCCAACTGACTGAAGGCCGTCTCCCATTCGGCCAGGGACAAGAAGGGACCCTGCCCGAGCTTACTCGGGCGGAAGTACGTTTTGAATTCGGGGCCCTTGCGAAGAAGCTCGGTGGATAGCATGACGCTGGTGCTGGCCTTTGTGCCTGCTTCTTGCTCCTGGGCGTACTTGCTGTGGTCGTGATCATAGAGTGCGGCCAGGAAATGATGGCTCCAGGTAGTATCGGTGGACGGGAAGGCGGTGGCGAGCCCATGCAGCAACTCCCGGAACGCTTGGTGGTTGAGGGGATCCAGCTGGGTGCCGGCGGACCGACCAATGGGTTCGATGGAATAGCGAATGTTGGGCTCGCCAGAAGCCGTGTTCCACTTCCACGAGTACTCGATGGGGCCGCCGTCGTGCGATAGCTGCGAGTGCCAAACAGGAGGGGCAGACGATGGGCCCAGGTAGGGAATCTGACACCGGCATTAGTGGCCATGATCCAAGCGTATCTCTGTGATAACAAAGGCAATACTTGCAGTCCAGCGATACAGGATTAACAGAGCTTCATACTGCTTTTCGATTGGATACCCCGCCGCCTCCACCAGGGCCGCCATGTGTGGCCCGGTGAGCTTCCACCAAGCATCCTCATTGGGGCTACGAGGTGGCAGGTGTTGCGACAACGCCGTCCATGCCTGACCAGGCTTGGGGTGGTGGGTTATTTCGGTCATGATCTTCGATGATGCAATTTGATTTGTCTGAAACATTGAGTTGTGGACAGGAGTGTCGTACGCCCACTGTTTCTTCACCCGCAGTTCGACCTGATATGTTGCTGCTTTAATGTAATTAACTGGTCACAGTATCGGCAACGATAACATCACTAGGTTGACCGATGTAGATACCCATAATACCGCACGAAATACCGAGTTCCGACTGTGTGAATATCCAAGTATGTACTAAACGAACACGATTTGGTATCGGGGACCGAAGACGCCCACTAGGCCGTCAAGAACGCCACCTTCGGGATAAGCGTTCGAAGCGACCGGGAAAGAACTACCTAAGTGGCTGAGTAAGTGTCCAACCTCATCGCGCTCATGCTGTGATTTCTGATGGTAAAAGAAAGTTAAGAAAACTTATTGGTATCTATAATTAATTAAATCAGTAATATAAAGTCCATTATCGCACGTATCTCAATTACATACTAAGTCAATGGCCAGATTTATAAGGCAAAGTAACTGAAACGCGTTGACATCGCCTGCTTTAGATATCAAAGGCAATGCCACAAAGTCGCACACCAGTGTCAGCTTAGGCAGTATTACGCTTGGCAAAGCGCTCTGTAACCCTTGGTGTGATCCCCAAGGGACGCTGAACGACTGCGCCAAGGCGGGGTTCAAAGCAGAGAGGATGGCGTATCATGATTATTTCGAGCGTGTACTAACGCTCGTTCACGTCCTCTGGTTCGCTCTCTACCCAAGTGCCCGGGCAGGCGTGCCACAAGACCGCCTGAGATTGATGGTGTCAAGCTAGGCATCTGCCGCTGCATAGCCACCCCCTCCTCTTCCTGCAATCTTGTCATTGGGCGCCAATCCAGAGCCTGATCTCAGCAGCTTGTGTGACGAGCAGCCACAAAGCGGGGTTAATCCCATGAAGTCAAGTTATGAGTTTCCGTCTTCCTCTTCTCTGGCAACTTGTTTTTCCGGGCCATACGAAATCACTGCGAGCAAAAACAAAAGACCACTCTATGTCGCACTGTATTCCCAACCTTACTCAGCCATGGAATCCGCCCCTTCCTACAAGCACAAGCCACTAAGCTCTGAAGACTCAATCAGAGTATTCGAACTACTCCCAGCCATCAATCGGCTCGCCCGAGTGAAAGTGGAGCTGAAAGAGGTCTCCTTCTCCAACATGAAGGTCGATTACGAGGCTGTATCCTACGTTTGGGGGAAGGCGGAGAGAGGCGATTATGTCATTTGTAATGGCCAAAGACTTCCCGTCACCGACAGCTGCTACGATGCGCTTGTTTGTCTCCGCCAGAAGATTCGATCGCGAAGATTATGGGTTGACGCCATATGTATTGACCAATCCGCCAGCAGCGCAAGTACAAGAGAGCGCAACCACCAGGTGCAGCGGATGGGCCAGGTATACCACAGCGCAACGCGGGTACTTATCTGGTTTGGTATTAGTGCGGGACTCGATTCACTTTTTAAGTTCTTCGAGGACTTGGAAAGACAGCCGGACCTCACAATCAAGGATTGGGCTCTCAAACAGCACCGTCGGTATTCATCGTTTTTGGCAAGGCATAGGCCCGGGCATCACGCAAGTATGTCCTCTCAGCTTAAACTTCTTTTACATTGGATAATTTTCAATTCCGAGTAACTAAGTATTGATGTCTATCTTACTTACCTTCCGTGTTCACATCAGTGCTCATTCAACGTTCCACTCAGAATTTCATTTCGGGTATCTTCTACGTTAGCGACAACCCTTGGTTCTGTAGGGTCTGGACGGTTCAAGAAGTGGCAATGGCTCGTGCTGCGACCATTATAGCGGCTAACTTGGAACTGGATTGGGAAACCTTCGCAGCTGGTGTGATTGCAAACGAGGAGCTGTTTTTCAGAATGCGCACAAATCAGTCCATGATAGACTCGGTCAAACTTCGTCGGAGTTCAGCACATTCAGTCTATACCGGTACCGGGCCACATGCCACAGGCTTGGAAGGAAGTACAGAAAGGGCTGACATCGAAAACCATCGATCCATGATGCGCACTTTCGCCTCCCTGCGCTGTTCACGAGACCATGATAGGGTGTTTGGTCTACACGCTATCCTCCAAGCTTGGGGTTACAACTTACTCCCACCTGACTACCAACGGCCAGTATCGGAAGTATTGCAAGAATTCACTATGGCTTACATCTCGCTTAATCGGAGCCTGCTGCCTTTGACGATAGCACTACCCCCTGAGCCATCGACAGGCCTGCCGTCCTGGATATCATACTGGTCTACTTCAGACGACGTCCCTATAGATGACACTTTTCCAGACTCTATAGGTCGCGATGATACAGGAACCTTTTACGCCTTGAAGAGAATATATATATTCAATGAAGGCAAGGAGCTAGAAGTATGCCAGGCTAGGAATGTGCGTGGAAATATTGCATCAAGGGATTGCTCTCAGGGGAGTCTACAAGTAAGAGGAAAACGCGTCGGGGAAATCCGTTCATGTATATGGAAGGGATCCAGCGATGCCGAATTCCTCGAGGCATGTTCTCAATGGTGCCGGTCATTGAATGTTCCGTCCATCAACAAATTTATAACGCTGTCCCCAGACTCGCAACATCAGCGCATACGCTTTTCATACCCATCGCCGATCAACTATTTTGCGGTCAGCGCGCTCGGAAAACGCTTCAACGCAGATGTCGAAAAGCAATTTCTGTGGTATTTTCACCAACTTCGATATCCCAACAAAGATGAGGCTAGAGCGGCGCTCGAACATGCCAGCCCTGTCCATACTTCAGGCACAGTGCAGGTCGAGAGTCTTAACTACCGCCGCTTAGTCCAAAGCCCTGATCGCCGAGATAACCCTGTTTCCTTTTGGTGTTGGTCACTTAATGGCAGTTATTGCACCCATTACGCCTTCATGACACTCGACACCGGCTTGCATGCGCGGGCCCACCATACTTGCCAAGTGGGAGACGAAGCGTGGTTGCTGGCTGGGTCTGATGTTCCCGTCATGCTGCGGCGGCAAGAGGGTGGCCAGTTTCGAGTCGTTGCGCCCGCCTATATCCATGGGATTATGCTCGGAGAAATGTGGCCGGAGGACATGAGCACTTTGGAGACCATAACTTTGGTTTGATTGGACGATTGGATCGCGATATGTGCTGCGCTGAATGCAATGGGTCGAGATGTTGGGAAGCTATATACTAGGGTTGGTTCCACCCAAGCCCGAACATCATTTCCTAGCAACATCTAGAGTAGCTTCTACTTCAATATTCCTTATTTATCCACATACAACAAGGGAGACCAATCTGAGCACTTCAGGCAAGTAGTTGTGTACACGCTAGCTCCCTGTCAAGTTTGCTGTCGTGATGTACACATGCAACCCTCGATATGCTGCCACCCCGTCCTAAACAGTCCAGGAGCGTCTGGCTCCTCGTCATCGCCCGAGGCCTCGTAATCAGAATCCCACCCGCCGGTATGCTCTGCCACGCCTCTTCGGCGATCATCGCGCCCCACTTTCAAATGGTTGTGCCGGTTGATCTCTGACACATTCACATCCGGAGGCCCCAGGATCCGGACATCAAAGGGGACCGGGTCGTCGCGAAAATAGTACATCTCCATCATGCTGTCCCAGCCACACCACCAGTCCTTGTCTCCGGGCCCCGATTCGTGGTTATGAATCACGACCTGCCGAAGGGCGGGCATGTCGCGCAGGTGGATTTTAAGCTCGTAAAAAAAAGACTTCGGAATCGTAGCCCGCGACGGACAGCTGCTGAATTCATCGTTGCTCCCGTGGGTGGCTATCCAAGCAGTCCTGGCTGAGGTGAATGGTATCCACGTCGAATCTCACGTAATGGCCTCGAAAGGCTTTCGTATAATAATGTCGTATGATATATGTCCGGGCCTCGCGACACATCCTCAGGAGAGGTGGCGGCGGACTACACTTTCCCCTACCAGTATAGTCGGAAAGGTGACTTGAATGATTGGGGATGTCCGGAGAGTAGCCTGCACATTTGATACGCATTTTGTTCCCACTGTAGTAAGCTGGTTTGCATTAGAAATAAAACTACCTTCTTCCCTAACAAGGACTAGCCGAGGCTCTGTGGCCATGGTCTAGATCTGCTGCCGCAACTCGAGTGGCAGCCGCGGGAAGGGGTGAAAAGTTGGAATGATGCGGGTCGACACGATGACAGAAGTACAGACCGAGTGGAGAGGGCGGAATAACAAAGATATGCTGTAAGTCAGCCAAAGACGAAAGTAATTATCTATTGACTGTCAACTTTACCAGGAGCTATTGCACGTGCAAGTAACGTCTTTTTGATAGGTCAAGGTTTTATCTGTAGCAGGCCAAATTTGAAATATGGGCCCATTTGTGACTCAGGCTGTGGAATAGTACCCCTGATCTTGCCATGCTCCACTATTTCGGCGGCCACAGAGGATCCCCCTACAGGTCTGATGTGAAAGGTGCCTCAATTGTGGCATATCGGTATAAGCGAGAATGCTTTCAAAATAAGGTATAATTTACGAGGTGCAGGAAACTCTCGGAATACATATAACCTAACAGTCATGCCCAGGATGCTTATTCCCTCGAGTGCGACAACGCTGCCTTGCACCAAAAAGAACGTACTGCACGGACAGGGGGTATCTTAGGAGACGTGCTACACCTACGATATAGGATATACATCGTAAGTATAAGGACCAGTATTGTTAACCAACTAACCAACCGAACCACCTACCGGTGGTCGGTTAGTTGGTACTTAACGCCGAATCGGCGCTAGTTAATTAATTAGTTAATAAGTTATAAAGGCGCTAGTTAATTAGTTAATTATAATTAATTTCTAGTTAATATATTTAGATCTCGTTATAATTTTTTAATATTATAATCCGTACGATTTTCTTTTTTCGAGAGGGCGCCGACGAGGCGTTAGGATATTATATTTTTCGGGGGTAATCGATAATAATGTTAATATCGAACCGAGATATCGATAATATCTTATAATATTTCTCGATATTTCTATAGTATTAAGCTTGGATTAATAAATAGGATAGATAGGATAGATAGAGGCTTTATTAGAAGTTTATCGAGGTATAGCCGGAGCTAGCCTAAAAAGGTATAATAGACTTAGTTAATAAGGTTATCGATAAGGATTTTATCGGACCGGGTATTAATTTAATATTAAAAAATATCGTAAGATTTAATTATTAAAGGCTCTAAAATATATTAATATTACTAATAAAATTAATTAATATCGGTTAATATCGGTAGTTAATAATTAGTGAGTCCCTTTAGTTAGTTTAGTTTATTTTCCAGCAGGTCGTGGTTGGTTCGTCGACCAGAGGGTGTTAGTTGGTTGGTCGATTGTTGGTTGATTTCGGTTGGTTGATTGATAACACTGATAAGGACCTGCCAGCACCTGGCAAAGCACGGACTTCACGTTATACTTAATTTTAAGTATGTATTTAAAGACTTTTAATACTTCGGCCTTACTCATTAATTACTAATGCTATAATATTAAAAAATATTATTATATCGGCTAGCGTTATATATTAAAAAACATTATTATATTAGCTAACGTTATATATTATATCGGTTAACATTATAATATTAAAAAATATTATTATATTAGCTAACGTTATATATTATATCAGCTAGCATTATAATATTAAAAAATATTACTATATCGGCCGGCGTTATATATTATATTAGTTAATATAATATATAATTATCGACGGCGAAAGTAATAAAAATTTTTAATATTATAACGCTAGCCGATATAATAATATATTTTAATATTAAAGGGCGATTATTATAATTAATAAGTTAAAAATATTAGAAATCTTTAAATATATATTTAAAATTAGGTATAACGTGAAATCTTTATATTATAGGTAATTACTATTAGAAGTCTTTAAGTATATACTTAAAATTAGGTGTAGCGTGAAGTCCGTACTTTGCTAGGTATTGGCAGGCCCCTTATATTTACGATGTATTTAGATATCGTAGGTGTAGCACGTCTCTATTTTAACACGATCGGAGTGACGTTTAAAACGTTTATCCCACTCGGTGCGATATATGATTGGTTAACTAGATACTGCTCCGGTACGCACGGTCTTGTTGATTTCTTTTTTGAAAGTACTGTATGGAAAGCAGCGGTGTCTCACTCACGATAATTACTTTCTTCAACCGCTTCTTTCTTGCCGCTCTTGACCCTCTTGGTCACTTTTCTCTGTGGTGCTAGGCATACCGCAAGGCGCAGCCAGAGCACATTGCAGGTGGCGTGCCGGTCGGCGGCCTGTAATGCGCCTTGCTCAAACGTTACTGGGTGGTGTAACCGCACTGATGGCCTGCTGGCCCTACAGCCACACCACACGGTAGCCTGTAAAGGGGCGTTTGGAAAACGCCAAGCGGCTAAGTGCATACATACAAAAGTACACTTCATGTGCTGCACAAACTGCTGGTTTCCCTGATTTCGATGGCAGTAGGAGGCATGGAATAGATGGGTGACATTCCGAGGAACTCATGACAACTCAGCACGGGTGCCTACCAAAAGTACATGTCAGTGTGGATATGAAGTAGGCACGGTAGGATACCAGTCATCTAAGGACCATGTACATACATCCCTGTTTTGTTCTCAGATCTTATTGGAGCCCCTCACTACCAGCAAACAATGTGCTGCGCACCTGAGTACCTATCGACCCAGACATGTATGCATGCCTATAGCCGTCCGAGGGATGATCGGGGTCAGCGCCACCCCAAAAGATGCGCATGCCCGAGCGGCTACTCCTCTTCACCCCGGAACAATGATGTGTGGCCAAGTAGATATGGGGCTCTGTCAAGATCAGGATCTCGGCATAGGTTTCCTCCTTGGGCTCATCGCTGTAGCGCCTGCAGCTAAGGTTGAGTTCTCCTAAAGTTCATCATGCCCATGCTCTCCCGGCTCCGGAGCCTTGCGGTGTTGTATGTGGCCTGTGCTCGATAGGGTGTGGTCTGTGGCTTCAAAATGTTGACACTGCCACCGGCGTGGCTGTTTACAAGACGGCGGCTTGTGTTTCTTCCGATGCCAGCAAGGCAGTGGGCGTCTATTTTCGGCCAATCAGTGCGCTACAATCACTGCTGCCTCTACTGCAGGGAAGTGCATGTAGGTATGCAAGCCTGGATGCCTACCCGTTGTTGTAGGACTTGCGTCATCGTTTTAAAGCACAACCTGTCACTCAGGCTGGGACTTTTGCTGTCTCCTACCCCAACCTACAAATAAATTCCTCTGACTCCATCACTTTCCGGGTTCATGTCGAATCACTACGTTGCGAGAGCCAATCCCACATCATCTGTATACTCATGAACCATTACGAATTACTATGGCAACACCTTCGAATGTCACGACTCCGGTTCTCGTAACCAACCATACAGCTGTGGCGGCTTGGGCCCCTCCCGCTTTGGAATTATGGCAATTCGACAATTGCGCGCTCTATGCCGATTACGCCAGCATGCTGATCCGTAACTCCATCGATGCCGCAAACCTGAGTTACCAAAGTTACGACCTCTGTGCAATCAGAGATTGGAACGCCACGGCCGAATATCTGGCCTCTGCACTCCCGCAAGATGTCGATCGGCCGACACAGGATATAATTGTCGACTGGTATGAGGCTCATTGCATCACGCTCAATTTCGAAGATAATGGCGCCAACGTCGAGAACAACCTGTCCAAGGAGATCATTGGCAAGATGTTCACATGGACCAATCCTGACAACTGCACATTCTCGTACCAGCCTACCCCTCTTCAATGTACGAAAGAACTGCGAAACAGATTGAACATTGAAGCAAACTCTGACATCATGGGTATTGGTGTAAGTTTATTCATTTTAGTTCACGGGTAACAGAGCCGGGGGGGCTGAAACAAGAACAGGTTTTGGTATCGTATTTCATCGAAGCAGGGTTGGCCAGTGCGTTTGCAGCTGTAATGGCTCTCGAGCGATTTCATTCATCACCACATCCCTCCATACCAGGGTCGAGAATGCGCTATCGATCCGTCCAGGACTCCTTCGCCGCATCTCTGTCCGTCTTCTTCTGGGCTTCCGTACTTCTTTGTCTCGGAATGCAACTAGCCAGTCTTATGACTATTGTCGAAGAATATAAAGAGAAGGATATCGCACCGCGGATTAAAGACTGGGTACGTGGAGAAACATACTACATCAACACCTCTTACTTCGCCACTCTAGCATCAGGATTTAGTTTAATTTCGGTACTTCTGGCGGGCCAGCTGTTACTTCAAGGTAACCGTCGAAGACGACGTCTCGTCATCGCTATTCTGGTCGTTGTAGGTATTCTACAGACAACCATGTTGGTCTACTATCTAGTAGAAGACAACAAAGACTTTGAAATGTTTTTAAGCTTTCAGAACCCAATAATCAGCCAACTCTTCATGCATTCTACCATGGGTAGCATCATATTGACATTATTCTTCTTCACGTACCCAAGTGTTGTGGGACTGGTCACCCTCGTTGTTGCAGCAATCTACAGAGCTAAAAACAATCAACGAGAATGGAAGTTGCCTAGGCGATTCAAGACATCCGTGAAGATCGTCTTGCAGGCCATCTTGATGTTCATGATGTGGGCATTACTTTCAGTAATGACGAGCCATCGAGCAGAATTCGAGGAAATAAATGGGAAAGAGAACCCATTGAACGAGTGGACATTTGGGCAGATATTGGCCTTGAGCACCTGGGTGCCCGTCGTCGTGGAGTTCGTCTACACTTTCTTCTGTGAGCCACCCTTTTCCCACGCGGGACTCCCACGCGACGCACGCATGACACTAACCCAGCATGAACCAAGATGGACTCCGGGAAGGACTGTCAGGGAGCATGCCCCCAAGATACGAGGCTGTACCCACGGACCAGGAAGAGAGTCCGCCACAAGGGGACATCGAGATGAATATCCAAGAACAGAGTTCGAGCAATGCCGGGCAGGCGGGGATTTCGACCCCCTCCGCGAACACTACACGTACCGACGGGATGAACTCATCGCCCGGATCAGCGATGAAAACGGAGAGGCTGGTCGCGGAGCCGACGAGACGGGTGAACGAGGCGTCATTGAAAGCCACCCAGACGTGATGAAGATGGAAGGAAACCTATGAGTAGTTAATATAAGAGACAGGCGACATTGACTTTTCCCCATGGATTCCTGCAGCTGAACTCGTTGCTCATTCATTTCATGCTCTCTGTATTTTCCCCACATCTCTAGAGCGCAGTTTATGAGTGATGCCGCACTCTTTCACATGTTGCTTGCCTCCCCTCTCTTTGCAAGCGGTAGCAATCTTTTCATCTCGAAACCAAAACCACTGCCCACACAAGAAAGTGAGTGTCCATTATGGAGCTTTGTCTGAGCCAGTAGCCCAATTGATCTCATATGCCCTGTTCATCTTGCTACATCTATCGATGACCTTCCGAGACGTGGCGCTAGTCTCATCCAAGACCAAATCTTGGGGCGTTGTTAACCAGACGCCCCACTCCCAAATAGTTATATCGATTGAGCTCCGGTACGTGCACACTGCCATGGCCACTGCCATAGCCATGGGCCGGCCCAAGAATGCGGACGGCAAAGGCAACTGGATCGAACCCCGAATAGGAAGCCACCATCACCCTGTACCAGACATACCACCACTCGGTGTCGTCTCCGGCTACCAGTTGCCAATGATGAATAACGACATCCCGGAGGGACGTCATGGCGCGCAGGGCGCACTGGTGCCTACCCAAGGGCAAGAACTCGTCCGAGACCCAGGCTTGAACGGAAAGGTGCTGGATCCGGCACTGCTCGCGCGGCGAGAAGAAGCCCAGGTAGCCCTGGTCCCAGTGTACGGTATCCCGCGAGTAGTCCACATACTGGTACTGAGCCGTTGTGGTGGAGGATTCGTCGGCGTTGTTGGGATTTTCGAGAAACGCCTTGGTGTAGGAATGGCGCAAGAGATACGCCCGGGCCTCACGGCAGACCCCCAGGAGAGGCGGCGGCGGCCTCGGCTTCTCGCTGATGACTTTGCCGACGACAGTCAGCCGGGGCTCGGTGGCCATGGCCCAGATGTGCTGGCGCAGCTCGAGGGGTAGCCGCGGGAAGGGGTGGAAAGTAGACATGATTTGGATAGGTCCTAGGACACCAGCATACGCCATATGTCCATGAAGCTAGATATACATGAAGTCAGATAGTCGTTTGTGAGGTAGGCAAAATCTGGTTGGATCAAGTCGTGGATAGTTAGTTACCCCTAAAAGCTGCAGCCTGAAGATAGTAACTAGCGCCTTGGCAAGGGTCCACACCACCCGCCTTATGGGGCCCCAGTAAAACGTACCCCGGTCGACACTTACGTACTGGTACTGAGCCGAGGCGTCGTTGTCGTTGTCGTTGTCGAGCATAGCTATGCGTGGGAGCGCCGATTTGGCAGCATCCGGCTCAGCGCAAACGTGGCGGAGGGTCGAAGTAAGCCGGGCCAAACATATCCCAGCTGCCTCGACTAGCTCTATTTCCAGAAGAACCCCCTCGCTTACAACACCGAGAAAACCCCTGACGTTTACCGGAGATTGGCCACCTAAAATTGCCGGATCGGGACGAAAAGCGTTGTCAAATCACTATAGACTCGGTATGCGTTCCCTCCTTCTTGCAAAATGTATACTCCAACTCCATCCTCGCCACGGACCTGCCGCCGATCACCTGTACCCAAGACACACATTCGATCCTCTGGCAAACTGCAATTTCCTCCATCGTCTTTTCCCTTGCCTTTCCAGCCCCGCCGGTCTCTTCAACCTCGGCTATACGCTCCACCGCCCTGGCCGCAAACGCATTGTCCCAAACCGCCTCCCGGAGCGGCTGCCGTCGCAGGATCCGCAACACCTCCCGTCGGACCGCGGGGTCCCGGCATTTGGCTCCGATGATGTAGAGCACAGGGAGTATAGCCACCTCGGGCGTGAAAGCCGGCCTCGACGATCCCGCGTAGAGCTGGTGCGCGGCCGTCACGTCGTCGGCCATGGCTACGCATAGCCGGAACTCTGGCAGGAATTTGTCGTACTCCATCTCTCGGCCCGGGCCGAGGCTATTGAGGAGGATCCACAGAATGGTATTTTGTAGTCGCAATAAGATGACGAGACGGGAGTTGTCATGGCCACGGTGGCTGGGTTGAGCCAGCATCTCTTCGAAGCGACGCGACCATGTTTCTAGCTGCTCAATCATCAGCTCTTTGGAGGCCTTCGACGGCACCTCTTCTGCGAAAGATGCTTCTTGCGCCATCCATTGCAACCTCATGGCCCGGGCGATTAGCACCTGGAGGTCGTCGGCGGCGTGGCTGAGCGATGCAAAAGCGCCGCCGTCAGATGACCCAAGTCCTACGTCTTGTGTTTCGTTCGGGGTCCATCGGACCATGAACGCAACGGCCTGCATGTCGAGACGCCGTATCTGCTTGACGATATGCGCGAGCATGCGGCTGCTCGAAGGAGGAGCATTTCCATCCGAGGCGTTGTTTCCCTCGCTTAAGATGGTACCTGTTAATATATCTAGCTTAAGGGCTGGCCATATTTAAAAGGGGGATTACGTGCGCGGAGCGTACAAATTATTAAATCCTTATACGAAAGGGATTTAAAGATCCCTTTTTTAAATAGAAAGAATATATTAAATTAATATATTATATTTTATATTATCATTATTATATTATAATATTAAAGCCTATTTAATATTAATTAATAATTGTATAAAGTAATTATAAATTAATAAAAATAATAAAATAGTCCCGCGTTAATAATATAATTTAACGATTATATTAAACTCCCGAAAAATCTTATATTATAATAAATTCCTTAAATAAATAAGATTACTTTAACTATATAATATAAAACCCTTTTTTCTAAATAATTAATAAACAAGAAAAGAAAGAATTTATATTATATAATTAATTAATTATATTATATATTAATTATTATATTATAATACTTTATATAAAGTATATAAATATTTATAATAATTTTTTAAAACAAAACTTTAAAAACGATTACTTTAATATTATTTTTATATAATAACCTTTTATTTTATAAAAACCTTATTAAATTTATAAATATATTAATAATAATATAAAGGAAATATATTAACTTTAACCTTTAAAATAATAAATTAAACCTCCGTATAATTATAAGACCCGAATTTATAATATATTTTATATAATCCCTTTATAATTATTATACTTTGAAAAACGAACATATAACCTTCCGCACTTTATTCCTAATAAACTTCTTTAAATAAATAAAGGATTATTTTAATACAGTTAATTATATATTTAAAAAAAATTATATTTAATATTTATTTATTTATAGAATTAATTATTTAACCTTTAATAAAGGGACTTTTATAAAGATATTTATATAAATCCTTATAGAATTATAATATTAATTTTTTATTTTATATAAATAAATTTAAATATTAATATTAATACCCGAGCTTTAAATAGAAATAATTAAATATATTCTAATAATAATTAAATATAAATTATTAAATTATATAGGACAATAAATAATTATACCTTTAATTATAAACCTTAAAATATTTAATATTTAAATTCTTTATAATATATATATTTATTTAACTTTTAATTAAGATTTTATTTTTAAAACTATTATATAAACCCTCGTTTAATTATATAATATAAGATATAATGTTTTATTAATATATAAGGTATATAACGAATATATTAAGGGTAAAGATATTATCGCTTTTTGAAAAATATATTAGAAAAAAATATATATATTAATAAATCGTATAATATTTTTATAAATAAGATATAAATATTTATTATTTAATATTAAAGATATAAATTTATAAAAAGGAATTTTTTTTTCTAGATATATTAATAGATTATATAAAATAATTCTTTTTTTAATATATTAAACCCGGGAAATAATAAAATAAAATATATTACTTTATCAATAATTATTTTAATATAAAATTAAATTATAATTAATATTATATAAATTAAATCGGAATTATTTTTATATAAGTCCGGATAGAGAATCCGGAAATAAAATTATATGACATTTTTAAATTCTTTTTAAAAAGACTTTAATTAATATAACGGGCCTTTAAAAACAGCTTTTAAAAAGATATTTAATTCTATATAACTATAATATAAATATATTATAAAATCCGAGAACTTAAGCCGGCCTTTATATTTTAAAAACCGATATATAAAAGTTTCTTTTCGGATTTATAAATATTTATAATTATTATTATTAATCGAAAAGTTTTAATTAAATACTTTATAAATAAACTATAAAACCCGTATAACCTAACTTTTAAAACATTTATAATCGATCGACAATTTATAAATAACCGATTAAAAGGCACTCGACCGACGTATAAAAACAGGTTTTTATATAAATTATAATTTATACTTCGGGATAATTAAAATTAAGGGATAATAATTAAATTTTACTTAAAGTTATTATATAGAATACCTTTATATAAAATACGTTTTTTAAAATTAAAAAGGTATTATATATATATAAAAAGGGATATTAATTATAAAAATATAATTAAGAAAAATAAAATAATTTCTATATAACGTAGTATTAAAAATATAAAATAATTAAATTTAAATCGAAAAAGTACGAAATATTCTTTTAATATTAAACAGGAGAACCGGAAACCCTAAACAATATAATACTTAAAAAACAAAAAATTAACAATATAGAATTTATACGAGCTTTTTTTATAAACGTTATATTTATATATTAATTTATAAAAAGGGATATTTATTTTATATAAAAACTGGAAATACCTTTATAAATTTTCTTTTTTTAATTAAAATATTAATAAATTTATTAAAGAGAACTTAAAATACCGGCGTTATATAGGTCTTAATAATTAATAAAGCTTAAACCGAGATTTATATATAAAACTATTTAAATACGAAAATTAATTAAATTTTAAAAAATATATTTATATAATTCAAAAATTCTAAACCTATTCTATTTATTAAATTAATTATTATATAATAAAAGTTAAATATTATAATATATTATATCTTTAATACTTTTATTCTATTCCTCCTTTTATTATATACTACTAATTAATTTAAAATATTTTATAATAATATTACGGATATTATTATATAAAAGAAAGATAAAAAGATCTTTCCTATTATTTAAAAATAAAGATACCTATTTTTTAATATCGGTTATATAAAGGTAATTATTTACCTTATTAATAAGGAGATTTATTATTTTTATTAACGGTTTAAACACTTTTATACGGAAAAGTTATTTAACCTTTTTATAAATATAAAATATAATAATATTAACTTAATAAATTTAAACGTAATCCGGAAATTTTATAAAGAGTATTAAATATATAACCTAGCGTTATATTATTTGAAATTTAAATTATATAATAATTATAATTTTAATTATAAAATTATTATTAACGTTATATATATTATTAAAAAAATTATTATTAATATAAATATATCTTTTTAAATTATTGTATTTTTTAACTTATTCTTTATATAAAATATATAAAATATATTATATAAATATTAAATATATATTTATTAAAAACCTTTAAATATTATATTATATAATCTCGGAATATATTTTTAAAATAAGTTTCAAAATTATATATAAATAATAAGGATTTTATATTATTAAATATTAATTAAAGTTTATTAAATTATAAAAAAGTTTAAGAAATTATATAATCTACTTTAAAGAATATACGATATTCTTTAAAACGAAATAAGTTATAATATAGATTTAGAAATAATCCTTTAAATAGCTATAAAAACCTTAAATAATACGGCCGGATTAAATAAACTTATATTTATATTATTTATATTTAATATATATTTATAAATCGATATATAATTATTACTATCTTTAAATATTATATAATATATAAAAGTAATATAAAAAGTATAAAGGAAATTTATAAATTTTATATAGAAATTAATATTAATTATATTTTTAATATTTAAAATAGATTATATATTTATAATATCTTTATATTATCTTTTTATATAAAGGTATTAATATAATAGAAAAAAGATAAATAAATAAAATTATATTTAATTATAATAATTAAAAGTTATATAATTTATATTAAAATATAAAATAATTTAAAAGATTTTTAAATAATATAAATTAAATAATTCTTTTAAAAAAAGAATAAATATTATAAATTAATATTATATAACCTTTATATATCCCGAATTTAAAACTTTTATATAAAAAATAAAATCGGGAATTAAAGAAAGAAGAGATTATAAATTATATTATTATTATTATTTTAAATTAAATTATATAGGAATTTATAATATACTCTATTTTATTGAATAAAATTATATAAAAAGTTATATTATGTTTTATTATAAAGGAATATAAAAATTATAACTTTATATTTAAATTTTAAAGGGATAGTATAATTATTATATCTAAAACTCTTTTTAAAAATCCGATATTAAAAAAATTAATAACTTTATTATTTAAAATATATTTAAATTCGAATAATATAATTAAGATACTTATAATAAATATCGGATATTTAAAATTTATTTTATATAAAAAATAAAAAATAAAAATATTAAATTATATAAGAAATCTTAAATTATTATTTAAAGGTATAAAAACTTTAAAAAAAGTTAATCCTTATTTAATTATTAATAATTTAAAAAATGAATTAATATCTCCTTTTTATATTAAAATCAATATTTATTTAAAATTTTAATATAATTAATAAATTCCGTAATATTATATAAATATATATTTAATTTAAAAATAAATTTATTTATATAATATATATTAAACTCTTAAAAGAATTCGAAATATATTTTTTTAAAAATATAATTCTTCGGATTTTAAAACTATTATATAAATTCGTTAAATTTAAATTATATTAATTTAAAATATATTATAAATATTATATATAAAAATCAGAAATATCGGTATTTATATATAATATTTACCTTTTATATATCGGTAATAAATTTTAAGATTTCGGGATTATAGCTTTATAAATGGATAATACTTTTAATTTTATTATATTTTTATTTTTTATATAAAAGGAAAAAGAGCTTTTAAAGATTAAATTTTATATAAAATTAAAAGACATTTTTATAAAGGAATTATTAATAAAATTTAATAAAAATAAAAAATTATTTAAATTATATAATATCCTTTTTAAATAAAATAAATAAATAAAAAGCTATATATTATTAATCCCAAGGTATCAAATTAAAAATAATAATATATTTCTTAATAAATAAAAAAAGTATATATTATATTAATTTATTAACCGGAGGTATTATATAACCTTTCTATTATCGTCCAAGTTTAACCCTTGACGAGAAAGATATTAAATATTTAAATATATAAATAACTTAATAAATAAAGAATCCTATATAATAATTATAATATATCCCGTTTAAATTTTATTATATAAAGATATATATTTTTATAAATAATTCTTTTATTAATAATAAAAACTTTACCTTTCAATTCAAATATATTATTATATTAAATTAAAAGGTAAATTATATAAAAAGAAATATTAAAATTAAAGGAAATATTATTTATTAAAGTTTTATAAAATATAAAAGGATTACTCGTTCTATATTAATTAATAAGTTATATAATATAATATTTAAAATTAATAACGATATTATATTAAATATTATATTTTAATAGATTATATAGAGTTTTAACCTTTTAAAGATATTAATAATCTTTTATATAAATTCGAAATCTTTATATAAATATTTTATAAAACTTAATATAATAAATAAGAAAAAATTAATAATTAATATTATATCCCTCCGCGAGTTATATAAGAAAAAGGAAACTAAAAAGATTTATTAAATTAATAGCTATAATAACCTTACCGATACCTTTATTAAAAAGGTATTAAATTAAACTTTAAAATATTTAATCTTTATAAATAAATTTACTATATAAATTAAAGTATTTATAAAAGAAACCGGAACCTTAATCCTAATAAAGGGAAGGATAAAAATATTTCCTTTATGTTTTATATAATATATAATTATTATTATTTTGTTTTCCTATTTTATTTTATTTTTATTATATAATATAGAAATATAAATTAAAAAGAGATATAATTAATATTATAATATAAATTTTTAAAAAGAAAATTTATTATATAAAAACTTGATGGACCCCACTAGGGGGTTTATTAAGGAAGGCCTGGTTAGCCCGCTATTCCTAAATAGGAAGGCGGTCAGCCTAGGTATTAATAGTTAGCTTCCTTTACCTAAAAGGCTTTAGCCGATTTAAGTAGATAGAGCCCTTTTCTTTCCTACTCTATCTTTATATTAATCTATTATTTAAATTATTCCTATCCGGTCCCTTTAAATTAATAATATCTCTTTAACCTTAATCGGTTAAAAAATAAGATTATCTCGATTTAATAACCTCGTTAGAAATCTATTAGAATCTATATATTTAAGTATATTTTTTAATAGCTCGAGAGTAGGTTTATACGTTAAAACCGTTATTAAATTAATAGATCCGTATATTTAATATATCTCTATTAGTTATTATTAGAGTTAACGATTAGGAATAAGATCCGTACGTCTAATATGTCTTTCTTTCTTAATTTAATATACCCTTTTTACTTTAATTATTATTCGTATATCTAATACGCCCGATAATTATTTATTAAATTAATTTTATATTTCGATGGAAGTACTTTAAAAACGTAATATATTTAGGTAAATAAAAAATCCCTTACGAGTACGACTTAATAAGTTACTTAACCGACTAATTACTCGTTTATAATACTTAATCCTAAATAACTTTAATTATCGTAAACGTTACAATTTCCTACTTAAGTATCGGTTTATCTAAAATCTTTATTTAAATATTATTTTATAAAAACCTTAACTTAAATATCGCTTTATTTTAAAAGTTTTATTTAGAAAAATTCCTTATTATTTCTAATTTATTATATATATATTAAGCACGCTTTAATTTATTATTAATTATTTATATATAAGTAAATTATTAGTATAACCGAAGATTTAACTATTAATCTTCTTTTAAGAGAAGAAGAAAGTATAAATAAATAACTTGAAATTCTTAATAAATAGATTACTTTAATACCTTAATAATTTACGCGCTTTATTAATTTTAATATAACGTTTAAAAGTAAACCTTTCGTAAAATAAGTCACGATTTTAGGATTTTAAAACGATTTATATATAAGAAAAATTAAACTTTTAAATCCTTTATAAATAAATCCTCCTTTAGTATTAAGGCAAATTACTTTAATATCGGGAGATATAATTGTTTAACGAGTTAAGTTATTAAAATATATAATTAACCTTTAAGAATTATTAAAATTATATATAATAGAAGCCGAAGCTACGGTTTTTAAAAAGTATATTAGTTATAAAATTAATAGCGGTCTTATAGAATTCGGAAATAACCCGATTATTATAAAGTATTTAGACGTTCGAATTAATAACCTTTAATTAATTTAAAAAAAGGTAATAATAGA